>JAOTQP010000403.1:4932798-4957343 GCA_026413545.1 Cichladusa arquata | reverse complement strand
CCCCCCCCCCCCCCCCCCCCCCCCCCCCCCCCCCCCCCCCCCCCCCCCCCCCCCCCCCCCCCCCCCCCCCCCCGGGATTGGTTATTTTCTCTTATCCTGTAGTAGAAGAACCATAGCAAACACTATAAATGCCAAGACAATTTTTAGCTAGAGATTAAATGGCAGTCTGAAATTTTTTAAGACAACATCGCTGTATTTCACACAGGAGTTATTGAGGGCATTTTTTAACTGTTAGGGTTGTCATAATTATAGCTGGTGAGAAGGAAGAAGTCTGGGACCTGGGTCAGTGTCTCCATGATGTCAATCTACAAGCTTGGCTGCTGGGAAGAATTACCTTTTTTACTTGTCAGCCAGGTGACTTTGATTTGGATGCAAGGAGAGGCAATAAAAAGGAATCCCACTGTGTCCTCTTCTGCTAAAGCAGTTTTAAGAAAGGATTTGTACCACAGGAATAGCAAAAATCTATGCCTTATTGGGGTGACAAACAAAATGACACTTGATTTTTCTGACTAGATAGAGGGATTTTTAAGATTAAACTTTGCAGACTGAATGCAGATTTGCTGCAGCTTTTCTGGAGTTGTCCATCAGAAAAAAAACATGACAGCAATAGTTTAAAATGCTTGTCTGATGAAGAGGAGGAGAAAGACTGTTCCACTGGTTGCATTCCTTAATGCACTGCCAGGAGATATTAATTAATATAATCCATAATTAAGATGATTCCAGAACAAAAGTGTATGAAATTGTGAAAATGTTAGTATTTATCTGTTGGTGCAGACTTCTTGCCCCTAGATTTTCTGTGTCTTTACGTTGTGATTCATATTTGATCTGGAAGATTTTCATTTGTCTTTGGCTCTTCTCATAATGCATTCTGTGTATCACACATCTAAGGTTTCTGTCTTCAGTACTGGACAATCTATTTAAATTTATTTACATTACTTTTTTTCTAACTTGGAGAAAGTTTCTAGTCTATTTAAATCTAAGTTAAAGATATAACTTTATATTTTGTTTAACTGCCTGGCTTTGCACCTGCTTTCTTAAAGCATCAATATATTCTTAGCAAATTAAGAAAGTCCAGCTGTATCTGTTATTTTTTGATTGCTACAAAAAAATGAATTAAAAAGTAACTCAACAGATGTATCACTCTGTATTGCGATGTGCTCAGCATCCCAGAGTATCTACATGCAATAATTATGACTATAATTCTCTTTCCAAAGAAGTATTATGAGATTTGTGTAGATTTTGAGATCAAATATGATCACTTGCTATGGGTGGGTATATTGATTGGCTGTCTCTGATGTTGGAACAATCTTAGAATTCCTATTTTGTATCTTCTTTACAGCCTCAGCAATCACAAAGTGCTGTCCATCTGTAACAAATATATGAGGCTGGCAGAGACTGTAAGGATTTCTCCCCTGAGCACCTGCACTTGGAGGTGTGAGCCAATGTTCATTTCCAGCTTTGATTTTGCTGTGCTTTACAACAGTTTGCAGCCTGGCTGTTGGAAGCAACTTTCACTGTGAAAACAGAGATCAGAGTTTTCCTCAAGAAACAGTGAAACCGTTTTGAAGCCAGGAGTGAGGGCAGGGTCCTGTTTTATAAAGACACAGTGTGTGACCACAAAGGCTTGGTCAATCCTCTGTAGTGCTTGGCTTTCCTAAACCAGTTTCACAGATCTGGGAAGCAGATCTGCTTAGTGGAAAGAGCCTTTCTTGTTCCAGAATTGGTATTTTACAGCACAGGCTTGCTTCATTTGGGAAAATGTGAGCTGAAGGACAAGCAAGAGTTAGGAAAGTGTATCAGCAAAATGTGGTGATTTTCCACATTTGCAGTTTTGGAGATGGAGATATAAATTCATTACATTATTAAATGGATAATTCTCTAAATCTCACTGCAGATTGTGGAATGCTGGAGATGATCTTTCCTATTACTTTCTGTAGGTTTTGCATAAAAGTAATTACATAGGATGCAAATGCTACCTCCAAAAAATAATGAAATGGCTGGACTTCCTCATCTTCAGTATTACTGATATTTAATTCAGTAATAAGCTTATCATCTCCTCTAATAGAATCCACTTTCTCCAACCCTTTAAATCCAATTCTTTTATACAAGGGATTTTGGAAACATCATTAATTCAATCACTTTAAAGAAAGGGAAAACTATAATTGAACTGACAAACTGGACTCCAAAGTCTCCAAAGCAATCTCTGCTGAGCAAACAAAATCTTTGTTAACATCTCTGCAGTGCTGTGTATTAACTGAAGTTCAGACCTCATTTTCAGGTGAA
This sequence comes from Cichladusa arquata, assembly GCA_026413545.1. Classification (NCBI taxonomy): domain Eukaryota; kingdom Metazoa; phylum Chordata; class Aves; order Passeriformes; family Muscicapidae; genus Cichladusa; species Cichladusa arquata. The sequence goes on along the minus strand of JAOTQP010000403.1, from coordinate 4,955,060 downwards.
CCTTTCAAAACTGTGCATTTTTTCGGATGATTTTAAGTCTGTACATGTAAAGGGTAACCAATGCTCAATAGCAAGATATCCCAGAGTTATTAGGGAATTATGGAATGCATTAGACATGAAATCCAAATCCAAAGGAACCAGGGATTTAAGAATAGCTTGCACCAGCAATTTGTTTCTGTTAGTACTTTGCAATCAAAGCAGTGATGGTAGGTGGATGGACAATGAAAAATGGTTTCAGCAAATATTAATGTGAAAGTTAATATCAATTTACTTTTGCTGTACTTTCATCACTCACACTTTCTGTGATACTGAAATTTACTTTTTGAATTATCTCTGTAGAGCAGATACAGAAGTGACTGAAAAAAATCAAACTCGACATTTTGAGAAGTTGTTTGTCATTTAAAGCTATAGACAGATACATTGCAAAATATTTGCAAGGTGACTTTTGATTAATTCTGTCTGTGAAGCCACATGTCTGTTGGAGAGAGCAGTGTTTGTGTTCAGTGGTCAAACTCTTCAAGGGCCTCAATGGCTCTGGCTCTGCTCCACTAAAGCTTCTGATGCACATTCAAGTCAAATCCCTGAAGTTAATGGACTAAAAATGATTCAAAGAGGCAATTTTTTTTTTTTTTTTTTTTTTTTTTTCCACTGAATCAACTTTAGCCCAGCTGTGACAGCGAAATTTCTGTCCAGTTTGTGATGGGCATGCTCCTTCCTTCCATCTTAGTTGGTATTTAAACTAAATGTTTAAAAGAATGAGTTTGTTGCTTCAAATCTACTTTGAAATTATCTATCATAATATTTATTGTACGTCTCCTGATCCCGTGCTTTCCAAGGAAATATTCCAAAAGGGATTTTGGTGCCTTCAAGGGGAGGAAAAAAATCCACTGCTCAGCGTATTGTGACATATGCAGAGAGAAAGCAACAAGCTGCCATTGCATGTCAGATATGTGAAAATAAATGCTTGATGGAAGATTTTACTTTCATATTTCCAGGAGGTCTCATAAATAAAAATAAAAGAAATTATGAAAATGCAATTTTGCCATTTTCTATTGTTTGAGTAACATGATCATCCATGTCCTTATTTATTTTGATAGCCTTTCTAATTCCAAAAAACAAAATTACGCTACAGGTACTACTAAAAATTATTTTCCAATGTCAACAACCAGACCACATTTAAAGGAAATTGCTGTCATTTAAATTGCTTAAATGAAGTGCTCAGATTTCCAAGGATACTCAGCAGCCAACCAAGATTAAGGCACAGGCAATGTATGATCATGTTCTTATCCTTTTTGTCAGAATCAGGGCCTGTGGATGGTTTTGGGGGTCTGCTTGACTTTCCTGTGTTTTAGAGCAGTGGGTCATGATCTCTGGAAAATGCTATATTGCCAGTCAGTGTTTTATGTCAGGATTTATTTCTTTATATATTAACTCTTTTAACACTCAAAATCTTCCCAAACCAGCGATGTGTAACAAAGCAAATTTTTTAACCTGTACCATCTTCAACACTGCTCCAACCATAAGGTGGAAGTCCCACCTGTTTCCAAAATGGGAGACTTTTTTCAAGGAGTGCTTTGACACTCTTTATTGAGGGAAACAAATTATATCCAAGTGCTTAGGACAAACCTTTTTCCTGAAATGGAAAGGTGGTTCACTGAGAAGTTGAGGTAGGAGAAGAACCTGGACAAATAGGTATTCCTATATTGGGGCAGAAGGGGAACAACAAAATTGGCAATATTAGAGAACAACTGAACACTGAAAAGGTAAGGAGGGCTTAAGGGACCCTGTTTGATCGCATTATAGGTGATATTTTTAGGTACTGCATGTTAGGGGTAAGAACACAGCCTGTTGGAATGATGGTCTCAGGGAGAACTTAGCTTAGACAGTGATTCTGCCAAATGCCTCAAGAAACTAATGAAATTTGTTAATAAAGGTTGAGCAGCTTTCGTATGGATTTTTGATAAGGAAACAGCTGCTCATTTTCTTGGGTAGCAGTAGAGTCTGGAGGCCACAAGATCTGATAAAGGATAAGCAGATGGTTCAGAGTAAACAATTTGAAATAGCTCTTCTAATTTCTTTAAGATCTTGGTATATAACCTGACACTAAGAGGTTATACAAAGCTCATTGAGCTAATGGTAAGCAAGTATTTATTGCTGGAGGGCAGCTAGAGAGATGAAAAGGCAGCCAAGTTTACTGAGAGATAAATAACACCGCTGTACATCCTCCAGAATGGGATTTGAGTAGTTAAAAAGTGCCAGAAGAGCCTGAGTGAAATGCCATCTGCACATAAGGATGAGCAGCACATTCTGAACTGGGATGTGCTTGGTCACGTAACCTGTAACAGTCAGAGTGGCTCAAAAGAGAATTGTCACAACCAGCAAGCCGATATTGCAGACCAGAGTCTTCCTCTGTGGAAACCAGGACAATTCTTTGATCACAGAGCAGCAGAATGGCTGAGATGGGGAAGAACCCCTGGTCCAAGCCCCTGCTGAAGCAAGCTCACCTAGACCCAGCTGCCCAGGACCATGGCTAGTCAGCCTTAGGATTAGTCCAAGAATGGAAGCTCCACAACCTCCCTGGGCAAACTGCCAGTACTAGGTCACCCTCAGTGAAAAACTCTTTCTGGTGATCAGAGAGAACCTCCTGTGTTCCAGTTTCTGCCCATTTCCCCCTTGCCCTGTTGCTGGGCACCAACAAAAAGAGCTTTTGCTCTTTGCATCCTCCCTTCAGGTATTAATAGACATTGTCCCTGAGCCTTCTCTTCTCCAGGCTGAGCAGCCCCAGCCCTGTCATCCTTTCTTCCAAAAAAAAAAAAAAATTCCTCAGTTGTTTTATCTCAGACAGACAAGAGGAGAGATAATATAGAGAGTAAACAAACCATCTTAAACAGAATATTTACTTCATCCTCTTTAAACTAAATCCTGTCCACAGATACTGTGAATGGCCTCAAGTGAACCCAGTAAGTCTTATAGGTCTGTATTAGGGGACAAGACTGGTTTCTGGAGTCAGAAGACTATTTGGAAGCAGAAAAGGTAAAAATTTAGTTCTCTTGTATTTACCTTTAGTTGACTCTGGAGTTCACAGTGTCATAGAACGGAATTCATTAGTTCATTAATTCCTCTGCCATTAATAGTAGTCTGTATGGGCCAGCAGTGAGTGCTCTGGATTATTTTGCCCCTTGCTGCTCAGACTGAAATGACTACATAATTTGACCTCCTTTCTGGTGCATTTATTTTATATTATAAACAGATTAGAATTAAGCAGAAGCTGACTTCCACTGATTTAGACACAGACTTAGCAGTTTTTTAGTTTTCCTTAATAAAGGTCACCCAGAACATGCTGGATCAGATCACACTGATATATGTTCATTTTTCATCAGGGAAATATTGCTCAAGCTCCAAATGTTTCAGAATGTCTCAATGGTTATAATATATATATATATATATATAGAAATCAGTGTGGCTGGAAATGCTTACAGACCATGTGTGACAGCACTAGAAGAGCTGCTCAGTGGTAATATATGATTTATATGAGGTTGGCTGCTCAATGACTAAGTTATCAATCAAAAATTCACATGCCAACTTTTTTCCAAGCACAGACCCATACAAGGTTACTTATCTTTCCATGAACATCTTTATGTAAAACACTTTCTGAGATAAGAGCAGAAATATTCTTAGCTACCTCTGAGTTATGGAAGTTATGCTTGGTATATTTATTAGATTTTAAATTATTTAAATATTTCAAGGGCTAAAGAGGGGAGCATGGCATATGTCTTAATGATGTTAATAACCTAAATTTCACATTTCTTAGTAACCACACCTACTAGCAATTACCAAATTGACAGATATATGTGAAGTTGGCATTTTAGTGATTCACCCAGCAGAGCTAAAGAGTCTTTTAAAAGCCCAGAATTTAACTCTTACCAATTTTCCCCTGACATTCATGCCACAGACCTGAGCACAGGACTAGAAATGTTTCTGGCAATGATTCAAACTCATAATTAATTTGATGTCCATTATAGAGCTTGCTGTAAGAATCCTCCCCAGACCTAGACGTGTGTGTTTTTCCAGCTTGACTAAAATTGCTGTTAAGTAGGTGCCTACAAAGGACATTCTTCAGGCACTGAACAGTGTCACAGTCCATTCAGATAGGTCAAAATATGGCAAAATAAGTGCCCCTCTGAAGAGTCAGCTTATTTTCCCTAGTTTGCAAAGTAGTAAATGATAGCGTGGCTCCACAAATAATGAAAGGTATCCAAATAGTCATTGGGAAAATGCACCCAAATGTACACAAAGCCAACACACGAATTCATGCTTTTATAGTGGTGTCTGTGATCCTCCAAGGAGAAATATTGTAAGTTCTGATGACCTCCTGTTAAAAGTGAGAATGGGGATGGGAAAAGGGCCTAGGATCTTCTAAACAGACTCGGATAAAAAACAGCATCAGGTTAAAAGTTGCAACAAATGAAATTTTAGCTGATGCAGGGTCTCTTGAAATTATCAGTTCTCTTGAACTGAGGAATCAGTCTTTAACAATAAAAAAAAAATCTTAAAAATAATGTATATAAAGTATTGTTTATTCACTTTTTTATTACTCTTCTACTGATATTCTGCTCTTCCCTTGACCACCGTATGGTCTTCCTCCTTTTCTCTTTTACTGATTTGTTCTTTTTCTCCAACACAACTCATTAGAACTTGTTATTTTTTTTATTTTATCTGATTTTTCCTTATCTCTCTCAATTCCTTTTTTTCTCAACAATTTTTCCCAGGTCTGCTGAGCTCTCCTTACTTTTCCCATCGTCTGGCTAGACAGCAGTTCCTGACAGCACTGAACAGGTGACAGCAGTTGATCAGAAACTGGTTTTACCTATAGTTCCCATTCTCTGTGGAACAGGGAGTTCTTACGATCATGACAGGTGAAATGGTGTATGAAACAAACCCTGATGCATTAAGGAAAAACTAATGTGGCACAAGCGACTCGTGAAGACAACATGGATTGGGCCAGCTGAAACCCAAACCATTCTGTGAGATACAGCCAAAGAGGGGGGAAATACCCATTAAAAAAAAATCTCACCAGATTCTTCAAATTCACTATTGTATGCATTCCAGGTCTCACTTATGCGGAGCAGGTTCTCTTCCATGGCTTGGATGTCCATGTAGGGACAGTTGCACTCCGGGAATTTGGGGCCACACTGACACCAGCAGTCATTGTCCTTGCAGATGAACTCCCCCTCGGAATTGCAGGCAATATAGCTCAGAGCTGCCTGCACAAAATGCTCTTGCAGGTACTCAGGAAGGATGACCTGAAGGCCTGAAGGAAATGGAGGGAATATTATGGTATTAAACACAAAGGAAGTTTGTGGAGCCGAGCAGCTTCCCCAGTTTACATAGCAAACAAACAAACAAACAATTATGAAAACCAAAATTACATGGAGTTTTTAGGACAAGTTGCACATCTGTCCAGCATTTGTATATGTTGTGTATTTCCTTTCTTAATAATTATTTTCAGACATATTCCTCACATTTCCCTCTCAGCATGGAACATCCATCCACTAATGAGTAACCTGTATTCCTCAGACAGTGTTTATTGTTATAATCTTTCTAGGGGGATTGGGTGCCATCACCTTCTCCTTGAGAAGAGCTGCTGAGTGAACAGCTGCCAGAGCCTTGCAGCAGGAAATCACACAGCTGAATTATAATCCTGGTGCCAGCAATAATACAGATCCTGAAAATGCTGATGAAGAGAAAGCAGCCCCGAGAGACAGAGTAACACAACCAGGAAAAGAGGTGTAAGCATTTCTATCTGAAATTGGGCTTCTTTTCCATGTTTCCTTTGGCACAACAAGATGTAGCTTGTCTACATAACTCATTATCTCTTGTGATTCTGTAGGGGCAAACTAAGAAGGAAGGTGGAAAACGAGCTGGAAGAAATCTTTGAAAAATAAAATTTGGCTGATTGTTTATTTTTCTAGCATTGGTAGCAAATTGCTCTGGGACATTTAATTGGATCTGAAGGGTTGGGCTACATAACCTCAAGAAAAGCCTAATTCTTAAATCTACTAAAGTTTAACATGGAAAGGGTTCAAAGTCCAGCTCCTGTGGGGCTTCAAAAGCTCCTGCTACATGTGTTCCAAGTAATTTCTCATCATGTGAATTGGGTATTTGGTGATATAAGTTTCTTCTCCATAGGTACTTGGGTGATTTTACAGAGATTTATCCCTTATTTTTAGATAAAACAAAAACTATAGCTGAAACAGTGATTTCAGAACCCTTCCAAGTCAAAATTCATATCACAACTGCTGAAACCTGGTCTGACTGTGCTTTTTGTCTGTTGTCAAAATTTGTAAAACTCTGCTGCTCCCTGAGTAAATATTGCAATGTGGTTGTGAAAAACCGTGAGTCTGTCAAGGGAAAAAAAAGCCCAGTTTGATTCTTCCATTTAAGAGTTTACACAGTTCTGATAATGCATTTCTCCACATGACAGCACACAACAGTCTGAGAGATGCAAAGATTATTTCCCATATTTTAACTGACAAACTTCATGAATATGCTGGAAACCATCAAAAATTATATTTTCTGGAAATATTCGTGGCTTCTCAGTGGAAACAACAAGTTTTTTGTAAAAAAAATATCTCTGGAAAACAATTTTATGTTTTTATGGATTTAATCTATTCTGGGGAGAAAGGAAAGGGAGAAAACACATATGGATATTTTAAGAGTCATAAAATCATGGACTATCCTGAGACTGAAGGGGCTACAGGAATCATCATCCCTGAGAACTGTTCTTAATATCACCAACCATCTCACACTGTTTTTCTGGGTAGCTAGAAAATTTTAAATATAGAAAATTTTAAATCTTGGAAATAATTGTATATCTACCTTTAACTGCAAATTAAGAATTGTATTGTTCTCTCATGACATAGAGTCAGAGGTATACACAAATACATTAACGAGAATTCAGTGGGGTTTTCCATAGTCATAATTTGCTCATGCTTTATTTTTGTAACTGAAAACAAAAATTATTAAATGCCTAATACCATAAAGGGGAATTTTTTCAAAAATTTTTGTCCTAACATGCAGGTTGGGAAAATGCTTCTGCTGGAATTTTGAAAAAAAAAAAATTGTTTAGAAATGATGACTCTCTTCTTCCTTTTCCTTCCTCTTTCTGCTTCTTTCTATTTTTCATTTTTATTTATACACAACTACTACTATTTTCCTAATGAGTGAGATTTTAACCTTCCAAGTTTTTTTTTTTAAATTCTTAGGAGGGGGAAGCCCTTTGAATCCTCCTGATTTAGAGTATTTGAAAATGTATATCCTGTTCCTGTGGTGACTGCATTAATTTTGGTGCAGCAAGTGCATGGGGTGTAAGTTACTGCTCAGTATGTGCAAAGCAGGCTGAGCACACTAAATATTGCTCCCAGCTTGGTGGGATCTCTGGGAATTCAGGCTGTTTAAGAGCTGTGCCAGTAGATGCTAAATAGGGATGCAAAATGCTAACAGGGCTATTCAAATTAATTTCTGATGGGTGCAAAAATTGTTTCTATTTGAAAGGCAACACAAGGCACTGACATTTCCTTCCTTCACTTTGGCTGGAATGCACTTATTGCAAACACACACACACACAAAAAATTAGGAAAATCACCTTTTATGAGGTGGAAGAAAGAAAAAAAAACAAAAAACAAATGGGTTGATAAATGTCACCCTATTCCAAAACAAATTAATGAAATTGCACCTACGTACCTTGCAACTGAATCTTGTTTTCAGGACTCTGAACCAGAACAGAGCTGACAGAATCTAGGTTGTCATAGTTACTGCAGCCAAGAGGACCCGTCCGTGTCTCTGTTACCTGGTGGAAGGGAAGGAAGAAGCACTTACTGCATTATCCAAAGCAGACTGAGGAGTTCAGAAGATTATTTCATAAAGTTTCCCTCTATTTCTGCCAGAAAAACATTAATTATGGTGAAATAACAATTTAATTGCCAAAAGGATGAGTGCAAATATTTCAGCAGCAAAAAGTGCTATTTCTATCACTGAGAATCCTTATAAACACTACACCATTACAATACTACACAAATACTACAGCAGTATAATACTACAGTGGTGTAATACCACACCAACAATCTAAATTTATTTTTCATAGCTGTGAGAATTACAATGAGCTTGCTAAATACAGTTTATAAAAATGAGGACTGTGATTTTCTCTCTTGGAAGTTGTGCACATGACAAGTCCTGCTTGAAGCCACGGAAAAAAACATTGACTTTCCAAGTGAAGATCAGGATTTGAAATTAAAAACCCTTTATGAGCAGTATTTGTAATGGTGCTAGTGGTGGGATGGTTTTTTATAAGGGAGGCGCCTAAGATAAATTTAGGCACAAAATTCTGGATATTCTGCTTGTTGTAATCACCAAATCCACGGCCACAGAACCAAAATACAGCTACATTTATCAAAACAGAACCTCCACAAGCAGAGGTCTGGCTTAATAGTGAAGGTTTGTATTTGGGAGAGAGCAGTTATTTATATCATAGAATCATTAAGTTTGGAAAAACCCTTTCAGATCTTCATGTCCAAACATTAACCCAGCACTGTCAGATATTTCACTAACCCATGTCCTAAGCACCACATCCTGGGTTTTGAACACTTCCAGGAAGACTGCTTCCACCACTGTCCTGGGCAACCTGTATGAGTGACTGGCCATCCTTTCAATGATTAAATTTTTCCTTATGTCCAATCTAAATGTCTATCCCTGGTGCAACTTGGTGAGTGAATACATTTAAATTACAAAAAAAAAAAAAAAAAAGAAAAGAAAAGAAGTTAGTAATTTATATGCTTCCTGGAATATTATATATATTTCTTAAGTGTCAACAAAGTAATTAAAAAGGCCAATTTTTTTAAAAAATGAGAAATATAACCAATCTCTCTGTCATGGACATCTCAAACAGTTTTCAGCCACTCTGCTGGAACTTCCTACTTCTCTTTGACTGTTTCAGAAACTGTGGCCAGATTTACCCTTACTTGGAATCTAACTCCATTTGGAATGCAACCACTTCTATTTTCTATTACTTCATCTCATATTCATATTCAGCTCTGGATCTCCTGGAGAATAAGCCTGAATTAGAGGGTCAGAGAGCAGATTTCCAAAATGCAGACATGCACTGAGTAAGTGACAGCCATGCAACCAGACAAACCATGAGAAATGTAAAGAACAGAGGGGAGAGGGGCTATTTGACCAGTCTGGTTTGATGGGAATATGAAGGTTTGCTGATATAAACCCTGATTGTTCATGTTGCTGAGGGTTGCCTGGCTCTCCCACAGCCTGTGGGTGGCTGCAGCTGAGTCATGATGCTCTTGAAACCAAGATTTCACATTCTTCTTGCCCTTTTGCAAAGAATATTTGAGATTTGCTGTCACTACAAGCTCCTTGTGCCTTTCCATTACTGAGAGTGGACAGCCCATGGAGAGGACACAGAACTGGCCTCCCCCAAACCTGTGAGTTGAGCTCAAGATGCACAAGGAAATGGGACCAAGCCAGGTTGTGTCCTCTCTGCACATATTTGGCCATCTTTAATATTTATGACAGCAGCAGATTTGCCATGGTTTTTGCTTAATCATCCTGAATCAGCACAAGGACTCGTGCACAGGGATAAGATTTGGATTGGACATAGCTGGAATGACAATTGTGATTTACCTGTGATCCTTCAGTCCTCTGCCAACAAGTGTCTAAAATTCCATTCTAAAATATGATTTTTTTGGAAGTACCCCCAGTCTGTATATAGAATCCTAATCTCTTTATACAATAACAAAGAGTGTTACCTAGATTAAATAAGAGAAACAGCCAGAAGACAAAAAAAAAGATTGTAAATGTTGTAGTGAATTTTATCCTTACTCTGACATATCACACTCAGGATTCATCTATGCAATTCTTCATTTAAAGATCCATTTATTTTAGTGTTATTTTCGCTTGCATATTATTATTTTGGTTTTAAAGCATTTTTCTGTAAGGCAATGCAGCTTTATAAAGTTATATGGAATGTATAAACTATGAAGCAAATATTACAATTCCTATCCATTCCTATTACTCTTTTATGTCCCCTGAAATCACAAAATAATAAAGGGTGGTAAATAGCTTTGTAGTTATTGTGCCCCTTTTTGTGCATATTTCTTTACTCTTATCTGAATTATGCCAGACATATGTAGAGACTACCACTGTTTAGAGTGATAGCATTTATAAATACATTGATTCAGAAGAAAATTATATAGGCCAGTTTTGATATGACTTACAGACAATCGTTGCAGTGAAGTAATTAAAAATTGTTATTATAATAATTATTATTATTAATAATAGTAATTGACAATGCTGTATAAATACATCAATAAACAGAGACCTTTTCTAAATGTTAATTTTTCATTCCAATCTATATATATAGATATATTATTCATTCTTTTACTTCTCCAGGTGCCTTCACACTCTCTGTCAGCTGCCTTGCTCTGGTACTCTTATCTTCAGCATAGAAAATACATTGCAAGAAGAAATTCGAAATGAATAGTCTCAGTATGTAAAAAAGAAATGCTAAAGAATATAAAAATCATCCAACCCTCAACTTTTGATGGGTGACAACTCTAGTCAGAGGTCAAAGCTATGCAGTTTCATATGCTTTTGTATACTCTACACAAATCCTACTCCACAAAGATTGTAAATCAGAAAAAATTGTGATTAATAAATGAAAGCCTCAAATTTCTATCACATTTTCAGAACAGATGAAAGGATTTGATTTTCCTAAATTATACAGTTACAGACTGGTTTGGGTTGGAAGGGACTTTAAAGAATATCTAGTTCCAACCCCTGCCACAGGGACACTTCCACTAAACCAAGTTGATCCAAGCTCCATCCAATCTGGTCTTGGACTTTTTGGGGGTAAATTTGATCATAAAGCAGTAGACTGGAGAAGAAGAAAAAAATACACTAATTCTGGTTTGTGCCAAGTGTTACTGATGATTTTATGCTTTTTGTTTCAACAACAATAGGAATGAAATTGGAAAGGCAGGGGCATGTCTTTAATTATCTTCCAAGCAGAGAAGTGTGACTATGTTCAGTCCCAAGATCACAGCTGAAAACTGTTTTTTCAGAACGTGTATGAAAAAGAGACGAACCAAAAAGAGGAGAGAGATAAGTAATAAAATAGAAATGCAGATTATGCTTAGATGTAGCATGGTCCAGAAGTGACTGACATCGTGCAAAGAGCACCAGAACCATGTTTGTACTGCATGACCTGTAGCCCACAAAGAGCATTAACTCACAAAGCAAAGCACCATAGAACAAAGTTATTAGATAACTAAAACCCCCTAAGAACCAGTAAAAAACACCTGTGAAATCACCTGACATGAAGCAGGCAGGGTGATGTCCTGTGCCTTCTTGTCAGAGATCATCACAGAACAGGTGTCCCTGGGCAACAGCTTTCAGTTCCCAGAAATAAACTCTAACATTTGGCATTAATGAGACAAATGCCTACAGTTTTCAGTCAGTTAAATCTCATAACCATGGTGATAATAACCCGATTACAAGTGCACTGAGAACATACCTCCTAGCACTTAAGCAGGGCTGAATTCTTGTGATATCAGTGGGTAGTATTTCCCTGGGAAACAGCCTGCTTTTTTTGTCCATGATAATTAAGCCTATAGAAGATTTTCCTAATAAAAGGCAAATACATTTCTGCAGAGATTTTGCTCCTGGTGCATCCTTTTAAGCACACGTGGCTAATATTCCTAACGAAGTGCCCATGCAGAGGTGGTGTGTGCCTTGCATAAAGGACTGTCCTCTGCAGCAGGACTCTTTAAAAATGGATTTGGCCTCTAAGGATGAGAACTGAGCCAGCACAAAGGAGGATGAGGCAATGCTGGTCACTGCAGAATAGGCAGCTGTGCTCACATTCACATAAGGCTCTTTAATACTTTAAACATTCAAATAAGGATTTAGAGCAAATTCCTCATACGTGCATGAGGGAGTAAGGTCTGTTCTGAGCAGCTGTGCTGACAGATGATGGGGCAAAAGTGTGGAACAGGGAAAAACCTGCAGGCTTTGGGATTCTCCTGAATAACACAATGGTGGTGCTGGGCTGGTGGCTGTATCTGGTGATATTCAAGGTCTTTTCCAACTTTTTGATGGTTCTGATTCCAACCTCACCTTCAAGCCTTGTCCTGCAGCCTGTGCTCCCACCCCATGTATTCCCTACTCATTCTGCAGCCAATGCTCAATTCACCTTAAAAAAGAGTTGATCAAATAAATAGGCACTAAATGTACTTTCTATTTAGATGTGGATCTCCTGCCAACTCTTCTTTTTTTCCCCCAGGCTTGACAGTTTTTCACAAAAGCACCTTTATTCCAGCACTTCCCTTTGCCACACAATAGTCGCTGCTCCACTGCCCTATTTTTGTCATTGAACATACTAAAAAACTCCTGCTAATGAGTGTGTAATTAAAATAAATCAAATTTTCTGTGTGTTCCAAGCACTGATACTTCTCACGCTACAGGCTAGATAAACATTTCTGAAGGAGGTACAGACAAACCAGAAGCATTCACAATGTCAGTGGTTGGATTCATGTTTTTAATATGATTTTTTTAATTGCCAGGAATCTAAAACAATACCTCAAACGCATGACATATCTTCAATAGATTTTCTAGCAGCATAAGGCTGACATTTTAATTTGAAGAGCCCCCTAACTCCCATCATATTTTTCTGTCATCTGCAAAATGGAAGAGGAACAGTAAACTTGATCTTTCTGCAAAAGAGATAATTGCAAAATTTCCATTGACTTCATTAGAGGGGAAATAGGGACTTCCTTCAATTTTCTGGGCAAGAAGATGACTTTGAATTTTACTGAATGCAGCACTAAAGCTTCCCAAGAGACCAGTCTAATCCTTCAATTCACAGTTCTTTGTTTCTACACTCCCAGGAATTTACTGTGAACCAGATTGTTACCGTAAAATAAGAAGGAAATTAAAATGTATTCTCCTTACATAAAGCATTAAATACCTCAGAAACCAGAATATTTCAGAACCTGGAAATGAACTCACGCTATTTGAATTCTGCTCTGTTACATCTGAAAATGCTATGATTTTTTAAGGCTGTTCAGGTCTGTCTGATAGGGAACAATCCCCTCTCTACTCAAGGCTATTCCCCACTATCTCAGGAAGCAATATATTGTCTGTGAGTTCCAGGAGAATCCACAAGAATATTGGAACAAGTCTGGCAGCACTGACAGCTCTGGCATGACAGCCACAATTTTCCCTTTTCAAGGACATTTTAAATCCGCTGCCTGTCAGATGCCACATTCCCATGCCACCTTCTGGATTGCAAGAGGGAAGTTTGCAGGAAATGAGGCTGCTGGAAAACCAGTCAGGGCAGCCATGCCAGAGCCTTTATTTCCTGCACTTTCAGAAATCAAAGGTGCATCAGCCTCACACAGAGAATAAGGGCAGGCATTATCTCCAAAAGAACAGTTATCTCTTTTAATTAATCTTGAAGAAGAGGTGACAGTGAATTTCTCTTACAGAGAAATAACAGAGTTAGTAAAAATGTAATAAAAATGGAGGATTTTGTTTCAGTCTCCATTTAGCTACTTCTGCTTGCCCATATCTTACTTAAATTAACACTAATATTTTTTTTCTCGGCTTTTATTGCCTAAAGAGACAGCTGAGCAACAAACAGTAAATGAAATCTATATATTTGGTTTAAAAGATAAAATTAGAAACAGAGAGAACAGTGCAGATACAAATTAAAATAATATTTCATGTTCATAAAAATCTAAAGGTATCTGCAGAAAGCAACAGCAAAGATGCCTAATTAAGAAAAACCCAATTTCCAACTTTCTGTCCTTTTCCAAACATAATTCCATTACTTTATAAAGGACAAAAGGCTCCAAAGAAATCTGGGAGCTCCTAGTAAACAGGTTAAATGTCTTCTTACAGTTATCCCAAATGTAAAATCCCACGCCAGGACTTCCCTAGAGTATTGGGGGCAGGATTTGTATCTTCAGGGACTAGTTCCAATAGGCAATGCTGAGGCCACTTGGATTTTTCACTGTATCCACATTAATTTCAATAAGACAGAATGATTTGACTATTTATAAGACTCACAGACATTATTAGTCATAATAATACTGCAGTTGAATAGATTTTTTTTTTTATGTTGGAAAAGTATGAATAAAAAATATAATCCTTGCTAAATCAGGATGAAAAGTTAAAATGTTCCTTTTCTTTTTGAGGTGTCAGGAAAAAGATCCTCTTGATAAATATAAAAATTATCTTCTAATCATTTGGGAACATTATACCCTTAGTGCAGTCAGTTTTTAAAATCATATATATACTATTTTTAAGAGAAAAAAAATTTAGAAAAACCCAAACTTGTGCCAAAGAAAAAATGTGACAGGTTAACAATAAGTCCTAAAAAAAACATGAAAGGCACTTAAAGTCTTGAAGCTTAAAAATGAAAATTATAAGGGCAGGTTAATTAATAACTCTATTTTCATAGAGATTTTACCTTTGATTATACATTTCTACGCAATTCTAAAACTTAGTTGCAATATTCCTTTCAGCAACTTCTCTAACAATTCAATAATTTAAGCTGTTTCCAGGTTTTATATTTCCTGCCCAGAAACTGCTGAGTTGTTTGTGCTGTCTGTGGCACTCCAGCTCAGAACACCCTGCACCTCACAGGACATTTTTCATGTCCATTTTATTTTGCCATCAAACTCCCCCTCCTGGGGTTGTCATCCCAAGCTCTCACAAGGAATCACATTACTGTCCATAACGTGGGTGCCTGCCTGGCTCACAGAGATGTGTGCAGGGATTTATTTTTAGGTTATATCCTCATTACTTCCCACCCATTTATTCCATCTGGTAAATGATTGTAACACATTTGCCCTTTCTGTCTCATTGGTACGGCCAACTCTCAATTTACAGTTTTGCTAAACTCTTGTTTTTATTGTACTGGTTTTTAGTGTGTTTTCCTGTGTCTTTGCACACCTACTTACAGACCAGGCAGTTGATCTATAATTTTATCATTAAATCCGTATCAGTTGTTCAAGCTAAAGGAAATTTAGCCTTGCTAAATTTGTGTTAGAGAAGAAAATCAGCTTAATACTGAAGCTTTAAACTTCATTTCATATGGCTACTCCATTCATATGGAAAGTTCTGTCTGAGAACCTGGTGAGTCTCAATATTGTTATTTCATGAACTAAAAGAGAAGAAATATTTTAATGTGCAGAAGACTGCTCTTAGAATTAGGCTCTGGGGGCAGTGTTACCCAGACTCACTGCTGAGCCCAGCTGGAAAATCCTTCACATCATCCTGATTCATGGGAATAGAAAGACCTATCAAACACCAAGACCTGTTCACTAAAACATACATGAATGTGTCCTACTATTGGCAGGAAAAAATATTCAGAATATAGAATATAGGATCTTGTCCAAGGGTTTATATTCATTCCTTTCTGGTCCTCACATAGATGAGCCAATGGCAAAGGCAAAGAATGATATATCACAAGGGCATCATTTCTTCCATCAAAAAACAGAAAAAGAAAGAGCCACAGTTCCTGTGAGCACAAGGGAAGGCGAGAAGTTCATAAGGAAAAAGAGGAAACCTATGAAAAGAAAGCAACACTTATTATCAGGACTGTGGAGCCCTGTGGAAGTGAAAGGACTTTGTTCTGCTCAGAATTGAAAAAAATCTCAACCACTTGCATGTTTTGCTTTGTTTCTATGCAGGTTTGAAGAGGACCATTAAAATATTTTTCCTGTCACGTTTTAGTCTACTTAAGCAGAGCTTTTTCTTACTCCAATTCTCTGTTTGAAACACAACATTTACAAGAATATTGAGCCAATGACAGAAATAAATATGCTCTTTTGCTTATCAGAATGTTTATCTGATATGTATGCACAATTATTTCTAAGCCATTAGGCAGTGGTATCAGGGCAGAACTCTCAGGTCACACACTACAGACTTGTCAGTTTGGGATATTTGCATCAAGGAAGGACAGATCCTCCCCAGTGTAAAACAATACCAAAGTAAGAAAAGCAGACCAACATATTTTATTTTTTTATGCCTGAAGGAACATGGGCTATTTATTTCTGTCATTGGCTCAGTATTCTTGTGAATGTTGTGTTTGTTTCAAACAGAGAATTGGAGTAAGAAAAAACTCTACTTAAGTAGAGTAAAACATGACAGGAAAAATATTTTAATGGTCCTCTTCAAATCATTTTCTCTATTATTGTCAAGGTTTTATCATCATCTAATTTTACACATTAAGAATTTCATGAAAAGATGAAGAAAAAATATGAAATGATTTTTCATTTGCCAGACTCTATATACATTTGGGAAGATAAAATTAAACTTCCTTGTAAATTTACATATTATTTAGGAGACTCTCATATCCTCCATTTGGTAGAATTATTAAAAATGTTGAAAAATTATGAACTGTTACAACCATGACACAGAAGGGCCTTTTTTATTATTTCTTTTCATATTACTTTTAATAAAATTCAAAGGAAGAATATCCAAAGCCCATGAAATGTATTAGCTATTCCCTGGGAATTAAAGGGTTAAATTGAGGTATCCAGGGAGAGATAATGAATTTATCAGTTTATCAAACTGGAAAGATGGTAGTTGAGGATGATTTGGGGAAACCCTGATCTCAGTGATACCAACATGAAAGAAAATTCCTTGACCTCACCTTGCACAAGGTCAGAACCTCACCATGAAAAATTAGAAGCACTTTTTATTTTGCTTACTGGATTCTGTTACAAAGCCTGTAGAACAGTGATGAAACTTCCAACCTTTCAGCCATTAAAGATCTGAAAATAATGATCACTCCATAGTGTAGAAAGTCTCCTGTATGAATAATGAAACCTTCCTTTAACCCAGCTCTGCTTCAGCATGTAGTGGCATTATATGCATTATCTTGTAAGAGATTAAATTACATTTTTGCTGTCAGACATGCAAATCCTGCTGAAGCTCCATGAGAAGGTCTACAAGGTAAAAATAACAGTGAAATGCAGAAGACAGCAATGATATAACTCTCAGTGACAGTTAGCTGAAGGATTCCCACACAAGAGATTATTTTTCACACTAAATGAGTAGATTGAAGGGGATGATTGCAGATTGAATCATAAAACATAATAACAAAACATGCAAAAATGTATTATAGCCAAAAATTCTCTAGGAAAAATAACACAAAAATGAAAAACTTTCCACAGCCTTTTATTATTCTCTAAGCTGATTTCTTCTGATGCAGACCCTCTGTTTGTCTGAGATATTCTTCCTAATCTGACCTCTGTGTTCATACAAGCTGTTTATACATGCTATCTCCTATTTCTGAGAGCTCAGAGGCAGGGAAATGTTCTGTGAATTTTATAGTCCTTCCTTGACATTCTCTGACCTGCTGGCAAGCAGTAGCTGCCAATTAGAGGGTGGAGGACAGGCAGAATGCTGAAGTTTCCCAACCCATACAACAAGCCAGCCAGAATAAAGATCAAACTGAAATCTGTACAAGTCTGAGTGCCTCCAAATTCCTGCTGGAATGCTCTAACTGCACTGTTCAATATGTTTGCTGTGGAGCTCTCAATACTAAAACCCTTCTCCATCTTCTGGGTTTATTTACTTTCACTTTTTTAAGGAGAAAACAAAAGAGTATGGAACATTTAAGTAGTGTGAATTGTTGAGATGGCAAGTGTTGTGTGAGTGCTGTTAAGGTTTCTCATTTATATATGTATATTTATAGACTGCTCAGGGTTTGGCAGTCTTCATCTCCCTGGTTGTTTTTTACTCTTCTCTCTTGACTAAACTCATAACTAATAGAAACTCCAATTTGTTTTGCTCCATCATGCAATGTATTCTATCCTGATCTGTCGTTGTTTTGTGGTGTTTTGGGGTTTTTTTTTTATTAAGTGGAGAATAGTTATGCAAAAATCTTTCCAAAATGCTTATCCAAGCATCTCTGTAATGTTATTGTATTGTTCTGAAAGCAGCTTATGCTGTTTAATTAAAACTCAACTGTCCAAATGAATTGAAGGTTTTTTTAATATCATCACCTTTAATTCCTCAATAAGATATGAAAATAGATACCCAACCTTTCACTTGGCATATTCTTAAAATTAGTGAACAGTGCACACATAGCAATCACAAGATACCTTGCTATACCTATGGTGAATTTAATCCAAAGATCTCCAACAGTTTTGACATTAAAAAAAAAAGTATGAAACCTCAGGTATTTCATTTTTATTGTAACACAAACACAAACGTCATCCTGTGAAGTAGAAGATGGCACAGAGATTTCTTAGCTACCTTTGGGTGATGCCCAAAATCTAATTGCAGGTCCCAGTCCTTCTGGCAAGATGAAATAATGATCAAAATTTAAATTTAAAGTTCACATGTAGCCATATTAAGCTGGGTTTGCGAAGCTCTTAATACTGAGTGAAATTTCTAAAGACCCAAAAGTTTCTAAGACTGCAAAAGTATTTAATTCTCACAGAAATTTCAGGGAAGAAAAACATTTGAGATCACAATTCCTATATTTTTCCTCATGTTTAACTCCCCATTGGAAAAATATCAAGCTTTGATCTTGTATGAAGGTAGTCTTATTTCCCAGGGTAGTGGAGAACTTGGCATTTCCTAATGGTCCTGAGCAACACCTGTCCTTGGAAATCTGTCCTGTGGCTTTTCCTTGACATTTCTGTGTCACCAAACCTACACAACGGGGAAACCTCAATTTTTTTTTGTAAGGATCAATAATTCTTGGCTCTTAATTTTGTGTATTGTTACAATTAAATTTATATTTCTATTTCATTTCTTCAATGAAATCAATAAAACCCTGTTATCACAGGACTTTCCAAAACAATGTTTCTAACTGTGATTTTATACTTTAAAGCTGTTACTGGGCAATTTTTTTTCCCAGTCTCTACAAGGTCTCACAGCTGTGCAGACTTAAATTCTATCAACAAACTGAATGGATAAAGTGAGGGCAAGAAGGGTTTGAGATGTGGATTTCAGAAGCTTCCCAAAAAGTGTCTGTTTATACAAAACTGTGCAAATTGTTGAGATTTAGAATTTGCCAGAAATCTGACAAAAGCTCAAGGCTTTTTAGTATTTCAGCATTTCTACTTTTGATTATGGCAATTACTTGAATTCACGGAAAAACACATGCAAATAGGAGGTATAAAGGGAAAAAAAAAAAATTGAACCAAGCAAGTTTTTTCAGACAAAACAAAGAAAACAGAAAAATTAAAGTCTGTATTTCAGTTTGAGGTTTGAGTGAAAAATTATTTTTCATTACACTTAAGTTTTCCCACTAGCAGCCCATCATGAGTCATTTATGGATTAATTATAGATAATCAGATATATTTACCACCACAATAGAGCCCTGTTCTTTGTAATCTAAACTTCTCAGATAAAAGAAAATGCTTAAATCTCCCACAGCAAGGAAAAAAGTGGTTTGGGGAAAGTAAAAAGCAAATTGCACAATAAAATTAACAGATATTGCAGGGCATGTTCGCAGGGATGTTTATTCTTTCTCACTCAGATGGAATAACTGGGCTGTAAATAGCTGTAAATAGGTGGTAGAAAATTCAATTTATGCATCTGTTCTTCTGTTGCCTCCTGTTCCTTTGTTGCACCGTGGCTGCCCCAGAACTGTTTGGACTCTACAATAACACCTCTGCTGTACTCATCTGGCCCAGCTCCCACAAAAGTAGGTGGATTCTGGGATGGAAGACAATATCCTCCAAGAGACAGCTATGGAACAGCCTCACTTCATTAATGACAATGCTATAACATAACTGTGTATATAATTTTGCAGAATGCAGTGAGACTATTCAGTAATATTTAATTTGCTGTTACCAAGGTGGTTTTTCTGTGTTTGGACTCATTGCAGAAGTTTGTTAGGGACCGTGCTGGAATTACAGCTTGTTGCAAACTGGAATTGTGGTCGTCTGAGAGGAGCACGCTGCTGTCTCCCAGAACTGGGGCTCAGGAAGCAGAGTGAAATCCAGATGCACTGTGCACAGCCCTCTTCCATCCACCCACAAAAGTCTCTAATGAGATGGTGGGAGTGCAGTCACACCACCTGGGCAAGCTCAGCAGGGTCATTCTGCCAGTGGGCGGTGACAGGACAAGGGAAAAAAATGATGCCTTTATCTGTATTCTGCTGCCTTTATTTGTATTCTGCTGCCTTTATCTGTATTCTGCTCCCACAGCCAGGCAGGGTTTTATTAGACAGGAGCAGAGCACACCCCATCACCCTAATAGGTTGTTAATAAGGAGAACCAACAGCCCTCCGTGCAGCTGAGGAGAGGTTTTCGTACAAAAACGCCTCCAAAATGAGCGTGCCAAGGAAGTGATGTAGGACATGTCATATTTCAAACACAACAGGCTGTATGTTCATGTAAATGTTATGCAAATGAGACAGAGCCCTCAGGCACCTGGTGAGATTCCAGTGAGGCCCTGGAAGCTCCAAACTGTCGATTTAGTACAAGAGCCTCAGCACTCGCAGTAAAATGCATGTGCAAAAATCACATTGAAAGAATGTATGTGTCAGGGACTTTGAAATATATTAAATATTGATACAAGCTATGGGCTCTTCCCATGGGATTCTTTGATTTCCAGTCAGCACATGTTGCCACGGGATGATGTGACCTCTTTCAATGTGGAATAAACAGTGGATTGTCTGCGTGATTAATGCAAAACCTCCATCACCAAAAGCCTTAATGCTACTTTTAAGGATAATTGTGTAATGAGTAGTAGGAGAAACAAAAAAATTACAAGAAATGACACAGAATTAATGTAGCTATTTGTTTAGAAGACACATCACGTGTGGATAAAAATTATCCTTTTTCTCATAGAAAATCAGCAAATTTTTTTCATAGAAATAGAGAAAAAAAGAAGTGTGAGAGTGATGTCATCTAACCTGAAAAGGGATGTTTATACTGATTTGTGGGGGGGGAAAAAAGGAACGCATTGGCTTTGTTTGTGGGGGGTTATGTGGTTTTGGAGGGAAGAAATATGTTTTGCAATCTCTCTTCTCAAATAACACTTTAGAGGTGTCCCAGCCATCAAGATAGCTGCCTCTGAGCACTACAATCAGAAATTATGTTGATGTGCAAGCAGTTGTGCTATTTTTTCCTAACTCCTGCTGCAGTTTCAGACTGCTCATTGTCACAGGAAATGTGACAAACAATAAGTCAAACAGCAAAGCAAATTATTCCTGCTCATTTCGAAGCCCCAAACTCCAGAAACTTGAGTGGCAGATTCCATTTGTGCACCAGAGTGCTCTGATTTAACTGCAAATGTCAGGGCTTTTGATTTGTGTTTTAAGGTTTCTCTGTTCCATATTATATTTTTGTTTGGTTGGTTTATTCAGACATGCATTCCCAACACAGTAGTTAGGTTCTTCCTAGTAAGAGCATGAGTTATATGAAATATTTTTGATATTCTCCACTCTCTCTTCCTAAAATACAAACAACTCTTGCCCAGGGTAAAGGAATTAAAGTTTATTTTCAAAAGACTGTTGCCTGGGCGAGGCTCTTAACATCTACAGCCTGGGAGTGGCACACGAGGATCCAATTATCATTGAAGGCAAAGGGATCAATACCCATAGGAAACCAAATACTGAGAATTGTGTAATTTGGGACCAATGAACACTGAATCAATTAATTTGTCCTCCTCAGGAGGACAGTTGTTTGCTTTTTGTCCTACCTGGGGCACTGATCTTGGCCAAATATCCTCCAGTGCTAGGAGTGACCTGCAGCAGTCAGCACAGAGGGTGCTTCGGCTGACAAACTGTGCTAAAACTAGTTTGTAACAGAAAATAATACATCTCCATAAAACTGTAGAGACACACTGTTCCAAAGGTCATTGAAAAAAAAAAAATTAGGCACAGGAGTACAATAACTATATTTTTGAACAGAAGAAGAAGAAAGGAGGAAGGAGGAAGGAGGAAGGAGGAAGGAAGAAGGAAGAAGGAAGAAGGAAGAAGGAAGAAGGAAGAAGAAAGAAGAAAGAAGAAAGAAAGAAGAAAGAAAGAAGGAAGAAGGAAGAATGAAGAAAGAAGAAAGAAGAAAGAAGAAAGAAGAAGAAAGAAGAGAAATATAAACCTGTCTGTAAATGGACTGACTGATCATACATATGGGTTGTCCCAAAGATCAAACACTTCTATAAACATTTCTGTACCAATCAAATTATGTATCATTCATCACTAATATCTCTATTACACC
>JAOTQP010000403.1:4908160-4932584 GCA_026413545.1 Cichladusa arquata | reverse complement strand
AGAAAGAAGAAAGAAGAAAGAAGAAAGAAGAAAGAAGAAAGAAGAAAGAAGAAAGAAGAAAGAAGAAAGAAGAAGAAAGAAGAGAAATATAAACCTGTCTGTAAATGGACTGACTGATCATACATATGGGTTGTCCCAACGATCAAACACTTCTATAAACATTTCTGTACCAATCAAATTATGTATCATTCATCACTAATATCTCTATTACACCTTTAGACCCTCTTCCATGCTAGCATCTTCCCTATAAATGCAACACTTCGATTTGGGTAACAGAGAGAATAAACCTGATTATTTTGCTGACAATTGCTCAGCAAACCACACTTCCCTGAGGAGCAGTGGTGCAGCTGGGAGCCGCCCTGGAGCTGTGCCTACCTTGATGGCGGTGGAGGCGATCTGGATGTGGTGCAGGCGGCGCAGGGTGCTGTCCCTGTCGATGAAGTAGGAGGCTGCCAGCTGGTGCAGGGTCTCCAGCGTCACCGCAGAGCTGTTGGTGCTGGGGTCGCTCCCTTCCGACCTCTTGCTCAGCTTCCGTTTGTCCACAAAAATTGTGAGTGACTCCTCTCCTGGGCAGGGAGAGAGAAGCCCCAGCATCAGCAATGTGCAATAGAACGGAGAGATTTTTGTAGACTATCAACTTGAAGCACATACAAAACATGTTTATTTACTAGGTCACTTCATACATTCGTTCTGTAGTGCTCTGTGTTAGCACAAAAGAAAATGAAACCAGCGTAATCCTTGAGATGATTGTTTCCTTCTCTCATAACACCTATCACAGCTGATTTTAGAAGAAAGACACCTTTTTATGAGCAACCAATTCAGCAGTGCCTGAAAGCTGATAGAATTGTTGCCTTGAACCAAATTTCTGCAACTGAAAAATATGGGGGTTTCAGAAAGTTGCTGTTTTTCCAAAAGAAAACAGAAGCGCCGGCAACTTGTGTTGTGGATTTCTCACTTCCTGTCTTTTTATGGAGACGTGGATAAACACTGTTGAATTCAGAAATTTTAATTTCTGTAAGATTATTGGAAACCAAAAATCTGTCTTGCTTAACTGAGTGAGCTCTTAGGAACATTTCCATAACACGCCTACTGATACTGTCAAATTTTCCATGTTTATCATCTAGTTAATGGATATATTTTCCTGTGTTTCAGACTAAGCAAGAATTAATTCATTAAGTAAAGTGATTAGGAAAAAAACAAATTGGAAAAGTAATTTCTGGACCCATTATTTTCTTCTGTGCAATTTATGTCCAAAATAAATTGGGCAGAAGATAATCTCCTCACTCTGAGCACGTGTTTGGTGACCTGCATTCTTCAGCATCACCTCAACAATTGATTAATAATGTCATTATACCTGGATTTCAGGTGCTGAACAACTCCACTGAGTGCCTTTTCCTAGTTCCTGGAAAGGAAGTTATCCTGCTAAGGTCTGACTTGCCACTTGTGCTACTTTCACTGCTCACCCATCTGCTGCAGTGGCACTGTGCCTGTGCAGAGAGGGTGGGATGCCAGCTTCAGATGGGTTTATGTGCCAAAAAGTAATAGCTGTAGGACAAAACTCTAAGATGAAAACATGACATCATCTTTAAAGGGAGCTAATCTTGGTGGTAAGCAGTGCTAAGTGAGGAACATGTGCCTCTGTGCAGGAGATCACGTTTTGACTTGCAAAATTTGTCTTTGCTTAACAAAAGCACACTCCTTGGTCCCCAGCGTACATTGTTTCCCAATCTCTCAGAAATTCAGAGGACAGTGAAGCCCTTCAGACCTTACACAGGCAAAAATGGCATTATACAGGAGTTTTTTATCCAATTAGACCTGCGGGGTTTGTCCAGAATATTCCTTTTGTCCTGGAAGGAACAGGTGGCTGCTCCAGCTGGAGCTTACCTCAGTTTCCACCACTACATTTATGCTTCTCCTCCTACAGTCTCCTAATGGGTCATTATTTTGTACATGAAATCATCAATGCAGGGATTAATTGCCTGAAGCTCCAGAGAACCAGGAATTAACACAGCCTCCTTAAGTACCAGGATTTCCCCACCCAATTATTTAATCTTTCTGCTGTAATATGTAGACAAAGGTTCACAACTGCCTTGAGGAGGGAACTGGGACAGCACAGCAAACTTTAATGACCTGTCTCTTGAGAGAAATCTGCCATCAGAACCTGCTCTGGGTTTCATCTTAGCTGGCATTTAACTGTGCCCATGCAATAAAACCTGACTTATCACAACCTGCCATGTGACTCCAGCCAGGATGAAAGATGTTTCTGGGATGAAAACCAAGGCAGTGAGATTTGAGCCAGGGGCTGTGGGCTTTGTGCAGCTGTTTGTAGGGGGCAAAGACATGGTTTAGAACAGATATTAGGAAGAAATTCTTCCCTGTGAGGGTGATGAGGCTTTGGCATAGGGAGCCCACCTACCTCAAGGATGCCTTCCAGCCCAGACCATTCCATGGTTCTGTGGTATCAGAGAAGACAACATCAGAACTCAGAGTGAGAATATTGTGCCAGCAACCAGTTCAGGCTGCACAGATTAGGTGCAAAATTTTACTAGGAGCTTTCTGTCCTTGTTTTCCTCTTTTCCAGAGGTCAGAGCTAGTTTATTTAAATTGAAGTGGCTTTTGCAAGGTCTACCACCTTTCCACTGAAAATATAATGAATTGTAAGGGCAAAGAAAACAAGGACTTCAAGCTGCAGAAAATCTATGGAAAAGAGTTTTAAATATATATATATATATTTTTTTTTTTTAAGTCTTTTGTGTTTCATTATCACAGAATCATGGATTCTGGTTTGGGTAGGAAGGGACTATTAAAGATCATCCAGTTCTATCCATGCCATGGGCAGGGACACCTTCCACACTCTCCCAGGTTGCTCCAAGCCCTGTCCAACCTGACCTTGGACACTTCCAGGGATCCAGGGACAGCCACAGCTTCTCTGGGTACCCTGTGCCAGGGCCTCACCACCCTCACAGAGAGTTGAGGGCGATGTTGAGATGCTCCTAACATTTAATCTATGTGTCTTCTCTTTTAATTCAAAAACCCTTCTCTCTTATCCTATCACTATCTGGCCATGTAAAAAAATCACTCTTTCTCTTTTTTATAAGCCCTCTTAAAGTCCTGGAATGTCACAATAAGTTCCCCCTGAAGCCTTCTCTTCTCCAGGCTGAACAACCCCAGCTCTCCCAGCCTGTTTCCTTAGGAAACCTTTTTCAGCCCACAGAGCACACACTGCACCTTGTTCTCAGGTAAATGCTTTGATTGATCTGTATTAGTCATTAGTAGAGATGGTGGAGCTCCTTATACTGAAATAGAATTCTGTTAAGTTTTATTATTAAAACAGAGTTTGTTGAGTTTTGTTCACATAAAAAAAAACAAAAACCCCTCAGCCATTTTCCCATTTCCTGCTCTCCAGGAGCAGAAAGAACTGCAATAAAAACTCCCATTCCGAAAACAAACAAACAAACCTTGAAAAAGGACAGGGTTGTGTGTTGTGATGCTTTACTTTGAATAGAACATCTCAGGAAAAGAACGTTTGGAACAGGCCAGAGCTATCACATCATCCTATTTATCTTGTCTCGCTTGACCCTACGCTTTCCATGGCAGTTGCTGGTGGGTGTGCTCTGGCAGGCAGGATCCCCTGGCACCCCCAGCCCTGCAGGCTCTGTCCCCATGCCCTGACAGATATGTTTGGGTTCTCATTCCTTGTGACCAGAGTGAAATGACTTTGAATATTTTCATGGCATCTCAGAGGTCCTGGCTCACCGTGGGCATTCCCAGGGATTGTGCTACCAGCAGGTGCCATCAGGGGCAGCTCAAAAATATTTGCTGCCCTAAAGACTTTTCACAGAGTTTTTCATCTGTCAGAGTTGATTGAGCTCTTGCTGGAAAAAGTGGATTGCCCCATACATCAGTGCTCAGGCACACACATCCCTGCAGAGCTGTGAAAGGGCACCCTTCAGCATCCAGAACTCCAGGGTTTGGGAAATTACACTGCCAGCTCTGGTTTTAGGAAAACAATTTGAGTTTTAAGTTCATTTGGAGAAAATTAAACTCATGCCAAAAGAGATTCTTTTGTCACATTGAAAACATGGATGAATCTTGTTTTTCACTGGTGACTATCTGCCACTGTAAAACAGGCTAAGAAGACATCCAAGCATCAGCTGAAAACAAATGTGATTTAGAAAACTGTTCAAGATTATGAGTTTTAAGAACTGAAAAGGAGTAATGACAGTGAACACTTACAAAACATGATTATTCAGCATCAAATCCTCCCAGCTGTGCTTTTCACAAGCTCTGAAAGCAGCATTCAGTCTCCTTCCCAAACTCAAGAGACAGTAAAATTCACTTTCTCAGGTTAAAAGGAAATAGCATGGAAACACTAAGTTATGCTCACATAACAATGCCACATAGCCCAATGGGTTCAAGAAGCTCTCAGCCATTACAGGGATGTTTTATTTCCATGTGGGGTCTGTCACTGACAGATAGCCACTGAAGGGGCAGGGGACTGATCTTCCTGCTCTCCACTGACCTTGCCACAGTGTCCAGTACTGACCCTACCAGCCCTGGAATATGCAAGCTTATAATTAAACTTCAAATTTTAATTCTTGCTAGGTTTATAGGAACATATTGTCCACTATATATACTTATAAATTCAACTTGCTCCCAACCACACATGCTCAAAAAAAAAAGAAAAGTATATAGAAATTTTCCCAAATATGCAACCTGTCTCTGGCCATTTAGATGTAAGACTCCTAAATAGCAGCTGGTAAGTGGCATTCAGAAATTAGAAATAAATTTTGTGTTTGCCTTAAGAACATAAGAACGTATTCAGGGATTATTTAAATTTAAAATGCAAATCTCCATCAACATGGTGGAATTGGAAAAATGCTGTAACAACTGTAACTAAATATAACCAGCTATTGAAGGAGTAAATATATTTTGTTATACATAACAATACATATTCATATGATTTAAATACTTAGTGCTATTTTCTGCCTCGGTTGTTGAGAGCATGTTTGCCTGTACCCACATCTTTGGAATAATAAAGGGATTATAGGCCTTGATGTTTCATATTTTCATCTGTAGACTGGGAAGTGGTACGAAAAGGCAGTGATCCAAGCAGTTCCCATCACTTCAGAAAGAGAGGAAACAGGAATAAAAGGACAACACCCCAAGGTAGCTATAGCTGAGCATAACCCACAGATGCCTACTTAGAGCTCTCTCTTCATACACATAAATGTATATTCCACAGGACTAAGGGTCTTTGGCCTATGAACTCCTCAAATTAAATAAAATACCTCAGCTGCCACCTAAATAAGTACACCTAAATAAATACACCACTTTCTCCTAGCTAGTGGAAAATCTATTCCTGTCTGTAGCACAAGTGGCAAGTCTGGATCATCAAAGGTACCATTAGGGTTTTAACAGGTCACTTTCCCAAACTTAAGCAGATGCTGATGGAAATGCACAGGCTCAAAAACTATATAAATTAATGTCAGGACAGATGTGATATCATTTCCATGGTTCAAGTGAATAACAGTGCATGTTAATTCCATACACACCATCTGCTTAAGGATTTAAATTTTTTCTTCATTAAGTAGAAGGGAGAGGAAAGAAAGTTAATGTATTTTGTGCTTTTTTCCCCTCCCCTTATCTTCCATAATCTTAAATGCTGGGGAATTTACATACCTGGACAGGGGGTGTGACTGGTGTTTGCAAGTGTGATGCAAAATTTTCAAGTTCCTTTCTCACATCAGTCATTTGAGACTGTCCTCTCCTTCCCTTATTTGCCAATAGTTTGTATCTTACCTTGAGAGAGTGTTATGGAAAGCAAAGGTCATATCAGCAGTTAGTGTAAGTGCTAATAAATCCTTCAGAATTCATTGAGATTCACTGTTTTACACCACCTGGCAATTTCCCCCATCTCTGCAGGCAGAATAATATGCAGCTCCAGGGGAATATTAATGTGGGGCAGAAAAGCTGGCACTCCTGGAAAAGGAAAGGTGCAACCACCACACTTGCAGGGCTGTAACCAGTGGAGAGAGGTTGGGGTGGACAGGTTGCCCACACCTGTTAAGACTGTCTGTTTTAAAGAAAAAACTGCTTCTTTTCATTCTGATTCACAAAGCCTTCAACAACATCAAGGGCTGTTTCCTGACCCACAGAGCTGAACGGATTGATGGTTTGGTGATGAACACCTTGAGCAAAGATGGGTGACAATAGCAAGAAAAATAAATCGACCTGGAACATTTCAGGTGACCACTTAGACAGTTGCCTAAGGAGGTTCTCCCTTCATGAGAAGCTTTGGTATTCTCCTCCGGATTGGTTTATTCAGAGCCCTCACCCTGTTTCCAGGTGCGAGGAGGACTTCCTTGCATAGCCAGCTGCCTTCCTCTTGCAAAGCCCCCAAATCAGCCTCACTTCACCCAAACGCCTGGAACAAGGGCCTATCATCTCATTGTGGTGTGCCAATTATCCTCATCACCAGCCCCATTGCCTTGCTAAATGGCCTTTTCCCAAGGAACAGAGTTAAAGGAGTGTCTTTAGCACTGGAGGGATTCTGTTTTTTCCTCTCACACTCATCCCATAGCGTACCCCAGGCTTCCCAACACTCTCAGCTCCGAAGTTCACCTCTGTTTTTTGCAACCCATTAAAGTGTAGTTCCAGCAAACTGAACCACAATTGCATGTTATTGTGGACAGGCAAAAGAGAAAAGCATAAATGCAAAACAAAAGGAGGGAAAGCTGCACAGAGGGTCCTTCAACCATGCACCTTGGAGCTGCTTGTTATGGACTTTGGGCTTATGTCACAAGGAGATAAAATTTCCATAAGAAATAAAAGCAGTGAAAATGTCACTTTCCACATTATCTTGTGGCAGCAAGAAATACAGAACTTTTTTCCCTTAGTTCTCATTTCTGGATGCCCTTGAGCAGTGTATTTCTGTGTTTGTGAATAAAGACTAGGGAATGTTTCACAAACAACTATGTGCAAAAGTTCCCTTTATGCTCAAAAAGGGATCTTTATGGAAACCAAATGGTCACAGAGGCACACAAATCTTATCACAGCATCCTTCTTTTGCCAAGTTTTCCTTTCTGTCCATGAATACAGATGATTGGGGATTCATTAAATCAAACTACTGTGCACAATCAGTTTGGTCTTCTGCTTTTAACAAGCTGCATAAGTGACAAGCTTTCACAATAAAACAACTTGTAATTAAAGGCAAAGTACTAATACATTATCAAAATAATTTTAAAATCTAATTACATTTTAATCAAATGTGGACAAGCATCTGTGGGAATCCCCATTCAATCCAGCCCAAAAAATGGGAACTAACACATCCAGGAAAGTATGGGTTTATTAGCTACCTCATGAAAGCTTTCTTAGAAATTACTAATTCCCTGTAATTATTGTAATTGAATTGTAATTGAACCAATTTTTCAAAGTATTCAGCACCCATCCAGTGATAATGGAAGGCAGCAGGTATGCCCCTCAAATCATGCCTAAAAATTGAGACTAGGGACCTAAATCAAACTCCGAGTTAATAGGAAAACTGCCTTTGACTTTATTAACCAGTGGCAGAGCCCAGAAATCAACACTGCCTCCCTCTGAGTGAAAATTTGGGCAAGCTTGTGGCAGCTGCTGCATTTTAGAGCCTTTCTGAGGTGAGAAAACAGAACCCTACCTCAGCTTCCCTGCAGCAAATCCTGAGGCTTTGGGGAGAATATTGCGTGTCTAAGCTAGAATTTTCAAATGTCCTCAAAGGAAATACCATTAAGCTTTAGTTCTACTAAGGTCCAGACCTCCTGGAAGTTGTCAGCTCTTTGGTGATCAGTGTGATACTGCTGCTTTGAATGTAAAGATCAGCTGTGGTCGTGCTAGACTGTTTTCCTATTGGATCCAATTTCACCTTGACAATGAATTTCACCACGTGGCTGAGGAGCTACTGCTATTTACATCAATGATAATTAGCAGATAGGTAGCAATACTGAAAAATAATTTTTACCACTGGATAATCCTTGCAGTAGGACACAAGCTGCAGCCAAAGCTTTAATTCTTATGCTTATATTTTAAGAAACATTTTCTTTCTCTTCAGCATTTAGTTTTCCTATTCAAACGTGCCATGTGTTCTAGTCTCAAGAAATCAGTCATTTAAAAAACGTGTATATTTGCATGCAAAAATAAAGTAATTAAAAGAAATTCAGGGATTTTTGTTACAAATTGCTGGTCAGCACATGTAAATTGTTCTTCAAATTCTAATGGTAATGCTGCAGAGGTTCCCAAAATAATGGTAGAAATTAGCTCTTTATTTTTTAAAATAACTACAACAAGACAGAAATTCCTCTTGTTTCTAAGAAGCCTCTGTGAGCCATTTGAATTGTTACAGATCTCAGCTATCAGCCAAGAGACACTAGGAGGGCTCTCATTTCCTTTACAAATGGCTAGGATTCAGTTATGAAATGTATTAAAGAGAACCATTCTTCAGGTGAATAAAGGATTTCAACAAGCCTGTCCTGCTGGAAGGACACTCAATCACCAGAATTATCTTTAATATTATCACCCACGATGGGATAAAGCTGCATTTCTAAAATGTCAGTTCATTGTGTAATGCCTAGATGGGTAATCACAGGTACTAATTATCTTTCATTCAGAACAATTTATGCTCTCCTTTGAACATTAGGCCCCTTCACTGGATTTCTTCAATCCATCAGGTGACTGGATCCCAATTATCCATGGGGCTACCCTTTCCAGATTAGTCTGTGGGGACTGAAAGATGCAGATTCCATTAAGTTAATGGGAATGACATGGCAAAGCCTTATCACCCCGTTTTGAAAATGCAGTCCCACTAGTTAAATGAAGAATAATTCTTAAAAGGGCAGAGTGACAATATAGGAATTTTCCAACGGACAAAGTAGTTTAAAAGTCTCATAAATTAGAAGATTTGTTGGAAATACTTGATACTGGTTTTCTGGCTCCCCTTCTGCAGGACTGTAATGGACACAGATACTTATGTAAGCTGTTATGTAAATAAAAAGGACCACTTACAGAAAAAAAAAATGTCACTCTCCTCAATGACTTCAGTGCAGAGAAAGACCTCCAAAAGACTAGGGGCAGTACTGCAGGAGCTCAGGTAAAGCACCCCAACCTTAGCAACTGGATATATTCTCTTTTTGTGCACAAAATCCTATGCACAGCACCAGTAAAGAGAAGGAGTCACAAGGCAGCTTGGAGGAGGAACAGTTGTGACCAGCACTTCCAGTCTACTCACACCAAGCTCATTCCCAATATTCCCAAGGATTAACCCTACCTCCCAGGGTAGCTGAGAGCAGGAAATGTGTCCCATATTTCTTGATCAGGTTCTCTGTGATCTGTTGGAGGGTCGGGCGCCGTCCCAGCAGCCTGATGTTACGGAAGAACTCGGGGGCGAGTGGCAGTGGGGAGCCAAGGAAATTTCTTCTTTCCACAGCGAGATTGTTTACTTTCCAGCGGCCAAACTCTCTGCAAAACAAAGCAGTTCCCAATTCAGAAATGTGTCATTCAGACAAATGTCCTTCATTTGCAAACGACTCTGCTCTGCTGAGTAGCTGGGGGCGACTCACTGGGAATTACATCGGACCTTGACAGTGGTACTCTGTCATGTGTTATAGACAGGACTAGTAACGAGGGTTATTTATTAGAACTGGAGAAAGTACTCCATAATAAAATAATTGTTGGGAAAGAGCTAAATAAAAACTAAGCCACTTAGGTTGCTGCTGCTCCTGTTGGTTCTGTGTGGTCTCTGATGCTCTAAAACAATCTGATTTGGCAGAAACTGAAATGAAAGCAATGATTTCCCCAAATGTGGACCAGATGCAACAAGTGTTTTTGTTAGAACAAGGTAAATTTTAAAATCGTGACAAGGAGGGGTCCGTGTTCTTTGTCTTTTGATGTGAAGTCACTTAGGTACAGAACTGGATAAATTGGATAACTTGAAGAAACACTGTTGCACCACATTTTACTTACTGTGATAATTCCAGTTTTCTGGCCTCCATTTTGAGAAAATACACAGGCAGAAAGACTGATTCCTAAAAGGTGATGATCAATTGTAATCCAATTGTAAGAGGGACATAAGTGAATTCAAAGACTTGCCCCCTTCCCCTCTCCAAAATAAATCAATGACAGCAAGGAAAACAAACACATCTTTTATTAATTTACTTGCCAATTAAGATACCAGACAGAGTTATTAGTGAGAAGGACTCATTGTCCTCAAATCTAGACAAGACAGGCAGCCTTGGCAGTAAGTTACCTTTTCCCAGATACAGCAATAGCTGTTTTGGTCACAGACTCTGGGAATTAAGTGCAAGTGACCTGAGGACTGCCTTAATCACCACTTTGTGGAGTCTTTTGTACAGCCACATCAATTAGGATTCCTCTTAGACAAGACTGTAGGAAAGCAAAGAGTTTAGGGAGCTTGCAAGATCCTACTGAAGGTCCCAGGTAAACAGAGAGGAATGCTCACATACAAAAGTAACACAGAACCAGAAATCAAAGATTCAGGGAAAAAAAAATTAAAAAAAAATTGAGGGATGCCAGAAACAAAGAGTTGCCAGTGCCTGAATGATCAGGGCTGTGTAACATCTACTCAGCACTAGGATTTTTTAAATACTTTTAAGTCCACAGTTATTAGTAGAACACAGATAAATAATTTTTGTGTAGCCCTTCTGCTTTCCAGCATTCTCCTCTTCCTCTCCCAGATCCAAACTGCCTCTCCTCTCAGACACATTCTGGCAGATGCCATTTTTAAATCAAAAACAAATGTGAAGAGTGATGGTAGGGAAAGATTTCTGTAACTTTACTGAAATTTGATGCAATTTACCAGTCAAGGGCATGAAGTTAAACAGATCCCCATAGTTCATAAAGACTCTACACATCACCAGTGTGACTAAATTAGTATTTGGGAATTGCTTTCTGATAGGGGATTTTCCAACTTAGTTGTCAGGTTTTGAAGTTTTATCTCACAACTTTCCTTTTCTTTTAGGAAACTATAAAACCTATAACTTCTATTTACAGCTTTTATGGAACTACTGTATGTGAGTACAGATAAATGAAAAAAAATACACGCAAATATTTTTTTTGCCTGCGAAGTGAAAAATTACTTATTGTGTATATTGGTCACATTAATGCAGACACAGAAAACAGTGAATGATCCTGCACTCTAAATGGAATTTTTAAGTGAAAAACAGGACACTAAATAAATAAATCAATTACAAAACAAGCTCTCTTTTTTGTTGTTGTTTAAATTTTCTGCTTTCTGGTCATATTTTTCATTTGAATACATCAGAAAATATTGGTTAACTGTAGTTCCTGAACAGACCATCAAGACAAGCTCGCTTTGACACCAAGTAACTATCACAAGTTTTATGTTGTAAAGTATTTATTTTATGCCTTGAGGAAACCTCTAAGTTTGCTACCTGAGCTGAGGTTCAAACGCAATATTAAGAGAAAAGATAAAATTCTTTAAAATGACAGTTTGCTGCCACCTTTGATCTGATTTTCATTGTCAGTATTTAAGGACAGAGAAGACCACCCTAATCCCCTCAACCTGTCCCCTTTTTAGGGCAGTCAGAGAATCTCACCAAATGCCTCTTGCTGTCACACCTTTGGGATTGAGAAGAAACTGTCCCCCAGAAAAACACCTCTACTTAAATTTTGAGGATTTCTCAGAAATCTCCAGCAATCTGTTGTGGTATTTAACTACAGAGAGTGCATTCTATTTTCAGTTTGAACATTGCCAATTCCAATTTATGGTTTTTAGAGCTCTTAATGCATGCTGGGCAACTGAAAAATGTTCTAAATATTAGATAAATTCTGTGCAAGTAATTACAGCTCTTGTTTGAATCCCCTCTTAGCCTTGGGCTGAGCCCATTGCCTTCCTTGGTGTCTCTCTGCCAACAGTGGGCTCAGATATTATGTCTTACAGCCCTTCTTCACAAGCAGCAAATCCTTTCTTGGAAGGGTTAAACTGGAAGGCCATATCCATAACAAATTCAGAAGAATTTCCAAATTGAGGTTGCCCTGACCTACCACAAATCCTTTATTTACTGAATCCAAGGACTGGGCTATTCTAGCACTAAAACTCGCTTGACTTAAAAGAATTTGAATTCCTCCCACAGTTTTTGCTACAGAAGGATTTGTTTTGCTGTATGCTTAGAGATGAAGTAGGCAAATGCTTTTGTAAAAGTTTTGTCATTCTTTTTTGGTTCAGAACATATCAATGGGAACATTTATTAGTGCAGCCAGTAATCATGCATTGAAATTCACTCTGAGGAATCTGGGGGAGTAGAATACAGAAGATGGAACCCTTTTAAAAAGATGATAGTTTTATAATTGTGCCACAGACAGAGCTGAAGCTTTTAGAGACTTTAGAAAACAGCTTTTCTATTTTGCTGAGGTCTTTCTTAAATGAAGTATTTTGGAATATGGAGAGATGAAAGCCTAAACTCACTGGGAGAGACAAGAAGAAAGTTAATCTCTGAAGGTAAAATAGGGATGCAGAACACTAAAAGTGTCTGCCTGTCTCCAGAAGCAGGGACACCTGGACATGGACAAGCAAGAAGTGATGAGCAGCTTTCCAGAGCTGAGGAAATATTTCAGACTTCAGAAGGAACTGGGTTTATGAGAGTAAAGTGTAGGAGCTGGAATGAAGTTCAGGGTGAAGGGTTAGGGTGCATTATTTCTGGCATGTTGAGTGAGGAGGTTTACACAAATGTTTTCTGGGTCACTAGTAGCTCCTAAAATTAGAGCTGATTTCCCTTTATAGCAATTTCACTCTAAGTAAAATAATATCCTTACGTCTTTATATGACCCATAAATATGTCTATCTGTATACCTATCCATATAATTTCTGTTTTTAATCTTAATTTCACTTTGCAAGCAGTGCTCTTTCCCTCTCTTGTCATCCCTCACTTTACCTGTTTGTCTTATATTCTCTCTAACACAGACTCTCCAGCCCCAAACTTTTTGTTTTGTTCCCAGTGTGCATTATTCCACTTTGGAAATCAAGCTCCTGCCCGTTGTCAAAGGCAGACCACTGGGTCTGATGGAGTTAATAATCTTAGTCTGAGCAGAGAAAATGCTGCTTTCCAGAGTCACTGAGTTCCATTCTTCAGAAGAACACCTCCCATGGAATAGCACGGCATCAGTGCTGGCTGCTGCTCAAGAAAACTGATTTTCCACTGAGAACAAACTGGAGCTATGAGAAGCTTGTTCTTTCCTACTCTTTCTCTTCTTCTGCTCTGTAAGAGCCAAGAGCAGGAGCTTCCATGGTGCTCTCAAGGAGCAAAGGCAGGTGCTGCTCCCTGTGCTGCCCTGAACAATATGTGATTCAATGCATGGAGCTATTTAGTGCTCCAGGCAAAGCCTGCTGTGGAGAAGGATGATGGCTCAGAGTTCCCAGGCTTGCACAAGAGAGAGGAAATCAGTCAGACTGCTTCCTAGGATGAAGCCTATAATGGAATCATGTTATTATGATAAGTAGTGCCTGAGACTATGGGCAGCACTCTCTCCATCTTCCCAGATATCAGAGCCATGGATTTGCATGTGCTGCCACAAATCTGATCCCTGGCTTGTTGGCTGCCATGGATTTGCATGTGCTGCCACAAATCTGATCCCTGGCTTGTTGGCTGCCATGGACATGGGGACCCTGGAGCCCAGCAGTGCTGATTCTGGGTGGACCACAGCCTGTCTCCTGCCAGCAGCTCTGCTGGGGATGCTGGGTTAAAAAAGGACTGGCCAGAGAGTCACTGTGGGACTAAAAGAAGCACAGTTTAAAATGCAGTTGTCATTTCAATACTATTTCTTTTATTAATGACAATAAAAGAGATGTTTAATTTCAGGAAACCATTAGTGTTCTGACAGGAAAGACCTGTTAGTAAAATACCATACAAGTTTGGGACAAATTTTTATCTTCAAAAAAGCTTAAATTGCAAATGGATCTGAAAGGAATCCTAGGGCTGTCAATGTCTCTTTTGAGTTTCAAGCTATAGCTTTTTTTCCAAATGTGTACATTAATTATACACTTGCTTCTATCATTTTATTCAATTCAATACATTTTGAATCTTATGGCATGGGGAGCTATGGAAAGTTCTCCATAAAACATCTAGATAAAGGAAATTTTTAAAATGCCATTGTACTCTAAAATGGTAGTGTGAGGAGATTTGAAATGGGAATATAATATCTTCCATTGCAGTGACTGAATCAGCCAATAAAGAGATTTACTGTGAGTCTGATGAATCCTTCCTAACTACCTAAGGTCAACCACACACAAAACAGAGCCCAGGAAAAAGTAACAATGTTAGGCCTAATTTTAAGTAATTTATTGTGTTTTATAAATCAATATTATTGCTGGCAAACATAAAAACATAAATGTTATTGAATAATATTGTGGCATAATGTGGATATCACTCTTGGAAAATGAATTTAATATCATTTCTAATACAAAAGAACTATTCTGTGTTTCTTTCTCTGAATGTCTTCTAAATGAGACACCTTCACTCTTGGATGGTGAGAACATGAGTGCTTTGAATAGGCTGAAATGACAGTGGGAGCCTGAATCCAACGTTTTCCCACGTGGCTGCAAATTCTCCTGTTGGCAGAACAGCTCATTGAGAGAATGTATGGTGTTTTTCTTCTCCCATCTTCTTTAAAAGCCTGAGGATTTCTGATGCCTGAGGCCATGGCTTGAATAAGGCCAAGATGAGATGAGCAGTTTCATTTTATATTGAGTTTCTAACTGCTAGCAGTTCCAAAACAGGAAGTACAGAAAATATTTGCTAGGGAAAAGAATTGACTTTTAAAGAGGATTCATCCAGATGTGAGCAGATCTAGAATCAGGTAATATCCAAGATTGTCAAGTAATATTCATAGATTGTCAAGTGAAGAAACTCTCCTTACCAGCACAGGTCATAGAACTTTCAATGCTTATTACAGTTAAACAATGGCTAATCTGCCACAACCTTTACTAAATGCTTCTAATGGTTGATTTTTCTATCCAAAGTTTAAGAAAAAAAGAAAGGGAATTGTTACATTGTGGCTGAGCAGCCTCCTGAAAATCTCTACCTTTGTATAGAAACATGATGATAGAGAAAAATATTGCAATATGAGCAAAGTAAACAGAACAATCTCCCTTGAGGAAAAGAAGCAGGACCTGATAGTACAGAACACATCTCATTTATGTCCCTTAACATTTTCAATTATCTACATGTGGTGATCAGAAAGAAAAACATTCAAGATATAATAAACTCCTTTTAAACATATTTGCCCTCAATGAAATGGAAAGTATTTCTTGATCAACTTTATTTAATTGTCTGACATTTTGCCAAGGTCAAAACAGAAAGGTTTACTGAACATATGCATTTCTTCCCATATTATTGCTTTTTACCTTACAGTGAATATGCACTATCAGTAGAATTTCTTTTTATCCTAATATTTTTTTATCCTAGTATTTTTTTTCCTTTCTATGCCTTTTTCACCTTATCAGCTTCCAAGCATTTGAAATTCTACTTCCAGAACTAGAATTCATCAGTATCATCTTCACTATCTTCTTGCAATATGCATATGAAATACATGGAAATGTATTAATGAATTTCAATAAAAAGTACATACATTATACCTAGAATGTACTCAGATATATTTCTTTATTATGACTACTGATAGTTGGATTACTGTGTCAGCTACTGTCACATCAATGATTTCAAACTTCTTACCTGTCATGAACATCAAATGGACACAAGAGGAAGGAATGTGGCTTCCCTTTTGTGCAAGTCTGATTGATATTTAACCTCTATTACATATATACTGACAACTTTCCTCCTCTGAAGAAATCCAAGGGGGAATTTTTTCTGTATCTTTTCCTGTGGCGTGGTTTGCCTTCTACCCATTGTTTGTGATTAACTTCCCAACACCTTTGTCAACATTTATTCAGGAACTCACCATCCACATATTCAGCTGGACCTATATTCATATAAAGGTATTTGCACAAAATCAGCAGTTCCTAATGACTAAATCTTATTTACCTCCTGCCTCAGAGGCAGCTCAATCACCAAGCAGCACAGAATAAAGCAGAAACACACCAGCAGCATGTTGCAAATGACACAAGGGATAGAAAGCAAGTACAGAACTGAAATGTGTTTGTATGAACCATCAAAGTGTGAGGAACTGCTGAATTATCTGGTAACATCTCACCAGTTTGCACAGGCTTGTAAGAGAAAAATTAAATTCCAAGGAAATGATTCATTAGCTCTGCATGTGATAGTAGTGTCATGGAGCAGAGAGAAAAGGGAGAATCCTCAGTAAAACCTATCCTTGCCTTTACTACATCTGAAATGGAAAATGAGTGGGATGCTTGGGAGATGTTTCATACAGGCTGAGTAAGCAGGAATAGATTTTGCACCTCTTTTATATTTCTGGGGCTCGTTCATGTGTGCTCTGGCCTGTACTTGTAAGTGCATGCAAATATCTCAGAGGTGAATGCAAGAGGATGGGGCCAGACCCTTCAGTGGTGCCCAGAGGCAGGACAAGGGGCAGCAGCCACAAACTGAAGCACAGAAAGTTCCATCCAAATATGAGTAAAAACTTCTTTTCTTTCAGGGTGGCAGAGCACTGGACAGGCTGCCCAGAGGGACTGTGGATCCTCTTTCTCTGGAGACATCCCAAGCCTGCCTGGGTGTGACCTTGTGCATCTGCTCTGGTGACCCTGCTTTAGCAGGGCTTGGACTGAATGATCTCCAGAGGCCCCTTCCAACCCCAGCCAGCCTGGGATCCTGTGAAAATGATAATAGCAACTTGGGTTTACAGCCTGCAGGTAAGGTGGTGACATATCTGGAGTCAAAAATAGTTGTCCATCCAAATAATTACAATAATCTGTTCTCACTGGTTGATATATTTAATCTTCCCTGCAAAAAGTATTGATTTCATGGTTTGCCATGTGTCCTAGAGGGGTTGGAAAACTGTTCCTTCTCCCCTTCACAGTATCAAGAGAGTTTCCAACATCTTGTACATGCAAGCTCAAAGCATCCTTTTTTTCCCCAGTTCACATCTGCTCACAGGAATCATTTATTATCTAAACAGGTAACAGGTTTGATAAAATGGTGCATTTGTTTAGGCCTGCAGAAGACAAATTAAATCCAAAAAATTCCTCTGACTGGAAGATTCTTGCTCTTTTTTTCATTTTATTTGTGACTGTTATGAAACCCAGTGTTGTCTGAAATGCAGTGTGAAGAAAAGGGATGGATTTACACTTTGTAAATGGGGGAAAAGACTCTTTCAGAGAAGAAGCTATAATAGTATAGCTAAAACAGTAATTAACCTTTGAAATGGAGAAAACAGCCCTGGAAAAGAGATTTTTGACACAATAAGGAGAAGAGTTATGAGAAAGAGAAGGAAAAAGGTCTGTTTATAGCCTTTTTGCCTAACCTTAAGAGCCAACTATTATGGTCCTGTCCCTGTAGTTAATTCTACAGGAAAAAACCTAATTATTCTGGATCCAAAGAAAATGAAACTCAAAAGTATCTGGAACTCTCATCAGGGCTGGACTTTAGGAATTTGGCTACATGTTATACTGCTTCAAAATCAGCATGAAAATCATGTTCTTCCATCTCTTTTTGCCCTGACTAAAAAAAAAAAAAAAAAAAAAAAATTGAACCATCTTTCTTGTAGAGATAAGGAATAAATTTGAATCTGTGGTAGTGTTTTAGTGCATAAATCAACACATGAAAATACAGTTTAGGAAGAATGAATCAGCATAAAGATCTGTTGGAGAAAATAAAACAGAGCAGAGGATTCATAGATTCAGTGTTGGTGGATACTCCCAAATGAATCACAGGGGAAACACAAACTGCTAAAATTCTTCATCATTATGTGATACAACTCATAGTCTCAAAGTCTTTGAAATGCCTTTTATTACCATTTTTACAACTTCTGTTTCAGAGCTACAAATTGATCTGTAGTACTGAGCCCATGATAAATGATTTAAAATTTAAAGGGAGTGTTCTTATTCAACTCAGTTCTCATTTGAAAAATGAGGTACAATCAGGCTAAGAATTCTGGCAGTGCTGTGAGCACCCAGGGCAAAACAAAAAACTTTATGACCTGGATAGTGTGGCAGGGAATTTGAGTGCTTAAAGCCTTTGGAAGTTGTTTGCTTGCTTGTTTCTGGGATGTTACTGATACACAGGATTGGCTTGTGCTTGGTGCCACAGACACCAAATTGCCCCCTATTCAAAACAAAATGTTACCCCTGACTGCCTGAAAGAGGGAAAAGGTACCTAAATTGTTGGCTGCAAACAAAATATATATTCTCAAAGAAATACTGATCCAAAGCCTTATTTATGAAGCTGTAAATAAAACCTAGAATTGTTCCTTTTCCAGTAAGAATGTTGTATAAACGTTGTATATTAACCTTCTACAGTGTAGATTATTTGGCTCATTTTCTGTTCAATTTATAAGTTTATCCTTCCAAAGTGGAGGCTTTTTTTCTTTTCCAGTTTTGCCAGCAGTGCAATTTACAGCACTGATGGATGACAGTTACTTAACCTGCACTTGAATTTATAAAGGCAGTTGTTTCTACCAACCCTCTGGGATGAGTCTGGCATCACACAAGTGTAAATCTCACAAACACATGCATAAATGCTGTCATGATATTGTGAAATATAACAACTGCACTATTATTGTCTGTGGCAATGCAAATTGTTGAAAGGAGTAGGAGGTAAACCAAAATATTTCCTGAAAATACTTTGGCATTTTATTTGTTTGTTTATGGTTTAGCTCTTGGGGGAACGTGCACATGATCTTCTTTGCATTTAAATGCTTTTCTCCTATGGAAGTGTTGTTTCACTGGTAACAGGAAAAGCTGCATATAGAATGAAGATCTACATATTTACTATTGTAAAATATATGTATTGAAAATGCATTACTGTAAAATTTCTGTCCTTCTGGATTCCTTTCATTATCACCCCCAGCACTTTTGTAGAAGAGGTCTTAGAGAGAAAAACAAAAGTGATTTTGGAAAATTTCAAGTGGGATTTAAACACCAGAGTGAGCTAAAATAGTATTATTAATACACATAATTATCATCTACACTGTAGATTTTAGCTATAATTCCACAAGTCCTGAAACCAAGTGGGAGGGACTGAGACTTTATGTGCCCAGCAGAGGCTGGGACAAGAACTGCAGCCCAGGGACACATTTTACAGCCAAGAGGGGCAGTACATGACATATCCTCCCAAATGTTTAGCCATGGGCAGGGTTACTCTGCCTTTCTCTTCCATTTTTTCACATAGAACATGAGTGTTAACATATTTGGGAGCAGCATAAGATATGCAGGCTGGTTGCAATAAAGAAGAGGCACAATAATTTAACTAAAATTAGCATAAAGATTATTACTTATCTTCTAGGTATATTTCAGTTTAAGGTTGATTAGTCAATAATTTCAGATTATTAGCCACAGTATAGCAATTGTGCTTTGGACTATATTGTCCTGGCTGCTGTTCTGCCTCAGGCTTAGGATAATGAAGACCTACATGAACATTGAAGGTTTTTCCTAGGAAGCTTGCTTTGGAAAAAAAATAATGAAACATGGCTCTACAGATCTAGAAATAAATCCAAGATTAACTGACTTCCCAATCCATATGTCCAACAGACGTGAAGGTGTTTATTCTGCAACTTCTTTGTGTAAGGAACAATGCTGAGCAATTACCAGGGATTCAGTTTTGGCCAGAATAAAGTTAACATTTGCTCTTAATGTCTCAGCCAAGATGATTTTTGTCTGGTTGTAACTCGCCAGCTCTGCAATGCTGCCAGGAAAAAACACCAGTGTACCTCTGCAGTGTGTCTTGCTTTCCCTGAATCAAGATTAAGTGTTAAATATAGTCACTATTTTATGGATGATAAGAATATGTTCCATTAAATGAAAGGTGTGAGAATAAATGAGGTCATTAATATAATACTTATGGGCAATGGCAGTGGACAAGAAAAATCTGCTGACAGAGGGTCCTGCCAGCACTTACAAAATCTTGCCCTTTGAACTGCCAGCTTGAAAGCAGTTCAAGGTGCAACAAAACAGGCATTTTTGCCATCTGATACTTGGCAGTGACCAGTGTGAAGGGACCCCCAACTCCAGGTCCTGGGAGAAATATATATATATATATATCAACATATTGCAGGAGCAAGCTAATCAGCATATTCATAAACAGTCTTACTGAAAACAAGGCAGAAACTACATAACACCAGGGTCTGCTCTTCCTGCCTCACAGCATGTGAGCAGTAGGAAAAAGAGACAGGATGGTTGAAAATTTCCTCTCACTGAGATAAATGCTCTCTTTGTGATGCTGGTGCCTTGAGTTGCACAAGGCTGTCCTATATGGGTGAGAAACCCACAGCCACCAACACGTGTAGAGATATATTTTCTGTGTTGAGCAACTTCCCTCCCCCTTGAACCTAGGATCAGGTGAAATCAGGCCAAAGAGCAGAAAATTAATGACTATTCAAAGAGCACAGAAACAGAAAATTCCCTGACATGAGATTCCTTGCTATACTTTTCTTGTAAGAAGTTCACACACAAACAAAGCCACAACCCTCCTATCCCCCCATACCATCTCTGTCAGGCAGGAGGAGGCAGAGGTGGATATTCCTCTGCCTTGAAGAATATCTGGATTTTGATATCTCAAATTTGAGGAATATCTCTCCTTTTGATTTCCTGGCAGGAGCTCAAACACTTCATAAACTTCAGAGAGCTGCTCAGACACACAGAATTCATTACTCTGCTTTCTGCTCATCTTAAACCTGACACTTGTGTGTGGCTGAGGTTTGACTGCCCCTTGCCACAGGGTCACCTCAGAGTGGTGATAATTCATCCTCTCACACAAGGCCCATGGGCACCCATGCCCAGGAGTGGTCTACAGCAATAATGGCCTCACCCTGCTGAAACCACAGCAGAAAAAGTAGAAAATAAGGTTTCCAGAAAAAATTAATAACTCCCACAAGAGCCCTGGGCTTCATCTGATCTACTATACTGTTGTCTCTCTGGGAGCAATCCTGAGCCTTTTTTTTTTTTTTCCTCCCCTCAAGGAAATTAAAGCACAAGGAAAATACAGGGATATCCTGCTCTGAATCTGGGTAAAACCAAAAATGTCCTTGATATGAAGAATTAGGAAGTGGTCTTGGATCCAACAGTTCTGACATAGTCATGAATCCCTGAACTCTTTCAAGAGAAGCTTGACCCAGCAACAGCTGCACAGATAAGAACAAGGGCTTTCTTCACCTCTTTAACCTAAATAAGCACACGAAATTCCCTGCCAAATAGAGACTATTTAAATGCTAATTGAGACAGCAGGTGATTTCATTTCCTCTCTGATTTTTCCTTGAAACAGAAATAAAAAGAGTTGCAGCAATCCAAGCCTTTTTTGTTATTAAAATGGTTGACTTTGTTGTGACTTGTTATATGTGGTATTGCTGCAACTTGTGATAACTAATGAAATTTCTGAAATTGAAGGAAATTACAGGAAAAATTATCCTCTGCATCTTACATCAGTGTCACATTAAATTAATTTACTGAACCAAAGAAAAATTAAAAGTTGTTGTAAATCAAATACTTTTCACTTGCACAGTAATTTTTAATCTTAATAGTTAATAGTTTAGTAGGTAGTTTAGTACACCTTGGCTTATGCGAAAATAACATAAAAATATAAAACATTAACTATGCAAATTTTGGTTTTCCAGTGGAATTTTTGTAGCATTCTGCATACACAAAT
This sequence comes from Cichladusa arquata, assembly GCA_026413545.1. Lineage (NCBI taxonomy): Eukaryota > Metazoa > Chordata > Aves > Passeriformes > Muscicapidae > Cichladusa > Cichladusa arquata. Next base: position 4,910,808 of record JAOTQP010000403.1, on the reverse strand, counting down.
TGCACTTTTACAATTCACATAATGAAAGAAAATTGTTTCATTAAGTAAGAAGACCTCACTGCAATCTGCCACAGTCTTCTCCTTTTCCACAGAAATTCTGTAGCCCCAGAAATCATCAGAAGTGGAAAATCTCTGTGCTATGGATCAGCTTGGAGTCCATCAGGATAGACTTTAATCTATAACTATCCATCTACAGCCCAAATAAATGATGCAGGTTTGTGTATCTCAGCACAGAAAGAGTGATTACAGTCATTTGGCTGAAGGTAGTAGACCCAGATTTACAAAGGGTTCATTGTTCATGGCATTATCAAATTAGAAAGGATCCTACAGAGATTATCCTTAACATGCTCTTTTTAAAAATGATTATTGTTGAGTAGAATGATAGAAAGTATATTCACAGAATACCCAGACAATATTAAGCTGAGGACCTTGGTAAGTACTTTGGAAGGTTTAGAGAAACCAGAGAAGCAGCTGAAAACTGACAATATGGCATGTGATAAAAGATAAGGCACTATGCTAAAAAAAGAGAAAATACCACACAATGTGGGAGTCAGCCTTTTTTCCCAGGCAATTAGTAATTGGACAAGGAGAAACAGCCTCGGGTTTTATCAGGGGAGGTCCAGGTTATTAGGAAAAATATTTTCACTAAAGGAAAGAAAGGCATTGGAACAGGCTGCCCAGGGCAGTGGTGGAGTCACCATCCCTGAAAAAATGACTGGATATGGTGCTAAGAGATGTGGTTTACTGGGTATGATGGGATTTGGTCAAAGGTTGGATTCAGTGATCTTGGAGGTCTTTCCCATTATATAATTTTCTGAAAATAAATAGTTAAGCAAGTAGAAATACGGTAAAATACAAAACATTTCCAAAAAGTCCACCTAATTATTTTTGGAAATCCCAATCTCCAAAAATTCTAACATAATACAAGAAGTTTTTACATGTAAAAACAAAATAGCTACATCACTTTCCAGAGGGCTGTTAAGATCCCAACCATAGACCCCAAAAAATATAATAAATTAATTAAATGAATAAACAAATAAAATAAAATAAAATAAACAACTGTTTAAATAATTTTCAAAATAACAAGCAGATAAAAAAGGTATAAGAAATTTCTTAGTAGGAAAGGTTACACAGTTGGATCTTGTTGGAGAACACAAGACTTCCAATAACATATGAAACGTTATTCAGAGACAGGAGGTGAACAATTGCTCACTTATGAAAAACAAAGTTTAGCTGGGGCAAAGAAGGCTGAGCAAGAGCTGTGTCCCAGTGCCTGTACACACCTTAGCATAGAAAAGTCTTGGTCTGTTGGTGAGGCCCAACTTTGGAAAAGATAAGGATTTGGCAGGAAGGTCTCACAGATATGTATGTATAGCAGAAAGATCTTTGAATGTAGAAGTTGAAGAAGGAATAGAAATGATAGCAAGTTTTGATATAGAAGAAAAGAATTGCTGAGCCAGTCTTACCGGGTGATTAAGACCAAAGGTATGTTAGTATATGACTTAGAAGGGTTTTTATGACTCAAAGCAAAGGATAAATCCACCTCAAACAGAAGATGTTTTTATCAAGCAAAAAGATTTTCACAGGCAAACAAAAATGCCAGTGTTGCAAGTAGGAAGAAAGATTTCAAAATTTTCGACTGCAAGAAAACTGAAAAGCAACTTCTAGCTGAAACTGCAGCACACTAACTTTTTGTGATTGGAAAGTAGTAACATGAATATGGCAATGTCAGTAGCTATGATGGGCTATAGATAATAGTAAAGGCATTGATTGGTTGTCATGTTTTAAGATGCTCTGTAAAGAAAAGTACATAATGCATTGTAACCAGAGCTGGAGTGGCTTCAGATAAGCCTACAGCTGATGGGCTGGGCTCTTGTCACCCAGGACCTGTGAGTTGCTGCATCATTTGGATACAAATGGATAATAAACAGCATTTTAAAGAGCCACCTGGAGCCCAGAATCCCTCATTTCCGCTTGTACACCCAACACACAAATTAATAATATTCGCCGTTATTGTGCCATCCCAACTCAATAGTTCCTGAAAAGGAGAGGAATATTATCACCAAGGAAAATAAGGCACTGTCAGCAACAGAATTGGATTTAATTGTATTTTATGCAAGGCAGGTTTGCTACAAGTTAAGGGAAGAATGTGAAATAAAAGAAATTATTAAGTGCTGATTGTAATTGCTATGTTTCGTAAAGGATCAGTCATGTAGTGGATGACACAGTATGCAAGGGGAATTATTCCAAAATGCCAGAGTGGAGCTGTAGTCAAGAATGTTATTTTCACTGAAAATGTCAAATATGCAGTAGAAGCTGCCTGTTTCAGCATTTCAGTAGATTTACTGTGCTTAGACAAAATTTCTTGTTTCAGTGATATTAAAATGATTTCAAGATTATTTTTTAATCAACCTCAATTTTATTTAGGCTGGTATTTTTATAAAGCTGACACATTTTGACTCAGAGACACCAAGGAGATGTCATTTTAATTACAGAGGAGTTGGGCAATTGAAAGTTTTATAGTGTAAATTTTTATCCACATGGGATTAAAAACAAGAAAATGTGCAGATATGTATAACTTTTTATTACTATTAAGTTCTAAGCTTATTTGAATTGTTTCAGCTATTATTAAGATTCTGAGTTATCAT
>JAOTQP010000403.1:4886858-4908150 GCA_026413545.1 Cichladusa arquata | reverse complement strand
CACACCCAAGAAGAGGAGGGCAAGAAATTATGTATATTCATACAAATAGCAGTGCTCATAAAGAAATTGCGGCTTGTCCCTGAAAAAATGGGATTCTTTGTGTTTGAGGCTGCAGGAAGAGGAACAGTCAGTTCTGCCCATGACAGCGTGGCATCCAAGCAAACAGGTATTACTGCGGGATCTGAGGGAAACCTCACAGAACAAAACTTAATTTGCATGAAGTGTTTTTCTCCTTCAGCTCTTGCATTATGTTGTTGCATCTTCTACTACATTGCTGCTTGAAGCATGACCATGCAGAGTGCTAATTTTGTTTACATCACTGCTGCAGACTAAAGTGCGCTCTGGCAGCTCATAGCAATCATACAACTCCTGAAAATAAAATCTTATAAACCCTACAAGGATTAATCCTTATAAAGGATTATTTTGGGTGAACGCACTGAGAACAGGCAACTCTTCAGAAGCTGATGTCCTCAGCGGGAAGGAAAAGAGAAGGAAAAATATATCTTTCAAACTGGAGAGTTGTTTACCAGAAAACAGCATTTCCAGGCTTTCCATGAGTCTTTTCTAAGCTGCACATTTTGCAGTCAGGAATTCAGCTGTGCCTGTAACTCAGAGATGGTCTCTGCCCTGGCAGCTGGACGTGGGGGGACAGGCAGCTCTTCCAGGGGAGACACTGACACGATTGGAATGTGCTGCCAGGAGAGAGCAAACAGTCAGGAATGGATAAGCAGCAGCAATCCCCAGGTGAGGGGCAGAGCCTTGCCAGAGCTCTGCTCTCAGCAGCAGAGCTGTTTGGGAGAGCTGGAGTCACTGTGATCCCTAACAGGATTCCTGTCACGCTGGAAGCAGAGGGGATTGATCTTCCATTAAACATTTACAGGGCTCACGAGTGAGCTGTACAAGAGGAAATATGAAAGCACCAGAGATGTGCTGAAGATTCCAGGAACACCCTGCCTTAGATCTTCGATGATAACATCTTGGGAAAGTGGAACTGAAATGCTATTTTAATATTCTATTTGCCTTAAATAATCTTCAGGCTTTTTAAATAAAGGTATTTTTCTACTGTATTTGTTCAGGCAACAACTGGAATGCAAATGGTTTTGTGTAGTGGACAAGACCTGGCATCTCTATTTGAGCTCTGATCTCATTTTTATGGGGAGTTAAACCTACTCTCTGTAGGTATTTTATGTCTTTACACATTTACACTGCATCAGAATAAATATTTCCCTTTTTCTAACAAGTCTTCCAGGATGCAAACTATGTGAGTAATCAGTATGCACCTGACCTTATGTTTCTTGCAAAGCACCTTTAGGGATTTTAAGAACAAAATGTGTTTTAAGAGTCTCATATGGCCATTGCAAATTGCACTTGTTTTAACACAGGCACCAATCCCTTCCAGCCTTAGTTTTCCCAGCTGGAAAAAGATAAGTATTGAGACATTTAGTCATAATACCTGCATCTGTAAAATATTGTTGAAAGCATAATGAGATGGGATTTTAAATGGTTTTCCAGCATTATATTCTTTCTACAAAAATAATTTTAAATGGGGATGCCCTTTGACCTGTCTAAAATCCCTTGTGATTTTAAAGGACCTTATTTCACTTCATGCAGCAATGGAGGCTCCCTAGATCCAAGAAGTCACTTCTGTCCCTAAAAGGCATTGTTTCTGTTCTCTCTGAGATGCTCCAGTAGTAATTATCTCTGTGCATGTGTACTTGTGCTTCTGAGCTGCACTCTGATAACAAGACAGGAATATGGTCATGCCAGCAGAATAATAACCATGGTATCATAGGATGATCTAAACCATGTATTAATAACTACTCAAATATGTGCAAGTAATCAAAGTTGACAAGATTCAAGTATCTTTTATTTCACAGGCAAGTAGACCATATCACTTACACATACCTTGAACATTTTTGGGAAGGTGCAGATGGGGATGGATGGATGGAGGGATGGATGGATGGATGGATGGATGGATGGATGGATGGATGGATGGATGGATGGATGAGTTGGTTTAAACACTCACTTCAAGCTGTCAGTCAGACTGCTGACAGCAGCAATGGTATGTTATTCCCACCATCAGAGTGAGGTTAGGGGGCATGGCTGACATCATTATGTTTCTATAATTGTGTACACTCTCACTTTAAACTGTAGCTGTAGCTGAATTGTCCAGAACAAAAGTGAGTCCTTCAAATAAAAGCTGCAAGACAGGCAGAATAAGAAGACAGCAGTAAATCCCTTTGCCTGCTGGAGGCCTTTGGGTTTCTACCTGCCCTTTACTGAAGCAGATCTTTGATCTCAGGCTATGTTAAAGCAAATGTAACTGCCTGGCACTTTGTTAGCCAAATACCCACACCCATACATGGGACACTTGTGTGACAAGTTCATCGACACCATAAGAAAAATAAAATGCTGGATGTATCAGGGCTTTTAATTTCACTTTCTATATTACACAAGCAGAAGTAATGGTGAAAATCAGAAGCATGGCAGACCTGTGCAAAGGATCATAAAACAATAAACTTGCTATTACCTGAGGGGTATTGGTTTGCCCATATCTTACCTTAATCAGGATAAATCAAAGAGTAGAAGCATTGAATGGAAATTCACCCCTCTGGAAATCCTAAGCATTTAAAATGTGTCAAAGAGAATGACTAAAATTAAAGATTGAGTTGTTTTAATTTAAAGTAGAATATGGTCTTCTAAATTCAGCATCTGCTTCAGTAAGGAATAAATATGCAAAGTGTCAGCAATTCTCTTTTGCCTCCCCATCTCCCACCTGGTTTTTGACTTAATTGATTAAAGACAATCAAAAATATGTTTTAAAAATTGTAAATGCTCACCTTTGTTTTAATTTATACCCAGACATTTTAATACCTAACTTGTCCCCAAGGCATCTTTGCAAGGATGAGCCATCAAAATCCTTTCAATAGCTCCAATAAAGCCGTATTCTTCTAAATACAAGTTTGGAAGCACGACTAATGAAGTAAACAATGATTAGTTCAGAAATGGCAGGGGAATGAGGAGTGAAGAATGTTTATTCTGCACCTGCTGGAGTTATGTAAATTTGCCATGAGTCACTGGAGGCCTCGCCCTGGGAGATGTCCTCAATTGTGAGGCAGAAGTTGGTGTTTATACCAACATCAAAGAAAGGAGTTTTCTGAGCTTATCAAGTGTTTAATAAGCATGCTCAGGACATTGGTGTTGTGATGTGGTGCAAGAATATTTTTAGCCTTAGGATTCCAGCCCCTCTGATACTGTTGGCAAGCAGTTGTGACACTGAATAATGATATGCAAAAGCAGTTACCCATCACTGATGAAAAGCCAGCAGCTGAAATGTTCTCATCCTGAATGGACAGTCACCCAAAAAAAAAAAAAAAATTTAATCTAAAAGGACCAATTAATTAATTTGTAGTAGGTCTAAATAAGTGTATATCTATATTTGGGGCTAATGCAATATGTGTAAGAGAATTAATTTAATTATACACTAAAATATCTACATTGAGGACAGACAATGCCATTAGTGAGCTCTGCTGACAATCCCATTGCTCTGTAAGTAAATTAAAACCAGGGCCTGTCAGAAAAGCTAACAGTCCCAAGGATTTAGAGCATCATGTTTACCATATTTAGAGATTTTAACAGAGAAAAGAAGTTAGTGGATGCAAATTATTTTTCATATCAAATGCTAACATTATAATTACAATTATTAAAAGGGGTGAAGTGGACCCTAAGTTTTGTGACATCTAATGTAAGTCTACTCTGTGAGAGCTCAATTCAAAGCCTACTGAAATAAATGAGGAGACAGAATATAAATCCACAAACCACAAAAAATTTAACTGGTAATTTTAGCCCTCTGGTCTTAAAATTGATTTAAAACTATGTATTTGAGTAAATTATTCACAATCAATGTTGATCAATTTGAATTCTTTTTTGTGCACAGCACGTCCAGTAGCAGATTATTTTAGCAGTTTATTCAATGTTTGAATGCAGTGAGAATATTTCCCTTGTATTTTGTACTGGGGTAATTCATTGTATCTACTTGACACCACACCCAGAGTGCCAGTTAAGAGATCACTGCATGAATCTCCTTTGATTGGATTAACCTAAGTGGGATAAACAAGCAGATGCATAGATGAGCTGAACCACATGGGAAACATGCTCATCTGTCCACTTCAAACTATTTCTATGCCTTCAGAGAGAAAATAATTTAAATTTATATGCTTCTTTTCAGGAACTGGGCAAAGAAATGGATGCTGATGTTTACCTGCTATACACACAAAAAGATGGTTGTTCAATTAAAAACAAAATAAATAAGAAAGTTACTGTGTGAAACCCTCAAAGGAGATGATACCAGAACCTTCCCATTGCACACTATGAATCTGGAAAGCTTCCTTATGCATTTGGCATCCCATCATTCTGGAAGAATTGGATCAATAGAAAGTTACCAAGGCCAGAAATCCAGATGGTGTGGGTTTCAGCCAGCTAAAATTAACTTCATTGGGTTTGGCTCACTTGTCTATCCCTGTTGATCTACGAGAATTTATGGATAACTGGACATGAGCCAAAGCCCCATTCATTGCTGGATGGGACTCCAGTTTTTCCTGTTAGAGGAGAATATAGTAGATAATGTATATATATTTTTTTAGTCTGAAGTACATAAGAAATTTTATTTTAACCAACAGCTTGATTATCTGTGATGAAAATTGTGTATCTGTTTTGGTAATCAATTTTCAGAACACAAATGTTAAATTTTTACTTTATCAACCAAAACCTCAGATGACTTAAAAAAACCAACTAATGACTTTTAAATTACCCTCTGGATATGTCAGCATTGTTCGTTTCAGATATGATTTGTTCTTCTTTGTTATTTATATTTTAGCAGTGTCCCAGTACCTTAAGCTATATTATTAGCAAGGTTTATTATACAAAATTAGACACCACAGTGAGTTGCAACTGAAATTTATTCTATTAATAAGTAAAATAAGTACTGATAAGTGAAAGTAAAATATTTTTCTGTCTAATTTTACAAACATTGTGCCACTACCGTAAAGTGATAAAATACGCCTCTACACGATATGTGAATTATAGAAAATTGTCTCTCAAAAAGAAGGGTGATGGTGTTAAATAAAACCCATTCCCAAATGAAAGTGTCCTTATCATAAATTAATCCATGGAGAGGCGATTATTTCCTACTGACTACTGGTGTATGACACAATTTGTCATACCTCTAGGCCTCTAGCAAGCAACTTGAAAGGCACATTTGAAGTACAGTGATCATGGGTTTTACCTTACACATCTATATTTAGTTCCAGCTGTACCGGGTCAGAATCAAAGGCAAAAAGGCAGAACTAGAAATGCTTGAATTTCAAAGTGCAGGAACGTTGACTCAGAAAGGTCATTGCCAGTTAATCTGGATGTTTCTTCATTGCAATCTGAACTGTGGGTTGTTGGAAGGATTTCTCAGTACTACTCACATCTCTTCTTAAGCAGTACCATAAGTGAAAAGAGTTTGGTCAAAATGTCCTCTGGAACTCCCTGACAATAAGAAAACCTACCAGCCAGAAAATGTTGCCTTTGCCTATTTCCATTTTGTATGGAGCAATCAAATTTTATATACACAGAGCACCACAATAGTTTTGTTTTGAGGGAAGGACTTAAAAAGTTGTTGACTTGTAATTTCTGAGTAAAAGATATCCAATAACTAATGAATGGTAAAGGAGATGCTCTTCCACTTTCATGTAAAATGGATAAAATTATACTGGACATATTTTGACATTGAGAAGGAGAAAAAGAAAACCCTTCAAACTGCCATTAGTCTAAATGCATCAGTCACATTAACCTCAAATTGCAAAGCTGAGGTAACTTGTACACCATAGTGAAGTTCACTCGATTGTGTCCACCTCACATCACAATTACATTACTGCATGATCTGTGTGTACATCTATTTCATTATTCTGTAAATTCAGCTTAGGGAGTGAATAAAAAATTCAGGATGACTTTAATGTAGCAAAAATCCATTTGTGTAGGCAATTCTTTCAGCAGGTATATGATATGACCAATTACCTCCATGTCAGTTATTAAAGTTAGAAATTCAAACCCTGTCCTTTGTCAGTAGATCTGTCAAAAAAAATATTTTAAATTTACTCAGTCTTCCAGACCTTGTGCAGAGATCACAGAGAAGAGTGAAGAAGATACACAACTAGAGTTGTTTGAAGCTGAAATGAGAGAAGCATCATTCTTTGCCTTCAACATTTTCTTGTTTATTATTATTTTGCTCTGCAGTAGAAAGTGGCTGCAGATAAATTTCCAAAATTGGTGCCTCTTGCAGTTCAGCCCTCTGGGTGCAGTGGTGACACGTGGTGGCAAACCTTACCCTTTGTCACACTTCAGTGGAACTTCTGTCCTTTCTCCCCAGTGCCCAATTTACAGCAGAAAGCAGCAAAGAGTATTTGCCTTCCTCCAAGTGCTCCGAGTGTCATTTCCCTGTTTCTATGCTTGATAGCTTCCCTGTGAGGAGGCACAAGATATTTCCATCTTCTTTCACGTACATTTGCCTGCTATTTCATTACCATTTGCTAAATAGCATTGCAGCAAATACTTAAATGCATTGTCTGGGATAACAACGGCGACACAGCTGAGAATGTGCTGAGATTGCTGCATATGCAACAACTGTGTCATTGCTTCAATGTGAGCTCGTCCTCCCCAAGGTTTGTTTTTCTCTCTTTGTCTATCTTGTCATCATACTTGTAGTTTGGCAGAGAACTTGTGTTTTATTTACGGCATTTCTGAAATACTTGTGCATTCACGGAGACATTGAGGAGTTTCTTGCACTCTCACCATTAGGACTCGTGTGTTATTGCCTCAGCTCCCACTTGCCTCAGCATTGAGGCAATTACACACATACTTGCAGCAAAAATTAACTGTTCTCCTCTGGTGAAAGGCTTGGATTGATCAAGCAAGGAAATTTGCTTTAAATCCTCGTGCCTTTTATCACCCCACAAGCACTGGCACAAAGATTACTCACAATAGCCAGTTCTCAGCCTTTCCCAGGAGCTGATCTCAGGAGGTCTCATCTCCAAAGCAATTCTACCTTTTTCATGTAGGGTGATAATCCTAGTCAGGTTTTCTTTACTTGAAAGTCTTACTTTCCTCCATTTGCTCTCAGTCAGCCTTCATGGCGAGGAATTACTTTTCTCATTATAATAATGAGCTTTTCTTTATAAGATATTGCAGAGCTCAGAGATGACTTTGAGCGTGTCCTTCCCCCGTTTCCCCATCAGTTGGCATGGAGACACAACAGCTGCTACAAATCACAGGAAAGATGCTTAACGGGTACATTTTAGAGAAAAGATCCTGCTAAAGAAACCACTAAATTTGTAATCATAGCTCTTGTTCTTGGGTGGCTGTAGCTAAGGGAAAATATATTTTGGAAGTGCATACTTAAGGTATGAGCAAGATCATATTGAGAAACGAGCTGGGATGGGTCTGAAGCATTTGCATTCTGTGCATGAGGTGATTCTTGGCTTCATGGTCAGAGATGGAGCCCACATAGGTCAGGATCACACAGATCCAGTGACACCAAGGTGCAGCTGGAGATGCTGCCTCAGCTTTGAACTCCTCTGGCCTTCCATGCCATCGTGACTCTCCAGCACTCAAATATGTGAGAGTTTAGAGCTGAGCCCATCATGTACAACTGTAATATTCACACTTTCTGGGGCAGTCACATGCTGGAAATCATGAGGTGACAGTGTAATGAATTAATCTGTAATGTCTATACAGTCCTGAATCAGAACCAAGCCCTTTCTCCTCCTCCCACCCTGCTTAGGAGCACAGGGACTCGGGCCAAAGGACACTGCCAATTCTGCCTGCAAGTGCCTTTCTGGATTGCTTTGGATTTTTCCAGATAATTGCTTTATCAGACCGTGTAACTTCCTTATCAAACCTTACATATTTTTCACAGTCCTGTGTGTACTTCCTTTGAAGATCAGTGTTCCTACATCCCCTGGGGCCCATTTGGAAATTCTCAGTGGCATCTTAGGATCAGAGCCAATTATCTTCATTCTTTTTACTAAATTGTATTTTGGGGATTTCCCTCACCTCTCGCCCCCCACCCCCTGAAAATCCTGCATTTTCAGACTGTCACTATTCCCTGACATGTGTTAACAATATCAAATAGGTCTAATAAATGTTTTCCCCAGGCCTTCTCCTAGTCGCAGATATTTCTCTAAAAAGAGGTTTATGGACCTCTTGGCTGGAATTCCAGCCAAAATTTAACAATTCTTCAAAAATGAAACTGAAATTCTCTATGGTTGTGTTTTCAAAAAGAGGAATTTACTCTCTTTAAAATCATTAATACTCCTTTAAGTGGTGGTGTGCTCATATTTGATCCTTGATGTTCCTGTTTTCTGCTTAGATACACTTTTTTGCAGATGAACAGTATTCCCATTAAAATGAAGGTTTCAATGGAAATGCTGACATACTGAAGCAAAAAAGCTGGTGCTTTTGAAATTATGCAGGATATATCATGTGGGATATATTCTTTCATAAAAATTGTGTTCTTACAATATCACTCTCCTTCTGCAGCACTGAGGCGCTGACAAGTTTAATGTCTCTTTTTTGAAAATATTATACCAGGTACCAGGAAGAGCTTCCAAGTTCAGCTACAAAGAAATCAGTGAGTATTGAATGAGACAACCCCTCAGCACAAATGTGAGTATCAATCCTGACCTTCCTTCCACATCATTAACTGCTTTTATTTTCACTTGGCAAATCAATTTAGCATTTGTGGCACTTTATAAAAGGTGAGATACTAATAGGGGAAGTGACCATGACCATTCAGGGGACCACTGGCAGATACAGATGTGGACCCAGGTGTCCTGTACTTATTTGAAATTCCCTCCTAGCAGGGGCTGATTTTTATCTTTAGGTCTAAAAAGTTAGGATGGTGAATGTACCACTACCAACAGTCTTCAATTTGACTTTTACTTCTATTATTATGCATATGTAGTGTACATACTATAGTCATAGTGTACATATTATAGCCATAGATAGTGATGGAGGACAGAGTACACTAAATAACTCTTTACAAATTTTTTTTTTTCTCTCATTCTCATTTATTTCCTTCTTCTTAACACCACTGTGGCTGGGGAGAGCATCTGATAATTCCACCATTGCTAATGCCGATTCAAAAACTAAAAATGAAACCAGGAAAAATGTGTTCCAAGCTTAGAGAACACAAATATGCCCTGCATGTTTGGACAGCATGTTGGCAAGCTGTTGGGGAAGGTGGGGAGGAGCAGGGGGGGAGATATTTTACTTGTAACTCTGAGGTTTCCATAAAGTCTATGGGGAAAAACAGGACTGGTGTTTTCATGATACTGAATGCAAACAGCTCAACTTCAGCATGGAAACCCTGATCAAACCAGAGCTGAATCCATCACATCCTAATTCCCCATATACCCAAGAGAAGGGAGGTGGCTCCCAGCCTCACTAAACTCAATACCAATGCTAACAAGTTTTGCAGTAAGCTAAAAACAGCTCAAAGTAGCAAAAGTGTTCAGAAAAAGCACGTAAAAGTACTTGTATTGAGAGAGGAAGGCTATTGCCCAGCAGGCTGGGGGCTCTGTGGCACAGATGCCTGTGTATGCACACGTATGCACAGCTCATGTTCAGCCAGGGCACAGCCAGAACAAAGGGAAAAATCATCCCAGCATCATTTCTGTGCAAGTTTTCATTTCATAGATGAATGGCTGCTTTCAAGAGTCCTTCAAATGTTGGAAACATTTGGAATAAGAGCTCAAGTCTCTGTAACTATTCAGAGAAACAGAAATCTTTTAGATATCTGCCACGATCCCAAAAAATCTTATTTTTAGTAGCATTGTTGTTCTTATGTGAGGTGTATGTTTCAGAGATACTGAAGGTTCTGACCTGTTTTTATGTTTGTTGCTGATCATTCAGATCTTGAATAACTTCTGCTACTCTGAAAAAGCCTAAACTGAACTTGTGGGAGTAGCAGGGAGAGGAGGTGAGCTGAGGAGCTCACTAATGGAGGCTAAGAAATGACAGGAGCTCAGTGTTTGGATGTCAATGCTTTTTTTCCCCATCTAATTGGTCTTTTCCTTTTCTATTCTGTCATTTTGCATTTCCAAATAAGGTTATGAGAGAAAGAGAAATAATCCTATTAAATAAAAACACTGATGGATATTTATGCACATAACTTCCTAGAATATTATTAATATAATTATAATAATTAATAAGAACATATTTTCCTCTTCAATATATTCTGCACATTGCATACTAATCCTCAGTGTTTCAATGACTTGCTTTAGAAAGCAGCATACAGTTGGTACTTCTCAGAAGTTACATGTTTCCTCACTGCCCCTGCTTACTGTTTCACGTATGGAAGGAATGAAAAATTCATCAAAATTTGACTTTGCTGCCATTTTCAGACTTTCAGGCTCCAGAGGACACACGGGCAGTGGTTTCTCAGTATTTCCTCACAGACTCTCCAATTCCAGCTCCTGGGCCTCTCAGTGAGAGCTGAGTGCTTTGTGCTGTGACTTCCCAGCAAACCCCAAGGGTATTTTCTGTTGCAGCAGTAAACCACTCCCATTGTGATCACCCCAATCACTTATTTCTTCAGCACTCTCTTCCCCAGCTGTGCTGTGGCTGAAATCATAAATGCTGTGGATTAAACCACTTTTTTTTTTTTTTTTCCCCTCTTCTCTGTGCAAAATTGCTATACATTGTGGGGATAGAGTCTGAAAGACTGTGACAAAGAAATCCAATTTTATCAACGTGGAATTACTCTTTCCAGATTGAATAATGGTGCTACTGTCAGCAAGGCTTTTTATTGAAATGGATTTTATACAGAAAACTAAACCAAGCCTGGTCTGGCCTGAGAGATCCAAAGTCCTCCAAGTGCCAGCTCACCCAGTGATTCAGAGAACTGATTTATGCCACTTGGCCAAGAAATCTGGGGAGCTTTGCCTGTTAGCCTGAAATATACATGGTAATTCTTTGAACCAGGATATGCTCTACACAAGCATTAAAAAATGAAATAATTTATGTTATTTTATTTTTTAAATTATAGGAGTGGTTGGAGCACTTCTGCTATGGAGACAGGCTGAGTTGGGGCTATTCAGCTTGGAGAAAAGAAGGCCCCAAGGAAGAAATTCTTCCCTGTGAGAGTCCTGGGACAGTGGAGGGTGTCCCTGCCCATGGCAGGATGTGGCACTAGATGGGCTTTAATGTCCCTTCCCACCCAAACCAGTTTGTGATTATATGATTCTATGACTCCATACTTCGACTTGATAACACAAAAAATGCTGTAAATTACTGTGAGCAGCCTTTATTGGCTCCTAGGACTGTGAAAACAGAGATTTTTCTGTATTGGGCACCATTTAAAAGCACCATCCTCACGAGGAGCAGTATAGCTGCACTGCATGAATCAATCCATGTCAGGGAAGCCAAAGTGCTGCCTGTCAGCTGAGGCCCTGGAGTACAAACTGACTAGAAATGTGGTTGTTTCCCATTTATAAAGGTGTTTATTTACACAGTATATTGATGTTAAACTGCCTGCTGTGATGAGCTGTCTGAACCAGGCTATCCTACCAGAATCCCTTCTACCTCACATTCAATCATGTTTAGTCCCAATAAGCCAAGACTTGATAATAATAATGACTCCAGTAAATGGAGAAGAATCACACACATGGCAATGCAGTTCTGTCCATGTCTTTTCTCTCAACACTCTACTACATTTATTAAAGAATGTGGTGCCAGCTACAGAGTAGTTTCAGTCACTAATTACTAGTTCCAAGATGTAGTCAGGCTGTGATTTTTTTTTTTTTTTTTCTGCTCAGTTCAGTGCATTTTGAACTCCAGCCCACATCAGCAATTTGGGTCTCCTAGTATGAAAATTAAATACATTCCAAAACCAGTGTTAAAACTAAGAGAACTTAATAGCTGTCAAAGCTGTATACACAGATACAAATTGGCCAAAGCACAGGTAGAGGGATGGTCACCATCTGGACAGCATTCACATGGTAACTAAAGGTTTCTCACATAAGGGATTTGGCATTTCATTCCTTCTGAGTTTACTGGCAGGCTGAAGGCACCTGACAGAACTCAGATTTGGAGCTTTTCAAAAGTCCAGATCTCCTTTCTACGGTGTCGAGTTAAACACCTTTTATTTGCTGAAATATTGTTAAAACCAGCTCTTGTGAGACTTGGGTTGCTGTTTGTGCATCAAGGCCCCACAGGGACATCAGCCAAAACTCAAGGTTTGTCAGTGCAGTTCATGCCTGTTGATCTGACAGCCTAAGAAAGCAAGAGACCAATATTCCAGTTTCCCTAGCTAGCTATGGAAAATTCAAGTTAGAACCTTCTGTGGTGGTTGAGTATTTCCAATGTTCACCCACGTACCAGGCATTTGTGAAATTAGTGGTTATAAGCTCACTGCAAACCCTCCCATGATGGGTATGTAGAGAGTGTCAGGGACATTTTAACACCAAGGAAGACTGATGTGCCTGGCAGTGTGCACCAAGGTGAGGGGATGCAGGATGGAGTGACTGCATTAAACTCCTGGCTCAGCACCTGTCCTTGATGGGATGATCAGCATACACAGGTTTCTGTGAGGTCAAAGGAAGAGCATCTGTAGATTGCTGGGATGACAGGGAAATGTTTTGCAAGCTAATGGCTCGACCAGTGCTGCTGAGAGGTAACAAGCCACAAGGCAATAGTGTGCTCATTAATCCAGCACTGTCCTAGTGGGAATTCAGTGTCAAGAAACTCAAAGACATTGTCTTTCTGGGTTCAGCTTGAAGGTTAGATATGTGGTTTTCAGATTATTGATTGTGCAGTGTCTGTGAAGTTGCAGCTTGTACATTTGAGCCTTTTTGATTGGGTGTTTGGTCACGTTGAGGTCATTGACTCTTCGGCATTGATGTGACAGAACAAAGTTTGGGGAGCCATGTGTCCAGTTTTTCCTGCTGTGCCAAAGTGTGTGGCTTTTGTAGAACCACTGGATTATCACATTTAGCTGCAAGGTCTAATAATGTACTTCAGTATTATTGCTGTGTCAGCCAGGATAGGGCACACGTGGAGAACTTTTTCCATTTTTAAATCAGTTTGTCATGTATGGATTGTATATGATGGCAATTACATACAAAATGACCAATATTTTACTGGATTAATGAGCTTTTTGGTAACTTTTGGGTTATATCCTTAGGAGAAATGTTTTTCCCAGCCTCCTGGTGTAGCACTTTGTCCTGAGGTTTTGTACAGCATGAGGATTTAACAGGGATGAAAATCAAACTGGACTTATTTTCTGGTAAATTTATTATCAAATTATACTTATTAAATATTTTTGTAAGTGTAATATTGGAAAAAAAGGGCAAGGGATACTAAAATATAATAATCATTTTGATTTTCAATTTTTCTTCTAATTTTCTGTGTCTTTTAACTTGAGGTTTTCAAAGAGTCTAGAGAGTTGGGCACAGAGGTAAAGGACTAAGCCCTGACCTGAGAAGTGAACAGACTCTGGGAAACCACCAGGAATTACATGAGAAACTGATGGATGTAACAAAGAGCACAGTGATAAGAAAATAAAATTACCAGCATTGTTGTTAGGAGCTGCCAGATTTTCAGAAGTTTAATGGTATTTATTTTTAGAAATATTTGAAAGGGAGCACTGGGAGACAGTCTGAAAGGCCAGGAGCACTCAGGGAACTGTGTCAGCAACACCAGGATTACCCTGGAAATGCTGTCAAACATTCTAAATTTGTGTGCTGATATAGGAAAAATTACTTCTGTGAGGAGAAAGAAACAAGTGATCTGTTTGGGGGGAGCCCAGGACAGAGAAGGAGAAAATATGTAAGAATATGTTGGGGTGAAGCCAACATGGGGAACTTGTGGGAAGGGGCTAAAAGGAGTCTGGAGGTTTTGTGCAGCTGCTTCTGCACTCCTGGAATAGGTGCTGAGCCAGCAGGGTGACCACCAAGGAGGAAGGAGACCTCCCCTGCATCCTGAAGCCCAGTATTCCTACAGAATTTCAACAGACTGAGATTTCATTGTAAAAAAATCACAATATTTTCCTTAATAAATCGCTTTCATCATTTGCAATGTTAATGACAATGTTGGAAAATGGCAACTCCTGATATTTTTCCAGGGATTTTTTCACAAAGAAGCTAAAGACATATGTTTTATCATATTTCAAAAAGATAATAATTCATCTCTGCTTTTTAGAGTAAAACACTGAAATCCCTTCATAATCCATGCAGACTGCATATAAAGTCACTTTTCTCTGATTACCACTCTGTTTCCCTAGGTGCATAAATAATTACTTTTCAGTCCTTTTACAAGCTTTATAGGAACTTAGACATACAAATAATTGCTCAGCCACCTGTGTGCAAGGTGCAACAGGTTTTATAACTGAAAAAAAATCTAGAGAGATTAAAATTAAGAATTAAACAGATAGAGATTATAAAAAGCTTTTTTTTTGTTGGTTTTTTTGTGGTTTTTTTGCAGTTTAAGTAGTAGTAGGGACTTTTTTTTTTAATATGTCTAATGAATAGGACATGTAAGTTTTGATTGATCTCTGTTTACCATAGAAACAATACAAAATTTTTCTATAATTGCATTATTTTACCCCTGTTTTTAAAGGGGAACAGCCCCCCAGACCCTTTCAAGTCTGGTATTAAAGGATGATTTAAATTATGTAGTTTCTCTGCCTCTTCATCCATACAACACTGCAGGGTTCCCCTTTCATTTCCTCAATTTTTCCTTGAAGTTTTAGGTATTTTCCATTTTAAGATTAATTTTATTTTGTATAAAAATTCAGGATAAACTCCTAAAATCTGTTCTCTGATTTGCTCTCTTGAATATGTTTTTTATTGCTGGGATTTATTTTCATTCTCCAGATCCAGCAATCACAATATTACTATTTTTTACTTTGGCTGCACTTTCCTCCCAAGCAGTCATTCCTTTCTGTAGATGCTGTTTCACTTTTTGCTGAGGGACAGGAGCATATTTCTGCCTGTTTGTGTCAGATTAAAGCTCTTAAATTGTAGAAGAGTACCAGGAAATTAAGGGTGTATATTTATTACTTGTTTATTTATTACTGTTGTTTATCCATTGCATTACCAATATTGATCCTGAATGTATCCTGACAGTCAACTGTTCAGCATTAACAAACTTTTTCACTTCCAAATTGATTTAAGTCTCATTAAACCACTTTTGGTTTGCAAGAGGTATCTGTGCCACTGGTGCACCAGGTGCTCTGAAGCTCATGGTGTTGGTTACATGGGGGGAAAAAAAAAAAATCAGTACGACTACCAGTTGGAGAATCTTTCTCCCAGGATCTTTTCTTCCTTTCCTCATCCTAGGAATTTTAAAATTCTTAATGCTGTAGGGTTTTTTTTAAGGTGAGTACTTCTTATGGTGGGACTGGACATGGATTTTTGTCAAAGGTTTTCTTTTAGTTTTACTACAGAAGAATTGAAGCAAGTCCTCCTCAACTTTTGCCTTTTCTTAGGGTCCTTTAATCCTGTTTTGGATTTGCCTCACCCTTCTCCTAACATTGAAGGAAGTGTATTATGCTATCATATTTAGCTCAGAAGATAGAACCAATCCTACTTCAGGAATTTATTCATGATGTTGATATTATTCAGGGTTTTTCCATCACCATGAGCCTTTGCTTTGCTTTACTTTGTAACCTTACAACATGGAAAAGGGATTTATTAACCCCTGTTCAAGCAGTACATAAACCAACAGCTACAACTCCACTCACCACATTCATTTTTACTACTGTCATTTGAAAATGTCAGGAGCCAGAGAGCTAAAGAATCTGAGGACTAAATGAACAATTTGTCTGAGGTACAAATAAATGTTTCCAGACTACTGGACAACTCCCAGCACCTGCATTTTGTACTTCCCAGTGCGTGACCTTGACAGACCAGATCAGCTTCTTTTCAAAAGGAGAAAAACAAGGGCAGGAGGAAATGGATGAAGGGTGAAATTGCATCTTTATTTATCTGAAGACATTATTTCCATTCTCTTTAGCCAACTGAATGGAGGATGGCACAATGGAGTGTCCACAACAGCAGGAAAATGAAAAGCAATCCATAGGTCACACATTTTAAGATTAATTTCTAGGAATGCTTGTGCATAATTAAAGGCAGTGAAAATACTTTGCTCCATTTGTTGCTTGGGGATTTTTAGTGCAACTTGTGCTTGTGTTAACCCTGCTGATTTAAGAGACTCCAGCCTCGTAGCTCCTGTCCCTGGGATTACACCAGGAAGGAGAATGAGCACAACAAGAAAGACAGGAGTGCTAAGCAGCTGCATAATTCCACGGCCATGGAAACTGCTGTGGCTACAATTTTTGAGTACGTGAAAAGGAGGAAAGAATCTTACAGCAGGATTAAATGAAAGCCTGCATGAATAAGAGTGCACGGGGAGAAAATTTATCCCACAAGCAAGAAATAAGATCAGAAATTTATGACTCCACATACAAATAAATATTAAGAAGAAGCTTGTAACTCGTGGAGGAGTAGAATGTATTGCAAGCTACAGGAGTGTCACTGAGCCAGAGACCTGGACTAAAAGTGCTCACAACATCTTTACAGGAGCTCACATATTTTATATCCTCACCTAAATTGCCTGTCCTGTGCATCTCAGATGCTAACTGAAGGCCCAAGCTGGCCATTTGGAGCACCCATCCTAGGGAAGCCAAGACTGATTCCAAGCACAGCTACCAAGGGCAGTCCAGCTTTTTTCTAGACTTCCAGATTGTCCTGCATTAAGCTGAAGGGTGATAACTCTTGTTTCCCCAAAGCTGCTCAAGAATTTTCAAGAGCTGGAAAGAAAGGAACTGTTGGAGGGGGTGTTTTTGGATGATGGAGTTGTTTGACGCAGAGAAAAGAAAAAAAGAATGGATCAGACCACACACAGGAATTATTCACAGCTTTTTGGAAAAAAAAAAAAAGTAAAATATTCTCAGAAAACTGTCTCAGAGTTCATCTCTGGTTTTTACTTTCCTACTCTAGTTTAATTGGCAATAAACTAAATTAATTTTCCTTATTTAGCCTGGTAGTTGGTATGTGGTCTCCCTGTCTGTCTCTCAACCCATGAGCTTTTTCATCTCATTCTCACATCCTGTTGAGGAGGGAGACTGTGAGAGTGGCCAGCAAAGGCCCAACAACCACAACACTTAAAAATCCCTAAATTAGAGTGAGAATTTTAAATGGAGTCTTTAAGAGAGCCAAAAATTTCCTGGCTTTCCTAATCCTTCCTGGTTTCTTTCATATACCATGTTCTTACCTAGAAAAAATTTTAGTTCCCCTAATCCTTGTTTTCTTGTATTGTATTTTAACAACTTTTATCAAGCTGCCTGGTTCTCAGGCAATGTAACCACACAACCACCCTTCTGTGCTCAACTTTTTATATCTGTTGTCATTTATCCTTTGTGTCCTTTTCCTTGTACAGTCTGCTACAGTTTTAAATTGATATTTTACTTATCTTTGGTACTTGCTGTGATGCCATGGATTAAAATATGCAACATTAGCAACACATAATAGACAATAACTATTTGATTTTTATAGAAAATTATTTTTAAATTCAGATTTTATTAAAAATGTATTACTTAAGTGCATTATAATTTCTAAAAGTGACTTTCTAATTGTGAAATACACATAAAACAGCAGGCATTATAAAATAATGCCACAGCACACACCACCCACAGAAGAAAAAAAACACAAACTACGTAAACTTCTAAAAAAACCTTAAACTATTTAAAAGAATAAGAAGTTTGCATTCTACAACATGACTTCTCCTGCTCAATACAAGGGACTGCTCTGTTCCCATGAACTGCTTCTTGAAATAATAATGTTTTACAGGCTGTTTTTGTGAAGAGGTTTGTAAAAAAACCCAATACCTACTGGTGATTTAATAAAGGCAAAGAGCTCTTAGGAAATAAGGGCAGTATTTTCAGCTGGAAGTTATTAAAAAGGTGCATTAGAGGGTAAAAAGAAAAGTATTATACCATGGAAGTGTTGCTAAATAACCACTTTTTATTGTGCTCTGTGAGCTATTAGCCTTCAGAAAGTTCAGCACAATAACATCTAGAGACAATACAGTAAAGAAAATATAGCAGTAAAGAAATCCTTTTGTGTATACATCACCTCTGCAAATACCAGCCAAGAAGCCACAAGGTCTAAAGACAAGCTTTGTAATTTCTCACTGCTTAAGCTGTAAATAATTGCTTTCTGTATGCTGAAATGTTTACTACAGGCATTAAATGTCAGCATCCACTGACCTTGTATCCTTGCTGTCAGGGTTGCACAGAGTTTTGCTGCAGGGGAAATAAGGCAACAAACAGAAAATCTGATCTAGAGCATTTTATAAAGCTATTTGTTTTCTGTGAGGTCAAATTTATCATTTTTTTAGTCAATCACATATGTGGGCATACAATTAAAGTATAAAGATACAGTTTGTGACCCTGATGCTGTACTTGATCATGGCATACACACAAAAAAAAATTGAGCAAAGCACGTTAGCAAGTGCAACTACTCATTAAATTGATAGTTCCTATCATTTTCAAGGCACAAGCTGCACAACATTTATCTCAATCACTAAAACAGCCTAGAAAGCATCAAACTCCACTGCCCCAGGAAAAGGCAAATTCATGCTCAGCCTTGATTTTAAGACACAAGTTCAGAATTCTCCAGCTTGTAGGTGAGCTATAGAGAATTTAGGAAAAGGTGACTTGGGGGATAGGAAATTCCCGGCAAACAGAAGGTTCCTGAAAATCATTAAACTTGTGGCTGTGAGTGTGTTTCTCTCCATCACAATGGACAAAAGCTAGAGAACCTAAAAGCTAGCAACTAGGTATGAATAAATAATTCTCAATGGTCATAACCTGTGTACTTCAAGGTCAGAACAAATCGAGTATCTGAGTCTCTTCTTGCTTCTTTCTGCTCTACAAAAAAGAACCATCTAACACTTCCATGGCAATTTGTATTTCACCCAAGCACTTATCAGTGCCCATCAGAATGGAGTCTGCTGGTCTCTCTTTCTCTAAATGATAATGAAGGAACAAAGTTGTGTAAAAAGGTGTGGGTGGTGCTTGCTCTTGCGGCACCACGCAGCTTTAATTTAGTTGCTCTTTGAGTAAGTGTCGCCAGTTGTTGGCAGAGTATTGTTAATGGTTTATAAAATATTCTTTTAACTAATGAAATGCACCAGAGGTCTCTTAGGAAAAATAAGCCAGGGCGTATTTATATGCAAGTAAGCCTGAAATGGATACTATTGAAAAGCAGAATGTCAGCCAAAATATCCCAGTCACTTATAACAAAGCACTTTTCAAACACTTTACTGACTCTGAACTTCCTCCCTTGAGTAGGAGAAGGGACTACATAAATGACATTATTTTTATTTTTATTCTGTGGGCTGAGGTTGATGTGATTGCTCCCTAGGTCAGCTACATCCTCAATTACAATTTAGACAATAAAAGACAACCACATTTAAGCATTTTTAAGTATTAATTCCTCCAGAGGATCATAGTCAAGGAAAGATAGACTATTTTCATGAGTAATTCTTGTGAACTATGATATCAAATGCTTTAGTAAGTTCAGATATTAATCTAATGCATTCTACTGTTCTCCCCAGAATGTGGAAATTAGAGTCAGTGGTTCAGAAAATTCCTCAGCAAGGCTGGAGGTCCTTGTGGCTGAAGCTATGAAATATAATATCTTTTGCTTTGAGAATGGATGGATCAATTAATATAAATGGGATAAGTATCCCTCATCTTTTCAAAGCTCCTGGAGGGATATGGAGCCTTATTACAGTGCACGTGAATGCATTTGCTTGCACACACTCTGCTCAGACAGATCTGCATCAAGGCATAATGAGAATGGGATACATGTTGGATTTGAGCATCCCATAAATCATCTGGGATGATTGCTGAGGCCATTTCCTGTGGCAGTACCTTCTAAAATGTAACTGTAGGGATCAACTCAGTGGGAAGTCCCTGGGTTTAGAAGAAAACTGGCTGTGAAACAGCACCATTCTTACACCAAGCAAGGCCAGGTTATGGCTGAGATTTACATCTAAGTGTGCACAAGTGGAAGGGCTTTTTTCTAAGCTCTGTGTTGTCTGAGAAGAAAAGTAGGGTTCTCTCTTTGCAAAGTTGCAAACGTTATTTTCCCAAAAATACAGAGTTTGGACAGGGATGCAGGTGAGGTTTCTGCTCCCTGATGTGTGGATCAAGGTTTGCTACCAGCACAGTGCTGCTTGAGTCAGTAGTGCCATCATCAGGACAGTATTTGCAAGCTTCACCAGCAGGATCAGACTCCACTCTGCTACATGTTCACTAAAAAGAGCCTGAAAACCACCTTGTTGTCCACAAGGATCATCCTGGGAACACAACTAGTTCCAAAATAAACTTTATCAGCATTAACTGGAAACCTGACTGCAGGGTCTCTAAACATCTGGCTCCTCCCTCTCCTATTCAAGAGCTCCCTCTAGGATTCCACAATGAAATATCTTGTTCAGAAATTTAAAGTTCTGGGAAAACAAATAAGGGTTGTTTGTTTGTTTGTTTGTTTTGCTTGTTTGTTTGCTTTTACATGGTAGAATTTAATTAAAATTGCATCACTGAAAGTTGTTTTACATATGAAACTCTCTTACTTTAGTTGCAGAAAGTTTTTTCTCCCTTTTGAACTTCAATTTAGATAAAACTCTGTAAAATCATCAGGGGCTCATTCCCCTCTTTTCTAACATGGATTACATAGAACTGTATCAAACAGATATCTCTCTATGAATTTAAAAAATAGGTTCCAGTTTCTCTTCCTAATGAAGACCAGCTGCCAGGAACATTTTCATGAATATGATCCCAAACCTTCTGTTATGAGAAACAAAGGCAGAAGCAAACTTCAAAGAAAGCCACAATCTAAAATGAGCCACTGGTGATGAAGGCTCTGATGATAAGACCCAAAGCAGATGAAAATTAGAAAAAAGGACAAGAGAAGAAGAGGAAGCAAATTTTTGTACTGGGAAATAAAATAAGCTGAGATGTTGGCAGTGAGGAAGGAAGGCAGGCAGTGGAAGTAGAAATTAATAAGACTTGTGTCATAGAATCACAGATGGGTTTGGGACCTTAAAGTCCTTCCAGTCTCCCACTCCTGCCATGGGCAGGGACAACTCCCACTATCCCAGCTTGTTCCCATTCCTGTCCAGCCTGGCCTTGGACACTTCCAGGGATCCAGGGGCAGCCACAGTTTCTCTGGGCACCCTGTGC
>JAOTQP010000403.1:4874816-4886758 GCA_026413545.1 Cichladusa arquata | reverse complement strand
CCATTCCTGTCCAGCCTGGCCTTGGACACTTCCAGGGATCCAGGGGCAGCCACAGTTTCTCTGGGCACCCTGTGCCAGGGCCTCCCACCCTCACAGGGAAGGGTTTCTTCCTAGTATTTAAACTAAACCTTCTCTCTCTCAGTTACTAGAGGAAAGAAAAAGGACAAAATCCATAGCAGAAATTTAGCATCATAAAAGTCTGTCTTTTCACTCCTCTCTTATCACACTAAATTAAAAGGACTGTTGGGGAATTTTCATGGTACCCCTTGAGGTAAATAAAGCACATGTTTGTGCTTAAAGATTAACAAAAAGAAAATCAAAATCAAACACATGATTTAACAACACAGTGGGCAGAGTCCTACTGCCTTAAGCAGCTCTACAAGGAATCCACAAAGCTATGTCACCAGCCAATTCCCCATAGGCTATGCTGAACAGCTACAATTTTAATTTTCTTTCACTGTAAAATAGTGACAACTATATTCTGCAATATAATTTAACCCTGTCTCATTTGTATGCACCTGGGAATTTGCTAGGAAGCAAGCAGAACTACCCCTTGCTCAAAAAACCTGACAAGCTCACATGGGATTCTTCAGCAGCTGAAAATTAGAGTGCTAATACTCTCATGCATGCATATTTCCAGTGGTATTTCCACAGTGTTTGCATTCCATAAGCACTTTTAGTGCTGATGTAACACCTTCTGTTTCACGGATGAACAGAACCAGCTCTGGCCAGTTATTCAAGATCAAGCTGAAAGTAAATTATCTCAGACAACAAGGGAATACTGTGAAAATTCTGTGCAAGTGTGACTTGAATAAAACATGGCACACAGCAATGAGGAAAAGAAAGCTGTTCTTGGTTCAGCCCAGTGGACAAAGCTTTGAACTTGTGGAGTTCTCCCTTTGGAGAAATGCTGTCTGCTTGTATCCTAAACAATGGATTTGTATCTATGTGCTCTTAGGCACATGGTAATCAATTTTAAATGGGGTGAAACACTTTTATCCTGCCAAAAGCATCAGCTCAGCCCGTGTTCAGGACATTTGCATTTTGAAAACGCATGCCCAGTAATGTTGCACCTTGCAGAGGAAATATTTCATGGTGGAGGTAAAAATATTGCCACTATTTTAATTTTTGACATATTTAATTTTTGACTCCAGTAAATAATGTGTTCATTACCATACTTTATGGAATCATTAAGGCTAGAAAAGATCTCCAAGGTGTTCAAGTCCTACCATCATCTCAACCCCACCATGCTTATTAAACTATTTTATGAAGATGACTGTTAATGTGGTTGTAGTCCTGATTCAAAAAGTAACCACACAGATTTACAACTACACTGAAGCAGTTGAGAGCCTGTTTTATCTTTTGGAAGCCCACAGTTTTGATCTGGGTATTTCTTGTAGAAAATTGTTTACAGTGAAAACATTTCTCTACACCAGATTTTTCCATAAACATTCCAGGGTGGTTCTTCTTTTCAGTGTGAGTTTTGCAACTCAACTAGGTCAAGTCTCTCACAAATAAACTGATAGTTTTGATGTGCATTCTGTCACATGTAAATAATAAAAAGCTGTTTCGGACTGGGGGTGTGATGTGTGAGCTGCAGGGAGAATGAAACCAGACTGAAGCTTTCTGTCTCTTCCACTGAACCACAATAATAAAATAAACCACAATATTCAAGATCAGCTTCTATTCTGTTTCAATTCTCTCCCACCACTTCTGGCAGGAGAAGAAAGTCAGCTGTAAAAGAATTTAGTTAAGCAGAATAAACTGGCAAGGAGCCACTGCTTGAAGCCCCTCAGCTGAGTGAAGCCTTAGGCTTATGTGTGTTGGAAAAGGAGCTGTGGATGACATTGCAGTCTGACCCTGCTCTGAGCCCACCCCTAAGGCTTAGCTGCTCCTTTTACCTTCATGACAAATTTCTGTGCTGTGCCCACAGGTGTAGGAAAGCCCAGCATTATAGATTTTTCTTTGGACTGCAAGGGAATGCTCAGTAACATAATTTCAGAATACGGATCATGCTTTAGCCAGCTTTAATCCTCAATTGAATTTCTCCTGTTCTTGTGACCAGCCTTTAGTATGGACACAAGATCTCAACATATAAATTGATTTTTTACAAAAGTAACCTTCAATTGCAAGAGGTGAGTTTATGTTTTTGGAGACAGACCAAATACTGGAATAGTGGTGCCCAGGTCAAGAAAACGATGTGATAAATGCTAATGACTCTCTGTAGGATTTCAAGGACAACAAAATAGAGAGAAAAAGTGGCTGTTGCTGCATGTGTCATCTCCTGTGCATATCACAGGGCATGAAAATCCATAATCCTTCCTTTCTGATTCAGAGTTCTGTAAATATTTCCCTTTACTGGAGCAGCCAATATTGGGATCACTTTGTTAGATATTGTTCAGAAAAGGGCCAAAACTGTAAGACATCTATTTCCCAGGAGACATGATAGCACTTCTGGCACCTTTTGACAGTGTTTTAATGCCACACAGATAATATTCAATCATAGTGTAGCAGCAATGGCAAACTTGAAATGTCCTTTTAAAGAAAACTTGTTCTAAATTTTTGCTTTCACTACCCTTCAGTCTTTGTGAATAATGGGACTTAATTAACTATTGTGTGTCCTCTTTACATGTAGGCAGAAATTTTCTTTTTAGCTGGCAATTTACAGAGAAGTATTACATACATTTTTCTTTATTTAATAGCCTTGCATCAGCTTTCAAAATCTATGATGTTTCAGGAAAAACTATGAAGGACATATTAACACAGGGGGCAAAATTTTCAAATTATTTGCCCTTGTACAGCCTTCCATACATCTGGTTCCTGTCAGTGATCTTATCTCTTCTGCCAGAGTTCCTCTCCTGTTTTCTCTCTCTTCTGAGCAATGGTAATATGTAGCCTCACACTTGAAAATCCAAAGCTTTAGAATAACATTTTTTCAGCCCAGTTTTTGGGACTTAGTGACCCAACAATCACATTAGTGGCACCTAGTGTTGAAGTTCCTGTTTCAGAGTGGAAAGGAAATTGGAATGAAAAACTGATAGAAATCAAAGTGGTGAAATTCCAAAGTTGTCAATTCTGTCAAAGAGTTCCAGTCAATGCAAACTTAAAATATTAATTTAAAAGCAAAGAAAGTGACTTATCTGTTTTTCCTCAACTGTGTTGAGAGCCACACACGCCTTCAACATTCCTGGTTGCCTTCATTTATTTTCTCTTTTTATTTTTGGGGTTTTCAGCTAGTTTTAGCAATAAACAATTTCAATGTACGTCAAGTACAATAGTGCCAGTCAATTACCTATCCCTTTGTAAGTCCTTCCTAATAGTACCCTATTTGCCAAAGTAAAACAAGGCTGTCTGCAGGAAAGACTGAGAGATGCTGCAGTAATGGGCACACTTTTAACTTTCTATCATAAGCAGAACACTTAGCTTTAAAGTATTCAGAGGTTCAGCTGGTCATTCCTTACAACTGCTTAAGTTGAGGTAGCACCAGTAGCTGCAGAGGGAATGCTAGAGGGTACAAAGAGAATTCTGGGGACTAATTCTTCATTTTTGTGCCCCTTCACAAGGCAAAAATATAAAAACAAGACTAGTAATTGTTAAGGTAACTCTAAGTGTCAGTGGGCATAGACTCAGCCTGAAACAGGAGGCTTCTGCTAATATGAGAACAACCTATTTTCCAGGATAGCTGATCAGTTGGCTTCTGCATGGAACAATGACAGGATTCACGACTATGAAGCTCAGTATTTTCACAATGTACTTTCCCCTTCCTTTAAAAGAAAAAAAGGAAGACAGCTTCATTCAGACAAGTAATCCTCTGAAGACACATGACAACTTTAGAGTTTTACCTTCAAGGTCTTAACAACTTTTTGATTCTGAGACCATACTGTGTATAGAAGGTTAATTCAGTGACACTAGAACAAGAATAGAAAGTGGCAAACTCAGAAATACACTTGAGATAAGACTTGACATGCTTTAATGGAGAAAGATATGCTACTCTTGAAAACCCTGTTGCTTTTACAGGATTTTCCTTTTCTTTTCAGAAGAATTTTGTTAAAGTCTCACCTTCAGAACTTAAACAAGAATAGAAAATAGCCACATCTATCAGACCTGAACTAATATTTCTCTGTCTTTATAAGGTACTTGTACTTGAGATGCTGAATAACAAAACCAAATACAAAACTATTTCTTGAATATCACTGTCTAAAGTCATCAAACCTGTAAAGAAATAATAATAAAAAAAAAACCTAAATGAGGTAGTCACTTGGAAAATCATGGTGCAGAAGCAGTGCAGGATGAATTGGTTTTTTTATTTCAAGGAACATCTATTTTCAAAATGGTGAGCTCACAAAGCAAGGTTTTGTATCATGGATTTCAGTTGTTGATACAGGAACACGAGGTAAAGACGTGGAAATTCCTGAATGAAACCTCCCATAGTTCTCACAATCAAAACCAACAGTTTAAACTGATGGATGCCAACCCTGAAGTACACAAACTGGGCTGAATTACCTGTGTTTTGGTTTAGTTTGCCAATTTTAATATACTCATTTTCTCTTGTGAGATAGGATTAGGAGCAAAAACAAGGCAGGCTTAAAACTTAAAAGGGTAGAAAGAAGAAAGCTTTATTGACAACACAAAGAAAATAACAATAAATTCAGGATAAGATCTTCAGACCACTCCTTCCTTTCCCCACTTCCTACACCTTCTTAACAATAACATACAGAGACACCAGTCAGTCCTCCACTTAAATAATCTTTTCAGTTCTCTTCAGGGAGAGGAGTTCTTTCTTGTTCAGCTATAAGGATTTTTAAGAGAAAAATAAAGTTCTTCCATGTCTTCACATTTCACAAATAGCAGCTGCCCAGGAATCTGCAAAATCATGAAACTCCTCCCACCTTCACAGCCTTCCCAGAGCTGTGTTTGTGGGCCATGTCAAACTCATGGGGTATCACTTTTAAGGGTGAGCTGTTTAAAAGCAAAAGTTGTCTTTATCTCTCTTTCCTCTCTTCATACTTTATTCTCAGGAACAGAGGTCCCCCCTCTCCCTTGGGGCAAAAGATCTTTTTCCCAAACACTTCAACTTCCCCATGTCTTTTCCACGATTTATAGGAATCTTCAGTGCAGTACAGTCCACCCCACGGCTTACAAAAAGATTTTTTTAGCCAACTTTCACTGCGTCTCTTTAATCTCCTTTCATCTGGAAACTTGGCTCCTACTTCACTGACTTTGGTGTATTCTTTCTGGCTTTTTTTTTTTTTTTTTTACTCAAGGGAGGATGGGAGGTCTGCAAGTCTTATCTGAGCATTGGAAGAGTTAAAATTTCACATAGAAGATGCAGGAGGCTGGGCCAGGCCATGCTGGAGCTGTGTTAGGATTTCAGGCCAGGGTTTTTTCCAGGGTTTGCTTGCTTTAAAATGTCACTCACAGATGGAACTAACTTCTCCAGTTGGTTCCTCAGGCTGCCAGCAACCAAACCAGCCTCTAACTGGTTCCATCAATTCACAGAAGTTCCCATGGAGAAAAGCTTCTGAGTGTGCCCTTCTCCCAGGTGCTTTCAATGCATAACCAGCACACCTGTAAAAATGTGTGCAATCCTATCTCTGTCTTTGGAACTAACTCTGACTCAGTGGAACAGCCTCACCAGTAATTGAGAAAAAATTATTACAATAATTGGGTTCTGAGCTTGCAACAGTATAAATCTTTACTGGATTGTCACCAGATGACTCTGTGCCTGAGCAGTCTCACAAAACCTACTAAAAAGTCATTCAGTAATAAACACAATCAAAACCTTCAACTTTTAGTTAATCTGTTTCTCAAGCTTTCAGGCAAGTTTTCTCTAGCAAAGAAGCCAAGAAAGGATTATTTCATGAAAATAATCCTTGTCCATCCCATCAGTTACAATTTTTTCCTTCTTGGAATGAATGAAATCTGCTGCCTCAAATTCATTACCATTTGGACTAGTTTCAATCTGGAAACGTCTTTCTGGCACAAACAGTATAAATCCTGATGGTACCAACATATTGATGCACCAAACCTTGTGACATCAGCAGCAGCTTTTAAGATATGTCCAATTTTCCATGTTTCCTAAGTTACAGCTGGGTCAGTCATTAATTAGGAACTCATTGCCAATGATTTTCCAAACATGGTTTGGTACCTCAGACATACCAGCAGCACCTGTCAGCCCCCAAGGCAAGAGAACAGACTTGGTTGTACCAAAAATGTAACATGGTCAAGTGTTCATGATCCCAGTCTCAGTTTTAAGCCTGGTTCTGCTGAAATCAGCTGCACAGCTAAAAGCACATTTGGAGAACAGGACAAAACTATCTAGGAGGCCATTTATCTGCATCGTCTCACTGAAGAGCTTCTCTCATCTGCTTTTCCCCCACAAGTAAAATTTGTGAAGAGATTATAAAAACCCTGGTGGAGAATCACTTCTGAGAACAAGCAGACTCCAGATAATTCAGCAGAATATTCCAGCAGTGTTTCTTTCCCTTTCAAGGGGATGACAATGGAAATCAAAACTAAACATGCTTCACTAGTTGACCCCAGTAGTTTAAGCAGTGTGAGACCACAAGTACAGCTGAGCAGCCCCAAGGAGCCACTACTACACCACAGCCTTGCCATCAGGGGCTGAGTTAAATCCTGTCAGAGGACTGTGGTCTACTACTCTTAAAGCCAATCCTAAAATGCTGAGGAATGCACCTAAAAGCAAATGTTTCCTTTCCAGAGAGAAAACAACTCCAAATGAATGTAACTGGAGCAAGTCTGGAATCCATGTAGATTCTAGTAACCTTACTCTTAGAAAACAAACAGTGTCCAGCCTATCCCATATTTACTTTTTATATGTTGTCAATGCCTTCAGCTTGCTTTTAATCCAAACTAGGAGAATTTTCCCACATAAATCCGTGTATTGGTCTTCCTTGCTTCTCCTGAAGCCTTATGCAACCATGAGCCCACTCAATATAGGTCTGTTTAACACAGAAACAGATGTTGCTCTATACTATATGTATTTTGAATTAGATGATCTTCATAAGGCATCCAACTGGATGTTTCAAAAGGGCAAGTTTTCCACAGCTCTTTCACCATTGTTTGGCTGGGATGGAGTTAATTGTCTTTGTTATAGATGTTATGGGGTTGTGTTTGGATATGTGATAAAAACAGTGTTGATATCACATGCTTAAGTTTTTGTAGAAAGCTGGTAGACACTTCCTGATGCTTTTTTTTTTCACTGCTATCAAATATACAACACACTACTGGTCTCAGTAGAGTTTTGATTTAAATAACGTATGTATTTGTAGGTGAGAGAGATACCTATGAAATATATAATTATTCATTATGAACTTGGGTATCAGAATCTAGCTCTTAGCAGAAATTTCTGGGGTGGTACATAGAATAAAGAGTTATGAGTGTGTACTGCTGATGGGAAGTAGAAAATAAAATCTTGCTGTTTCATTGCTTGCATGCACAACCTTTGGCTTTTCCTTGAATAAACTGATTTGTCTTGACTTTTGAGGGTTTTCCTTAACTTCCCCAGGCCATGTGCAATTTCCTCAGTCCTCTTTTAATCCCTTCTTGTAGACAGGGATGACATTAACTTTCTTCCAGTCTTCTGGGACATCCTCTGACCTCCACAACTTCTCAAATATTATGGGGTGCAGCCTCAAAATGACATCAGCCAACTCTTCTAACATCCTCAGGATTTATAAGGGTAGAGCTCCTCTAATAGCTCATATGCAACTCCTCCTTTGCTGGTGGTGGTTCTGATTGCCTGGTGTCCCAAGGACTGGGGTCCAACAGTGCTGGTGAAGACACATGAAGGATGTGTTGACAACCTCCATCTTTCCAGCTTTGTTGGTGACACCTCTCCTGTTAAACTAAACAGTGGGTTTGTATTTTTCTTCTGTTTCTGCTTGTTGTTTCAATACCTGATGGACCTTTCCTTGTAGTTTTTTGACATCTCTGGCCAATGTCAGTTTGAGCTGAGATTTTTGCTTTTCTAACTGCATGTTGGCACACCCTGGCAATGCCCTTGGAGTTCTCAGTGCCTGCTTTTCCATCTCTGCTACTCTTTCTTTTAGATGTGAGCAGACCCAGAAACTCACAGCAAGCCAAGGGTGTTCTTTTCTTCTGTCTGCTGCCCTTCCCTTTAAAAGGCATGAATGTTTCTGTGCTTCCACGAGAATGTTCCAGAATAATCTCAGCACACACTAGTTCCCTTATCCTCCAGGGAATCTTCCCACAGAATCCCTCCCAGCTGAGCTCTGAGCAAGGTCAGCTTTGCTCTTCTAAAATCCAAATCCTCTGTCTTAGTACAAACCTCCAGGACCCCAAAGTGCACAATGCTGTGATCACTACAGTCAAGGCCATCACTGACTGAGGAGCTACAAAGCAGGTTTTCTTGGTTTGAGTAGCAATTCCAGCAGCAATTCATTCTGGCTGGCATGTGTGAAAAATATCGGAGGAAGCAGTGCTCCAGGCATTCCAGGAACTTCATGTCTCGTGAACTGACATGTGAGCTGCTGTTTTGTACTTCCAATACACCTTCAGTTTAAAGCCCACCTCACCAAGTTGGCCAATCTGCTGCCACACGTTCACAAATATTTTTATTTGCATATTAATGCTACGGCAGAGAACACTTCCAAGTCATCATACCCTCTGCAAGCTCGTGAGTTATTTCTGAATTACTACATCTCTGATCATGATCTCTAACGGGAAGCTAAACCAAACAGTTGCTTGTCTAAAACTGGTTTATTTTGGAATTTCTTAATAAGCCAATACTAAAATACATGCAATGCTGAAACAAAAATAATTATTCATTTTAGGAAGATTTCTGTGAAAATTACAGATTTTCCATATTGTGCTTGAGGGTATCATTAGTGGTTTGGAAATTTAGATGCATCAATTATTTTGTTTTTAAGGTAACTTGTGTCCCAAAGGGCTGTGTATGAATATTTTTTCCCAGATTATTTTATGACGGTGTGAGTTCACCATTAAAGTTCTGGTTATCTGACAAAGCATCGACTCATTCTCTGCTTGCCTTTTCAGGTGTTTAATTCAGAACTATTAGGAGAGCATGTCCATCCCTCATTATCCTCGAAAAACGGCAAATTTAATGAAACAGAAATGACACCAAAAAGAATTATTTTCTCTCTTTTAATTTCAGATTTGTGTGAATTCATGCAACTCTAACTTACCTGAAGACTTGGATTGCTGAATTTGTGGTTATTTTACCTCAGGTTTTTTTTCATTCTTATTGTGGAAAGAAAAAAATTCTTAATCTCTGTATTGGTAATGAACCATTTGTGCACAACTTGCAGTATCTGAATTTAATTTAGATATTCTTACTGAGCTAAAGCTTGGTCAGCACTCCTACATATACAAGTTTACTTCCATTTCTGTTATCTGACTGCTCTAAACTAACTATTTTCCTCAAGTATATAATGATGTAGAAGCCAAATATTCAGGTGAGAATCATTCCTAGCAAGCAATGATGCAAAATTATCCTTAAATAAAACTGCTTTCATGGCTTGCAAAACTATAGAGCATTTTGTAAATTTAAATAGGCTGTTTGCATACTCTTCAAATGAACATATTTAAATCAGGTGTTTGCCTGCAAGGCACAGTGCACCCTTTAAAACATGGATATGCATTGTGCTTGGAGAGATTTGTGGGATTCCTTGTCCAGTGTGTATTCATGACACTGGTTTAAAGGCTCTAAATATCCTTATTGCATTGAATAAAAGGTGTCATGGTAGTAAAACATTAAGTTCAACATATGGCCTATGGCAGCTCAGTATTTTAATCCCCAGAGAGCTTTTATATGATTTCATGCTTCACTGCAGTCATCTAAGAAACAGGGATGATAAATGTGTATTTTTCCAACTCCCTTTTAACTTCCTGTTTCATTACTTAAATATACATATTTTTATACATACAAGTGAGTATCCTTATGTTTTCTCTACACAGGTCAGTGTTCCTTCTCAACATATGTGAAGTTTTTTGGCATCTCTCACAGCTGTGTCATCTGTACAAAACCCTCACTTGTTGAGAAATGCTGTGGGTCAGTAAAGATGTGCTTTCCCTATATTTTTTTCTACTATTGTGGACCCACATGATTCCCTCCCCCTTTTCCTCTTGGCTGCCTATGTGAGCTACTCCTCCTCACCCCACTCTGAAAAATCTTTCTTCCCTGAACAAAAGGAGAGACTTTGGTGTAGTGCAAAAGACTTTTTAGACAGTTAAGCTAGAGGAAACATCTAAAAGGAAATAAGAAGGAAAAAAAAAGAGTATATTGATTCAAGGGAAATTATCACATGGATTCAAATGCTCCTCCTCTGCTTTGCTAAAATGACATCTTTAAGGAAACCACCCTGATCTCTCATAAGCTGTAAAGGAGCAGACACCACGGGAACACACAGGAAATATAGGAAATTGTTCAAGTGCCTTCCTTTAGGTATGAGCTAACACAGCCTTTTGATCACTCGTTAGGATCTTGTTTCATCTGTTCAGCTCACTGATCTTGCCTGGATTTGTCAAGCTTTTCATCATTTTCCTCCTCTGTAGGCTGTCCATCGGTTACATTTCCCCACGGAACTCTGCCAGTGCAGTCTGGCTAACTACCTGCTGGAACTATAAGCTAATAAATCTTTCCAGGAGTACAAGTAGCCCTAGGAATGCTCTGAATTTAAACTCTTATGTCCTTGGCTCAGCAGAAAAATTCCCTCTCTGAGAACAAAAGTCCCTGCTCTTAAGTAGAGCTGAAAATTCTTGAATTGGCAAAATATTCCCTAAATCTGGGCTGAAGTTTAACTGTGAATAACCAATCAGAGCTGGGCACTGTCTGAGAAGCTAAACCTTAACTGGCCTGGTTTTTACTTCAGTCTTTGAGAACTGATCTAATTGCCTGTTATATTTCCCTTCCCTGAGTAAACCACATTGCTGTTTCAAGTGAGATTCCATACTGGTTCATTGCAAAATGCATTCAAATTACTTAAAGGTTAGAAATCAATAAAATAAAGTGTCAGTGAATAAAAACCCATCAAGGAAGGAGAAACTCATTTCTAAATTCGTTTTCCCCCCCATGATCTCTTCAGATAGTCTGATGGAAAAGTGATTGTGATAGATTTGGAAAGATTTTATTGTGTATTTCCCCCTCCAGATCTGGATCACATTGGAGCATCAAATAAAGGATACATTGTTCCCTCACAATAAATATTGCTGGTTTTTCTTGCTTTTTGGGAGAATGTAGAGCACAGTAGAGAAAGAGGTTCTGAAATTTATCACAAGGGGACTTCTCCAATGTACTGAAGAGTCATGGTTCAAACAGGAAATAAAATAATCATGCCAATATTTTATGTATTATTTTAACATTCAAATGGATTTAATGTGTTTTGTCTGTATGAGGTTTTCAGATAGTTATGAAAGATGATTTCTTTCTATGCTAGGCTTTCTAAAGCTCAAAGTTCTTGCACTCTCTGACACATATTATCCTTTCTGTTGATGAAATATGAGATTTACAATAAGCTCTACATTGTTCTTTACACTTTGATGAATGTTACACTTATTCCTAAATTTACGAGCAAATGAAAAACTTTTACAGCTATGGAATAGAAAACAGAAAATAGTTTTCTCATTTTAATAACTTTAATTAAATTTTCCTATGTACTGTAGTTTTAACACTCAAGAATAGGAATAGATACACCAGCAAGTAATAAATCAGCCTTGCTGATAACAGCCTCTGTTATTTCCCACCAAGAGTGTGAATGTTACAGATTTATGTTCTTGTAATTCATCACTCTCCATCCATTATCCTGTGAATAATTTGTTGTGTTTATAATAACAGATTCTAAAACTCGTTATATTTAAATCCTCGGAAACTAGAAAGGGCATAAACCAGGATGCCAACCCAAATCAGGGATCTGCTGTGCTCCCAGCCAGCAACAAACCCT
>JAOTQP010000403.1:4858827-4872898 GCA_026413545.1 Cichladusa arquata | reverse complement strand
AAAAAAAAAAAAAAAAAAAAAAAAAAAAAAAAAAAAAAAAAAAAAAAAAAAAAAAAAAAAAAAAACAAAAAAAAACCACAAATTCTCAACATTTTGTAATGAACAGATGCTAATTGTATCAGTAGAATCACAGGAATCTCAGGACATCTCTAGTCCAACTCCTGCCCAAAGCAGGAGCAGCTCTGAGGTCAGATCATTTCAGCTGGGTGATGAAAACCACCAAGGGTGGGGATAACAGATTTATCTGCTTTGATTCTTGAATTATTGTAGGGCTGTGAAGGAAAGCAATTTTTCCAGACAGATTTTCAGTCACAGGATGTATGAAAATAATTCAGTGGTCCATGCCTAAGCAACACACTGTGTTTCAGGGTACCAAATCTGGCTCTCAAGGAGACCCAGAGACATTACCACAATAATTTAAATTACATCAAGTGAAGCGTGTATAGAAAGCAAGAAATCCTTTCTAAATGAATCCATAAAAAAGAATAATTATTTTCAACAGAGAGTGGTCAACAAAACCCTTGCAATGTTTGAAACTAGACAGCTATGAGCTGAATTTATAAAAATAATGATGTTGTAAGAGCAGATCTTACCTGCTCTAGGAAAAAAAAAAATAGGGGAAAAAAAAAATTAGGGGAAAAAAGGAATTGAGAGACCTTCAGCTCTGCTTAGGATATTTACTGTTCATGAAGGCTGAAAGCAAAACAATAGGAATGTCCTCTAAAAATTGTTTAACAGCAGTAAATGTCCAGAGAACATATATTGCTAGAAATAATTTAAACTGTTCATGATAAGTACTGGAAATAGTACAGAAAAGAGAGACATGTTGAACCTGCAATGCTTCCCTCTAACAGATGGAAGCTACCTACTGGGGGGAGTTTACTGTTTATTCATTTATCAAAACAAAAACTATCTTAAAAAGTGATAAGGAGATAGCATAGGACCTGTTCTTGAAATAAAACCCTGCCTGCAATGCTGCCTGTGAAAAACTCAGCACAGGCCAAGTATGTGCAGAAACAGAAAATTAATATCAATTACATGAGACTAATGTCAGTTTGCTTAAAATCTCCCTTTTTATCACTTTATGATGCAAGTAGATTGGGTGCTGCTTTAAACCTTGAAAGTAGCTATATTCTTCTCTTTCTTATGTTTGCATTTCACCAAATCACAGAATTGTTAAGGCTGGAAAATCAGCCCAGAACCACCACCATGTTCACCACTAAACCATGTCCTCAAGTGCCACAGCCACACAATTTTTGAACAGTTCAAGGCATGGTGACTCCATCCCTGCCCTGGGCAGCCCATGACAATGCCTGACCACCCTCTCTGTGAGGAAATTTCATCTAATATCTGATCTAAACCTTCTTTGACACAAATTAAGGCCATTTCCTCCTGTCCTGACAGTTTGCTACAAGATGACTTTTCACTGCTTATTATTTCACCATTAAGAATACCCTGTCAGTCCAGCCTGTGCAAACACACACTGTGACATTGTTCAGATTTAGAAAGGGATGTTAGTTGCACTTGCCAAAAAGCCAGAATCCCTGCAATGATACAATTCATCCTGAAAATTAATGATCTCTTTCAGCAGGAGCCTGAGCAGTTGCTTGAGCCCAAGCCTGCCCACCAAAGTGAGATTAGTGTGTCACAAGATCCTGAGCTGCAAAGAGCTCTGAGACTGAGTTGTGTTGATCCCTTCTTCCTCTCAACTACCCCAAGGGACCAAACTCCTGCTCCTAATGACCAGCTAAATATTTCAGAAATTAATAAATAATATCAGGCTCTCTAACTTTTAAAATATACAAAATTCAAAGCAACTGGAAAAGGTAAGACAGAAATTAAAAATTAATTTATGCATTGATTTCTATCTGTTGATTCCTGACTTTCAGTTTACCAATTCAACAGGTGTACATCGATAAAAGGAGTCCTAGCCCTTCAGAAAAAGGTAGGAAACTTATTTAATAATAAACTCTCAAAAAATAACATCAGTTTTAATTTTTCTTGATTAGAATCATGATATGGCTTTAAGGACTCTGGACCTTCAAAATAAAACATGGCAGACTGTAGTAAAAGCAAACATTGGAATCCATCTCAAAAATAATGAGAAAAAACCCTTAGAATTAACTCATAATTAATATTTAGAACTTACAAACTTTAGAATCTTCAAAGAAAATATCCAAAATGTGCTTAACATATAATTGGAAATCTAAAAGGAGACCAAACAAATTTGTAACCAACCACTACGAAGAGAAGTTTCTAACAAGGTTCTCTGTTTCCAAATACAATAATATGAGTCAGGAAATGCTGGAGTTTAATAGAGCCAACCACAAAGTATAGAAATAAAGCCTTGTCACTATATATAGGGATGCTAAGTACTATGTTTGTCTCATGGAAAA
The DNA here is from genome assembly GCA_026413545.1 of Cichladusa arquata. NCBI lineage: Eukaryota > Metazoa > Chordata > Aves > Passeriformes > Muscicapidae > Cichladusa > Cichladusa arquata. The sequence goes on along the minus strand of JAOTQP010000403.1, from coordinate 4,870,502 downwards.
TTAAATTGGACACTTCCAGGGATCCAGGGGCAGCCACAGCTTCTCTGGGCACCCTGTGCCAGGGTCTCACCACCCTCTCAGGGAAAGATTTCTAAGATATCTAATCTAAATCTAAATATATTACTGTCATTAGTAAAAAAAAATAACAGTACAGGCTCCTCACTTCCAAAAGTGTAACACAGATAATTTTCAAAGCTTTTCAGCATGGAAACAAGGAGGTGTTTCATCCTGGAAAAATTCCAGGCTACATTATATGCTGTATAGGTAAGCATCTGCTATGATTTCAGAATTTCTTTAAATTTCAGGAGTTTGTTATTAAGGTCATACAAACTGTGGAAAGACATTTGTAGCCAAAGATGTAGACTCAAATATTGTCACAAATCCAAAATTTGCTTTGCAATATTGCCAATATTGGATAGCAAAGATTATTTTTCAAAGATCATAATTTCTTTTCTGAAAATGAAAATTGCTTCATTAAAGAGAATACAATTAATATAATTATTTTCAATAACATCGACAGTTGCTGACTTTTTTTCATGTTTTTTTCTGAATGGTTATTCTCTTTCCAAGTGAGAATATCTGTATAACAACAAACCAAAACAAGAATCCTTTGAATTTCTATTGTCACTAAACAAATGTTTTGTCTTATCTGCACATTCAAAATAATATTAAATGTTTGTTTTTTTCTTGTTAATACTCCAGTTCTATAATATCACCCATTAGTAACTGAAGGGGGAGAGACTAAACCATAACAATAACAGAGGCCTAACAGAGGATGGAGAAATTAAATACATAATGCAATTAAATGGAAAAAACATGAAACAGCCCTTCCAGGCTTTACATTTCACATCCCCATCATCCACTCTTCAGTAATCTCTTTGTTTTATACTACCTGGAACACATTTTGGGCAGTAATATATTATAGCTGTATATTGTATCTTCTCTGTAACCTCCTCATACCTAAAGAAATTTAGATTAAAATTGAATTACATTAAATTAAATTAATATATATACAATAAATAAATTAAATAAAATACAGAGCTGCCCCTGCAATCAAATGGTTTTGTCACAACTGTAACTTGTCCTACAGCAGAATACAAAGTCATTTACACTGTCCAATATAATATCTGGTAATTTTACTGGAATTGTAGAGAGGAAAACTATGTTTCCTATTTTTTTTTCAGTGTAAGTAAATGAAAATCAGTTTTAAAATAAAACCCACATGCACAAATAAAGGCATTATCTTCTTAAATAAAACAGCATTGCAAGATTGAACTTACAAGAGCTACACACAACTTTATTAAAAAAAAAGACATTGCTGTGCACATTTTTTCAGTATTTCAATTCACTCAGTCTCAGAAAAATAATTTTAACCAATAAGCCAAAGTTACTAATTTAAGATAAATCCCAGGTTAACTGAAATATTTTAGGATCCCAAAAATTAATTCTGAGGATCCTCTCAGGAAGGTAACTGAAACCCAGCTAGTCCAAAATACTCTTGGAAACACACCCACATTTCAGAGCAGATGACTGGCTGCCATGCATGCATTTCTTGCTTTCTGTGGTCCTCTTTAACCTGAATTGTGAGATATGCTGCACACACTGCAAGACACACTGGAAATATGATAGTAACACCCAAGATACTTCATGTATATATGTACTTCTTGGATCTGTGTTCTTTAATATCTGTGTTGATACTAAAAGGAAAAGGAAAACTCAATCTTCTTCTGCTCTGTTAATAAGAAACATCAAGAGACTTCCCTTTCTGTATTACAGTTTAACCTTATAACCTTCTAATGTACTGTTTTTTCAATTAGTCTATACTATAAAATAATTTTCATTATTTCCTAATCATAAGCAGCATTTTTTTTCTAATTTTCTAGTTACTAGAGGCAGAGGAAACCATCCTTTACTGATTATCTGGTCTTGGCTCAAGCTAATTTCATAACTAACACAGACAGTGATGATGTTATTATGGGATGGTACATTGAAGTGAGAGGAAAAGAGCCAATGAGAAAAACATAGCATCTTGATGAAGACACCATCTTTTTGGTTCAGGAAGGACACTATTTAAGTTTTCACTTGTTTGTGTTTTTTCAACTGAGAATAAAGCAACTAAAGTAAGTAAATATTTTGACTTTGATTAATATGGAAAAACTATTTTCATTTGTGTAGTGGCTCTTAAAATGCAAAAGCATTAAGGTCTTAGAAAAACTTTGAGGTGTATATAGGCCCTGTGGCTGAATCACTCCATCCACCACTGGACTGAAACTACTACTGACATGAAATATGAAAAGTGTTTCAGTTCATGGCAGCACAGTCAAGCACAGAAAAGAACCAAAGAACAACTTCTCAGTGTAGAGCCAAAGGGAAAACAAACTACATTAATGGAAAGGGAGCCAGGCTTTGGGGCTCCCATCCCTTTAACATTTCTGTGCCTTTTGGGTTGAGCAGTGTTAAAGGAAACCTTTGGCCAAGACACTCAGACAGATTACAGGTCTTATATCTTCCAGTCATGTGTGATTATTTTTATAGATAGACCTTTTCCAACTATATAAACACTTTTTTCTCTCTCTATTATAAGGAATAACTGCAGTGTTATTGTTATTACAACTATTACAGCAATAGTTCAATGGTAATGATTTTTACCCCATCTTTTGCAATTTGGTTATTGGTAGCTTTATTCATAAACCCACACTGAGTGACTTGCTGAATTGTTTTCAGTTCCTGGTGTCTCAGATATCAGCTCTCTTCAGAGCCACTAGCCCACTCAAGAACAGCATTTTCTCACCAAGAAAAACAGCAAGACCTTCCTCTGCATTCCCAGGAGATATTCCTCCCTGCTGGCATGTGGAAGAAGTGGGTTGTCCATGCTGCTCACTCTTCCCAGGAGCAGCAGCTGGCACTGCCCAGGTGGTCAAATCCTTCCTTCATCTCTTATATTCCAGATTCTTCCATCCCAGCAGGTACACTGGAGTCCTTTGCACTCAAGTCCAGTGTGTCAGATAATTTTTTTTTTTTTTTACTCAAGTCCAGTGTGTTGGCTTATCTATTTTTTTTAGTCTGAACACAGAGGGAACCTATTAAAACACATTTTGTTTAAAGCCTTAAACATGCTGGAGCAGTGGTAGTTTAAAGAAATGGCGGCTGCATGGCCCCAGGACTTTTTCATATGTCCTGCCACTGTGATGCAAATAGCATAAGTGCCTGAAAAGACATGGCCCAGCTGGGCATGTTAAGAGGCATGAACACTCAGTGGTTTAATAAAGCCCCAGTTCTATTACTGGCACCAAAGGCGAGGTCAATTTAGGAAATGCTGTCGCTGATTCACAGCCTACTTCTTGCTCCTTGCTTTAATGAGAAAACACAGTATGGGTAAAACTGGAAGTGAGACCTTGCAGTGAAGCTCACATTGCATTTTCTAACAGTATTTATATGGTTCCTGGCTAAACTTGCTGAAAACAGGCTTTGACTTTTTATGATGTCCGCTGTTCATTACCTGTTTCCTAAACAAATATCTACTTTGAAACCTGAAAGCTAAAGAAATGCTTTTAAAAGTCTTATGTGACACATTTCTATCCTGCAATCTAATCCCACAAAGGCACAGAGAAATGCCTAAATACCTCTGAAAGACACAAAATCCAAATGGCTTGGAGGACACTTCCAAAATAGAGCATTTAATGAAGAATGCCCTGTCAGGATGCCCTGAAGCATAAGAGATTTTATATAGAAAAGCAGCAACTAAAGCTCAACATGCCTTGAAAGTAAAATCATTGTATAATTGTTGAGACTTTTCAGGAAAAAAAGCTGGTTAAATCTTCTGCCAGGGAATGGGAGGCTGATTTAGAGGCAGCTGAGTTACAGTCAGCTGAATTCTACATCTCATACAGATTATTACTGAGGATACACATCCCCCTATTTATAGATTTCCTGGATTTCATTTCCTTGCTTTACTTATTGGTGATGAACAACCCTTCACACCATGAGAATTGTTAGTAGGGAAGGTGTTAGGCCACTGTCAGGTCTAAGGAGGTGGCTGAAAAGGAGAGTCACAAAAACAGCCTTTGCATAAGACACTTGAGGCACTTGTAATTGTCCCACCTAAAGCAATTTGAGTAAAAAAAACCAATTTATTTGCAATGTAATGACTTCTGGATGAGGAGAAGGGTTATGCTACAACGGGCAAAGTCCTTGAATGTTGCAGACTGACATCATCTCCCAGGGAATGCAAAACAAGTGCCTTTACATGAGTGTAAGGGGTTTCTTAATGTTGGATGTGCCTGGCTAACCCCAGACATACTCATGGGATTTGGGAAAAGGCACTGTGGTGCATATGCAGAAGAGTCAGAGGACTGGACATCCATGGAATCATTGAAGGAAGGAATCACCAAGGTTGGAAAAAACCTTTAAAATAGAGTCCAACCACCAGCCCAGCACCACCACCATGTTTACCACTAACCTTTCCTCAGGGGCCACATCCACATGCTTTCTGAACACTTCCAGCAATGGTGATCCACCATCTCTCTGGGTAGCTTATTCCAACATCTTACAACCCTTTCTGTGATATTTTTTTTCCTAACAGCTAATCTAAACCTTTCCTGGTGCAACTTAAGGCCATTCAAAGAACTGCTGCTGCTTGCAAGCAAATCAAATCCTCTGCCATGGTATCAAGGTTCATTATTCCTTGCACAATAGAGGGGACTTGAAAACAGAATGAAAATAAAAAACAAACTAATGAAAACTTATTGTAGAAAGAGTCATTAACTGCTTAAATAAATGCAGTTTCTAAGCTTATTACATTAGAACACGTCATTTTTACTGACTTGAAAATGTGTGGAGCTGCTGCAAACTACTGCAGCATCCCCATAAAAGATAAAGAGAGAGGGATTTTATAGGCTCTCAAGTGTGCTTACCAGGGGATAGAAGAAGGAAAAAGAGCCAGACAGATGAAAAAACTAAAAAAAAAATTTAAAAAGCATGCATGTTTATGGTAAAGAAAAGGATCATCTGCTATGAAGATATTTAAAGCCTGTTCAAATTCCTCTACTGCAAATGTCCTTATTCATCAGTTTGCTTATTTTTCATGGAAAGATACTGATAATTACTGATAATATTGATAGGCTCTCTGGCCTATCAAAAACACATAGAACTTGTTTTCACTTATGAGGCCAATTTTTATGCAATAAGGTGATATAGCACTTTTCTTTCCTTCCCACTGTGGAGTCAGTTCTGCAAGATGAGAGCTCTTTCCTTTAGCCCAACATTGTTTGAAAGGAAACCAAAGGAATGAGATTGTTTAGTTATGGCTCTGCTCACGGCTAAGGCTCTTTTTTCTCTTTACTGTGTCCCACAAGTCAACATTATGTAGGAGGAATGTTTTCTTCCTACAGTCTTCCAAACAGCTTGGATCAGAACTCTCAGCTAGAAAGGGTAGAGCAGCAACTTTACCTGGTATCTGATAAACATTCAACAAACTCCTAGAGACACAAACTCCTATGTGTGTTGTGTAATTCTCAGAAGGGGCAATAAAGGGAATGGAAAAATAATGGAAAAACACTGAAGTTATTTACAGTGGTGATGAGCTGCAAGACTTACAGACATTAAAGTATATAACCCATTACACCATTTCTCAATTTCTACTGGAAAAAATAGAGGAAAACATCATGTGAATTTCCTTGCTTGACTGGGGACAATTATTAGTGAGCTGTGACAATACTCTCTAAAAGGCAATTTGAATATGCTTTTAATCATGACCTCATTGACAGGTGGAAAACTGCTTTAAATGAAGGTGAGATGTCCAAGGCAAATGGTGTTTTATATTTTGAGTAAGCTTCATTGCTTTTTGCAGCACAGATTGAAACCAAGGGAAATCTAAAGCCTGTAAACAGCTTTTCTTCTCATTTAAAATCTGTATATTTTCATCTCAACACCAGGATAAAATATTAAGTTTAGCTGGAGGAGGACAGATAACAAATTCTAAAGCTTCAGAGGAAAAGAGAGAGTGAAAGGAAAGATGAAAAATATTTTAAAAGCTGTTTTCTGCAGAAAGTATAAATATTACCAGTTGAACAGTGGAAGTTATATGCTTTAGTGATGTATTAATTCCTCCCAGGTCAAGGGCTCCTTTAACATACCTGCTGATGTGTCATAAGCTAGGCTGTGTGAAGTTCAATACTTGTAATAGATTGAAAGTTGATGATGATTCAAAATCAAAATATTTAATCTGTGAAATATTCTAGTGAAAACTGGCAGCTGATAGACCCTTGATTTGCTTTTCTCCTGCTGTAGCTAAAGTTGTAAGGTGAAACTCACCCCACCCAGGCTGCAACTTGAAGCCCAACACAAGCTGTCTAAGAAATAAAATACTTTTTGTTTCTGACTCTTCAGATTCTATTTTTCAGTAAAACCCCTGGATTATCTCTGGCTGGGATTCTTACCAGGACAGAAAGACTTTTAGGAACTGAGATTGACTTTCTGCTCTTTCCTTGTACTCTCTTCTCCCATTCCCCACAGCACCTCTCTCAGCAGTGCCCTTGAAACACAGCAACTGGATCCAGAGGAGGGAGTCTGCATGTGTTGCCAAGCTTGCTCTTTTGATGATTTAGAATGATTTTTTAAATAGTTTGTCACTTTCAAAAGTTCTAAATGAGCCAAATAATATCAACAAATAGACAGTAAATTTATAATATTAATATTAGGAGGAAAAAAAAAAGAAATTAATTATATGTTACTCTCCTAAATGCATTTCCTTTATCTGTCCTGCCACACATTTCAGTGCAAGTATAGGAAATGAGCATGGTTTAGCAGGCTATTTTCCCTGTGTTTTCTGCATCCCACCTCCAGCTGGGGTAGAGTGGATGGTTCACAGATGGGTGGATTAACATCTACAGAGCATCTGGCAGGGAATGCAAGCCTTTGAGGTATTCAGCCTCCCTGGAAGCTGAAGGCATTCAGCACTCAGCCAAGAAGGTTTAATTGTGCAATGGAAGCAGATTTCTTCATTGTCCAGTTGGTTACCAGTTTAAAAATCGAAATATGAGCACTCACAGCCTTGTCAGGTTTATGTTAGAAAACAGCTGTCATGGTTTCTCATAGAAATATTAACATAGATATTTCTCCTTCTACTATCTTGTGACAGCGTATTCCACAGATCTAGCTGTGCATTATCTCTTGTACTTTTAGATATCCTGCCTTCTTTTTTTAGTGAAGTACCTGGAATCCTGGAAGTGTTAAAGGATGGGGCTTAGAGTCCCTTGGTCTAGTGGAAAGTGTCCTTACTCATGGCAGGAGGTTGGAAAAGGGTGGGCTTAAGGTCCCTTCTGACCCAAACCGCTATACCATTCTACAAGAGGATTCTATGGCTTACACTAGAAGCACGTGGAATGATCCCATGAATGTGGCAATGCTTTCCCATTGAAGCAAGAAGGGCTGATAGACAGGTGGAGCTGCACGTTGATGTGTGTGGGAAGTTTATGCAGTATTTTCCATGCTCAGCAAACCAGCCAGGACCATTCCCGTCTTCCTTATGTTTGTTGTCACTGATGCTGTGCTCCAGAGCTATGCAAATATATTATTGTACAGAACCATCATGCAGAATATCAGCAACAATGGATTGAGGTGGAAGAGACCTCAAAGATCATCTAGTTCCACCCTCTGCCATGGTTAGTGACACCTTCCACCAGACCAGCTTGTTGGGGTCCTGTCCAATATGCCCTTGAACACTTCAAGAATAATTTAATCAGTTTTGACAAGCTAACAGATAATAGACAATATCAAAAAGCAGTGGACACATCACATTCTTCAAATTGAGAGAGCACTGCTGCTTTTCAGATGAAATATTAATTTCCCAAGAAATTCCTGGGTCACATTTTCTTAACCTTTATCCTTGTCTTTTCTCCTGCCTCTATGATATCTGAAATACATGACTAACTTAATGCCACAATTACCCCCTTGGAGGCAGAAAAAGGCACAAGACAGCAAAAACACGAGTTTTGGCACAGCTTGTGCCAAACTACAGCTTTCATTTACAATTCCAGGAGATGGAATACATTTTTATGCAGTGAGATCATTGTGTGCCATATGAATAATATTCTGACTGAGGATAACATGCAAAATAAAAACGAACTGACATTTTGATACAACACAAGCAAATGCTTTGCCTTGGAAAAAGTGCGTGACCACCCAAGAATAAATTTTGCATCAAAACTGGGGTTTAGTTGACTCATTTTAAAAAGAGATTTCTAAATCTATGGCATAAAAACATGATAATAACTCAGCCTTTTAAGCAGTCTGTACAAACTGTCATTATGCATTTTTTTCACAAGGTGGGAAACCTATATACCAGCTTTTATGGAACGGCACATGAAAATATTTAGATGTTTTCCACTATACCTTCTTGTAGTTGTTCAATGTAGTTTCTTTGTATTATCCAAGACTACTAGCAGGAAATTTCCTGGAGAAGAAAGACATCCCACCTTCCACCTGAGCTTTTTTGATTTCTTTCTCTGTTCACAGTTGGTAGCACTGTTGGCATTCCAAGGGTCATGCAGGTTTCTGTGCACCATAAATGGCACTGGAAAGGTAGTGAGGCCTGTTTTACTATATCTGCTACCAAGCCCACAGGTAACCTGGCCTGCCTACTGAGCAACACTAGAAATTCAATTTTCACTTTTCATTTGTAGCTTAAATCTTATACAGCTACAAATTAAATGAGATGTGATCAGAGGGGGCTGCGAGGACACGTGCTCACCTAGCTCTGACTCCTCGGTTTGGTTCAGGATTTAAACCCAGGAATTTGGATTGTGTGGGTTCAGGGGAGGAAGGTTTATTACTGCTTAGGATGTGAGCTGTGATGAAAGGCACTGGGAAAGTAGGAACAGGGGCTGATCAACAGCAGCAAGGGAGTGTTAGGCAAAATGTCTCTGGTGAGGCACAAATAGTTGCTCTGCCTGTGGCAGGATTTGTCTCAGGATACCACTGCAATATGGAGAGGAAAATGGGCAGGCTTTGATGATTTTGCTGTAGTAATGACACTGGCTGTGCTTGGTCCCATTACAGCTCTTCTGGAGAGAATTACCAGAGGGAGGGTCTTTCCTCTATCCAAACAGGCATAGATTCACCTTCATCTTAGGACACTCAGCTTTCCAAAGGCATTAGAGACGTTTCCTAGCCAAAATCTCCTAAAGAAGCCATGGTGCAATAGGACAAGAGAGAAGATCCTCTAGTGGATAGCTAAAAGGTAGGAAACAAATACAGGGGAAAAATGATGGGCTGTGCATAAGGGAGAATATTATTGCATCCCACATGGATCTCTCTTGTTCAGCATATTCCTAAATCATCTGGAAAATGGTGAGAGTAATGAGGTGAAAATGTCAAAATTCAACATTTTTAAAATGCAATAAAGACCTTCAGCTGAACTGAATAATTCCTCAATGGATTGTTCATTCACAAACAGTTTTATATTTAAACTGTTCAGTATTTGAAGTCTATTTTTAACATGGGGGAATATTTCTTCCCCAGCTCCATTTCTTCGCATCTACTAGGTTTGCTGAAGAAATAGTCAAATTTTGATGGCAATTACAAAAGCCACTTGCCAATCTTCTCCACCTTCCTGAAGAACAAAATTTGCATCGTACCTCTTATTCACATTTTTTCCCTTTCACTGACCATCTCCAAGATTGGTAAGAGCTTATGCTGAAAATTCTTGATCTTGTTGTCCAAGTAGATCAATGAGAGAACCTTTCCTGGAGTGATTTTATTCCAGCTGTCACCATCAAAAAGCAGATATTCAAAGGGTGAACACAGTGAAAGAACTGGATGTGAACTCTTAAAATTTGTCTTGCCTGTAGTGCTTTATACATATTTGTTGACTCCCATATTTTAACACATCAAAATAAAAACATATAATGACAGCCCCCAGCTGTCTAAAAGTGTCTCAAATGATTCATAGGAAAAAGTGAGAATCAGATAACCCCTATGTGGTGCTTCCAGTGAGGAATGCAGTGTAAATAGTGGAGGGAAGGTAAGTTCAACATGTTCTATTATAAGATGTGGAAAGTGCAGCAGCTGCTCTCATTGCACAGACCGTTCCCTCATTTCTAGTGACAGGGTGATGATCTGTGGGCAAGGAGCATCACTGTTTTAGAGATTTCTATATCCATATGTTTTAAGGTCAAGAGGGACTGTGGAATTCATCTGATCTGATCTAGTACGTTGCAGGGCAATGAGTGGTGATGGAGCTCAATAAATGCCTACAAATTCTTCTGTGGCTAGGTTACATTGGAAACTAATATTTATTAGATAATCCATAGTAATCCTTTGTTCCTTTAAGCTTCCAATTTTTGGGATAAACTTCCTTTTTCTCACTTTTAGTCCAGGGAAAACTTTAATCAGGCTTTTTTTTGCCTTCTGACCTTGTACTTCACCATCATCTGTGGCAAGAGCTTGTGTGAAGCTGTTGTAGAAACACATTGGCAGTTCCTATGTCACAAAGCCATCACATGGAAACCAGATCCTACTTCTGGTGGGTGAAAGAATTGGACAATATGTCCTTAAATCTTCCCTCCATCACTTTGTATTTCCTTCTTCAAAGAGCAAAGAACACCTTGAGTAGAAATCACACCTGCAATACACATAAGGCACTACAGTACACTGCAAATCCCAACAGCACTGTAAAACAAAGGACTAAATCATGCAAGGTTATGGTTTTGAAAAAGATAAATTCATCCCTCTGTGCTAACAGAAGTTGAACTTGTTCATCATAAACTCAATTTATAATCACCATTACTGTCTCCTAATATGTTTTTCATTTCTAGATGATTCAGATGAGAAGGCACACATACAGACCTGTGGGAAACATCTCCCTTAAATCTATACAAAAGTTAAATTTAAAATGAGAAAGGTCAAACAAGTTCAGATTGAGCAAAAATGGTGCTCAGCTAATTTCAACATCCCTTACCCTTGCCACAGCACCTGGGTACATTTACATGGATTCCTTCTGACAGATTCCTGTGAGGCAGGAAATTGGTTTTATCTGTGGCAAAGCAGGCTAAAGGATTTGTACATGGTCACACAATGAATCTATAAGTAAAAAGGGATTTGGGCAGAAGTTTTTCAGTTGCAAAAAGCACTCTAAGCCCTAGACTCTGAATCTCTTTCAAACAAAGGTATATAAGCTTAGTTACCCATATTTTCTCAGTTAGCAGTTAGTTCTGAGTCCCTTAATGAACTGTATAAATCAGCATTTTTCTAGAACTTAATGCAGAAAAATCTGAGCCTATTCTTTTAAATCCACAGAGCTAAATCTCTCAGAATACATATATATACCACTCCTATTTCTTCATCCCATAAAGCAGATGTATTTGAGCCATACATAAAGGAAACACAATGGAATATCCTGAAGATAATACAGTGGAGGATCCTTTCTCTGCAAGAAATGAACAACGAAGCTGGACAAGGGTTTTTCTGCTTTTAAACTCTTTTCAATAGGAAAATGCTTTTTATCTGTTAGAAGTATAGACAATGTCTTGGTTTGAAAGACAGGTGTTTGCTAAGGAAGGCAAGGGCCTTTTTTGAAATGGAAAAATGTGAATCCCTTTTTTCCAAATTATTATAATTTGCAATTAAAGAGCTCTCAGGCAAAGATATAGGAATAACAGTTCTTTACTAGGAAAATT
>JAOTQP010000403.1:4841250-4858599 GCA_026413545.1 Cichladusa arquata | reverse complement strand
TGTATGGATGGATGGATGGATGGAAGGATGGATGGAAGGATGGAAGGAAGGAAGGAAGGAAGGAAGGAAGGAAGGAAGGAAGGAAGGAAGGAAGGAAGGAAGGAAGGAATTTAGTTTAGTAAATTCATTAGACTGGATTAGAGTACAATGATTCAGTCAGATTCAGTCAGAAGTGACCTACAGTAATCACCTTTATTTATTCCCAAGTATTGCCATAATTACCTCATTCCAGGATGAATATAGCACTAAGTAATGCTCCTTACTGACTCGTGCAATAATGGTCAGAAGAAGTGTGATAATATTTCTACAATACAAAGAATTTGTCTGGTTAATGTAATCTTTTATATCCTTAAATAAATCAATCTATAGCAATTTTAAAAAATGAAAATCTAAACACAAACAGGTGGAATACTAGTCTCTCTGGAGGATAGCTGAAATTAAGATTTTAATTACTTTTTGATCAGAATTGTGACTATTCACAATCTAAACCTCTACAGAATCCCACGATATCTTTCATATATGCCTTTGCTTTTGCTAGTCATTGCACCATATTAAGTTCACACTTTTTGACGTTTTTATAGTGAATTAGATAATTCCAAATGTACCAGGAATAGCAATGAAAAATCATTTAGGAGAGAATTATGTTTAGTTCATACAGAAACATTTAACTCTCAACAAGTCAATGTTTCAAATGATTGCCTAAATGAAATAATTTTGAGAAAATTTTCATGTGGTTTCTGAATTAAATTTTGTGAAGAGAATGGTTTGGATTGGAAGACATCTCAAAGTTCATCCAGTTCCACCCCCTGCCCCTTCCACTAGACCAGGTTTCTCCAAGCCCCATCCACCTGGCCTTGGACACTCCCAGGGTTGGGGCAGCCACCACAGACTTTGGGCAATGTCTTCCATCCAATCTACACAAGAGAGAAGTTGTAGGGATGCTGTAATGATTAAGTAAAGCCTGGCAATGCTCTTTCCCTTACAAGAACAGCACCCCCTTCCGTTGGATTTACTCTCTTCACTAAAAGCCAGGTTTTTAAAGTTATCCAAAGTGATAAGAAGCAGTTAGGGGAAAAGATTGCTTTAGAAAGGAAGATAGATGGAAAGTCAAAGCCTGTCTTGGGTCAAACCTGGCCTTTCAGCTGTTGTTCCTAAGAGGTTTGGGAAATCTGGAGGCCAGATGGGCAAGCACATCTACAAGCCTTGCTCAGAGGGGTCCCTCTGCTCAAAACACTCTCTCTGCATCCAAGTTTGCAGTTTAAAAGAGCTGCTCACTAATTTCAGTAAAAGTCTCGACTGCTTTTTAATTGCATACACACCAGAATTTTTGAGTAAGTTTTCCTTTCCCCTCCAAGGACACCTTGTGACCACTGCAAAGGTGTCAAATATAGATGTAAATATCAGAAAGGAGTTCCAAAGCACTGCAGAAACTCTGCAGTTTATCTTAGAGACGTGCAGCAGCTTCCTGACAGCTTGGCTTTGACTTAAATTTTCTTTCTCCCTGTGCCAGGCACCATATGCTGACTGTTACACTGAAATGACACTTAACCTGCAAGCCTGCAACAGAGAGGCTATATTTAAATTCAACTGTTAGGTGAAAGTGTGTTTTAGAAAAACCTCCAGGAAGCAGCATCCAGATGGCTACAGTGAAGAATCTATATCTAGGGATTTGGGGGAGAATAACAGGTTACAGCAGCATCACTTCTGAAGTTGTGGCTATATAGTGATATTCCCTTTCCTTTCAGGTAGAATTGAAACCATTGCATAATGCAGTGTTTGGGGTTCATCAGCTTCACTATTTGGAGGAAAGGAAATGTTATAAACTTGGTTTCTCAGGGATTTTCTCTAACTATTTCTCTCTGTGTATCAGTCTCAACTTCTTACTTGAAGTTAACCCAACAAAGCAAATAGAAATGTTAATACATTTATTTCAGAATTTTATCAGTATAACTTTACATTTAAATGGCAGAAAGACACCAGAGGAAAGTTGTTTAACTTTTGGAATTACCAGCATTGAATATTTGACATTCTGAATTAGGTCGTTCCCAGCATTTTAGCCTGTTCCATAAAGGGAGACATGGCAGTCAGGGAGCTGATTATGTTTTCCAGATTTCCAAAGGAAATGTCAGTCCTGACAGTACCTAAAGCAGTTCAACAAAGCTGTGGCATTGGCACAATTTTTTACTTCAGTTTTTCAGAGGAAATGCTTTAGAGTACGTGAGGGTATTCCTGAATTAATGTTGAAAAGTTCTTTATTCTGGCTAATGACCCACTACAATTTTCAAATCAGTTTTGGAGACTGAGAACAGATGAACATGCAAAAATCCACAGGTTGATCATACACTCTTTAGATAAGGAGAATATCTGAGCTCCAGACTCTGATGTGACACCATATATTTCCATTCTACACATCTTTTTTGAAGCAAACAGATGAAACAGATGTAAATCAATACCGTTTTCTGAGACACTTCCAGAGCAGTAACTCCCCAAAGTAAGCTCACACTTCACAGGGCTGTGTTTAGCATGCTGTTGATGTTATCATAGTGATTGCAAGAAGCCATTAGTCTAAGTTCATGTAAAACATCCCTCAAAATTGCTTCCCTTCATAGCCCTCTGCACACACAAACGTGATGTTAACACATGCACGCATGCTTACTACAAAGGGTATTCAGGAATATTTCAGGTATTCAGCTAATTTCAGAGAAGTCCAGAACTTTCTTACATTTACCCAAGGACACTGTAACAGTAAATACGAAGGCAGGATGCTCTCAAAGCTCACCTAAAGCATTCTGCTAAAAACACTATCTGGAAAAATAAAATTACACCTCTAAAGGTTGATTGAATTGACCAGCATTCCTGTCTGACCTGGTTAGTCTCCAGCACAGCACCAACCACACACAAATCAAACAAACCTACTGTTCGTCCTCACATTTTCTTAGCAGAAGTCTGGGACACCTCAGTTCTGCTCTTCCCAAAAGAGCTGACCTTCAAAATTCAGTTTAAGAAAGCTCAAGATAAATCTTTTAAGGTTGGTCTCAGCTAATGAGGCATGGCATGTTGGCAGAGCACTTTCTTTATGGCCCACATTGGCCTTATGAGACACATCCTGTGCAGAGGACAGGTTTCCTTGTATCTGCTTGTGCTCCAGTGTAAGGCAACCCACAGATCTGCCATTGATGCACCCAGTTATTCAGCTGTGCTACAGATCCATCACTAATCCCATTTACAAATTCCTATGTAAGGAACAGCCCAGTTCATTTTCACTCAGTGCAAGAACAGAGATTGACTTTTTAGTGACAATTACAGCCAATCAGAAGAAGACAAGTATACCATATGAGGAAATTTTACTGTGAGATCTCCAGTCAGGCTGCAGTGCCCTCTACAACTAACACAGCTGAATCCAGCTCTAGAACCCATTTGGCAAAACTCAGAGCCTAAACAATCTGAACATATATTCACTAAATATATAGAAAAGATTGTTACACTGTCTTTTAGCTGCTGTTATTCTTGGGGGGTTTTAATTCCTCTTTCCCACGTGGGAATTTCTTCTAAAGAGTAGAACAAGAGGTGCATGACTTTCTCCTGCCTTTGTACTCCTGCACTGTTAATGAAGAATGCTTCCTACCCCCTTGGTATGGGATGTATTACAGAGCACAGCCTCTAAAATACCAGGAGGTATAATCATGTTAAATATGTCAACTATTCACACAGGTTTCCACTAATGACAGTGGAATCATCCTGGTTAATATGAAACTGGTAAGCCATCTTTTCAGCACAGCAATTACTCTCCTTGGGTACCTAAATAAACAAATGTTTGAAGGACTGAATTCTTCTGAAAATAGGAGCTGCTTTTGAAAATCTTTCTGAATGCTAATGCTAAGCTGTATAGAAAATGTCAGTGATTGACTAGTGAAAAAAATAGCACTTAAACAGCATATTTAATTGATAAGGCATTAGCCTCAATGACATTTAGAGAACATCAAAGGCAGAACATATCTGTATCATGAGGAATATGAAGCAAAAAATGGAACTTCAGCAGAATGATCAAATTCAATTCAATGAGCAACAGTAGTTAGGATAAAAAAAATGTTATGCAGTGAGTTTACTCATCCTCTTAACTTTATTTGTGCAGCCTGAAATTGGATTCCATAGAAATGCAAAGTTTTACAGATTGCTGAGATCTGAACCTTTATCTTTTCTTGCAGACTATTTGTATTACTCTACTTTTCTTTGAATCACAAAGCTATTAAACTGTTAGAGCTTATTTAAAATGTGCCTATATTTTTATCAATGGACCCAGATAGTTGAATTACAGTTTTTAATTATGCTTTTTTATAGTTTGGATATGCTTACTTAGAAATATTTGAAACAAAAATATGCAATTAAAGAGCTTTTATTGCTGCTGATTGGCAAATTGTGTCTATATTAAAAGCAAGAGGTGGCTTAGCATATAGGAGAAATTACATGGGCCACTTTCTATTAGTGACTAATACAAAAATCATAGCCAGCTTTTATTAGTACTTTATCATTAAATCAAAGCATGTGAAAATGTAACATGCCATGTTACATGCAAGATACAAGAATATTTCACACTTGAGTAGCACCCATCTTACAAATCAGTTAAATGCATAATTGGAATATCAGAATTTATGCTGTTCACCTGACTAACTTCTCCAGTTCAGCAAAAGCAGAACTGGTCAGTCTCCATCCCATAATATTCAATCATTTTTCCCATTGCAGACTGCAACTGGGATAGCCATAGCACAGGGGAAAATTAAAGCAAAACATAATTTAAAAAAATAAAGTAGGAACAAGCACAGCAGTAAAACAGCAAATGTGAACTCCATTTGATTTACAGGGTATTATCATATAGCGAGAAACATGTTATTCTGTGATTTGAAATTTCACATTTGAAATTTAAAAAATCATCTTGTACCATCAAATACACCTGGCACCAGAGTGGAAAAAGATACAGAATAAACCTAATTCTTTCACAAATACCACCACCCTGACAAAACTTACACAGCATGACATGAGTACATTAGAAAAGAAATTACAAAAAGGAGATGTTCGTAATGGACAAAAATTTTTTCCAGAAATTTCATTTGTTAATTTAGAGCTTATCAGTGTTTAAAAAGTGGCTGAAAACAGAAATTATTTCAAACTACTTCAGAGGGAGTGCAGTGTGTGTGTCTACCACCCTCTCTGGCTCAAGATTGGTTCCAAAATCTGCACACACGTATTCACACATATTCTCAAATTTTTATTCCTTTTTAGTAAACAATTATATAAATTACTTCAGTGAAAACGATGCTTTAAAATTTTATTTGGTATGAGAAACATGTTCAACCAACCTGGAAATACCTTAGAGAAATCATATAATCACTGGCACCATGAGCCCCAGGGCCTTTCCCGAGGGGCACTCCCCAGTGTCTGCCCCAGCCTGGAGCTGCAGGGGGTTATTGTGGACAAAGTGAAGGGATCTGGCATTGGCCTTGTTGACCACCCTCACACCATTGGTGTTAGCCCATCAATCCAGCCTGTTTGGGTCCCTCTGCAGGGCCCTCCTACTCTCCAGCACCTCAGCATTTTTCTACTGCACCCAGTAGCAGCTGATCTCATAAAAAGTAAGTGTATAGTCCTTGAATACCCTGGTTGTGAAGGCATCTGCCTTCACCTTCTGCTTCTGGTGTGAGGAGCATGACTGTTCCTCATTTCACAGCATGGGAATTAAATATCCATAGTACTGTTCCAAATTCCACCATTTGCTATCAGTGAGGAAAACATCATCACTCTTTATATTAGAAAGGAGCTAAATAAATCCCAAATCCTAATCCTTTTGCTGGATTAGTCTCAGCATCAAGTCCACAGTGGACACACTTAAACTTTTATATATTGCCCTCTGTGTATAGCTGTCAATTTACAATGGAGATCAATATACCACTTCATGGTAGTCTACACCCAGAAATTTCTGTAGTTTGTCAGTTCAGCCCCCCTGCTTTAACTAGAAGTGGATTACTTCATCTGAGACAGAGAGTTTAATACCCCACAAGGCTAATTCACTATGTCATCTTTGCGTAATGTTTTTGCAGAGATAGAATGACTCCTGATTTTCAAGATCTGGTAGCAGCCAAAGGGTAAATAATGCAAGTGTCTTTGCCAGAGGCATTTGTAATGTGAAGTCATTACTTTTCAGCATTGACTAGAAGGTATTACCAAAACTTGTGGCAGGATAATTTAATTCAGCAAGCAGAAAACATAGGGACTGTTTTGATTCTGAGTTATATGTTGTAGGCCACCTTCCAGAACATTTTGCTAAGACCAAACAGGTGAGATATTCAGTGATATATCTCATGAAATTATAAACTGTGAACTATATTGATTAGTAGTAAATGTGCAGAGGAAAACTTTTGATATTGTCTGACTGTCTGAATAATGAAAGCCACCCAGCTTCTTGCATTTTTTCTGAGAATCATAAAAATCACAGAAAGTTTTGGGTTGGAAAAACTTTTAAAGCTCATCCAGTTCCTATCCCTTGTCATGGGCAGGGATATCTTCCACTATCCCAGGTTGCTCCAAGCCCTATTCAACCTGGTCTTGAACATTTTCAGGGATGGGGCAGCCACAGCTTGTCTGGGCAACCTGTGGCAGAGGTTCTACCGACCCAAACCATTCTGTGATTTTTATGATTCTTAGGATTCTGTGGTGCTTTTTCAAGTCAGTGGCATTAGTGGTCCTTACCAGTTAAGAATACCATCTTTCCCATTTAGTCTAATTCTAGGTGTGATTTAACCTGGTTTCTTAAAAAGTGGCAGCCATGGATCAGCATTGTGGTAGTAGGTGTTACAGATATAGAGAGGTGTTACAGGAAGATGAGTATATGTATTTCTGAATTTACTGTACATACTCAAATGAATTTATTCACTTCTAGACATACTAAGCCTCAAATCACTTTTAAACTATTTTCATATTTCATGACCATACATCATAGTGGGCAAAATGCTACCACAAAGTCACAACCAAAAATGTCTCTGCAGAGTTTAATGTGAGTGCCAAAGCATGGCCGTCTTATAAATATCTTGACTGCAAGATAAGCTGCAGTCAGATCATCAGCCATCAAACAGAAGACAGGAAGTTGTGGAAAAGCTATCTGTATTCATTCTGGCACTCCAAGAACAGCTGGCTCCCTGGATTTGCCCTGTGGCCACTAAGCTGGAACTAGTTTCCTCTCCTTTCACTCAGCAGGTAGTGTTATCAGGAATTGCTCCAGTGGTCATTCCACTAGTGGGATTCTTACCATCCTCTTCCTTTGTTTACTGGCTTTAACGGCTGTTTCTCCTTCTGAAATTACTGTTTTGTTAGCATGTTAAAGGATCATCTCACATGACAACATAAAAGCAAAGCACAAGCTTTTTTTCCAAAACTGGGGAATGCATATTTCACAAGGATGAAACCACTTCATCTCAGGTGCCCACTGTTCAGACAGAGCTGTCAGCCATAAATTCATTTGGTAATGTGTAGGCAGACCTTTCTCTCTTCCATCCTACCCTCTCTCCAAAATTCTGCTCCCTGACTAAATTCTGAAACATCACCAAGTTTGCTTAACTAAAACTGACCTTTGCCTACTGTTTTAGTCTGGTTATTGTGACAGAATTAATTCCTTTGAGGGAGGGAGGAATGGTAACTTATGCATATCAGCCTCACAAATTAATTTCCAAAGCTGTGTAAGAAACAGGAGTTCCATGACCTCCGTTTTTGTGGCATAGAGACTTGCCAAATCCCACTTTGTTTTAGCATAAATACTACACAAACATTGTTTGATTGCTGTCAACAACCACCGAACATCTTGCAAACCCACTCATGGTTTGGAATTCTCATGGTTTAGCTGTGAATACAAGAGAAATAGAGTGACATAAGCATGACTTACACATTGTTTATCCAGTTTATCTCCCTATAAATATAGAATTGGTACATGAAGACATTTTTTAAATAGAAGAGTAATTGTTTTTCTTTTATTTTAATATCTTACTTTGCAACCTTTTAAGTTTAAATGTTCTTGTTAATTATCTCTAAATTCCACTTAATTACTATGGTTAAAATTGCTTTTTAAGGTTTCATATTTTACCAATCTCCTAGAATGGGAAGATGACCATCATTCTAAAAAAAAAAAAAAAAAAAAAAAAAAAAAAAAAAAAAAAAAGAACAGTTTGATTGTTTATTTTGGTTTCTTGATTGTTTTTGTCTCTCTGAAAGAAAAAGTGTCTGGGAGTTTGACGTATTATTTTGATTTCTAAGACTCCTTTACGGTTTGGGTGCCAAGGAAGCACACGCCCGAGTCACACAGAACTGCTACCTCAGAACACCTAAACAAGCACACGTTTGTGTTCATCCAGGCCAAGGAGTCAGCATTAAAAACAGACATAACCATTACTTCCTCAGGCAAAATCCTAAATAAACAGATGCGTCTTTGAAGTCAACCACATGAGAGAAAGTTCTACTAAAAGGAAAATCACATTTCAAAGGCAACTACAATAAAAATATCTTCCAGACACTACACAAGGCCTGAAACAAAACAAAACAAAAAAAAACAAAACAAAAAAAAAAAAAAGTGAAAAGGCAAAGGTATCTAAGGAAAAAAGCAGTCCTAGGCACTGAACTCAACATCTCAACTCCTTTCATATTCTTTGAAAGTTTGGACTTGTGCACCACTTGTAATATTTATCAAATATATATTGACATCTCTTAGCACCATCAACACATGAGCACATGATGGATCTAGAAAGGAAGATACTGGTGGAAAATCTATAGCATATGAATTTCCCATGACATTATCACACAAGGACTCTCTGGAAAACTGAGATCTAAATGAAGAGCTTCTATAGTCACATAGTCTTTCAAACTAAGACATCCCTGTATGAAAAATAAGTGTCAGGGTAATGAAAAAGAAAAAGAAGTTTCATGATACTGTGTTTCAGTTACAGATTCTCAGAAGTCTTCTATTGTAGCCACAGCTAAAATTTAATGGATAAGTTTAAGGCATAATATAGAGTTGACTAAAAACCTGAGAAAATGCAGCAAGATCTGACAGAATGTTTCTGCCATAGGCACTTTAATACCAGGATCTAATCAGGAAAGATCTTTTGGCACTGCCAAGGCTGAAAACATATTCTGGGTGTCTGATTTATGAACAAAATTGCCGTAGCAAACTTCATTAATGTCTTGGCCAAAGGCTCCTATTCAGACACCAGACTGCAGAGGATATAAGCTTTTCTTTCTAATGAACAGTATTCTCTCTGCAAAAAGGTGAATCATTAAACTAATTTATTTAACTCATCAATATCTATCTTTACATTTACACATGTATATATCCACATAGCTCTACGTACACACACATGCACATGCATACATATATGTGTACAAAAATATACACTCATGAATATATATATAAACACATGCATTCATATTCACACCGATTCCTTCTCACAGTAATCACCAATCTTTGGTTCTACATATCAGTAAATTACCAAGCACCACAGTCTACATGTTTTCCACTTATTCTAATTTATCAAGCCTGGTGATTTGCTACCAAAAGCATCATTACAGAAATACAGAATCTGCCATTTTGGAAGGGACCCACAAGGATCTTTGAGTCCAGCTCTGGACCCTGCACAGGACACCCCAACACTCCCACCCTGTCCCTGAGAAAGTTGTCCAAATGCTCCCAGAGCTCTGGCAGCCTTGGGGCCACATCCATTCCCTGAGGAGACTGTCCAGTGCCGACCTCCCTTTGAGGGAGATTTCCTAACATCCAACCTAAACCTCCCCTGACACAACTTCAGGCCACTCCCACGAGTCCTGTCCCTGGTCATGAGGCAAGAGATCAGTGTCTGTCTCTCCTCTTCCCCCCACAGGGCAGTTGTAACAGCAGTGAGGTCTCCCCTCAGTCTCCTCCAGGTGAACAGACCAGCTGCCCTCAGCAACTCCTAAGGCTTCCACTCAAGGAAAGCCCTCCTGTGGATGTTCTCTAATAGTTCAGTGTCTTTCTTGTCGTGTGGCACCCAAAATTTCCCCCAGCACTCGAGTTGAGGCCACCCAAGAGCAGAGTGGGACAGTCTCCTGCCTGGCCTGACCAGTGGTGCTCATCCTGATGCCCCCAGAACAGGGATGTCCCTCCTGGCTTCCAGGGCACTGCTGGCTCAGATCCCACTGGACAAGGACCCCCAGGGCTCTTCCCACAGCTGCTCTCCAGCCTCTTGCTCCCCAGTCCATACCTGCAGCCCTTGTGTGTCCCAGGTGCAGCACTTTCCTTATTAAAGTCCATGTGGTTGGTGTTTGCCCATCTCCCTAATTTGTTGAGGACTTTCTGCAGCACCTTTCTGCCTTCCAGGGAGTCAAACAGCTCCTCCCAGTTTTGTCTGATCTGTAAACCTGCTGAGCATCCCTTCCAGTTCTATGCCCAGGTCGTTAATGGAGACATTGAAGAGCACAGGGCCAAGGATGAAGTCCTGTGGAACCCCACTAGTGACAGGTGTCCAGTCTGATGTCACTCCAATCACTATAATATTTTGTGCTTGACTTGTGAGCTCACCCTTTTATGATATATTTATCCAGCTGTGGGATGGACATTTTATCCAGAGGGATCCTGGAAGAGACAGTCTAGAAAGCTTTACTGAAACCCAAAAAGATTACATCAACAGGCTTCCCTTGATCAACCAGGTGGGTCACCTTGTCATAAAAGGAAATCAGGTTTGATATGCAGAACTTTCCCTTCATCAAGCTGTGCTGGCTGTGAACAATGACTGTGCTGTCCACCAGGTGCTTTTCAATACCTCCCAGAATAACCTTCTCCATAATTTTGCCAGGCCCTGAAGTGAGGATGACAGGCCTATAGTTAGGGTCCTCTTTCTTGCCCTTCTTGAGTATCAGCAGAACACTTGCCAGATTTCTGTCAGCTGGGACCTCTCTGGATTCCCAAAACTGCCCAAAAATCATCATGAGAGGTTTTGCAGTGACATCAGCAGATCTTTGAGGTTTCTTGGATTAATCCCACCAGCTGGAGCAGCAGATTCAGGGTAGACTGGGAGTTGATCATTCTCACAGACAGCTCACAGCACTGAAATCCTCTGGGTCCCTGACCCAGTTTAGGAAGCGACCATTGTTATCCTGGCATGTGTTGATGTTATTTTCACTCTGTCTTTTGCCATTAATGTATTTGAAAAAGCTCTTTTAATTTTCCCCAACAGTTCCAGCAGCCTCAACTTCAGCTGAGCTTTGGCTGCACAGATTTTCATCCCACAATGGGGAGCAGCATCTCTGTATCCTCCCCACATCATCTGACCCTGCTTCCACATCTTCCTTTCCAATTTCATTTCCAAGAGAAGATCCCTGTTTAGCCAAACTGGTCTTCCACCTCGTCTGTTTGATTTTCAGCTTTTGGGAATTGCTGACCAGCAAAACTGACCGGTGCTGATGGGCCCCAGCACCTTTAAAACATTTATTATTATTATTATTATTATTATTATTATTATTATTATTATTATTATCTGTAGCCAGCATTTTTTGTAAATGCCTAAAGTTGTAGTTTAAATAAAATGCAATTAGATATTACTTGATAATAAACTGATATCTTTGTTTACTTTCTATTATGAGACCATATATATCAGGAAGCAAAGATGAGATTGTATTTTGAGTTCCTAGTAAAGCATCCAATCCTACTGCTAGCAGTCAGGATATAGGTAAAAAATCTATATTACTTATAGTTCAAGAACTGTAAGGATATAGTTCAGAATTAGATGAAAATCAATATTTATTTTAGATTAATCAATTACATTTCCTCAGGTCTCAGATTCTACGTTCTTTCTGAATATTTGCTAGTGTCTCTTCTGTTTTGATTTTAAATTATGTTACTCATATAAGTCAAAACCTCTGTATGTGCTTTTCCCTGGAGAAATTAGCATTCACTCCTCAAAGTCAGATTCTATCTCTGGGATGCATGTGAGACCTGCATACACAATATCTAAATTGCTGGTGGGCTCTGCGTGTGCATTTTTCAGAGCTCTGTATATATCAAATTGTCTGGTCAGTAACAATATCTTCTCAAGCTGCATAAATAAAGTAGTAATTGAGAGTATCAGAAGATGAATTGTGATACAGAGCCATTAATGACCTTAAGAACACCGTTACCCATAACAATCATATTGGGATTCTAGGCAGAATCAAGCAACAAGACATTATTTTGAAGTATTGCTTTTCTTCACAAGGGTCACTGCTGGAATGAACCTGCAGCTACAAAAAAAAAAAAAAAAAAAATTCACAACCAGCATAATGGCTTTGAAAACCAGTAGAATCAATCAATCTGAGCTAGAAGAGAACTAAGATTTGGATTCAGAGATATTGACCACGACCTTAACTTAAGGATAGTAGAAGAAAATGACAAAAATTCTTGAGTGAGCACATTCGGTGTAAGTCATTCTTTTTCTGCATGGAAAAGGCACAAATGCCCTCCTATACAAAGAATCACTCACTCCACCACTGGCTTTTTATACAGAGTTTCTGTGCTACTCAGTCATTTTTTCTGTATAACTTTCCACCCATATAGACTTAACATATGGTCAAAAAGAAAAACTTGAAAGCCATTCTGTTTGGAGACAGCTACTGCCCTAGCAGCAGTAAGAAAAAATGACAACATGGGGGTTAAAACCAAAGCACAGAGAATTTGATTCAAGTAATTAAAAAAAAAATCCTTTTCTTTTTTCTTCAGTAACTAAAAGAAATCTTGGTAATTGTCTTCTCCTTTATGAAAGTCATCAGCATTTGATATCCTCTACATCTTAAACATCACTGATAGTACCAGCAGGGATACTGAAACAAAAATGAAAAGGAAGGTCAAATGAAAGAACAAAGACCAAACTAATGAAACGTCTTCAAAGAATTAATGAAAATGACCTGATTTCATGCACAAAATCCTGTCAGTCTACCCTGCTGACTGAAGAATGTATCTGTTATTACTGTTAAACAGCTTTTACACTACTTCAGTGATTGCATGAAACCATTATGTTACAGACACTATTATACTAATTTTTTTAGGGCAACTTAAATGATTCATGAACTCACTAACTGAAATGATGACACACCATATTCTCTAAATACATGTTCTTTGTTCTTGGGAAATGTATCAGTAGGAGGCTTGATCTAATAATTATCCTTAAAATATTAGATTTTGAATGAGGATATATCCTAAAAATAGATTATAATAATATTTACAAAGAATAATATTTGCTCTTCTCCTTGCCATTTGAGTTTCTTTAGGATCTTTGATTAAATACACAGAACAAATAAGGAGAAATACAAAGAGAGATTGTCAAAACACAGACTCCTGCATTGCATTATGAAAAAAATATATACAGAAGGCAGTCTTGGCATCAATAGTCTCCTTTGTTGCCAAGCTGAAACACGCTCGTGTTCTTGTCAAGAAGACTCCTGAGAACACTCCTAATCCTGCTGGCGCAGCCAGCCCTGTTCCCCAGCACCCTGCCCAGGGCTGCTCTATCTCACCAAGAGGAACTCCCCCCTTCCTTTGAAACCCAGGAGGCTGATACTGAACCAACCATGTGGAGTGTGGGGATATGGGGTAGGTCTGAGCCTGGTCCCTAGCAAAACACCCTAGAGGCTTTGAGTTCTGTAGAGCTGGGCTCTCTAATAAATAACTTGTGGAATACTGAATGTTCTACAAGATTCTGTAGGAAGTCAGAATCACTTAAAAATATACTGTTTCTTCAGGGACTGTCATGCTTTTCAGAGACACAAAAAATGGTTTGGATTAGAGGGACATTAAAGCCCATCTTATTCCACCCTCTGCCATGGGCAGGGACACCTTCCACTATCCCAGGCTGCTCCAAACCCTGTTCAACCTGGCCTTGGACACTTCCAGGGATGGGGCCTTTCTCCAAGATCTTCAGATGTGGGCTGATATTGTGGATTGGTCTCAAAAATAAACTTGATTTCTTCTTTGTTCTTGAGTAAAACGTGTCCTCCTTTCCCCAGAGCACACGACTTCTCTGCCATGCTGGCTCATAGTTGTCAGAGAGTTGGAAAGAGAGTCAATTTGGGAATCAGAACTGCCTGCCTATCTTCCTGTCCATCTCTGAGCCCTCATTTCTGTCTGCCCTTTTCCTGGGCCAGTGAGCACAGACCTAAACAAGTGTACAGTTGTTATCTTCTGCACCCTTCATGTCTCTGATATTCATCTTAGGAGCTCCCTGGTTCTCCCAGTGCTATTGGAGATAGCCAAATCCTCCTTCACCTTTGTGAACCTCCAGTCTAGGGACTTGTCAATCCTCTAATATTCTGGCTAAACTAAGCTAGGCTCTGGTTATAATTCATCTGAAAACATGTTCTTACTTTTCTGTTATGTATGCCTGGATTCTCTGTTTAAATTTTCTCTTCTTTTATTTCCATCTTTTCACAAGCACATACTCTTCAGAGAACCCCCGGAACAAAGATCAAGAAACTGATATAATATTGATAACAGGAATTGCTAATTGTAAAGCATCATGACCTGATAGGTTTTTAGGCTCTAAAATTAAAACAAAAATGCTTTCCTATGAGAGGGATTTGCATTTGGAACTAAGGGATAGAAATTCAATTATTTTAGAGGACATTATCCAGGTATTTTCTAGACCAGGAAATATGGCCATCTAAAGCTTTAATTTTGCTCAGGTATGTCCTATTGAAACAGTTTCACCAAACCTAGTTATTTAACTGATGTCATGTTTTTTTATGCCCAGGTAACTAGAATAAGAGAGGCTGTTGTATCACAATCCAAAATTAAACTCATTGATGTTTTTCATATCCAGACATTCTTAAAAATATGCTGGGCTACAAACCTTATTTTGGTAGTGAAAGTTTACCAACTCACAATCCCAAAAACTCTCTTTGAGCTACTCTTCCCCATTACCAGCCTGTGAGCCCCTAAAATTAAAAAGAGGACTTAGTGCATTTCCCAGTCTAGCCTTTTGCAAACATTCTGGGAATGATGATTCATCTGATTTCTGTACATTTTATCCACCAAGTTGAATGCAATATTCCATAAAGGAAGCTGACCAATTTTAACACAGACCAGAAGGAATTTACCAATAGAGTGAATTTCTGGAAAAGGCAGAGAGAATCATTCCTGTTATTCTTGTTAAAACACTTGTATTGAAAACCACTGTTTGAAGACCTTTGTTAGCTCTTCTCCACGCTTTGAAATTCCAGATTAATCAGTTCAAATCAACCTCAGGAAGAGCACAAAGAAATGTTATTCCAGACCATACACTGGAGTGAAAATTATGATTCAGGGCATATTGTGTTCCTGCACAACTGAACCCCCTAGGTTTTTATTAACACTGTCTGTCACATGTGTCAAGAAGTCTAATGAGAATTGTGGGCTAAAATATTTCGATAGGGAGTAAAAAAATGACAAAACCAACTAATGTTGGCCCCACTTAGGTTAACACACAGGAGCTGAAACATATTAGTGAGTGTTCTGTTACAGTCTTGAGTCTTGCTCACTTCACCCTATGGGTTCAGTCACCAGAGCATTCAGAACAAAGGAGAACCCAATGTGTTCTTATTTTTAACTTGATAGCATTATTTTCAAATGCTTCTATTTTTGTAGCTGTTCATGGACACATTCCCTTTTCAAACAACTTCTAAAGGAATCTTCTTAAGCCAATTGAATACCAGGCTGCCAAGAGCTACTCAGTGCTTCAAGAGATTCTGTTTTTTCCCTTTTGGAAAGTAGTATTGGGCACTTGCTGGGTATAGTTGCCCCAAAGGATGTCAATGGTCACTAAAACTTCATCCATTTTTATCTGCATGATATCTTATAACCCTTTCCTCCTCTTGGTAGGATTGGGAAGGTTTGTATCTTTGTACGTCCCAGAATTTCTTTGATGATTAGGAACCTTTTCTAAAGAACCAACCTAAACTTATTCATAGCCAGTTTATACCAATTTGGTTTTGAGACAGC
The DNA here is from genome assembly GCA_026413545.1 of Cichladusa arquata. NCBI lineage: Eukaryota > Metazoa > Chordata > Aves > Passeriformes > Muscicapidae > Cichladusa > Cichladusa arquata. The sequence continues at coordinate 4,842,587 of JAOTQP010000403.1, read as the reverse complement.
AATGGCTTTTAGTTTAAATAGCTCATCTCACTTTATAATATGTATTCTGTTGACAGGAATTGTATCCTCTTTCAGCTCTCTTCTTTTTTCCCTCTCTAAGTATTGTAAAGTATTTCCACCTTAAAAGAAAGAGTGAGGCTCTTTCTTCCCCTGATTTTTCACATCTGTTTCAGGTTTTAAATCATTTTGCTTCAACAAAACTCCACAGTATCCCCGAGGATATTTCCTCAAGACCTTATTTGATAGCATAAATACTTCCCTATTTCTGTAGAAATTACCTCTTCTGATACAATGTAGGTTCTTTGCATAATTCCACAATCACACTTTCCATCCTGGTAACCTCTCATCTCATTCTGTTTGGATTTCAATTTCTTTGTCTGGGTAGCTGATTTACATAAGAGGCACAGCAGTCCCTTTGTGTATTAAATTACAAATTAAAAACTTGGTTTTCCTTGCCAAAATACTTATTGATGCTAACGGCAGGAGCCACCTTCTATGAAATATTGACATAGCATTCCTGTGAATCTAGAGCTTTTCAGCAGCCATCCAGGTGCTTTCTTGTGGCTTTCTTTATAGATCAGTGACAATGAATACCACCAAAACCTGTGTCAATAATTAAATTTCCTGCAGGAGGATATTCTCTTTGAAGCGTTAGAGGGAATAGAACATTGCCACATAATCAACACAACCAACCCACCATTTCCAACTTATAACAATGTTGAAAACACCAGTTGTATATTATTTAGTGTTCTGCAATACCAGATTAAAACTTATTTCATACTTATGTGTCTCTTTCAGCTCTGTCCTATAACACTGAATACTCCTGGCCTTGGACAGAGTCAGCTTGTTTGCCCATGAACAAAACTGAACTTCAATGTATAAAATAAAATACTGGTAGCAAATTGTTTTTCTGCTGGTATATTCCCACAACTGATGCACTAATTGGTTTTATCATGATTGTTTCATGCTATGAAAGCCAGATATGGAGATAAGAAAAAATGTAACTTTTATGTTTAAAAAAAATGCTGAAGTTAACACCACTTATTAGAAATTGGGCTCAGTTAATCAGTGTGTTCCTTGGTGCAAATCTTTGGCTCCATCCCTGTAATTCATAACAGATTCATGGTCAGAGGAACACCTGTTTACAGTGACCAGAAGGTGTGGATACAAAGAGGTTGCTTTTTGCCTCATTGGCATGCAGACAGGGAGCTTGGCCTTAAACTGAAAAGGGTGAATTTAGATTGGATATTTTTCCCTGTGAGGATGGTGAGGCCCTGGCACAGGGTGCCCAGAGAAGCTGTGGCTGCCCCTGGATCCCTGGCAGTGTCCAAGGCCAG
>JAOTQP010000403.1:4830476-4841150 GCA_026413545.1 Cichladusa arquata | reverse complement strand
GCCCTGGCACAGGGTGCCCAGAGAAGCTGTGGCTGCCCCTGGATCCCTGGCAGTGTCCAAGGCCAGGTTGGACAGAGTTTGGAGCAACCTGGGACAGTGGAAGGTGTCCCTGCCCATGAGAACTGGGTGATCTTTAAGATCTCTTCCAACACAAACCAGTCTGTGATTCCATGAAAACAGAAATGCTCAATTTTCCTGTTCTAGGCTAAAAGTTTGACTAAATAAATTTTAAATGGAAACAGGTTATGTAAAATAAAATTTGAAAAAAGCCTACTGAGTATTATTAGAAACAATTGCCATATGTGAAATTAAACTTTAAAATCAGTCTGTCTCCTGCCATGCAAGTGACAGAAATAGAAGAATTAGCACAACATTGTTTTACTCAATAGCTGAAAAATAATTACAATTATTCCTTCAAGTAAATTCCATTTTGATATCCTTTGTTATTCTCTCTACTGGGTGCTTTTCCAGTTCCCTGTCCTATTATCTGGTTTTAATCATTCTAGATCTTTCATGGGCCTGCAACCTTGATCCCATTCAAACCAGTGTCAAACAATGGTACAAGACAAAGGGCTTTGTATCTGTAACCTTGGTATTTACAGAAAAATGAGTTACCTGATATAACTGAAAGCAGAATAACATGTATTCTCTGTTTTTTTAATATTATTTTTATTAAAATAGAGAATGTTATTAATGAAGGAATGAAATAAAATCTTTGTGATATCACAGATTCCATCAAGATGTTTTTTTTTTCTGCATCATTACTGCCTCTCCTGAGACTGCAAATGGAGGGGAAATAAAGATATCATTCTAGTCATTGAATAATTGTTCCATTGTTGGAAAGCAAAAGTCAAACAGAAGTCTCATGCTGAAATCTCCTGCTACACACCCTAAACTATGACATGGAATATGTGCAACTCACTGCTGGGTTTATGTTATTTTTTTTCTGTCTGACCCCACTGTGCTACCAACATCCTGCCAGGAAGGGTTCAAATGAGCCACCAATCCCTGGAGTTCCTCACCCTATACATTTTATTCATGCTAAGCCCCATGGATTTTGACCTGGCATGGGTTTATAACGAAGGAAGAAGGCTTCCATTTATTCCTAATCTTTAAATATCAGGTCCGAGGTGTGTGTTTCAGGGGTTGAATGGAGAGCTCAGGGGCTGGAGGGGCTATGTTAGCACCTTTCTCCCTTGTTAATACAGCTGAGTCCACACAGGCAGGTGCTTACCTGTCCTTACCTCTCCCTTCAAATTAGGACCTGTCCCTGAGGGATCATTTCCATTAGGTAAAAGACAGGTGAGGGAATGAACAGACAATTAGGCTCCAAGTCCTATAGCCTGGGAAAGCTCATAGAAAAGCAACAGGGATTGAATTTACAGAGTGTGGCTTCTAACAAGGTCACGGTGTTCTGCACTACTCACTAATGGGACCATATTTTACAAGGAAATTTTACAATAAGGTTTGTTTTGTGGAGGCCTGAATCAAAAAAGTACAGCTTGTGGCTCTTTCAAACTTCCTGGCTCATTTCTTGAAGGGAATAGGTAGAGAATGGAACCAAAGATGAGAAAAAATTTCTGTGGGATTGTGTAAATTAAAGTCAATTGAAACCTATGCCCAAACCCAAATAAATATTAGTAGTGTGATTACAGATCTGTGAAACTTAACAATGTTGCTGTAATCATAGCTGAGAGGAGAAAAATCCAGGACCTGATTGTAAGAGCTCAAATGAAATACAACTCCATCTTTCATGTTTTAGCAAGATAATTTTGGTTCAGTTTTGACTAATGCAGAATAATGGGAATAAAATATGCTGCCTCAGCCTCTGCATTATTGGCTTTACATTATTGGTCCTGACAGCTGGCTTTTAAAATGCAGTAAATATTGGGCAATGCTGTTCTGTTAAGACAAGCCACTTCATCAAACATATTTCCAAATCACACTTTATTTTCAAAATATTTTTAATTTCTCTGTATATCGTAAAGGAGACCACTGCAAAATTGACCTGCAACAGAGTGCCCTCTACTGCATGTATTTGGGAAAGGAAAATAAAGCAAATTCTTTAAAAATAAAATCTTGACACACTGAGGCCAGTACTTGTGTCACAGGCCACTGGACACTGAACTAAATATAATATATATATACAGGCATATATCACTTTTACCTTCTTCTAAAGGACTGAGTATCACTAGGGAATAATAGCCTAAAATAGAAATGAGGTTTGCACAATCTCTTCCGTGGTTTTCAGTGAAATCAGTGTGTGTCTTTCCATACCAACCTGGTCTGTGTTTGTAGGATGGAAAATTTAGGGGAGCTGGAAGCCTGCCCTGTATTGCTCTGCTGCCCCACTTTCTATTGGCTGCTGGGAGGAATCTGTCACTATTTGATGTGAAAAGTCTCTCTGCTTATAGATTTCTTTTCTCAGTCTTTAATCTCTCCTGGTCTCTCATTTGTCCTTCTGTCTATTTGCCATTAGGTCACTCATATCAGACTGAACTCCCCTTTTCCTTCCCATGTCCTTGATAATATTGGATGCTGCTGAGTTACACCCATTGCAAACGATTGAGAAGATATTTCACCAGTGCCATCTCAAGAGTAGAGACTCACAGGTTACAATCATATCATTGAAGCAATTCCACAGCCAGGTCCAAGTTCTCAAGCAGACCTATACTTTTGAAGGCTTCCCCTGTTTTATTCTTTTCTTGGCCTGAATTGGGCCAGCCTAACGCTGAGATTTGTGAGGAACCAAACACCTGCAACTTCTGTTAAAATTCACAGTGGCTCTTATCACTTGATTCCTCAGAGAAGAGAACACCCCTCTTCAAAGCTCTGGCAGAAACTAACATTAAACATTTTTCAGTGATTTTTGAAACGCCTTCCTTTGTACCACCAAGTCTGTTCTGTCAGCAGAGCCACAATTTCATTCTTAAAGCCTCAGCTTAAGTCTTGATGAGCCACACAGTAAGCAATTGAACTTGATGCATGATCAAAGGTTATCCCTCTGCAACCAAAGGTGATATTTTAATCCCTAGCACATTTTTGACCATATCACCAGGACAGAGTAGAGGTAGGTAGAAAACAACAAAGTTTTTCAGAGCAACATAATGAATTATCAAAAGTTCTTCAAACAAAACAGAAACAACACAAGCAGCATTTCCATAATAGACAGTGGCCTTGCATATATTTCAGCAATGAATTTGCTGTCTGTGGATTTGTTCCCACAACTGAACCTTTCCCTTAAGGGAACCCTTATTGATAATTTACAACTTCTAGGGATGGCATCTCTGTAAGTGCTTTCCCTTTGCTCCATACCTGTAAATCTTGTATCTTGTGCTAAATCCCTGTCGACTTCTGTCCACAAAATCTGTGTATTCCTGTGAGCGGTGGAAGGGTCCCTTATCAGAGAGGAGCCAGTCGAAGGGGCTTGTGGCATGCTGATCCGAGACAGCAGCAACTGCTAAAACCCAGCAATGAAGACTCAGTGCTATCCACTCCCATAGAGCCATCAGAGAGAGCAATTCAGCACCAGCACTGCATCGCCATATCATGCTTCCACTGGGGACTTAGAGCCTTCATTCTCTTAGCTTTCCCTCAACACCTAGACAAAATACACAGGCAATTAGATAAGCACACACTAGGCATCCCTTGGAAGCAGAAACAAGTTTCCTTTCTTTCAGCTTAAAGAAATAGTGGCCTGTATTATATTTTACATTAGCATAAACCCCACTAGGCTAGTTAACAGTGGAGTGTTTCAGTACTTCAAAAGCTGTGAAACTAATGTCTTCATTAACATCATTAGTGATAATATTTACTGTTGAAGGGAAACTTTCACAAATCATCAGGGGAGGGATTGTTGGAGTTTTTTTCCCATTCATGCTAGTCATTAATGAAAAATATGCAGCATCAGATTCTTGTCTGTTAGCAGCAGTACAAAGTCATTCAGCAATATCTGTACATAAGCTCACAGCTCACACATTGGACAGAAAACAGGCAAGATTCAGAAGACCCAGGCTGCTTTCTCTTTTAATGTCCTTGGAAAAATTACACTGTGGTTTGTCTTCACTGCAAAGTGTAGTTAACAGACCCACATTACTCTGTCCAAACCAGCATTACTGGACAGAGTGACTGACCTGATCAAGAGCTCTGGAGCTGCCCACAGCAATGAGTTCAAGTGACTTACACCAACTCCAGATACTGAAATGTTGTGTATCCCTAACAGCAGCATTTTTCTTTCAGTCTAAATCGCTCCAGCTCAGTGGATCAGCCTAGAAACACTTTTTTAAATGGTGTCTAAACGATTTTTTTGTGTGCCCAATCACAAATCAAATATTGATTTGGAACTCAGTGAAGACAACCCACAGTTTCTCTCTGTACCCCAGACCTGTGCAATGGGCTAATGTTTTAATATCAGAGATTTCACTAAAACATCTATGCAAGATCATGAAGTTTTCAGAGATGAAAAAGGTCATGTAGATTCCTAAATATATAGAAGCAATCAGTTCCAGTTTTCAGTCTAAGGTGAAACAGCACAGAATGAATTAAAACATATGAATGTGGGAGCTTTAATTTTTCTAGCTGATGAGTTTACAGGGAATAAAATGTTGGATTCACATTCACTGAAATCAGCACACATCATGACATTTTTACCATGCCCTTTGCTATGACTTTTGGAACTTGATAGGAAATTTTTCCTTCCCATCAGTAATTTGGTCTGTAATATCCTAAAAGAAGGATATTTCCAACAGAACAGTCCTGCAACTGAACACTCAGCACCCCCTTCCCTTATAATGAAAATTATGTCACTGAATAAATATGCTCTGTGCATATATGAGACATTAATATTCTCAAGAGTCTGCAGGAAGCTGACTGCCTGCAGGACAGCACAGAGGTTCTTGTGAACTAACAGGAATTTACAGTCTAAGAATATAATAATCTATCTCTACAACCAGATAAGTACTCAAGCTTTATATGGTGTAACTGTTTGTAACATGATTTGGACATGATTCTGCAAACAATAAATGTATAAAGAAAGACCCTGCTCACATTTCATGCTGAGCTTCTACCAAGACACTGAATTATCACCACAAACAGTTACAGCCATGCCGTAGTTTCTGACCATAAAACACAGGTTACATTAATTTTATAAATCCTTTGAAATTACATTCCAGGAGTCTACAACTGAGACCTCTTCAACTTTTTTTTATAATCCCAAGTCATCTCTTCCACGCATGAAGAGTCTACATATTGAAGTTTGAGTATCATCTTCCTAGACTGGTGGGGTTTTTTTTCCTTCACAGACTGAAATTTATTTGAGGTTACACCACTGCATAACCTTCCTCCCACTGTTTGAGAAAGTCAGCACAGATTTGAAGCGAAACTGAAATGCAATAGGTTGTTCTACTGGCCCCTAAAAGCCACAATGACCATTTGGTTGCCAGTTCCTGTTAAAAAATAGATCAGTATAAATGAAAAAAACATTCCAGTCACTTCCAGACAGGCCAGACCAGCCTTTGCATCACAACAGAGGAAAAAATCCACTAATGTTTTTGTCTCTTCTTATCATTAATCAGGGAAAAATATATTGCATGGCATATTCATTCCCTTCCATCATCCTTAGCATAGACAGGGAACATCCTGGGCATAATTTCTTGACATTAGGTGAAGCTACACAAAGTGAGTGTCATGAGAATTTTAAATTCTGCTGTATTAAAATTTCCAACTTTTCTACTGACAAATTCACATACTTGATTAAATGAGAAGAGATAGGAGTTTACTTTTTCAGTGACTTAACACTAAAGTGTTTCAGGCTGTTAAACTTTAATGATGACTAATTGAGTCCCTTTTGAATTCAAAATTATAATATTAGGATTGGAAAATTAATTACTGTGTATATGTAGCATATTCCTAAAACTAGATTAAACGAGCACTTGGAAAGGAATAGTGGAAGACCCGGGAATTTATTTTTGGCTTCATGCTGCACCTCACAGTGTGTCATAAATTAACCACTGGCAAAACACCTATATTGAACCTGTGCAAGTACAGAAGAAAATAATCTTGCTCTAAAGATCTCCTGGTTTTAACGATCTATGGAGGTATATTCTGAAAGAGCATAAATATATAGGACAGAAATAAGGAGAGAAAAATCCTGTCTGCATTTGTAACTGGTACTTATCCACTTGTCTCTGTTGTCCAGTCATTGTAAAATCATTCTGCATTGCATGAATTCTCATAACACCCCTGAGAAGGAAACTTTACCAAACAAGGAGCAGAAGCCTGAAAAGATGAGTGCTAAGGGAGGGGTTAAGCTGTTACAGGGACCTAAATGAGTGTTTCCTATTAAAAGATAATTTAGAAAATTCTAGCAAAAGGACGTTTGCAAAGCTTACAGTATCAGAAATATCTTAAAATTTTGAATATTCAAATTCTCTAATTAATGCAAATGCCCTGAAAACATTTTCTGAAGACTGTTACAGGCATATGGAATGTACAAAGCTTGCAGTTACAAAGCCATCACAGAACTCCAGGGAAGAGCAATCTGTATTAAATTTGTGGTAGATAAAGGGTGGGGCATGGCAACTAAACCACCTGTTAAGTAACAGAGCTGGTAGATTTTCAAGCAAAGACACTACACAGAGAGCAAATAATGCAATATTTATTATTTGATAAGAACTGTCATATCAACAACAGTCTCTGAAGTGCTGGCTTAAAGGACAATTCTCAGGTGTAGATGCTCTGCACAATTATTTTCTGTTATCTCCATGGTTTCACCCAGCTACCACTTGTAAATGCTGATAAGCTTTTGGTCCTTCTACATTCTGAGGTTAAGGAGAGTTCAGGAAGCAAAACAGGCTAAATTCTTCTTTGTTAGAAATCTATTGTCTCCTGACTGGCATTAGTGGCAAGAATTTGGCTCAGCATCTTCTGGGAATACCATAGCTAAGTCCTACTTCTCATGAACGTGTAAAGGCTCTGGAGACTGGCACAATCCATGTATTTACATCATGTGAGGATACAGAGCTGGCAAGTGCAATGCAAACACTGTGGCCACTGGGAAAAATTTCATCAAGCTTCAGCTGTGAACAAGAGAACAGGACATCTGTGGTCTTTTTGTTCTCATTGTATTGTAGGGTAAGCCCCACCAAATTCAGTCTTTCTTTTTTAGGTAATTTTTAAAAAATATTAAAATTGTATATAATTACACATGGTAGTTTATGAAGTCAGTAAGACACTAAGCTAAAACAGTGCAGATTGAAGTGTCTGCTTGATTTGTGGGTTGAGCTCTCTTGCTTACAGAACATTAATTAATAAACCATGTATACTAAGACACACAGAATAATATAGAGCCAGCCCAGATGTGTGCACAGCAATGCTCAAGAAAAAAAACAAAACAGTAAGCTCAAATCCCTGCTACAATGGAAATCATGGAAAAATTTCTCAGGTGAAAAAAAAGTAATCTATTGCTACCTCAATGCATGTAATCTTTTATTTCCCAAGAGATGAGAGTCAAGTACAATACAGATGTGTTAATATACAGTAGAGGTGTAGCTACCAAATTGGTCATTACTGGTTCACTACTGGAGCAACCTTTTCATGTAAGAGTCAATAAAGTTGATGTTAGGCATCATCAGTAACTTCTTTGGGCCACATCTACCTGCAGTTCTCAAGGATCAAAATAAAGTAACTGTACAAATGTATGGGCATTTTTAATAAGATCAGGTTTCAGGGTTTTTTTTCAATATTTCTCTTTACCCTGGAATCTGAGAGATGTATCTGAGGCCTTGGTCTGAGATCCCACAGAGATCCCCTTCTGTCAGCAGAAATGCCAAAGATCAGAGTCTCTCTGAAGTGCTTTGGTTTTAATGTTCACTTGAATTCCAAGAAAATGCTGATACATGCCAGCCCTCTGTGGAAAATTGAGAATCCTCTATGCTGAAGTGGGATTCTACTGCCTGTAATTTCCCATAATGATGAAATAAAAATTTAAGACCGCTGTTCTCAGATGTGTCTTTTCAAAGGAAAGTAATAAATAACTTTCTATAACATATAGAAAATTAGCATATCTAAGTGTGTTTTTATGCAAAACACAAAGCTTGGCTTTCCTTGAACTAATCAAAATATTAAATATTACTTTTATATCCTTTAAAAATAAACAAAGAAAAAATGTTATAAACAGATGGAGGGGAATACATCCAATTCTGTTTGTAGGCAGTTGGATTTCAGCAAGGTCATGATTTTGCCATTTATGAGGGTTTTGATACTCCATCTCTCTATTACTTACAAGCCACAGGGATTTCAAATTTACTAGTTTTGATCAAGTGCAATACATGGTGTAGCACAGTACTCTTCATATTTCTTTAAGATTGCACATCATGGAAAACAGGAATGGAGCAAACCTTTTGTTTTCTAGGTATTACACAAAATTCTCAGGAATGCTACAACTTTGAATCAACAGCAAGAAGCAACATTTTATTTACTGCAGCTGGATGGGAAATAGTGAAGCTCAGAGAAGGCAAGATAAGTTCAGACCCTTTTTTTCAAAGGTATTTTGACACTGAAAAATGGAAAGACATTTTGCATAAAGAATAAAGCAATAGTCTGTGCCTCAGAGATTGCTCTTATCTGCTGTAAGTCCTTAGGTTTATCACTTTGTGTGTCTCTGCTTTCACTTCCCCATCTGAAGTGTGATGATCACATTGCCTACCTTTGCACAGCACCACAGGACCTACTGTGTTATCATCAGTGACTCTTATTCCTTTTTCAATAAGCCATTTTTCTCATGCTAACAATTTTAAGTGAATGAGACCCGAGGAGGCACCTGTCCATGGAATTCTCACACAGCCCAGTGTAAATGAAACAGCCATGAAGCTGATGATGTGTTGTGGAAGAAAGGAGCAGAAGGTGCTGCAATCAGTACCTCAGCCAGAGAGGAGAAAGGTAGAGCAGAGAGCAAAAAGTATCCCAGTTGTGCTCTGCTCTGGGCTTAGCCACCACATGGGTTCTGTTCTTCAAAGGAAGATACTCAAATCCACAGAAAAAAAAATATCTCCCGAGATGAACTTCCTGAAGGAGAGCAAAAGGACTTGTGAACTGAGGTGGGCTGCTCTGTCATAGTCAGCTATTGGACAGAGATGAGCTCGCTCCAGTTTGGAGTCCTCCCAATGTCTGGTGCAGGAGCAAGAGACCCAACAAGTAACTTTGGTCATTTAAAGAAACAGAACAGTTGTTTGAGGAACTGGAATCACTGAATCACAGAGTCGCAGTGGGTTTGGGTTGGAAAGGATCTTCAAGCTCAGCTCATTCCAATGCCAGCTGGCCCAGGCTGCTGGGAAGGACCAGGGTGGAGGATGGTGAAGCCTCCCTGCCATCAGATCTGACCATGTGAGCTGCAGTGGGCAGCATGTGACACTATGGAAAAAGTAGAAGGCACCTGGATAGACAAGCCGCATTTGTCAACGTGATTTTCCAGAGGGGGATTGAATCAGCTTGGTGTTCATTCTGAGCTACAATAATCTGAAAAAAAAGTCTGAAAGGAGGAACTAATTCTATGTCTAACAAGCTTAGGAGAGTTTTACATTCCAGGCTTAAAAATAAGTCTTCATATCAGTTCCTGGTAGAAGTTTTGACTACATGCACCCTAAATCAGCATCTTTCCTTTATTCAAACAGAGCTTCATCCACTGCCAGGTTTTAGCTTTCTTCTCCCCTCTCAAAGACAAGACCTCTATGTAACTATGTCCTCAACAGCTGAAACAAAGAAGAAATAATATGTCTGATTTTTAATTTTTTTTTTTAAAACAATCCTGCTATTTTTTTCCTCATCCTTGCCTTCAGAGAAGAGGAGGAAACATAAAATGCACTCATGGAAAGAGAGAATATATGTCAGCCCAACCTCTTCAACTGCCTTTGAGTCGGTCTGGAATGTGAGTGTTACAACCCTTGGCCACAGAGCCTGCCTTGGTATTTGCTCTGTCCCTGCAGAATTTCACTCCTGCAAATGCCTGTGAGCCTTCAGTTGCTGTCCCCATGTGCTTTCTGTTGCTTCCCAGTCCAGCCTCCTCAGCCCATGCAGTATCTGCTGGCTGTCAGGCACACTGAGGTAATTGCTTCGATGTCTGATATTTGTAAAAGACTTGATTTTTTTCCTTTACTGCCCAAATCATGATGTATAAATTCCCTCAGGTACTTTTTGAATCTGTTAATCTAAGTTCATCCTCCTGTGCAAATGGACCTTTATGTGTTTTAGCTGGTGATGTAAAGCAGCAGCCCCAAAATGCCATTGCAGTCTTTCTGCCTTAATGAGTGAATCTGTTTCTGCAAGGAGCCCAGTGAGGGGAAGATATTACCTGTCAAGGCTCTGAGACAACAAAAAGGCCTCAATAGCCTTGACCAGCCTTATCTGAGTCCTCCACCCACCTTGGGCTGGCTGGGGTGGGTGACCTCCAGTCCCAGCTTGTGTGGTGCTGGTGGGACAGTGTGGGTGAATAACTGAAAGGGAGAAAGCACTGAGCCACAGAATGATTTGGGTTGGAAGGGACCTTAAAGGTCACCCAGTCTCACCCCCTGCCATGGGCAGGGACACCTTCCACTATCCCAGATGCTCCAAGCCCCATCCAGCCTGGCCTTGGACACTGCCAGGGATCCAGGGGCAGCCACAGCTTCTCTGGGCACCCTG
>JAOTQP010000403.1:4812782-4830376 GCA_026413545.1 Cichladusa arquata | reverse complement strand
CCTTTTTCCTGGGTATGTGAGAGTGGGGAAAAGCAGGGGGATACAGCAGCAGCCTCACCACCCTCACAGGGAGGAATTTCTTCTCAATGTCCAATGTAAGTCTGTAAATCTACTCTCCTTCAGTTTAAAGCCATTCTCCAATCCACTCAAGTCCTCATCATGTCTCAGTTCCTCATCTCTAAATGGGGGCCAGCACCAAAATACTTGGTAGGCAACAGGTACCAGTCACACAAGGAGTTAAAATGAAGCTGATTTCTGGAATGGATGAGCCTGACTGAGCCCTGGGTTTCTGACCAACACCCAGGGTGGCACAAAGACACTGAAAACCTGCTGCTTTGAGAGCTTGAAGTCTGCTCCAGGCTGGATGAATGCACTTTTGCAATCATAAAAGTCCATAGGGGTTGCAAGTCCACAAGTGCATAGGGACTATCCTATGTGCAAAAACTCTGCATGAAAACTCTGCATGACATTTCAGTTTCAAGTCACTCTTCCATTACACAAGTTATGCTAAATATTTTCCCAAATTTTCCAAAAAATTTTCAGCTAAAGCATCTGATAGTATGAAAAGTGTCAGAAGGGAAACAGACCAGGCTCTCTTGAAATAATTTTGGAAGTGGCTCTACAAAAAAAATAACAGCTTTGGGAGAGGTTCTGGTCCAGCACTTCCTCCGGCACAGACTGACACGTACTGCTCTGACATACAATTTTGCATACTGGAGCTTTCAAGTTTGAAGAAAATCCCAACAGGAGACATATATTTAGAAGCCTTCATTCCATCTTACTGAGTTGTTGTTTTTTTTTTTTTTAGCTGAATGCTTGGCTTCTAATCATCCAGCATTCTCCACTCTGATAATCTCATTGGGTGTGTTTTAATGGCAATTGAGTTTGTTCTCAGGATTTGTAAAAACTACACCCTAAAATTAAGTAATAAATGATCCTTGAAAAGTCATGATATATTAGTTCCAGCAGCATATCTCCTTTTCACTCATAATTTTAGTCCCCAGACAAGTTTTCTGACCCAATTTGACAGCTAAGTGTCAGTAGGATACAAAGAGACTAAGACAAATGTAAATTAGCTATATCCAGTAAACCATTTCAGAGAAACAAACAGCCCTTTCCTCTTTTAATTCATCCTTGTACTAGTTTTCAAACCCAAAGCTCTTACAGCTGCTACCATTTAGAACAGGAGGAAGCAGCAATTTACACACTGTACACTAAAGCTTTGGTTCCAGAGGCTTTCGAGCCCGAGGACAAATCCAAATATAACTGATTAGTGCAGAAAGGCTAAAATGGGATGGAGTGGGAGGAAACTTTGCTTGCCAACAGATTGTTGAACTGAAGATGATTCAGGTTACAGAGAGAAAGGAGAGCACTGGAACTGAGTTACCTTAGAGTACAACTTTGATTTTGCTGTATAGCCTTGCCAAGTCCCCTAACCTTTTTTAATGGCAGTTTCTATTATGAAGCCTGAACAACCAATGCTTATAGAATGCTTTCAAATTATTGGATGGCAAAAATGTAATAAAATAAAAAGGAGGTTGATTAGTCCACGAACAGAGTGGCTGACTATTTTTGTTGCTACTGAAAATTTCTGTTCCTGGAGATTTTGCAACAAATGCTCTGAAAAAGGATGGAGAGGAAAGGAATTGTCAGACTCAGGCAAAAATAGAAGTTTCTTTGAAGCTGTTGGAGTGCTAACTAATATTGTTTGTACAATAATGAAGGAAAAAGTAGTGGTGTACAGCTGTTGTCTGGACTTAAGAAGAGAGTCAAAATAGCAGTGAACTGTACTGATTGCAATAGGGACATGCTTACAAAATCCAACCTAGTTTCATGTACTTCCATCCCCTCAGATATTACCAAATGCACAAATAACGTGGTTGAGGGTTCTTTTATTTCTAAGAATGATTTTCTCAGTTTAGAGGCTCTGACTCAGGCATGGGACATAGCTCTCTAGTTTTAGCTAAGGCTGAATACCCTCTCCTTGATTTTATTCTCTATGTGAAAATTAGTAATTACAACTTAGACCAGTAGTTAAGAATAATATCCATAAAGATCTAATGGCATGAAGTTTTTCTTTAAATGCATTTTTCTGGATGCCTTGCAAGAAGAATGGTTTATTTTATATATTTCATTTCTCAACAATGATATCTAATAGAATGGCAATGTTTTTATTTTGCCTCTTTATTTATGTCTCTCAGACAAAAGTGCTCCAGATCTCACAGCACATTTTACAGCTGATTTCACAGCTGGCATACATGGTTTTCAGCTGATATACATGAATGGTTAAAACTCTTTTCAGGTTCCTCATCTTCAACTTATTTATTCTAGCAGGAAAAAAACAACAAACTTACACCACCTGTTGTAGCTCCCAAGGCAGGACTCCTAGAAGCTTCAAGAGACCATTGTTCTACAGCTGGTCCTCCTCAAAACTGTTGCATTATTTTTCCACAATCCCTTTGCTGTAGTGTTCCAAGCCTGTAGCCACTGCATGGGCAGTAGCCAGATCCTCTTAAATGTTCATGTTATAGCTATTAATTTTTTATAGCAAGAGTAGGGACTTTATGGCTGACTGAGCAAAGATTCAAGCTCCAACAAACCAGTCTGGAGCTAATTGCAGCGCAGGATGGATAAAGCTTGATTGTACAAGTAATAATTATGTGCACTGGGCAGTCTGCTATCTCTATATCTATAAATCTAGCACCAAGGCTGCCTTGCAAGACTTGATTTTTGACAAGATTAAAAGAAATTGCAAAATTAGAGAGGAAAAAAAAAGTCTGTTTGCTAAAAGATGCCTTTCTTATGAATATCATGCTACAAGGAGTGAAAGTGAGTTTGCATCAGGAATTGCAATCTTTCTACTCCTTTAATTTAGATACGACCCAGTCTAAAACCACCTAAGTATAAAATTGTCACTATTTCTTGTTGTAGCTCATAGAAAAACACATTCTTATTTAGTAGAAATTTGTTAAGGAGCTTTAAAATTTCAGTAATGCCTGTAGAGTGCTGAATGAGAGACACACATCTGTTTATGAGGAATTACAGATCACTGAAGTCTCTCTGAGTATGAGGATCATTAGTTTTCTTCGTTATAGCCTATTTTTCCAGAAGACAGACAAAATATTCTAGACTTTACCTGGCCAAGACAAGCCGGCATGAAGAAGTTAAGCTGTTTTATATATAAGAGTAGTTTTCCAAAAAAGAAAAAAAAAAAGCCACTACCATCTCTTCAATGTGAATCAATCTAATAAACTCAAGCTAACAGAGAGCTTAAAAGGTACTTAGGTAGTTACTAAAGCTTTTACTTTTTAAGACAATGAGTCAGATTCACATCCCACAGGAGCAGTGACTTAGAAAGAGAACATCACCAACTAATGGCTCTCTGTGAAATAAATCCACAGTCTCCAGAGACTGGCAGCAGGATGAGTCTCGACCTGCATAAACAGTGCTGCTTTACCTAAACAAGCATCTTCCTTAGAAATATTGGTACAGACCTAAAGGAGTAAGGGAATTAATCCAGGAAATGCTGAGCAGCTACACATTCTGGAGAAAAAGAGGTGGTATCATCTCTGTCCTTAACCACACCAGTTTTAACCTTTAGGGCAGAATATTAAGTACAAGCCATATAGAATTATTCAATATTGAAATTGTAACATATATGTGTTCTCTCAATCCAGCAAATTGTTAATGAATAAGGATCAATAATATTTTAGCTGAAAAACAGTGAAATAAAAATATACACTTGGGTTGCCACCTCCATCCATGATGCTGTTTTTCAGCATTTAGCAGAGTTTTTCACTAGTGATGGTAAGCCTCCTTAGAAATAGATATTAAAAAAAAAAGAAAAAAAAGAAAAAAAGAAAATACTAAGAAATAAAATTTATAATGGATTTTAATAATCCCATTTGACTTCAGTGACATCAATATTCACTTAACTAGGTGTTTTTGTTGTTTCCAGTAGATTTATAAGTACTGAAAGAGCTAAATTAGCCCAGACTACAGAATTCTCAGTAGTCATGAATAATATGGGATTGAGGGTATAGAGCAGTGCTCTGATTCCCCAGATTTACATCCTTTACTTGCCAATGTGTAATAAGTGCCTTACAAACCACTTTTCTCATTAATCAAGTGCTGGTGGATGTGGCAGTAAAGGTGTTACTGCAAATGAGCAGAATTTTTCCCCATTAATGTAACTGTTACAATAAAGGTATCTGACACACGAGCCTCACGATCTCACCTCATTATAAGAGAAGCCACTACAGTTTAATAGTGTTAATTTAGCTAACAATATATATTGCCTGGTCAATCGTCTTCTGAAAGTGGAACAGAATCTGTGGCCTTTGTGAGAGGTTCATTAGTTAGAGTTGAAAAGCTCTGATGTGGTAGAGTGTCCTCAGCACATTTTTTTTGTGGCACATGGAGCAGGTGATGACTTCCAGTGGGAGATGAGAAACAGACTGGGCTAAATAATCATTCCCATGGACCAGCCAGGGCAAAAAAGTGATTATAGAGACCATGGGTGTGGAAGGATGCCTAGTGCATATCATGCATATTTATATCTATGTATGGATATGTACATGAAAACTATATTTGTGTATGCACACAAACTGTGGTACAGATAAATTAGTAACTTCAAAGCTAGAAGACCAAATTTATTCACACTGCAGTTTTCTGCAGGGTGATGACTTGAGTCACAAAGTGCTGATTACCTGCATCTCAGTGGGGGTCTCTCAATATTCCTCAACTTCATAGAGAAAAACGTTGATTTATCAATGATGAAAAAGTACTGAGGCCTAGACCAATGTAAGATCAGGTCACAAATTCTTCAGTTCTTTAGTATTTTAATACTATTTGACTCAAGATGTGCAAAGCCTCCCACTACTCAGTACACACCCTGTAACTTCATGATGCTCACTTTTTTTTTTCTTCTAAATCTGAAGTTCATTTTGGTTCCAAAATATTGTTTTGGAAATTGATCTGGCTTTTGTTGAAGTTAATAGGGATTTTCTGATCTTCTTTAATTGTCCAAGATCAGGCCCTCACTAAACACACATATATTGAGCAAAAGGAAAACAGTGATATGAAGAGAATGTAGTTGCAAATATACTTTAAAAAAATATTCTCTTATAATGATAAAGATGAGATCAAGAAGAAGTTCGATAACTTCCCACGAAATTATTGGCTGTAGTCTACTACCTGTAGCTCTAACAGGACAGTGGTTTCAAAGAGCACTTGGGCTCTGTTTGTCAGTGTGTATTTCTGGTGATTTTGCTCCCATATGAGATTACTAGTGTTTCAGGAGAGTAAAAAAAATGTCTTCTACTGGTTTTAAAGAGAAGTGAAGCTTTGGGAGGATTAAGAGAGAGATATGCCTGAGAGCTAGAAAACAGTGTTTCCAGAAACTATCACCTAATACCTTCCATCACTCTTTTTCTTCTAAGGAAAATTTAGGTAAGTTTGATCATTCAGTTTTCCATTTAGATTTTCAAAAACTGCTGAAGAAGAAAGCTTGCTGGTAAAAAGATCTTTTTGTTTCCAATGGGTGTTGCATCTCAAGCAAGAAATGACTTGGACTGATCACAATCAGATATGATTTTGAATTAATACAAATTAAATAAAAATATTTTAGTCCCATATATCATTGTGTGGGACTGAGTGGAGTGGAAAGTCACTGCAATCTATGCGACTAAAAACTAAATTTTTGGACAAGGTGTAAACAATGAATTGACTTCTGTAATTAATTCTTCACAAAGGCATTCAGAGAGTAGTAAAAAATATAGGGAGGGGTAAGATGGGATGATTACATCACTTGAAGATTCTCAAGTTGTTTTGTTGGCTTGTTGTACAAATGCTGCCTTCTGCACTGAGCTCTGTAAAAACATTCAGCTGCTTGTTTTCATGTTCCTAGTTAACGTTTTCACTCACAGGGTTTCAGCATTTCATGAACAAGCACCCCAAACACGACTCCAGTGAACTCAGCATCTGTTGGGAGGTTTGCTTTCAGTGGAGATGGATCCGTTTACAGAAAATATCGCAGATCTTTTTTTTCATTCCTCCCCTGCTTAAATTATACACATCTTAGAGGGAAAAATGGTTGGAGGCAAGAATTTGTAAGTAGTTTCTGGATGGAACTCTGCTGATTAGCACTGCAACAGCATCTGAGACCGAGGGTGTGTTGCTAATGCTTAGATACAGAGAGGAAGAGACTCAGTCAAATGTTTCTATTCCCAAAGCTGGTCTTGTGGTAAAGCTGATAGAGCACCTCTTTAAAAAGAATTTAAAACTCCATCCCTAACTCCTCGTAGGGATGGAGTTGAGCAATGACAGCAGTCTGTGAAGTCTGATATCTAAACGGATTGCTCCTCTGAAGTTATTTCTTATATGCTGTAAATGTAAGCAGGGTCACTCTGGCTTTATCTCTGTACACTTAATGTGTCAGAGTCACTCATCTCTGAACGTACAGACTCTGTAAGGCTCTGCCTTCACCTCTTTTTGTAGCATTCTTTCGTGATGTTGTATTTCATAAACACAGGTGTTTTCTAGGAACGAAGTTATTTTTGTTTTTTCTGACAGACTTGTTTGTCAGATACATGCGTCTGTATTACTCTACATTTTCTCAAAATCAGGTCTATCTCATGCTGGCCTTCATTTCATGTGGATCCATAACTGATTTTGCTGCTAAAACAGAACAGCCTTCTCTGATCACATATATTACAATTCTCTGCCAGTCATGAATTCACTTTACTTCACATGCATTCACTTGCCCAATCTCTACATGAAGCTGACACAGTATTTCAAAATGACTCCCAAACAGTAAATCATGCCACATTCCACTTTCTTCCCACTCTGCGCTACACAATTTATCACTAAATGAAAGCTACCCGGAAAATGGACTTGAATTCGGCAGTGAATCACAGCATAGACTGCTGGTAACCAAGCCCTTACCTTTTTAAAATGCATGGTGGTCTCTAAGTCTCTAAGAGATCGTAGCCCAGAGAGCCGGTCTGCCTCGCGATGCGCGGTGGCAGTTTACACCCTGTTTTCTTCACCTCCCTTCTCGCAGCATGCCAGCCCGAGCTCACGCTGCTGTCTCTGGGATTGGCTGGTGCATCTCAGAGGCGCACACAGGACTCCTGCCCGGAGCGCCCTGCAGCCCTGCCTTAACCCTTCGCGGTGCAGCCTCCGCTCCCTCTGCGGGCGGACCCCCCCGGAGGGGGGTGTTTTCGCTTTCCCCCCACAAAACGAGCTGCCGAGGATGGGGAGAGGGGCGAGCCGGGGGTCCCGCCTGCTGCTGGGGAGGGCGGCGTGTTCCCCGGGACCACCGCCTTGTCACCGGCCCCTCCGCCCCTGCCCCCGGGGACACACGGAGGAGCGGGGCAGGTTAAGCCCAGGGAGCTGAGAAGGCAGGATGGACGCTGACACGCATCCTTAAAGGTGTTCCCTTTGCCAGGATGCCACCACCAGTGTGGGAAATGGGGAAATTAACTCCCGGCCAACGGGGAGTCCCAAATCACGCAGCTTCGGGGGAGATGGAGGTAATCCTTGGCAGTGAAGCCAGACACAGGCAAGCAGGGAACCTGGACATCTAAATACAGGGGAGAGAGGTGTTTGGGAGCGTTCTCTCAGGAACTAGCCGCTGGGCTCGGGAGGTATTTCCACACCGCCAGTGTATTGTACAAAAAGCAAAAGAACCAACTACGGCAAAGCAAAAGCCGCCCGGTTGCTGCCCGGTATTCCTCTGTTTTTTCTGAGCCATCCAGCCCCATGTAAGAAGAAGGTATCCCTGGGCTGGGGGTGCTGAACGCTGGAAATCAAGGGTAGTGGGAATCTTCTCAATTTACCACGCCTGACTGTCGCTTGTTGCAATCGCCCATTAAGCCCACGTTACTTGCATTGATTTATTTGTTGTATGCAAAGCGGTTGATGTTCTACACTCGCTTTCCACTGAGTGTAGAAATGCCACCCGCTCCAACGTGTGTCACTTCTGCTGCCCAGGCACCGTTTTACTGCCATCCATCACAGTGCCTGTGAGCTAAACAACTCCTCTCCCCTCATCCTGTGTCTCCCATCCCCGTCAGCAGAGGGAATATCGAGTGGTCTTAAATATTCTGCTGATGGGCACATAAATCTCTTCTGCAGAGTGGTAACATTTAAGCAGCACGGCAAGGATATGCTCACTGGCTGAGCTATTCCCACTATAATATAAATCCCTCTGGGCTTGCTGGTTTGTTTTGGGGCTTTTTCATTCCTAAAGGTTTGAGGAGGGGGCGGAGGTAAATCAGGTAGAGGTTTTGAAACGCACTCCCTGCCTAGAGTTTCCCTGCACGGAAACTTTCCTGAGCAGCCTGGCGCGGGAGGATCCCGGCAGCAGCAGCGCCAGAGGCGGGTAATTCAGGAGAAATGCCTGGGATTTGGTTAATCACCTCAGTCTCGTGGAAAGGGCCGGGGCAGGAGGAGGTGGGGGCAGAGGGGCAAGCCAGCGGGAATGGGAAAACCTGCTGGAGTCTCCCGGAGAAGGACGCTGAGCTGGAAGGAGATAAGTGCGCATGGGGGCTTCGAGCTGGTGGGAGAAGAGAGGAGCTGGGGAAGGAATCCCATGCTTGAAGGGCTTTTTCACTACTCCTTTCCAGACATCAGCCAGCAATCTGGCGGCCGAGGGGGGAAGCAGTAGGGCGGGGAGGGGGAGGGTGGAGGGAAGAACAAGAGGAGAGCACTGGCATTGAATTGGTCTTTCCCTTCTTCTGCCTGCCACCAGGCAATAAATTCGGATCTTGTTATTTCTCCCTGGCATCTCTACCTGCTCACAAGTCTTTAGCACCTTCCTTGTGATCTCTGCAGGTACTGCTTTGGAGACATGACCATGCACACACAGGGACTCACGCACACACACACACGCTTATCCTGCACCCAAATGACAGGGTTACACGGAGCCCAGACAATACCTCAGCACCAGACATAGCATGTTTCCTCTCTACCTTCTGCTATTGACCGTGGGTGGATCTTGCCGCTAATTAGAGACGATGAAATCCTGGAAGTATCAACCACAAGGCACTTGTCTGAAGGCACTTCTCCGTTTTTTAAATGTAACGTGTTTATTTCCCTTGGTTCTTCTCTCTTTTTCTTTCAAAGAAGCCCCTACTTGATTCAAGAGCCCGACTTCTACCATCTACTTCTCCATCAGGTAAATGTATAGGTGGGCATACGTTTTCCTGCGCTCCTCAGGAGCCAATTTTTGGCCAGCGAAAAGTACAGGTGTGCCCGAAAATAGAGATAAATGAAATCAGGTGCGATGGGATAGAGACGTGAGGAAAGGGTGCGGATCGAGCGGCGGCGGCAGCCGCTGGAGAGAAGCCCCGGCCGCAGACCCCGCTGCTGCCCCGCACCTCCGGTCACCCCCAGCCTGGCCACTGCCACATGCGACATGACATGGGGTCTGGAAATCCTTTCCTATCCCTTCTGGAGAATCCTTCTCCTCCCCCAATCCTGTCCAAGTTCTTCAGGGGATAGGGAAGAGATTAACTTTTTCACCTGGTCTCCCCCACGCAGGCTCCCAGACATTCCTCAGGCACGCTCCCGGCTCCCTCAGCCACCAGCAATCCTGTCCTTTCCCCGGCACCGGGAGAAACACTGAGCCCTTCCAGAGTCCATGCGAGCCACCGCAAGGGTTAATCCGGGGAATGGAGCAGGTACCATGCTGATGGAAACATTAATAAAATGTGATGAATAAGCAGTGGAAAGGTGCAGGCTCTGGAAGCGATGCTGCGGTGCGCGCTGCAATCAGCGCCGAGCGCGGTGACTGGGAGTGGATGTGAGCGGGGAACTGTTGTTTCCTAATTCCTTCGAGTTTTTAAAAAGTGGAACCAACCCGTTCAGGAGCAAGGGGAAGAAAAACTTTTTAAAATTGATCTTTTCTTTTATTTTTATTTTTCCCTGCTGTTTTTAGTGTCCTTCCTGCTGGAAACACGCCACCTGAACGCGAAATCAAACCTACTCACCGGGTGAAATTGCAGGAGGCGAAGCGGCTGGGGATAAAACACATCCCGGCTCCAAGCATATAGTCCATGATCTGCGGCTTCAAGCTAGAGGAAGGCTGAGCAGGGTGGGGGGACTTTGGGAACCAGCAGCGGTTCCGTGTGTGTGACAACCCATTTACACCGTGCGTGCCTGTCTGTGCGTGTGTGTAGGGCAGAGAGAGGCTCCAAACCCAAAAGGGGGGAAAAGAGGGAGGGGAGAAGGAGGAGGAGAGAGGGAAGCAAACCCGAATAGCAAGAGGAGTTGCGAAGAGGGATGGGATTCGCTGGGGTAGGTGTGGGTTTTTTTGGTGGTGATGGAAGCGATTCTCGAGGAAAATAAAATAATTGTGGGATCTCAGCCGCAGGCAGGAGGAGAGGGGCTTTGCCCACACAGGTGGAACACGGGCAAGACCGCACCGAGGAGCCGGGGGCTGCAGCGAGCCGGGAGAGCCGGAGAGCGCCGGGCGCTCATCCCGGCAGCCTCAGCCGGGGCCGGGCGGTGACGCTCTCCTGGGGAGAGGGGGTGCGGGGAGCCGAGCCCGAGGTGGGGAGAGCGATAGCCGGGGGGCAGCTCCCGGGAGCGGGCTGGGCACGGGGACAGCGCGACCGCAGGCTGCGGGTGGCGCGGCACCAGCATCCCTTCCTCCGCCTCCTCCTCCTCCTCCTCCTGCAGCCGCAACCCAGCCAACCGCGGCGGCGAGACCGACCAGGTAAGAATATACCTGGCCCCCAAACCTCGGACAGCCTTTTGTTTCTCATCTTTTTATTTCGAATTTTCTGCAGCCCTCCTCCCCACCGGCGCCTCGCATCCTCCCCGGCAGGCGCCGCTCTCCCTCCGAGCCCGGCACGGAAGGGCTGCGGAGATCCTGGAGCGGGGAAAGCTGCTCTGGGAGCTGGACCGGGACGCGACACCGCGTTTGTGGGCAGAGGGAATGGGCGGAAATGTGCCTGCTCATCACCCCGTCCCTCTCCTGCCCCGGGTAAGCGGAGCATCGTCCCTCCATTTCCGCCGCTTCTCGATGCTGCCAGGTTCTTGGCATGGAAATAATGACCTGGCTCGGTGGAAAAAATCATCCTTTTCCTCGCATAGTGACTCCGGAATGCGTGCGGAATTTGAAGGTGTGTGGGGCGGAGGGAGGCAGCGGCAGCATTCATGGAGCTTGATGTATGTCCCGCTCCCTCCCGGTCCCCTTTCTACCCCCATGCTGTAAGCAGACGTGCCTTCACGGCTAATAAAAACGCTTTTCCCCGGGTGTAGCTGGGCTGGGAGCTTAGCGCGAGTGAACTGAAAGGCAGCCGTGTCAGGGAGCAGCAGTACGGAGCTGTGGCATCCCTGCAGTGTAGCACGGCTGTGTGCTCCTCATGCTTAGCACGATCAATAGGCACAGCAACCCTGCAGATTATGTGATGTATGTGCTAGGCAACATGGAGTGATCACCAGCATTACACCAGCACTTGTCTGCCGTGCTGTGTGCGGTCTTTAAAAGAGAGAGTTATTTCTGGTTTTTTATTAAGAAGCTTTTTATCTTCTTTCTATTATCTCTGTAATTACCAGTGTGAAGCATTCGTGCCTGTTTGACAGTCTGGCAGTTTTATGTTTCCAGAATCTGCTAGGAAAAAAACGGAAACCGCAGAAACCCAAGATTCCTTTGGCATCACATTGGTTTGTTCCTCTCAGCATATTTAATCATT
The DNA here is from genome assembly GCA_026413545.1 of Cichladusa arquata. NCBI lineage: Eukaryota > Metazoa > Chordata > Aves > Passeriformes > Muscicapidae > Cichladusa > Cichladusa arquata. The sequence goes on along the minus strand of JAOTQP010000403.1, from coordinate 4,818,671 downwards.
TTTATGCTCACGAATTCACTCCACGAATTGCTCAGTGGAGTGAGCTGATCTTAGCAATGATTTACGCTGCTGGGGGCTTTATTGATTTTTTTCTTTAGCAAGGACGTAAGAAAAGGAGTGTACAAAGGATGATATAGTTTGTAAAAAAAAAAAAAAAAAAATTCAGTGTACATTTCAGGAGTAGTCGCTGTTAAACATGTAGACATATATACGATTCTTTATGCGGTTATAAAAACATAAGGTCTCTTTGCCTCAGGATATGATTTCTCTTATAGCAACAGGTAGCAAAGGCTCCTGTGTCCTCTCTCTCCCCTTATCTCCTCCCCTTCAGCTCCTCCTGACAAAATGCCGATTTAAAAGGTCAGCCAGTTTGTGTAAATACTGTGGGTTTCTTAACAAAAACTGCCGCACATCAAGCCTGCGGTAACTGTCAAATAGACTTGGGATTCAAGACATTCAGTAAGGGTCCTCTCCATTTTCCAAGACTGATTAAAAACTCGGAGAAAACAAAGGACAGACGTGGTGTGTGACTGGGATGGACCAACAGCACCGGGGCAGCAGCACCGTCACGGCAGCGTTTGGTACTGCAATGTCCATCGTATTATATCGCATGTGTGGGAGAGAGAGACACACAAAATGGATAAGAAGTGATTTGCTGGTGTACTAATGCCTTTCTGCTCTTTTCTTCAGGTTTCTTCTTCTCTCTAGTGATGTCCTAGGCTGAACTTGCTTTGCAGCTCGTTCGCACCAAAGGTGGCTTTAATCAGCCGAGGAGGATTTTGAGTCTGACCAATCTCACCCTCCCTATAAAAGAGACTGACTTCATTAGTCTTCGGCTCAGACACTTCACAATAAGGTGGAGATTCTATTTCATTGCATCCAGAGGTGCAGTGGACATAGTCTGGTCTTTATTTCATTGTGCTCTCTTTCTCTCCCTGCCACTTTCTTTCACCTACAGAGCAGGACAACTTGATTTCCTCAGGTAGTATCAACTCTTCCAGTTATTTTCCACTTCAAATTTAACAAGAGTATTCTGATTTTATTCACTTCATCGAATCACAGAATTATGGAATATTTCATTTGGGAAGGGACCTTAAAGATGATCTAACTCCAGCCCCTTGCCACATTCTACAGGAATAGGCTGGTCAGAAAAGATTACCAAAATGTTAAAAAAGTTACTTTGGAATTACAACACAGATCTTTCCTTGTGGTCAACTCCAAGACCTAATTGCCACCACGGTTCGATTTGAGCCCTCAAAATAATTCTGAAGCAGAGATAAAGGGTTGTAGAGGATTATGATGTCTTTTGTTCAGTGGTGTTAGTAACTTATGGCCTTAAAATACGATATTATAAAATCTCATTTTAGGGCAGAGTACTGAAGTCACAAACAATGGAACAAAACTGCACTTGAATGAGGCAGAAACTTACCAAAAATCACCACCAAAAATGCTAAATCCATATTGGGATCCTGTCTGCAGCAGAATCATGTGAGGGGGGTATGGGGCATCAAATTCTCCCTTCCCAAAAGCCTTGTGGCCCTGAATTAGAGGTCATTAGAGTCCTTTGTCCTGTAAATCTGCATTTACCAGCAGTGTATATCTGTGTTGGCAAACACATTTTAACAGCTTATCCCATAATATTTCTTTTTCTACTTCATATGATCAACGTTTTGATCCTCTTTCTTCCAGAACCTATAAAGAGCTTCTCTTTAACTACTGAAAAATGTATGTAATTTATTAAGGCAGTTCAGTAGTTACTCTTAGTTTGCAACAGGCAAACCTATTATGCAAACAATATTGTCACCTTCTTGCAGTGACTTCCTTCCCCCAGCTATAATGAATTCCCTGCATGCTACTTTGCTGTAAATTCTCCATCTAAAAATTCCATCCACAATGTGATGTGTCAGGGGAAACTGTACTTGACTTTTGAAACAGTTGGGAGGAGCAGAATGATAACCTACTAAAGTGCCTTGCCCTTAACTGAAATTATGGCAAGTAATTAAAGTTAGAGCAAAAAGACTTAAGCTTTGGACTGCTTATGTTCTTAGTGTTTTAACTTGGGTTAAATTTTTTTTTAGAAGTCTGATTTGAATGTCAAATTTGCATATTCATGCAGAAAACGTAGGGAGTGCTTAATTGCTTGTGTCCAGCATTCATATTTTTCTTGGGAAACAATGCTTCACATATTCACGTGTTTCATTTCCAGCTACTGTTTGCACCCATAAATTGACCTGCATATCTAAACAAGCCCTGTATTTGCTCATTATAGAGACAAACATGCCATGTTTAGAATTTTGCTTTATAATTGTATCAGTAACACCTGGCCACAGAGGAGATCCTTCTACTCCACTGGTGCAGAGGGTCTGGCTGAGGTGGTGTTCATGCTCCCAGAGCAGCCCTCAGTGCTGTACTTTGCCCTGGGAGCTGGAAAGGTGCAAATAACATAATGGTTGGGGGTTTTTTGAGTTGTTTTTCATCTTTTCTCTCCACTGCCCAGCTGGAAGGGGGAGTGGGTAGAGTGGCTTGGTTGGCACCTTGCTTTAACAGAGATATGCATATATTCACTTGAATAAAATAATGCCCACTGGCATTGAGTTTTTCCTCACTTGCAGAAATTATTTTTAGGATCCCTGAACATTTCACCTACATAAAATGAACCAGTACTATAGGTTGTTTGGTTTTTGCCCCCCTCAAAAATGAAAGAAATAAAAGGTTTGCTTATTCACTTGCCCTGTCCTTTGGCAGCAGGAGGCAAACTTAAAGTCTGGGGTTTTTTTTTCAGGCTCTTGCTGTCATTGAAGCACCAGTTTTCCTAGGCAGAATAACCTTTTGGTAGAAGAGGTGGAATTTCTCTACTGCTTTCAGAAGGTGTTAATTGCTAGACCTGTAAGCTGAACTCAATAGACATAGCCAGACACTGAAAATTGTCTTCAAATCCATGGGACAATGACAATGGCAATTACTATTAAATACATTTATTATATATTTTTATTAATTATATTAAAATAAATTATTATTAAATACATTTACAATACTATTAAATAAATAATAGCAGTAGGGTCAGTAACATACTATTTTTTTTTTCAGTTCTGGCATATCCTGGCCATGTTTCAATGACCAATGGCCATGAAAGGAAAAATATGGGTTTGCCATTTTAAAAATGTCCTCTGATATATTCAGGTATTTCTTCCATCTAACTAGACTTTACAAAATCACAAAAGTTTCTGTTAATTTCAAGAAATATTTGTAGAGAAAAAGGTAAAGGAGGAGATGTATTTTAAATCATGTTTTTATTGTGGAGATTCCTGTGCATCAAATGCCTGTTTTTCTTAGGAAAAATTTATTCAGCTACTATAGTATCCCAGTACAAGAAGGCCTGTCCTGTGAAAGTAGTAAAATCTGAATTTCCAGTGGTTGATATGATGAACAGAGAATGGAGGCTTCTCTGCCACAAGCACTGACTTTACAAGCAGTGTGATGAGCACAGACCTCTGCAGATTTGTGGAGGAATTGAGGTGTAATTTTAGTGGGCTTGTGTTTTAATAAAGGAGTCATGCATCTTCTGTTGGGTTTTAGCCTCACCTGACCTTAGTGTTGGCACACAGAGCCAGAAAAAATCCTACCAGTTGGTGCTGTGTAGTCAGAAAGGAGTCCCTTCCAGACTAGGCAATTATTAGGACAAAAATTCTCATCCTATAGAGTTTGGATCTGAAATACATTTGAATTAAAGGTGTAGGACACAAAAAGAGCTGAAATTAATAGAAGACCACCTCAATGAATTTTCTGTGGCACATGTAAAAGAACAAGACCCACATTCAGAAAAAACTGAGTGCATGGAAGGGTGATGGAGTTCCATTGATGATTTGCAGTGTCAAGGAATTGCACAACAGAAAGGTGGAGTTTTAAAAGTGGCAGTGCTGTGAAGAAAAACTTAAAGAGAATGTGATTTGCATTTAGAAAACAGATTGTTTTACAGATATTGGTTCCATTGGATAGTTATTCCCTGAGTAACATCTGCTGCATGATCTCAATAAATCTGGTTATCTCCCACAGAAATGAGCTGAGCAAAAGATCTGTAGGAAGTTTTGAAAATACTCTTTGTTATTATGTGTCATTTACACAAAAGAATCAAGCTACATGGCCACTAATGACAGTGAACAGGAACAATACAGTTTCTTGTACATTCTGTTGTGTGCATTTCCAGTCTATAGGCTGCACTTAAAATACAGCAATTTTACAAGCATTTCTCATTTGCCCAGGCTATGGAGTTAATGACACAGAAAAAACATGAAGAATTTGTATGGAGGAACTCCATTTACTTAATTTCCAACTCAAACATAACAATATGAAAAATAAGTGATATATGAATAAAGTTGTGTATCCTTTTTTTGCTTTTCACAGTTCTTGTCTTGCAGCAGTCCGGGTTGAGTCGTTGTGGCACACAACAGGTATGTGTCCTGCCAGAAACAGCCATCACCCTTTTGACATTTCTACTGCCTCTCAGCTGCTGGGAGGTGAGAGTAGGAAGATATCAGCTTCTCAGTCACAAAGGAAAGGAGGCAGTAAAAAAAAATGCCTCTTCCATAATTTATTTGATTATCTTCTCCATTTGTCAGAGCAGTAGAGCCCCAAAGCCCACATGGATTTTGTGAAGCACTCTGGCTTGTAGGCATATATTTAAAACTTCAGCAGACAAGGATGGCTTTGTATCTTTAGCATGTGTTTTGCTGAATCACATGCCAACAGGAATTTATTTTTTCAAAGTCTTGCAAAATGCCTTCACCAGAGCCATATTTCTGTTGCGTTTCTTCAAATGAGATTGGAGAGAAAGTAAATGAAATCTCAGAACCTGTTTCTAAAAAGACATATGTTCAATTTCGAGTTAGCTGTCTTGATTTTTCTCAATTCTAGAAATAAAATTCACTTTTTGGCATAACTCTGACACAGCAGAACACTGTCTTGCTGCTGTTTGGACATTAAGAAACCACACAGCCATTCTCTTGCTTGATTGTTTTGGTGTTTTTTTTTTTCAGATAAAGACATGAAAAGTAACACTGCCAAAATGTACTAACATGGGATAATCTCAGTGTCCCCATTAGTTGTGCACTTTAAATGACAGAGGTAAAAAACACCCTACAGGATAACAACAAAACAACCCTGAGGAAACATTCTCACAGTGAAGTGTTTGGACTATGTAGAGGAAATGGAAGGTCTTCTCAACCTGAAAGTTATTGGGCAATTAATTGTCAGTTTATAATTGGGTTTACATACATATTATATTGTGAGAACATATGTTGGCAATTGCTATTTTTAGACAATTGAGCACTAGTAGAGTCTGAATGGAGTTTGGAGGTAGAAGATGGGATGTGTATTAATCCAAGCAAAGTTGTTAATCCAAACATAGTTGTATCTTACAGTTAGTGCTCCAATCATTTTCTACTCTTAGGAAATAACTGTTGTGTGATTCTTTTCCCAAATTCAATAGTCAGCACTATTGTGGTTTTTTTAATGCAAAGACTTACATAAATAGCAAAAAAAGATTGTTGTTACAAGTAAATGAGGAAAATATTTGGTCTTGCTCTGCAAGGCACCACATACAACAGTTATTAAAGAAGTGTTTAATTGTCCTGGTTTCAGCTGGGATAGAGTTAATTTTCTTCTTAGTAGCCAGTACAGTGCTATGTTTTGTCTTCAGAATAAGATCAATGTGAATCACTCATTAAGGGTTTGGTTGTTGCTCAACAATCCTTACCTTAAGTCAAGGATTTTCCTTATATTTTAATTTAATTTTTTCAGTTATTAAACTCTTCTTATCTCAACCCGTTGGTTTTAGCTCTTTCCAGCTCTTCTCCCTGTCTCCACTGGAGGGGCTGGGGAGTGAGTGAGCAG
>JAOTQP010000403.1:4794578-4812682 GCA_026413545.1 Cichladusa arquata | reverse complement strand
AATTCAATAGTCAGCACTATTGTGGTTTTTTTAATGCAAAGACTTACATAAATAGCAAAAAAAATTGCTGTTACAAGTAAATGAAGAAAATATTTGGTCTTGCTCTGCAGGGTACCACATACAACAGTTATTAAAGAAGTGTTTAATTGTCCTGGTTGCAGCTGGGATAGAGTTAATTTTCTTCTTAGTAGCCAGTACAGTGCTGCGTTTTCTTCAGAATAAGATCAATGTGAATCACTCGTTAAGGGTTTGGTTGTTGCTCAACAACCCTTCCCCTAAGTCAAGGATTTTCCTTATATTTTAATTTAATTTTTTTCTGTTATTAAACTCTTCTTATCTCAACCCATGGGTTTTAGCTCTTTCCAACTGTTCTCCCTGTCCACTGGAGGGGTTGGGGAGTGAGTGAGCAGCTGAGTGCTGCTTAGCTGCTGGCTGAGGTTAAACCACAGCACTAATAAATATTATAAATATACAAAATAAAATACTTGTCACAGATAATTGTGGTGCACTTTACAATGTACTACTCAATTTCTCTTCCTGTAGGGCTGTAAAGTTGGCAAGTGGCAAAGAAGATCTCTTCTGCATCATAGCCTGCCAGTGAGTCTACTGTTTATAATAGTACTGGGAGTATTTTTCATTTGCAAATCAGCAATTGGAGGAATGAAGTAATTTAAAGTTATGATTTTTCTGAATGTGCTTATTGCACAGTGATCACCTGCAACATCTTGCAGTGATGGAAAATGAAAATCATTATCCTAACAAGTTTTCTACTAGATTTTTCATTCAAGCTAGCTAAAGGACATGCGGATTGATTCTGCTAGCTTGTCCATGAAAATCTACTTCTACATGCAAAATTCTTCTCATCTCACTCAAATATGGTCCACTTGAAAGATTCCTCTCCCAAAACACTTCACTATAATGTCTCCGGCCAGCATTAAACAGTCTTATTTGGTCACAGAAAACTTTTTCTGGAGACAAGCTCTCTCTCTTCTCAACAAATATTAAGTACTATTTCTCAAGCTCCGTAAGTAGTTTGAGAAAATTTTCTCTGAAATTTCTTTTGGTAATCCATCATCATGGAGGTAAGATCTATACCTACATTCACAATACCCTAACCCTTTGGCACTGCAGCAGGTAGTAATTATACACAAACTACACAGAAATTGCTCCATGTGCCTCCTGCCACGGAAATAATTTATACCAGTGGTGAGTTGACTTTGGCCAACTGCCAGATGTTCACCCTGCCACTTCCACTCACAGAATCACAGAATATCCTGAGTGGGAAGGGACACACTAGGATCATCCAGTCCAACTCTTGGCCCTGCACAGACACCCCAACAATCCCACCCTGTGCATCCCTGGGAGTGTTGTCCAAACTCTCCTGGAGCTCTGGCAGCCTCGGGGCTGTGCCCATTCCCTGGGGAACCTGTTTAGTTCCAAGAACCCTCTGGGGAAGAACCTTTCCCTGATCTCCAGCCTGACCCTGCCCTGGCCCAGCTCCAGCCATTCCCTGGGTCCTGTCCCTGTCACTACTTTCTCCCAAATCTATTGCTTCTCAACATCTCCAGTTTTATTTTTTTCCCCTCTAGGAATAATAATGCATGTTCATGAGAACAGCTTTATGTCTATAGTATTCTTTACAAAAAGTTTTCTCAATGGACTGTGTATGTAACAGTCTCATATTGACAGAAAGGCTTTCTCTATGTTTATCTGCTTGGCTCTTTCCAGTGTTAGACTGAGTTTACATAATGTGCAAGTTATATAAAAACCTTTAGGGACAAAAATTTATAAAACATATAGTCATAATTTTTGCTCTTAACTCTTCTTTTGTTTGGGTTTGGGGTTTCTTGTTGGTTTGGGTGTTCTTTTTTGCACTGATTAGCTCAAACATGAGTTAGAAAGCAACCTCTCTGGAACACATTTTGTTCTTTTAGAATATCCATATAACTGATATTCCAGATAATGATATGACTGGCAATTATTAGCACACCTTCTTTATCTGTCTTTTTGGATCCACCAAGTGTCTCATTTGCATGGCCAAGTATTTAACTTTTCATGACTGCATGCCCCACAACTTTTACCTAGAGTTCCCATAGGACTCAGCTTTGGCTACACCGTGCTATTATATTGAACTTCTCTAATTCAGAATACCTGATACTATCAGAGGCCAATGTTACAGTTCATTACAGTGACATGAAATAATAGCATGATGTTCAGCAGGTGTGCAAGCTAATGGAATATGCCAGGAAAACATGCATGGGAGATCCCCAGCAGTGTTTGTGGTAGCTCCCTGGATTGTAGGCAGTAAGGCTGACTCAGACCTGTGCCAATAATACCCATGTTCCTTCTGGTAGGGTTTAACAAACTTGTTTCCTCTGCAAGGCAGCAGGTGAAGAGCAGGCAGGGAGCAGCAGGCAGGGAGCATTGTCTGTCAGGAGCCTGAAACTGGAAAACAGGCAAGGAACAGACCACAAGTTACAGTGATGCTCATCATTTAATTTCACTCCCTGTATTTTTTTGATAAATGTGTTTTCCAAAGTCTTTTACTTCTTTTTAAGAAGCAATATCATCTTTTGAAATGGAGAGATATTTTCTGGAAGCTATGGAAATATTTTAAGCATTTCACTTCCCATCTCCATCCAAAAGGGTTTTATCCTTAGGGAGACACATATAAGCCTGCTGTCCCAATTTCCTTAAGTTTTTCAGTTTTGTTAAAGAGTTTCCTAGCCCAGGGTTTAGAATACCTAATTAAACCTACACCTTACTTTGCACTGAACTTCAAAAAGGTGTTGTTTGTAACATAAATATAATTTTCAAACTGGTTGGGTGGATAAATTCCAATTTTAATTTTTTTCCTCTCTTTTCTTTATAGGCATAACTTGACAAATAATACCTCTAAGTAATCTTGTAGTTTCCCCTGTGTTACACTATAAGAACCTTCTGCCTACCTTGAATAAGCTTAGAATAATTTTTTCCATGGTTCTTGTCCAAGCATTTCTGCCATGAGTAAGTTATCCATGCAGATTAGATGTTTTAGGAGGAAATGGGGCAGCAGAGTGGAAGCTGAGGCTTGTTGTGGTGAGCCAGTTGTACAGGAAATACTTATAAAATAGGAGAAATAAACGAGCCACAAACAATAATAGTTTCATTGCAATGGATGTCTTGTCTCATCTTCAGGAAAGGTGTAACTTCTCAGATTTCCCTTCTGACCTGGTATATTTATGCTGTTTTTCCAAAGCAGTATATGCCTGCTAACATCCATTTCAAGAGAATAAGAACACAATTAATTCATTAATCTTATAGTTCTTTAGAGGAAAATTTAGAAACACAAGAGATACAAATTCTCCTTGGCACTACAATTATAAATTTGACACACACCACTATGTATTAACCCAACTCTCCTTTCATGGTAGTTGCTTTAGCATTAATAGGGTCTCTTCATGGTAAGAAGCTCCAATATATTTGAGTCATGACCTTACAGTGGAGAAAGAGAACACAGCTACTAACAGAGAGACCTTTTAAATCAGTACAAAGTCACATAAACTCATATCTGTCATCAACCATTCCATAGGAAAAACAGCTGTTTATTTTAAACTCCCAACTTATTAAAAAATTATAAAGAGTCCAAATTGTCAATTCTAATGGAGAGTTTGGTAAGGAACATAGGTAAACAGATTCTCTGTTAGATGTTAACTTTATGGTCATGCAGTAATTGTTAAAAGGTTTGAAAAAATAGCATATAGCACATACATAATAAAGGAATTGTAGAAAAAGAAAAGAAAAAGTAATTGGAAAATCATAGCAATCAAACTCACTATATCTGTAATCTGTGTATTTACATGCACTATTTTATACATTCAGCTATCTCAAAAAATTGACAGAGATTGTTGTAGAAATTTGTAATTTCAGCTGACATCTTGCAGCTCATAAAATTCATCCATTAAGAGGGAAGAAAACAAGAGAGCCATAGTTAAATATAGAAAGCCTTTGAAATAAATGTCTTATCTCCATCCTCAGCAAAAGTAGTTGAGGGTTTTTTTGCTGACCACAGGTTGATAAAATTGTGGTAGATAAAATCCTGCACTGGTATTGTATCAGAATAGTTGATTTTGTCACAAGTAGATGGATTAAAGCAAATAAGCACCTAGCTCACTTTAGGCACTGAAATTAAAACCTTGGAAAAACACAGTAATTTAAGTTCACCAAAAGGTTTAGATTAGCACTTGATCATTTTGCTGAGCACAATAGTGAAAATCAACTTCTTGTAGGAAAGTTATGCACTGAAACTAGACAAACCTATTTACCAGTTGGTCACCCAAGGCATATGATTTTTACAATTACTAGTAAAAAACCCCAAAAACTATTATTAGTAAAAATCTCAGGCAGACTCCAAGACTGAGAACAAATCCTTCACAACATCACAATATTCCCAGGAAATGTCTAAGGTGGTATTAGCCCATGGTTAATCCCCCCTTCCCAAAACCATGAAGATGACCAAAGCTGCCAGCCTTGGGATACAGGGGAACATTGGGAGGGTAAAAAAAAACAGTAGGTGCTAGAATGTCCTTTTTTTATAGACTATTTTCACTATATTACTAATGAGGGTTTTCTGTAGCAAGCACAAAGCTTGAGCTATTACACAGTTTGAAGATTAGTGTGACTAAACCCAGAAGTCATTGCTGAGTCTTTATGTGTGCAACAGTTTTTTGACAAGGTTTCATGAGCTTGGCATATTGTAGGATTGTACCTTTTACAGTTATGATGCTAAATGAGTGACACAATTGTTAACCACAGGATTAACCTCTTGCTTTTGGATGAAGTACCTTCTAATTACAACTGAAGCCATCTTCCCAGATTTATGACAGTGCTCCACGTTGTGAAGTGCAGCAGCCTTTCAGGATGGTCCATGACAGCCATGTGGTTGTATGGCAAAATAAATAAGAACTACCTGCTCACCATTTTTATTGCAACAGCTTTTTTACAGCAGTGGCTGAGAACACTACATCTTGCAGTAGTGCTGCTGTAATGCTCTAGGTCACTACTGCAGAACAGTAACATTTTTAAAAGCTTGATTGAAAAATTAGGTGTCAAATTTAATAAACCCTTTGGTTCTTTTTCTATTACTCTGTGCCATGGGTCCTCTCTCTGCTTTGAAGTAGCATATTTTTTTCATTTGGTGGTAGCAATAATTCAAACATACAAACCACCACATATCATTTGACATAATTTGCATTGACTGGCAGGTTCAAAACTAACCTGAAGTAATGAATTTTTTGCATATGTAATATATGTGATACAGACAGATTAGGGCAAAAATCTTATTAGTAAAGTATAGGGAAAGCTGCATTTGGATGAAAAAAAAGTCACATTTCTTCTGTGCTGGAAGATTCTAAAAATTTGGTATGACTACATATTTAAAGAAAACAATTAAAATATTCTTACTAATAATCAGAAGTAAGCTGACTAGACAGGGCATGTACAGAGTCTCAGAGAGCAGTGTCTTTAGCCCTTCAGATTTGATTACATTCAGCTTGAGCTGCACAGGAATCCTGTGTCATGATGGTGATGCTGGCTCCTATATAATGTTTATTTACCCAAGACTCAAACACCTTACTGGGAATGAGCTGCCTCTGAGAAACTACCAGAGAGAATGATCTGGGAGATGTTTCTGTATGACTTTATGATCAGAGAATAATTAATTATTTGGCAACTGGAGAGTCACCAGGGCTATATGAAATTAGATCAAAAATTTCTTTAAGATTTGGAAGCAAACATGATAAAGCACTGAAAATCCCTCCAGAAGAAGTAACACTTCAGCCTAGCAGTGTTCTGAACCTTTCAACAGAGCTATGTTTCAGGACTTAAACACTGCAGTAGGCCTAGTGAAAGGACAAATATCCCAAGAAACAAGTGGAAAATTGAAAGGCAAGAATACTCTCCAGGTAGAACATTAAAACAGTGGTGAGGGTATGAACAGCTGATTGGAAGAAAATCTGGTTGGAAAACATCTAATGGGAGGACAAGTCAGCCTCTTAAGCATCTCTACAACTGTTTAGAAAATAAGGTGGAATAAGAGGAAAGTTTACAGTTCTTGCTAAATGATTGTTTTTTAAAATTGAAAATATCAACTTTCTATATTTCAGATAAATATGACCTGCTCAAAGAGGGAATCATGCTCACCCCTTGGGGTTCCTGTCTTTATCTTCAGTGATCTCTTTCACTGTCCTCAGATTTTTTTTAAGTAATCAAAGGAACAAAATCAGTTTCTCTTGAAACTAGAGACAAAGTATTTGTGTTTCCCGGCAAAACATTAAATAATACATCGAGTTTATAAAAATCTCTGTAGCACAAGAGCTGAGCAAGGTCAGAAGACATTTGACAGCAGAAGTGGCTTTGACCCTATTGCTTATAATGATGCAGTATTTCATATAGAGCATTTTTACTCCTGTCATATGTTTCATCCACTGAGCCTTAATTTAAACTGGCCCATCCAACACCATTGCCTACAGTTTCACAGACTTGATTATAGATAAGGTGAATTTTTCCTACACTTTAAAAAACAAAATAATAAAGCTGCTATAATGGAGTGCAGGTGGAGCTCATCTGGGGTAATGAGGTTCTAAATGGATGTTTTGCAAACAAAACACTCATTGTGACCTGACAGCTCACCAATTCTCATGCTGTTTCTAAATGGTTTGTTTTGTTCTGTCTGAACTCAAGTGAAAATGAAGATTTCTGCTGCTGCTGGTGGTGGTACAAATTAGCCAGCTGCATTTCAAACAAGAAGATTCACTTGTTTCCCCTTTTTTGTTCTTGAGCTGCTTCCTGCCTACCCCCTTAGTCAGAGGAACAAGCAAATGGATTTGAGACCTGAAATTTTGGAAATTTTTTAAGAAAAAAATAACAATTCTGCCATGGTGGCTGCTCACAGGTCCTAAACACAGGATTCAGGCAACTGAAGTCAGGGTTCAACTTTTATTGACTGTTACTTAAATGCATGGTTTGTATCCTTCTAGGTAAGAAATATGTTGTGAGGAGGAGAACACAGATATTGTGACAGCTCCTGAGTGTAGAAATTTAACATTAAAACACCCAGGACTCAGAGTGCTCTACACAGACACTCCAGAGGAGCTGCTTTTTCCAAATCCTGCCGACTGCTTTTTAGGCTGGTAAATATATCATGGACTTCTGGCCTCTGGCATTACTTGGTCTAATCAGGCCTTTTTTGAGCTATAAAATTCTGTATTTTTTATCACTGGTTATAGAATAGATTCCCAAATATCTGTAGCCATTTGAATTCCAAGGCATCAGCTGGAGTGACTCATTGTATTTCCCTGAATGAAAAAAAAAGTGGGGGGGAAAGAATGGGAAGATGACAGGAGTGCAGAAACAGCTGCAATGAAACAACTATCATGCAAAGCATCCCTATGCCATGGTCCTAAATTCCAGTGTGATTCAATGGGGTGTGGTTATTTCCCCCAAAAGGAAGAATGGAGATGGAGACCAGAACTACATGACACAAATTTTACAGCACAAATAAAAGTCTTAACCTACAAAACTGGGCAGTAACAAGACTTGGGATTTATTAAGGATAATACATGAGCTATGTGCACAATGGTAGCAGCAAGAAGGTAAATAACATTTTGGCATCTATTATGTCTCCAGAAGTTAGATGTATCAATGAAAAGGTAGATATTCACATATAGAGCAAGAGCAAAGCCTCATTTGCTTTTCTTTTTTAGTATATTACATAAAAACTGCAAAAAGCCAGAAAATATTTTAAAATATTTCTTAGACTAGCATTGGAAACAAGGAAATGCCTCATAAGGAATGTGAAACCAGGGTCTGCAAGTATCCAAAAAGGAAACTGAGACCTTGAATAAAAATATAGGTTCAAAAATACCCTAAAAAGAAAAGACTAAGCTAAGTGAATTTTCAGTTAAAAAACGGATGAATGGCATTTCCTGGGAAGTTCTACTCAAGGATAAATGAGCTGGACAGAGCTGATGGCCCTTCAAAATGTTTTTCTTACAGCACAAAACCCTTGAACCCCATGTGCAAGTAACCAAGAAAGAAAACCAGCATGACCGAGTAAGAACCACCTGGTCACACTTATCACAAGAGGGGAATGTATAGGCAGTGGAAGCAGGGACAAAAATCCTAGAAAGAATATAGGAATATGGTCCAAGACTACAGTGAATAGATCAGGAAAAGTAAAGCATGTTTGCAGCTAAGTTTGACAAAGAATGTAAATAATAATTAATAATAATAATAATGTCTTCTACTAGTGGGTTGGGCACAAAATGAAGATTACCAAAATATACCCCTGCCTTGCACCCCCAATAACTAGCACAGGAAATCTGGTGACAATTGGCATGGAGGAGGCTGAGGTACTCAACAACTGTTCTTGCCTCAGTTTTAAATGGTGATCCCTCTCCTCACACTTCTCAAATCCCTTAAAGTCAAGTCAGAAACTGGGGGGAAGAAATCTTTCCCATCATAAGTGAAGATTAAGTTTGAGCTCATCTGAAGAACATGAGCATAGACAAATCTGAGGGGCCCAATTATCATAGATCCATATCCATAGATCACTGGGTCCTGGGGAGAGTGGCAGATGTAGTTTCTAAGCAGTTCTCTCCATCATATTTGAAAAGTCCTGGCCTGGTTCTGGTCTGGATATTTTTTTGCCAGGAGTGGCACAGCAAAGACCCTGAAGTTATTCTATACTGACTCATATTGTTGCCTGGTGGGGGGGAAAGGGAGTCTCTCCCAGGGCACAGGGATTCCTGGTGGAGAAAACATGGCTGAGGGAGCCATCTGGTACTGTCTGTTTCCAGGGAGTTTTCCTATGTGAATAATTTCTTTTCCCACCTGTTGTTAGTACTGTTGCTGTTAGCAATCCTTTTCTTATCTCATCTCTGCTTCCAGCACCTTGTTCTGATCTCAGTCCACAGTCTTTTTTTCTCTCCAGTTGTCGTCTCCAGCTGGCAGGTGAGTGGTTTGGAGAATCTTGGAGAAGGCACTGTACTGAGGAGCACCATTCTTATTCATGGACATCACAACATTCACATGAAGTCTGCAGCTACAGGATAAAGGGAAGCAGCAATAGCCTTTTGTGTCTTTTGCTGCCTTATATTGAGAGACTTCTAATTATTTTGATATGAAGCTTCTGTTTTCTGGTGGGTTTCTGCTTAGAAGAGAACTGTGGTAAAATTACTTACACTTCCTAAATTCCTGCACAAAGAAATTTCAAGTGCAGTCTCTTCAGGGTGCAGGTGTTAGACAATGGAAAAATAAATGTGTAGATTTAGAAATGAGAAAATACTGCTGTTGTTGTTTGAAGCCTACTGTCTTAGCAAAGTTATGGAGGGAGAAAAACATGACTATGAAAGTACATGCTGCAGTTTGGTCAGACAAAATGTAATTTTGATATAATGCTCAGGATTGATTCTTTCTCTGGATACTGTTATTATGAGCTAGTCAGAGAAGGAACAGAAAAAGCATCTGTGTACAAGACAGCACAAAATTTCCATAAAAGATCCAGCCTCTCTAGAAGTCCAAGATTTAGCTGAGATTAATTCAGATATCTTTAAATTTTCGGTTTCTCTCAGTATGTCAGACAGCATATACTACATCTGGATAAAACTGCAGCTGCTGCTTTCTTTGTTCTTTTAAGCATGTTATATTTTTGTAGAGCAACAGAACATGGCAGAGTACTGAAGGAGAGGATAAAATATGCTTGAGGATAATTGAGATTATCATCTGCACACACTGCAGTAAAGGATCTAGTCCTAAAGGGCAATGTTAAGCCCTGTACTGGTAACCTAATTAACCATGAACGTTATTCAAGTGCAGCAATGTCAATTTATGTTTTCCTCCTTATATACTGATAGGCCTGGGAATGCTGGAAATAAATATCATCTTTAAGGTTGGGTTCCAATATTTTCCATTTGGTCTGCAAACTGTTAAAATCTATTTGACCAGAAAAAGATATAAAAGGATGCATGCACCGGTTTTGTTGTTTGTTCACACATTGTAAAAGAACCATATTCTCTTTCTTTTACTTCTCCCAAGAAGATTTAGAGAGTCACCGCCATTAGTAAACAAATAAAAGAGAGACATAAAGATTCTTTATAGTTTTTTTGCCTAGAACTTGTAAAAAAGAAAAATAATTATCATTGACATTTCCTTGCAAAATTATATAGGTTGTGATTTGTTTCTCTTAAAAATAAAAGTGGCTGTGAGGAAATGGATATTGTGTTCTTTTAGGTTATTTTTAAGGCTCTTACCCTTTCCATTTGTGAGAACTTTGGTTCTCTCTCTTCATTTATTACAGTATTTATTGGGTCCTCGTTTCTCGCACCTTCTCTGTTGAGATTTGTAAAAATTCTCAGACTTCTGTGTGGACTAATGGCCTTTTTTTTTTTATGAGAGCATCTCAAATGAAAACTTTTTGCTTTTCTGTGGCACCTAATTTCCTGAGTTTCTTTTTCTGAAGATTTAAGGTAACTATGAGGATGGGGAAGGGTCTGGAGGGGAAGACATGTAGGGAGAGGCTGAGGGCACGTGGTCTGTGTCAGAGAAGAGATTGAGGTCAGACCTCATTGGGTTCTTCACATCCTCATGAGGGGAAGAGGAGGGGGAGACACTGATCTCTCTGTCATGACCACATGACAGGACTGAAGGAACATCTGGAGCTGTGTCAGGGGAGGGCTTAGACTGGATATCAATGAAAGTTCTTCCCAGAGAGGGTGGTTGGGCACTGACCAGCTCCCCAGGAACTGGGCACAGCCCCGAGGCTGCCAGAGCTCCAGGAGCATTTGGACAATGCCGTCAGGGATGCACAGAGTGGATTGCTGGGGTGTCTGTGCAAGGCCAGGAGTTTGACTGAATGATCCTTTTGGCTCCCTTCCAACCCAGGCTATACTCTGATTCTGTGATGCTGTGGTGCTGTGGTTCTATGATTCTGTGGTTCTAGGGATTTGTGATACTACTGCCACAAATTCCTGCTGCTGCAGAGATAAACTACTTTTCTTACTTCTGTTAAAGAAAGATCTGCCTCACTTGAAGGGATGGAAAAAATTGGCATGCCAGGTTGAGCTCAAAGACACCTCATCTTTGTTCAGCAGTAAGTTAAAATGTGTGCTCTGGGTTTCCCGGCTGCCAGCTCTGGATCATGTGCATGTACTCTGCTGCTCCAGCAGGGCCATCCCAGAGCACATGGCACAAGATTGTCCAGATGGTTCTGGAATATCCCCAGTGAGGAAGGCTTCACCCTCTGCCTGATCTTTTTCAATATTCAGTCACTGTACTGGAAAATTCTTCCTCATGTCCAGATGAAACCTCCAGGGCATCCCTTCCCGCCTGTTCCTCTTTTTGTGCCGTTGCTGGGCCCCATGGAGATGAGCCTGGTCCATCCTCTTGACAATGACACCAAAGACCCTCAACTCTCCCTCTTACTTCGTGTGTGCACCTCAGACCTCTCTTGTGCTGCAGCAGACTTGTCAATTAATGGATTCTGCAGGGGAGGTGATGCTGAGTGGAGCATCTCAGAGCTGAGTGGTTTGAGAGATGTGTGAATGCCTCCAAATTCATTTCTCAGGTCTCTCAGTATAATGGGCTATAACTCAGTGCAGGTATGGTATCAAAGTCTGTTTCTCTTGGAGAAAGCGAGAATAAAATCCAGGAGACTAATGGAACATAAAATGTTAGTTTATATCCCTGACAGAGCTGTCTGTGTTGCTCTCCATGTCTGAAGCACATGCAGATATACATTACCCATCTGAGCTGCACTATCTGGGGCAGGCATTTGCTGTTCCATGCAAGTAAGCCATGAGGAAATAAGGCACTTTCATTTATATATTAGTAATCTCTCAGTTCTTTGCTTACCTACTTAAGCAAGACAGGAAGCAGGAACAACAAACTCTTAGAGCCTCAATACATTTCCAGGACTGGTCTTTGCATGTTTGTACTTGGACTAAGTACATAGCAGGTGGCTGATGAAAACAATAAAAACAACAATAATACTGTTCTTAGCTGAAATTTGGATTGAAAATTCTTCATTTAATTTGAAATTAAAATTTTGTCTTTTTTTTTTTTCTTGGAAGAGAAAAATATTATATTTCATAACAGTTTATATTTTCAAACTTTTACAGGCCTCTTTGCAGTTAAGAACTTCGAAACATTTTGCATGAACTTTGTGACATAACTTTATGTAATTCCATAAAGAAATCCAGAATTGCTTGTCTTGCTTTTGTAGCTTTTTTTATAGCATGAGAATTGAGCAAAGGAGACGCATTATTTTGGAAATAACAACGAATCATACTTAGTTTTTTCTCACAGTATGACTAAATCTGCTGATAATGCTCTCCAAATTTACACATTACCAAAAAAAAATAATGAAGTCCATGCAGTTTTTCTCAGCAGCATCTCTTAATGAGACTGCTTTAAAATAGACAGAAGTGCCATCTGCTGCTACTCACAAGAATCCCCCTCTCTCTCAGCCCTGGGTAAAAGGGACTCATGATGAAGCACCAGCGTCTGTGTTTCTAGCTAAACAGTAAATTTGGTTTTTAGTTACTAAACCAGTTAAGTGCAACCAATGCACTGGTTGGATTTGCCTTTGTTAGGAATTTAGCCACACACGTGGGGATTCTCCTCTGCTTCTATTAGCATCCAATTTGCAGACAGGAGTTTACAATGTACATGATAACATAAATGGAAAGACTCTACCATGCTCTCCTGCAGATAAATTGTTTTTTATATAACATGTTTAGGTGAGAAAGGGAATTAAACCAACAAAGGTCCTTTATAGTCTTCTGTGAAGGCATCTAAGAATCAAAGGGAACAGTAGGTACAGAAAAAAAAAAAAAAAGCACAGTACACACAGCAGATTTGATTCTACCACAGTACTTCCAGCAGCTCCAAAGGAAGAGGAATATAACTTTATATTTTCTCTTAAGCAACTCACTGATTTTTGTAAAGATCTTACTTAGCCATTTTCCTAAATTTACCATTATAAACTCAAAGCACATTTCTAGGAAGGAAAATCAGTTATCAGACTAAAAGAGGGGAAAATCCAACTAGCCAGCTAAAATAATTTCAATGAGATATCCATGGAATCAATCTTGCAGTGAGAGAATGACAACATCAAGTGCCTAAGCCCAGCTGCTCAGCTCCTCTATGGCTGCTCATTTTGTTTTACCCGTGGCAACTCCTACACCTGCTGCCATCTCATCTGCTATCTCGCTGGAGCTTCTTCTCAGAGCACAGCCACACAACCCCAGCCTTTACTGGCAGATAGAGTGTTTGCCTACACACCACACACTAATCACCCAGCCAGGCGAGCTCCTGTCTTCTGGTGCCTTTTCATTGTCAAAAGACACTGTTCAGATTATTGGATGAACTCACAGAAAAATGTTGTATTGCCTTTTCCTTAGTTAAAATTTTGGTACTGAAAAAACCTTTCCAATACCATAAACAGTGAAAAATTATGTCAGTTTTACTTAGCCTTGGTCAGACAATAGTGTTAAGAGTTTAGTATAAGAACAAGTGGAACACCTGTAAGAACTTGTTTTTCACTAGCAAATTAATTGATTTTGTAACTGAAAAGCAGAATATATGTTTGGTTGAACACATGAAAATTTCATATACTGACTACATACCACAAAAGGAAGCAAAATTGCTGATAAGTAACTAGATTGAATTAGATGGTTTAAAGACACGACACTATTAATCTAAGCCTAAATTCAGAAGAGATTTTGAGAAGGCACTCACCTTGATGAAGATGAAGATGCCACCTGCACCTGTTAACTCTTCCATCTTTCTGTTAACACTGTGGTCTTTGGTCACTCACATGCAAAGCAAAACTAAGGAAGTATAAGGAAATAGGATGAAGAGGGATGTAGCAACATTGGGAGCCAGGAAAGAGTAACACAATGAAACTGCTCTTGGAAAATGTCAAGTTAATACACCTGTGGAAGAATTATTTCAAAACTCTGGAGATTCACTGTTGATGTGGGAGATATGAGAGAAAAGTAGAACTCATAAAAGGCAGCAAATGAAACCTGCATCAGTAAGGCAGAATGCCAGATGAAAGAAAAATTGCAAATAGGGTTTCTGTGCTGCATTTTTTAAAGTCATATCATGATATATATGCAGAAATAATGCCAGGTTGCACCACAGTTGCACAACCCACCTGTAACATCATATTTGACTTTATGGCTGTAAGAGGGTGCCAGAAAGAACAAGATATACCACACAAATAAGGTGAAGTTGATCAAGCTCTGCCAGACCAAGAACTCCAAACTTTCTTCATTCAGGTGAGTAACATTTTGAAAAGATGTTGTCATCCATTTTTGTGAAGTTAAAAAAGTCTTTAATAAAATCTCTACCTTTTCCTTATGTCTCTGTTTTCCAGTTTTTAGTAATCTGCATGGCCTCCTGAGTTAGAGTGACTTTGGCTGGATATCTGGTGCCCACCAAGAGGCTTTATCATTCCCTCTTTCTCGATGTGACAGTGGAGAAAAACTATGATTAAAGTCTAGTGGGCGAGGTAAGGACAAAAATATCTCTCACACATCACCAGCTTGGAAAAACGCTGGGGAATTAATTTATTACCAAATATCAAAGGAGTATGATGATGAGAAATGCCAACAAACATAAACCAAAATTCCCCTACCCTTTCTTCTTTCTGATCTGAGCTTCACTCCCAACCTGTACAGCTCCTAAACCTGGGCAGCACAGGGGACAGGAATAGGGGTTGTGGTCTGTGCATCCCACGGTTTTTCTGCTGCTCCTTCCTCAGCACATACCTGCCCTGCTCCAGTGTGGGGTCACACCCATGGCAGACAATCCTTCCTGAATTTCTCCAGGCTGAGTTCTTCAAATGCTCTGCAGCTCTTCACAAACTGCCCCAGCATGTTCCACTGGGTCAGTCCTCCAGGGGAAGGCTGCTCCAGCCTTGGCCACAAGTCCTGCCAGAAGACTCGTTCCACTTTGGCCTTCTCTCCAGATGACAGCTATGAAGGTTCTGCAAAGGGTAGGTTGTGGATCAACAACTTCTTCCACTCAGACATGACCAGCAGAAGGTAAATCTCTGACTGTGTTGAGCATGAGGGAGCTTCTGGCATTCTCTCACAGAAGCCACCCCTAAGAGCCCCTCTGTGTCAAGGTCTTGCCACAAACACCCAGTACACCTCTGGGGAACGTGACCTGGATAACTCAGGGAGTGTGAACACAACAGTGTACGGCCAGAACACCCAAAACTCACCCCTCTGAGACGTTTCTTGCCCAAACACTGATAGTTATGATCAAGAGCAAATTAAAAATAACAAGGTTTCCTTACGGTGATTTTATGTAATTCAATTTTGAGAACAGCTTATGGCAGCTGCAAATATCACTGAAAATACTTATTCATTGTAAGGATTTTCCTGGTGCAAGTATAAGTTCACTAAGACTTTTTAAAGTGCAGATCATTGAAACAAAAATGACAACAATGTAGATCTTGGCACAGCTCCTCGAGATTGTCTGTACAGCAGAATTGAGTTTCACTAAATAGGTATACATAATTTAAATGATGACACATTTGTTTCATGGCAAAAAGGATGCACAATGAAATCATCTTATTAAATTTGTGAGGTAAAAAACAAGCAAACAGGGAAAATTAACACAATATTTTCTGCCCATGCTGTGGAATTCCACGTACAAATTATAGCTAAGTTTCAAACAACTGTGGTAGATAAAATTCAAGAACTTAGATAATTGCTCTTCAGTCTGGGCTCGAAGATTAAGTGCTGTTCTACTAGCTTTAATTAAACCATTTTCGAAGAAAGGTCCCAGGAATTAAGGGGGCATAAACATTATCCACCTCTAAATATTTTTAGATATATAAGTTTCTAAATCATAACCTAGTGAAGAACCAGTGCCAATTTAGTGTAATTACATATGGCAAACTATGAATCAAGCAAATACCACTTTATTGCTACCTTCTAACCCTAATATACAATTTCTCTACCCCTTCATGCAATCTCACAACTTATCATTGGTAAAGACATTCTTGCACCAGGTAAACATGTGGGCTTTTCTATTTTTCATTGATTTCAGAGTTTCTTGACATTCTATCACATTCAGCTCCTCTTGTCTCACCCCTTGTTTTCTTGTTAAGCAACAAGAATATGTTCCCACAACAAACCTTATCCCAGTGTCCAATACCTGGAATCATCCCAATTTGGTCCATTCCAAGGTCGAAACTTTTTATTTCTAGATGCTGTTATCAAACTTACATCCTTCTACTAATCCCACATCTGGAGGAGGATTCCATTCAGCCATTTCCTTTTTTTCCTTTTTGCTTTGTAACAATTGAGTACAATTTTCTATTGATATGAAGCAATAATTTTGCTAATATAGTCACAATTTACTTAACACTAATCACATTTATCGCAATATATTCTCTACTGGGTGTGCTTTCTTTGCTTCAGAAGTCGGTAAATAGAGACCAGTTAATTGCTTCAGTTGTTTTTTATGAAAATAGACTTTTTTTTTAATGAATCACATAAGTGAAGCATAAGAAATGGTGTTAGAAGATTGTTGAGGTTTATTTCTAATTAGAGCCACTGAGAATAATATTTTATTTATTACTGCGTTGAATTAATATTTCATATTTTGCTGCAGGTGTCCATTTCAGTGATTTATTCTGGTTTAACCATTGCAAAAATATAAAAAGGAAATCCCTCCTTCTCACAGACACACCACAGCATTTTTTCCCAAAAATCCTTTTCCTGCAGAACAAGAAATTATATGCACTGATTTTCATAATTAATTAGGATGAAAAAAAATCCAAAGATATCTTAAAAAAAAAGTCTAATTTTTTAAAAAAATGTCTGCTCAGAATCTTTGAGGGACACAGAATTTCTCTCCAACCTGGGAATCCAAAGATGAAAAGGATAAAGGAAGCAGGCAATTTTTAAGGATAATTTAAAATTCAGAAGAGATTATCAACTTCATGAAAGTCAATTTCTAGAGATTTTTTGCTGTAAATAATACATTTTTGGTTGCGTTTTGCCTTAAATTGAGTGCCTTGGGCTGGAGAAATGCTTATCTCTGAGGTGTTTTTCAGAGATCCTGTATCCTTGCATGACACAAGTAGGATTAATGCAGTTGCTCTTTTCCTGTGCACATGGTTTTGGTGTCTCTTTCCCACTCTTGCTTTTGCACATCGCTCTCACTTTCTCTTTGCTCCTCCTTCTTTCCTCCTCACGATACCCAGATCAGGCAACAGCAGGTTGCACTCCTAGGAACATATTTCTTATTTAAACCAATGAAAAACATACACAATCCAATCCCAAGTGGCATTTTTACACTTATGAATCATAGAATCATGGAGTCCCAGACACTTTTGGGTGGGAAGGGAATAATTTCCTGAAAAGATAAAAAACAGGATTTTTTGGGTTTTGGTTTGTTTTTTTTTCCAGCCATGAAACAAATATTAATATTGGCTGTGGGGAAGCTTTTCTTTTTTTAATGAAGTTCACACTGTTTGTTGATAAATACTGTGTCACTACCTAATATTTCACCATTTGCCTTGCACCTTTTCCATTGCAGATATCACAAGACTTGAGTTAAATCTAAAATCTGGCTTTAAACATTGAAGAATAACTTATTTCCATCTTCATGTTTCTGAAGCAGACTGAACAGAAATTGAAAACCTAGAAAGGCCCCATGCACATGTACCCATTTGGACCTGAGTGCATTGTTTGATGTAGATTTCCCCTTGTGCTCTATGTTTGTTCTGTACAGACTCACGTAGGCAATATCACCCTCATTTAAATAGGTCCAAGAACTAGAGAAATGCATTTTGAAATGGAAGAATATATATGGATATCCTACTACAAGTTCCTAAAAACAAGAAATCTGAGCACCAGATTTTGTGAAAATTTCCTTTTTCACTGAAAAAAACCAACCACTAACCAAAAAATTGTCTCATTTCACCGTCACATTACAGCACTATTGTGCAATTTTCATAAAATCACATTTTCTGCTTTATTTTATTGTAATGCATATTTTTAAAAATTCTTTGTGTCCTGGTTCTGGCCAGGACAGGGTTA
>JAOTQP010000403.1:4769923-4787083 GCA_026413545.1 Cichladusa arquata | reverse complement strand
CTAGAAGCTTTGTTGCTTGTAAAAAATATGCATAACAAACATAACAAACATTTGTGGAAGTTCACATAATTTCCTCTCCTTTTGAGTATGATTTGCCTTTACTTTTCTTAACTAAACTGGAAAGCTAAAGCCATCCAAACAATAAGATGAGAGCTGGTTTGGCTTTATTTTATTTCAAATTTGCTACCATTCAATTAATATCATTGTTTATTTCAAATCTGAAGTGTAAAAAAAAAAAAAAAGTCATTAGGGGATCTCAGATGATTAAAGTTAAAATTAAGCAACAACAGCCAGAAATGTTTGGATAATGAAGGATTATGAAACACAATGAATGGATTGTGTGTTCTTTGATGCAAAATCAACTTTATTAGACTTAATCTTCAGACTTTTTTTAAGATGTTCTAAGATAAGGAGCAAATGATGGTAATTAAAAGGGAAGGAGGGAATAGGAAAGGTAAGAAATTATAGATATTGAGAAAAAAAAATCATTCTACTGTCTTGCTCTTTCTCTCTGAAATAACATATAAATACTACATGGAATAAAGCTGG
The DNA here is from genome assembly GCA_026413545.1 of Cichladusa arquata. NCBI lineage: Eukaryota > Metazoa > Chordata > Aves > Passeriformes > Muscicapidae > Cichladusa > Cichladusa arquata. The sequence continues at coordinate 4,786,534 of JAOTQP010000403.1, read as the reverse complement.
ACTCTGCTAAGAACACCAGACTTGATAACAAAGGCATCATTGCCCTTTCTCAGTCACCAAGAAAAAGATCTGAAACACTTGATTCCCTGGGCTCAGGGACCTCTCCTCTATGGACAACATTGAACTGCTTCTGAATTATTGTATCAAATGTCTTTCTTTCAATCAAGAACAAACAAACATGCTGCTCTAATACAGAGTGGGCAGAATAATTTATTGGCTTTCACAGCGCATTTTTTATTTCTTGGTTGGCCAGGAAACTGCAGTGGAAAACCTACAACATGGTAGTTGCAGATGGACAGATTTGAAAGAGCCCTTTGTACACGTTTCAGTCTTTCTAAGAGAGAAGATGAAGTTCAGGTATGTTAGCAGTTTAGCTTTATAAAGCTTAGTTTGTTTATTCACTCCCAAAAAAATTTGGAAAAAAAGCAAAGGAAATTGAATTCTGTAGATACCATTTTTGCCAACCGTGGTTATGATGGCTTTTCCCTGCTCTTAGAGTGAAATAAGAAAATCTAGAAATAACATGTTCTGAAATATGGGTAGAGCTCACAGTATTTACCATCTTTTGTTTTCAGCATCTTCCCTGAATAGGGAAGGGGAGGAGGGGAACAATATAGAATAATTTCTGTGATTTTGTTGGTCAAAATTCCTTTAATTTTTTTCAGGCCAAGGCCCTGAGCAACCTGTTTAATCAAAGATGTTGAACTGAATTATCTCCAAAAAAGGTTTCTTCCATTCTCAAATATTCCATTATTTTTTTTTCTAAGATAAGAATGGATGAAGTTACAGACTGGGTGAGAGGAAGAAAGGAAACAGTTGCACCTAGAACCAAAACATGGTGATAACAAAAGGCAGCTATACACCATTCCATCCTTTGAAAGTACCATAAATTAAAACAGAAGGGAACTCAAACAGGCTAAAAAAATCAGTTGTTTTTGTGCAGACTTAGCACTTAAGCCTCTGGACATTTTTTAGTTTGTTAGAACATGTTCGTTAATAGCTAATAGTGTTCCAAGCAAAAGTAATGCTCTTATAATACTTGCCTCTAAGTTTTCCTATTTACTCGGCACTCATTATTCTTTCTGTGAATAAATAGATTTACTACTCTAATTGCGTATTACATGTGGGTGCTGTAAATAATGTCCTCCCTATGGAAACAGGAAATAGCTTTCCTGGAAGCTGTCCATGTTTGATTTGGTCTCTAGTTAGAGCTAACATTAATTCTTAAAGTACAGACTGAGTGCAGATTTGTCCAAAGGATATATTGTGGATGGTTAGGCTGATATCATAATACCAATGGCTGTGTCACAGGAACACCAAAAGTCTGAGGAAAGGAAACTGCAGCTGCTTTGTACTAACTTAATAACCTGACCAACCTGCGAGGGTAGAGCTTCCACCAACTTCTCCAACACTTGAATGCCTGGGAAAGACATCACCTAACGACAAAAGGTTCTGATTCTTGTTGTGATTTTGCTCTTTAGTAAATTAATTAAGCCATTGCTCTGAATACTTGCAGGTACTGGAGGACAAAAACTGGGCAAGAGCTGGCAATGTGTGCTCTGAACCCACTATGTGATGGGCTGATCACCCAGCAGGGGCAGCAGGGCAGGGAGGTTCTTCTCCTCTGCCCCCTCAGGTGAGACCCCACCTGCAGAACTGCCTCCAGCTCAGGGATATCTGGCACAAGGAACATATGGACCTACTGGAATGCAACTTTGAGGATGGCTATGAGCATGACCTAAGGGCTGGAGCTGCCCTCTTGTGAGGAAAGGGTTGAAAGGATGAGGTTGTTATCCTAAAGAGCAGAAAGCTCCTGTTTGGAATATAAAGGAGCCATGTAAGAAGGATGCAGAGAGACTTTTACCAAGGTCTGTAGGGACAGTTTTAAATTGAAAGATGATGACTTTAGGTTGGATATAAGGAAGACACTTTATTATGAGGGTGGGGAGGCCTTGGCACAGAGTGCCCAGACAATCTGTGGCTGTCCCTGAATCCCTGGCAGTGTCCAAGGCCAGGTTGGATGGGGCTTGGAGCACCCTGGGATAGTGGAAGGTGCTCCTGTCCAGGGCAGGGAGATTAGAACCAGATAAGCTTCAAAGGTCCTTTCCAACCTGTATTCTGTGATTCTATAACTCTTGTTGCAAATGTGCAGTAATAGAGTAAAGAAAAATAACTTCCACAAGAGTTTGGTTTCATACTTGTAGTGGTCAAAAATATGGCTTTAATTTTGTTATTTCCAGATTATGATCATTACTGAAGTAGACAAGAAAAAGGGACTGAAAGAGAGAGACAAATAAGAGATAGGAGAGTGCAGGAGATATTGACAAGTAGATTAACACCTCAAATGAGCAAACAGTCATAAATAGCTCTCATGGAATCACAGAATATGCTGAGTTGGAAGGGAACCTCCAGGAGCATGCAGTTCAACTCCTGGCCCTGCACAGGACATCCCAACAGTCCCATCCTATGCCTGAGAGCATTGTTGAAACACTCCTGGAGCTCTGGCAGCCTTGGGTCTGTGACCATGCCCTGGGGAGCCTGGGCAGTGCCTGACCACCCTCTGGAGAACCTTTTCCTGATATCCAGATTAATCCTGCCCTGACTCCTGGCATTTCATTGAGTCCTGTCCCTCGTCAAAGAGAGCAGAGACCAGAGTTGCCCCTGTGCTGCCCCTTGGGAGGATGTTGAAGGGCTGATGAGGTCTCAGTCTCCTCTATCCACCTGAAGTCTGACTAATGAATAGTTAATTTTTGATTACCATTCAGTTTACTGATGGCCCCATTTAAATTACAAGAATGTTCATAATTGTCAGTTTAGATGTGCCTGTGCAGTTTAAACTACTGGGGCCTTAGTAGCTGACTTTGATTTCAGACATAAAACTAAAACCAGCAGACACCTACATGAAGGTTTCAGTGTAGATGTTGATTTCAATAGCTGAGGCCCTCATGCACTTGAAAGATATATTCTATTATCTAATATACTTCTAAATATTTAGAAAAATTACTGTTTCCTTTGGCCATATGAAAGATTCGGAAAATTGACAGATTTTTTGAATAGTGATGTATTTTTAAATGCCATTTTTATTGTAGCATTAAAGAGCTCCAAACTGCCAAATTACAAGGCATCCAGTAATTCTATTAAAAACTTTATGATGTCTCTGTATTCCACTGCTTGAAACATGAATTTTCCTTTGAGCAATCAGTAGCTGCTTTTTAATAAGAATCTATCAACCTATGGTGCAATATGTCAGTTCTTTCAGACCTGTTTGGGTCAACTCAGCCTGAGGGGTTTTATAAGGAAGTTCTAAAATTTGAACTTGTTCATCTAATAATATATCTGAGACAAAAAGTTTAGATCCAGATTTGACTTTTTTAAATTTTAAAATTCATCTAGTGTTCTGTTTCAGGATTATAGACAGAAGCTTCCACATTAAAAAATGTTGGACAAGGAAAACCTTTCATTCTAGGTATGTGTCCATGCAAAAAGGAATAAATGGTCAAATGGTCATAACTTCTCCATTACTGCTAATTTTGTCTTCTCCCTCCCAGTGCAAGAGCTGCATCAGCCCTTTACTCACCCATTAGGTACAAAATTTAACTATATGTGGCTGAAAACATCTAAAATAGAACAATAGCCCTTGGTGCTCCTTTCTCTGACAGAGGATTTTTTTCCTTTTGGAGTATGATCACAAAATGACTCAGAGATAAAGTATTAGCAGTACCATTTCCAATGTTTGGGGGGGTTTTAATATTGTACAGAAAAGTGGTTTTCTAAAAGTCACATGGCCCAGCTAAAGGAGTATGAGTTTTGTATGTTGAGTAGATGGCTATTTTCTGCTTTTCACAGGCTGAGTTTATAAATTGTTACTTCTTCCACACAGAACTAAGGCCTAAATATTTTTTCTATTTTTTTTCATAGACCAGTATATGGCAGTGCTGCTCATCATTGGCATCTCTTATTGGTAGTGTTTAGATGAGATTTTAACAAACTTTGTATTTATATGAACTGTAGAATTCCAATTCTACCCTCATCTCCAACTTTCATGTCCCGTGTTGCTAACTTATAGAATACAGTATCTAACTACACAAAAATAAACCTGAAAGAGCTAAAATTGCTAATTCTTTTCTATTGCAACTGACATACTGAAGGCTGAATAGTACATTTTTAAAGTTATAAATTTGGAATTGCTTTCTCTATCCATTTTCCATTTAAGATGCTTTTTTTTTTCTTTATCCAAAACAGGGAACAAAAGTGAATCAGGCAGTATATTAAATGGCTGGAGACTTAATATCATCTACTATGCAGTGCTGAAGAATTATAGCCAGAATTTGGCATAAGGCTTACCTCTAATTCCCGTATACAATATTTTGTTAACATATATATATACTACTCTCAGCATAATTCATTTTGAATTAGAAAAGTGAAGGAAATTTATCCAAACCTAAATGGGGAAGAGTAGCAAGTCAGAAGGGAATCATCTGGATTGCTGACAAACTGGGGCAAGTAATGACTGTGGCATGGTCACTAATGCAGGCTGAAATAAGGTGCTTGTCCTCTCTTTATGGGAGAGGGACAATTAATGATAAGATCTGGTGCCAGGACAGTCTGTGCATCTGTTCAGTGGTTCAAATGCAGAAAAAAACTGATTACAGAACTATATATTCTTAAAAGGAGAAAAGGCCCTGGGGCAACTCAGTGAATCCTCAAAATAAGCCTGGCAACAGATGACACTGCACCTCCAATTTAAACCAGAGAGTGCACTTCTGGTGGAAAATGGTTCTGGTGGGTTTCTAGTCCAGCTCAGCCTGTCGTGTCCTCACTGAAATCCTTTAAAAAAGCACCCAAGAGCTAAAACAGTTTCTGTCTAATAGTCATACCTACATGTTTTTCAGTGGTCTTCTGTTCATCTGTGTCCACAGTCTGCTGTTGACCTCAGGTTGCTTTTTTTGCTACCCAAAGTTAAACCTGGAATAGTATCAAAAGGAAAAGAGAATGCTAAGGATAATTGGGTGATGTGACTTGAGCTATAACCAAGACCACAGGAAAGAGTGGAGATTTGGGTTTGCTATTCCCAAAGCAAATCTCTAGAGGTTCAAGTGGAGCCAGACATCCACCTCAGGGTATAGACTACAAGAATTTGTGGAGTCAGAACTCACAGATTATCCTGTTGCATTAAAGCCTATATAAACTTTCCACTAGACCAGGTTATAAAGCCATAAACAAATGTACAACACCATCAATATACCACTATTTTCCTAATCACAAAACTTCATTTCAGCTGCTTTTGATTGCTATCATTATAAATTATTCAGACTTTGAAAGCATCAATTATTTGTGAATAACTAGAAATTTTAAAATGGTTATTTTTAAACTTTGGATTTTTGCAAGCTCTCATCTTCTTCATGAACTTCAGAGTTTGGCTTTCCAAAAAGAAGTTGAAAAATATTTGAAACATTAGGGCTTTCCAAGAATTCTCAGTCATATTTTGACATGCTGTAAATTAAAATTCATCCATGACTTACTGGAATTAAACAATGTTGTAGCTAATTTAGGCATGTAGTCTCTTATTTCTTATGATTTATAAAGAGGTCAGACTAGTCTGTTTGCACTGCTTATTTAATGTCTTGACATTTTTCTAGTACTTTCTTTTGTTTCTGATACTGGATTATCATTATCAAGAAGTTATGAAGAATTATTATTATTATTATTATTATTATTATTATGAAGAAGAAGAAGAAGAAGAAGAAGAAGAAGAAGAAGAAGAAGAAGAAGAAGAAGAAGAAGAAGAAGAAGAAGTAGAATTAAGGTCATCAAAGGCATATTCCTCCATTTTTGTGTTTTGCTTATACTTTGCCTTATCTGCCTTTTCTATGCTGCAGAGAAGATATCTACAGCTCAAAAATTGACATATTTAAACTACTTTTCCCTTTAAAAATATAACAACGTTTGTATATTAAATGAAAGGTTTTGAGAGGTCCCTGACTGTTGCATTTCAGTGACATGGAGTACAGACAATGTGCAGAAGGCTGTGAGTAGGCAAAGCACAATTTCCAGCCAAAATGCCAAAAAATCATTACCTGCCAAACATAAAGACATTTTTAAAGTGTGTTTTAAAACTTATCTATTATTTTTTGTTGTCCCTGGGCATATAAGTTTATGGTGGCAGTCCCAGGCTCACCTTGGCACATCTGCCTTTATTCTCAATGTTTACCAACATCTTCTTTATCCCTTTTGTTGTCTGCAACCCACATCTGTGTAGGACTGTGGTGAACTGTTTCTCATCTTTCTATCCAGATTCTGGGCTTATTCTCTTTCTGCTCTTGGATCTGGCAAGACAATGGAAGACAATATCCATCTCTAGATGTTGTAGAATCCACATGTTGGTCATGCAATGCAGGAACTGTTTCTTTACTATGGATTGAAATGGTTTTCTGTGGACTATTGAAGATGTTGCTGCTTCTATATACAGCCACTAGTCACATATAAAATGGACAAGTGGGCTGCTGACTTTCAGAAACAGAGATTTCTTTTTCAAAGAGGGCTGCAACTACATGGGAATGTGCAAGAGAGGTTTGTGTTAGCCAACACCGTGGCACTCATTTGCCAAGGAATTGGCAGGATAGGCAAAGCAATCAAAACAAGGAAACATAATTACTGATAGGTCAGTACTCCTAATGTCTTACCCAATAGCTCTACAACCTGTAGGGAGGCTTCTTTCTCCTCTTAATTATTGTTCTCTTTACCATCCATGGCCACTGCAGCCAATAACACCTCTGACCTTCAGCAAAGAAGGTCCTCATTGTTGGTGCATATGAGGTGCCACACAGTATATCTCCTTGTTGTCTGCTCTGCTGTTTGGGTGAGGAAATTGTCTTTGATGGTCTCCAGGAATTTTTTTGATTGCTTATGCCCTGCTGTGCTGTCTGTCCAGTGGATATCAGGGTGGTTGAAAAACCCCATGAGGACCAGATCTGCTCCTATCTGTCTATCAAGTCCTCATCCACTTGTACTTTCCAGTCAGGCAGCCTAGAGCAGAGCTTTACCTGCCTCCTCTAATCCTAACCCATAAACTCTCCCTTGTCTCCTCATCCATCCTCTGGCACACCTTCATGCACCCTAGGTGTTTTCTCACTTGAAGGGCAAGCCCCATTCCCCTCTTTGCATCCCCTCATTCCTACAGAGCCTGTACCTCTCCATTGCAATGCTCTGATCATGGTATTCATTCCACCTTGTCTCCATGATCCCAAAACTAGATCCCTACTATTGCACAGGAAATAGGGAGAGTAGCTTACCTGGGTTTGTTTCTGCACACTCATCTGGCCTCCAATGAGAAATACAAAATAATTCTGTCATTTTTCAATTTCATCCCATTGTATTTTAACACAAATCATCTCAGTACAGTCATTGAGACATATAACACATCTTTGATTTAAATCTTTGGTTTAATCACTCTGCTGTCTCCTTTTTAGTACTTTTTTCTATTATTAGTGGTCACTCCAGCTCAGGATATTCTGTGATTCTATGGTTCCTTTCCCTATGTTACTGAATTGTTACACTTATAACAGCATGTTTCATGAATATTTAGTTTCCTGCACTTGAATTGAGGGGAAAATCTAATGAATACCCCTACATTTGTGTGCCCGGTATTGATCTAAGATACCATAGCTTTAGAACAAATAGCTGAAAAAAACCCACATTAATCTCTTCTGGGATAAAGAAACCTATCAGCTTCCCAATGCAATGAAGCAGTGACAAATTTGGGTTGTTTGGCTCATCTTCTCTGTTTACCATACAGTTTAAGATATTGAACTATGTAATTAATGATTTGCTAAAATATAATCCCCTTGGATTACCTTTCATTGTCAGTGCAGCAGAAAACATGTTAGTTTCTCTTAAGGCCTTACCAAGAGAACTATCTATACTTTAAAGAGAGTTAAATTCATAGCTTCCTAAAAAGAATTTTATTTTCCCAATTACCTTTTATCTTTCTGCAGTTTTCCATTAGAAGGTAAAATAACATCATCTATCTCTGTTAGGCACCAGAGTCCAGAAAAGTATTGCTGAACCTTGGATGTCATTAGGATTAAATATTCTTTCTCTTCTTGTTTGGGGAAAACTGATACTTACTTTTGAAAGGATAGATACAAGCTGGGTGTCACTTTGGTTAATTAGACCCTGACCTCTTATCGTTCCTGTCTTATAAAGAAATCTGAATTAACATTTTAAACAAGGATTACCAAAGTCAATCCAATGCCCATTTTCAGAGAGAGAAAGATGAGATGATAGTTAATAACTTAACAATGCAGAAATCAAATGATAAAACAAGTTTTCCCTACTAGTTTTAGTGTAAACTCAAGCCAGCCAGGGATTGGGGTCTTTTAAAGACAGGATAAAAGTGATTTGTCCTGTTTTCTCTTCTGGTACAAGACTAGGTGCACTAGGTGCACCGACCCAGAGGCATCTTTACAAATCATTTGGCTCAACAGAGAGGTTTAAAATGATTCTTTCAGGATGTAGAATTCCATAGCAACAAGTCCTCATTGCTTTCAGTAGATTCTGGCTTCATGACAAGCTGAATTTTATGTCTGTATATATACTGTATGACTATGCAGACTACACAATGTGTATATATATGTATGTGTGTGTGTGTTTGTGCAAAGAATTTGCAGAAAAATTTAAAATACATGTCTGGTCTTTTCCTCACTGTGATGCAACAATAGCTTTGAAGCTCCAAAACGTCAGGAGATGTTGTTAGAATAATTGACAGAATTTTACATCCCTCTAACATAAAGCCACAGCAGTTCAGTTAGTCAGAGCAGGGTGCTGACAACACCAAGGTTGTGGAGTCAATCCCCACATTCACTTCAGAGTCTCACTTGAAGATCCTTGTGGGTCCCTCTCAGCTCAGAATATTCTGTGATTCTGTGGTCCTTCAGAGGTCTCAAATTCTCATCTCTGTCCAAAAGAGAAGTCCTTTTCCCTCAGCTAATTCCAGTAATTTGTGTCCTGTCTATCCACATAGTGCAGTTATTTAACAGAACTGATGCTCCCTTGAGAGCCAGTGTAGCACTCTTCCTTAAATTATGTGTGCCAGGATTTTATCATGGCTGGTTTCCAGTAGCTTTAGTACCAGACTTTTGTTACTTCCCTTGGGAAATGCTTCAGCAGTTAAAATCTCTCTATTAGGAAATCTTTCTTTGATAACTTCAGTCTGAATAAACTCAATGAGAGAAAGAGAAGTGTCTTAGCCATGAAGTTTTCAGTTCAGGATATGAAGGTTAGAGTTCCCAGCTTTTTTAAAAAGTTTCCCTAAAGTCTGTGTACATGGCACAGGTTTTGTGCTCTTCTGAATGTAGGTAGCCTTGAAAGTGTGAGCCTGAACAGAGATTTCTTTTTTGGCTGGGGAAAGGAAACCTATATTCTTTTAAAAACAGACCTTTGTGTGATAAATTTTTTTCTTTTTTTTGTCTGGTGTATAAAAATACATCCACACTTTTTTGCTTATGTTCTCAATGAAGCTTTATACATCTTATACAAAATTAGGGAAACAATGCACTAAGAGTTTAGAGCAGCCCTACACAGACTATATATCAACTGGTACTAATTAATTAATACTGCTCTCTCAGGTCATTTAGTTCAAGCTCTGTCTAGCATATTTCTCAGTATTTACAAATGCAATATGCTTTCACATAACTATTGACATTCTCAGTCAGCAAGTCAAAACAGTTCTCCAGTTGCACTCAATTTTGCACTTTTCAAGGCTGCAGTGGTTTTTAGAAATATTTATTAAAAAGGAAAGTATACAGTTAATGTAAAATTTACAGCAAGCAGTTATTTAGTTGTTTTCAAAACCTAAGCTGTCTCTGTTAATCTTGCAGAAAGTAAACAGCTTGAGATATATATTTATTTATCATGCTACTATATTTGGCATATATATATACATATATATAAAATTTTAAATGCATATATATAAAAAGATTCTTTGAGCTCACTTTTCAAATTGCCTTTAGTTCATTTTTTCCCACAAAAAAGTACAAAGTACACAGCTTATAGATTTTGTACTTTTAAAGCATCGAGAATTCAGAGTCAGAATTTCTAAGTGAAATAAAACTGAAATTCTTCTAAGACTCATTACCAAGCAACATTAACTCATTATTTAGTTATTAACTTACTTCTTTAAAAGTATTTCTGTGACAGCAAAAAAAATTAATGGTTGTGTATCTGTTATTGGAACATTTATGCCAAATCCTAGTAATACATAGAGCTTATACTGGATAGAAAAGCCACTGAGTTAAATAGCAGCAGCATATGACTAAATATTTTGCTGGCAAAGAGATGTATAATTAAATATCTCTGGTCCAGCATGCAAGTTTTGTTGCATCTTGTTATGAAATTCCTACATGTTAAATCAGTGCTGATTCATTTTCCAGTGTATGAATGAGCAAGCAGACACAGGAAGCTCAGTCAACTTTAATCAATTTTTAAAAAACATTTAGCATATCTAGTAAAGCATATTGCAGAGACAAGTAATGTCAGGCAAAATGCAAACAAGGAATATATGAGGAAACATCAATTAGGGGTTGTCTTGGCCACAGAATTTTTGAAATTGCCATGTAATGGGTTTTAAAATAGTTGGGGTGGTTTCCATTAAAACCATGCCTTGACTTTCTGTAGCTCAGAGGGGTGTTTCTTGTTGTTCTGTCCTCAAAATGTGTTATGAAGATGTAAATTGTTAGAAAGGGCAGGAAAAGCAGGCATTGAAAGAGATTCTCTTTCCATCTCTAGTCATTTTCAACAAATCCCTGCATATTTCCACAGATAAATTTCTGGGAATTGTATGTGTGATTACTTTTGCCCTTCAATTCTTCCACTGCTGCTCTGTTACCATTTCTGTGCATCCTGCAAGCAGCAGCTTTGGGTTTTTCCAGATGCACAGTGCTTGAAAATAGGACAGGGAAATTGCAGAACAGATTGCACAGAGTCTGTGCTGTCTCCATCCTTGGAGGTTTTTGAGCCCTATCTGGACAAAACCTTAAGCAACAGCATCTGAACTGCAGCAGAAACCTTCTCTGCCCCCTTCCAACATCAGTGATTGTATGATTATCTGAAAACAGGGGAAAGAGGTGATGGAGAGAAGGGTGGTCTGATGAAACGGGATGATCACCACGTCAAATACGGCTGCCAGGAGCAGAGGCATTTTGGGTGGTTTGTGTCATGATGCCTCTCAGCTGGCATGCTTTTCCCTGATATGCAAGAGTGATACACCAGAATGACTTAAATTAAATCACATAGGATATAGGAATGTAAAAACAGATGGCAGAGAATGATTCCTGGATGGAATTAATACAAAAAAGGTCATAAAAAATACTTCTGGCTTGAGACCTGATATTTCGGAAACATTTATAATGAATCAATTTAAATATCTGGAATTTGATGCCCAAAGGGACCTTTGGAGATATTTTTCAAAACTTGGCAATGAGCAGAAGTAGAAGATGAAAAATTGATGTTGCAGTTGAGCACCACTGACTTTGAGACAAGGAAAGTGCCTCAAAAGTGCAGGCTACTCATCAGGAAAGATAAAAATTTAGGAGAAATATACAGAAAGCACTTTCTTCCCCCAGCACATTTCCTTAGCTCATTTTATGCCTTTTTAGATGAAAGAATAACAGTAATCCAGTTTGTAGAAAGTGACTGTTAACCGCTTTAAGCAGCTCACTGTCTACCAACCCTGAAAAAATAATTCATGCAGTGTAAAATTCACAGAGCCTGTTGCATTGTGATATTTGGAGACAGAGGTAGATTTTACTCAGGACAGTCTGATTGTAAGTCTGTATCTGCTCTTGAGGAAGGTGAGACCAGCTATCCAAGTAGCTTATTGAGACAATGGAGAGTTTTATTGTGTAGTAGTGTAAGTTATTAGCATTCCAGCTAGACTGATTTTACTGACACTCTTTCCGGGCTGTGGTTGTAGCTCTTCTAGTATTGTGTCTTATTGAACAACAAAATATATTCACAAGTCCCCAGGCAAGGTGAGACAAACCTTACAGGGACCTGAGGAGAGAGATTTAACATCAAATGATTGGCATGACCTTCGAATGCCTAAGCTGTAATGTGTTGACTCCCCCTGGGTGATGCTTTCCTTGGAACTGATAAACACCCTTGTATAGATCCACCAGGATGAAAAACAACCTATCATTTCTGGAAGCATTTATGTGTTCCAGGTGAACATTTGCAGGATGTTTTTAGAGAGGAAGAGGGCAAAAACAAACAGGAATCAGGTTTAATGTGAGAAATATTGATTTTTATGTTCTGCATTTGTGAAATTGTCTTTAATTTGAAATAGTTTTGTAGCTGTCCTGCAGACGAGATCCTGCCATTAAGAAATCTTACTGGTACTTTATTTTCTTTGCAAAAGTATGCTGAACTTTGAAGAATGAATAACTCTTTCTATTACCCATCTTCTTGGGAACGGGTTGCCTGGCACTGCCAGGACTGTGTCAAGGGCTCATTAGAAGAATTGGAAAAGAGAATTCTAAGTTTTAGCATGCTGGATTTGGACATACACTAGAAAGGAACTGGAGAAGAGAGCAGAAGATGCAATTCTCCTGTTGCTGAGGAAGGTGGCACTTCTTGCTGTTCTCTTGTGAGTTCTTTCATGGCATGGGGACATATAGAGCATATATCCCCATGCTATAAAATATATATCTGATAGCAGCTAGAGCCTTGTTCCCACAGTGCCATCCACAGTGTTTGTTTGCCCTTTGGTTCTTACAGGGGCTCTCAATGTGCTCCAGACATTCCAACCCTTCCATTACACACCCTCTGCCACCTCCCCACCTCTCCAGCCCTGCCTATTCCTCCTGAAGAACCTGGAACCTTCCATTAGGGCACTCCAGCAACAGGACATCCCACCAGGTTTCACTTATGCCAAGGATGTCAAAACTCTGGGCCAAAGCCTCAGGCTCCTCTTGTTTGTTCCTCCTGCTCCATGTGATGAGGCAGAAACATTACAGGTGAGGTTCATTGCAGCCAAGGCCTCCTGGAGCAGATTGAGGGATCACATTAGTGATCATCTCCTCGAGTTTTGGCACTCCATCCCACTGCTCATCACCGGCCAGCCCGGCTTTGTCCCCTTCCCCTTCCCAAGCTACTTTAAAGCTCTGTCAGCTCTTTCTGGTTCCTGTGCCAGAGCTCTTTTCTCCCCTCTGAGAAACGCACGTCCCATCAGCTGTTGAGCAGATCCTCCCATGGTCAACAAACCCAAAATTTGCATGGTTTTAGATCCTAAAATTATTAGGACAGTGTTGCATTTTCAGACATCTGAAACCCTGGAGCACTGAAACCCTGGTCTGGCCTAAACAAAGAAATATAAAATGATGGTTTATTTTAATGTGATGTAAAAATAATTAATATAATTTGTTTTTCATTGAATGGATGACTTTTTCTGTGATGGAATTTGAATCTTAAATTCTATTGCACAATCTACTTTTTAGACTAATTCACACAAAAACCAGAAGAACTTTATTATTAATATAGTCCAACTATTTTTATATAATATGAAAAACAGATTTTAAGACACTTCCAGTAGTTTTCTCCTTATGTTTAGAGTGAAAAAGACAAAGTTTTAATTAAATAAGAAATTTGGCAGGCAATTCTTTAGTCATTAATCTGCTCTGGCGCCTTCTGCTATTTGTATAAAAAATGGATTTGAACAATTTTGAAATTCATTCCTAATAAATGACCAATACTTATGTAGGCTTAATAGACTCAAGACTCTAGTGCATGGAAAACAGTCAAAGGCTTTTGAATTAATTGTATTCTTCACTGCATTACAATAAGGTCCAGATGAGCATCCTAACCCTGGGATTTTTATGGTTATTCATCCGGACTTTTTCCATAGCCCACTATAAATCACATCAGTTCTCTCACAGAATACTGCAAAGTGGGGAACTAAATACCTTATAATCTCAGATGTTCAGTGTCCTTAAGGTAATGCTTTATGAAAGCCAAATGAAGCCAATGAAGCTTAATAGTCAACCAGCAGGACTCTGAAGGAAGAAAAATATCTTCCAAGAAGTTTTTAGGATGCTTTGTGAATACAAAGTCATAGCCATACTGCAGCCTACCACCCGAGTTTTGCAAGCATTACTGCAGAGCATGGGTCTCAGCATGAGCCCATTTGCTAATTTTTTTTTTTATTTTAATACATACCAGTGCTTATGGCAGTTTAACAGACTGATGGAGGAGAATGTGCATATTAGTCCTCTGAACTCTATGCTTGACACATAAACTGCTTCTGTTACCTAAAATAACTCTAATTAATGCCATTCAGCATTTCTCTACTACACAGCATTTGATGCTGCAGTTTTATCCTAAGCAGACTGAGCTTTACAGAGCAGGTTTATTGTTTTGTCATGGTTGTAGAGGCTCTCCTCAAAATCAGCTCAAAATTTTAGTGTAGCAACAGTTATTCTCATAAAAACACAAGAAATAAGGAATGAGGAACCTGTATTTCTGATGGATATAAATCTAATTTTAAATTGCTCTTCTTTATATCAAGGTTTACAACAAGTTCTATTCTTCTACTCTTACACAGCAAGTTCTATTCTTCTACTCTACATGATTATAGAAATAATAGAATAAAGAGACAACACAGTTGGCGGAGTGCTTGGACTTGATGGTCCTAAAGGTCTTTTTCAACTTACAAAATTTTAATATTTATTGACTACATCCTCTTAAGCAAGCAGGTAAGTATTTCTGGACATCTTAGGAGGATGGATCCTTGCCTATGCATTCAGCACAGCAGAGTCATGATTTTTTTCCAGTAGTTAAGGAAGCAGATATTTTCAATACAGGAAATGCACAGGGATTACACAGTGGGGTATTTTAGGCTGTTCCTCTATCTATGGCTCCTTTCAGAATGCCAAGGCCTTTCTAGAAAATTGAAGTGACTGAAGTTTTCCTCTGTGTTAAAGAAAATTGAATAAAAACTGGGTGATAGATGAAGGGTGTTGTGTATAAACCACACTGTAGTTTTCACTCAGAAACTGAGCTTTAATCCATGAGGTAAATACAGATGATAGCATTGCCAGACATGGTTCTGCTGACTGCTGTAGTTTACATTTTTATCCTTATCAAACTCTTGCAGGGAAAAAAATGCATTCAACACCTATGGAGATATATGTATTTAATATATGTAACTTTTTTTTCCTGAGTGTTGTAAATCTGTTTCTGCTGTTTTACTTTTTTTTTCCCAAAGTTAAAAATGACATGTTAGAAGAAACACTGAATGAGTAATTCACTTCAGCTAAAGTCTGAGGTTTGGCTTGATGGAGCATCTCAAAAAAAGCAAAAACCCAAAGGACAAACTCCTTCAAACCCTCTAGTTAATGTTTGCTCCCAGGTCTAATTGATCATTAACCTTTCAAATTACTTTACATTATGATTTTCAACTGCCTGGGAAAGGAAATTCTTTAGGGAACTACATATCCACTATGCTGTAAATGCCTTTAAGAAAGAACCTCTGGTATGTTTGTTCTAGCCTGGGGTTTTCTGGTCCATGGGAGATTCCCTCCAGCTTTTGGCCACAGAGTTGTGTGTTTGTTAAGGGCAGGTGGAAAGGAATGATGCCAGGAACAAAATCTGATTTATTTACATATTTTTTTCTTATGTGTAATAAAAAATGACACATTTTTGTAGACTGTATATTTAGCTTTTATTTTGTGATTTATGTTGTGTTCTGTCAAGTAGGGTGACTGGATCAGGTGAAAGAGCAACTGAGCATGAAAAATTGCAGCAAATGTGGTGGATTGGTGGAGTCACCATCCCTGGAGGTGTTTAAGAAATGACTGAATGTGGTACTTAGTGCTATGGTTTAGTTGACAAGATGTTCAGCCCCAGGTTGGACTCAATGATCTTGGAAGTCTTTTCCAACCTTAATGATTATTAAATTCTATGAGAAGAAATGGTATTATTTTGCCATTGATGCCTGGAAAGGCTGACCTGGAACAGAGACCAAACAGAGCAAGAGGAATAAAATAGGTATTTATTGAAAGGCTGCACCTTGGGCAGTGCAAGAGCCTGGCTGGGGCTACACCCAAATCAAATCCAAGATGGATCCTGGTCATGAGTTTTACACTTTTATAAGTTTTGGTTCATCTATATAGTGGGGTCAGTTGTCCAATTACAGCTCCAGGTCATAAAGTCTCAGCCCCCTGGCTTGCCCCCTTCCCTTCAACACTGTTTATGGTTTTTGGGCAATGGGTGTCCTTGATTCTCGAGCTGGGAAGGGATTGTTTTGTCCACCTACTCTGTGAAGAGAACTTACTAACACCTAATATGAAGTTTGAGAGTTACACACCAAGCAGCAGAGAATCTGAAAAATAAAAAAGCTAAAACCCAAAGCATCACCATCAAGTGCCATCCAGGCCTTAGGGGCAATGGAAGAGAGTTCCCAAGGCTCAGCAAGGAATGACAATCCTTCATCAGCACTTCATCAAATCACGTTTGATTGCTTTTTCAGTAAAAATGTGATCTGAGACAAAATTTAATGGGTTTATATCTAATCAGGTTTTAATATATTACAATATTTTCCTCTGAGCCTTCTATTCT
>JAOTQP010000403.1:4715010-4725973 GCA_026413545.1 Cichladusa arquata | reverse complement strand
AAAAAAAAAAAAAAAAAAAAAAAAAAAAAAACCAAACTTTCAAAACTTAAAACTGCATTTAACAAAAGCCAGCTAACAAATTAACACCCAATACTGCACCAGCAGAGCTGGCCCTACCCAAAATCCCAGTCATGCATATCAAAAGTCTATTTTAAAAACCTACTTAAATTAATTCTGCCTCAAATACGAAGCCATCCATAAAGCTGCCTTCACTCAAAACCAAAATTGCACATAGTAAATAATATCAAAAAATAAAATAACACACTATATACCACCCAAAAATGTAATATTGAATAAAAATCAAATATAAATACCACTATTTATTAAATAGCACTGCCACCATCTATATTTAAACGTAACTATATGTAAATGTACATATATAATTAAAATATATTAATTTGAGCATACAGCTGATGATATAAATAAAAGAAGTCCTAGAATGATATTATAATAGGATATCCTGTATCATCCTCCCCCAAATTCTCTTTCAAAAATATTGTCTAACACAAAATTTAATTTAATTCCCTACAACAGCAGAAAAGAGGGTCTTTTCCTCAAATTAAATCTCTCAAATGATGGGTAGAAGGGGGATTTTTTTGCCTCAGTTCAAACCCTTACAAAGCAGGAACAGCAGGGCTTGTCATTTGAAACTTTATTTGATACTACTGAAAGCTCTTTGAAACTTTATATGAACTTATTTGAAACTATATAAGCTATTTGAAACTTTAGCTTATGAAGAATGTTTTTTTTTCCTGGAGTTTGACTCATTTCTGAAAGCCTGTGCATGTGAACAGTCCTGCTAAAGTCAGGTTTCCTACATGAACATCTCATGTGCAGATGCAGAAAGGCCTTTTACAGTGTATAGTTTATGTTTTTATGTTTATGGTTTTGGTTAGATCCTGTCTCTGAGGAGCTGCTCACTGTATTTCTAAATAGTTTTCAAATGTGAGATCCTGGTGTCTAATGTGCAGAGGGTGAGAAATACCGTCCAGGTTTTCTTTCACACTGTAAGCAAAACTAAGTCCAGAATGGCTCTGAGAGAGTGATGAATTAAAAGTGAGATGTTTAATTTAGTCTGGGATTCAGTTCATATTGTTCTCAGCCCAATATTTATAAGAGGTTTTATATTTTACTGTAAGCGCTCAGTGGTTGATGTCATAATTTTTCTGCTAAACCATCTATTGAACTAATAAAAAATCTTCTATGTGCTGTTCCTGCTCCTCATATTTATCTAAACTTATCTTTATTCTTTGTTTCTCTCGTCATTGCTTTCCTGACCATTTTTTTCTTTTGGAGTATGGCCAAGCAAAATATATCAATTTTATTAGCCCCCAACAGAAAGACGTTGAAGAAAAATAGTTGAGTAATATTTATAGGTGCAAAAACTACTTCAAAATTACAAAATATTAGACTAATCTGCTTTGCATGAAGGACTAATTAATTAATCCAGTCCTAACATATGCTTTTGTATTTTTATTTCTTAGAGGGTAAAACATGGGTAAAACATGCAGGAACAAGTTTTTAAACTTGAGAACCCTATTTTTTGGGCATGTCAGGAGCCTGGGAGGATGAGATTTTTCCTCTCCCCTCAGCCAGGCGGGGGAGCAGCAGGTCTGGATATTCTCCTGCAGCTCTGTTTTGTGAGTGCCTTCAGAACAGCCTGACCTCGGTGAATATTTAGTCCTAAAGGATGAGAAAACAGAGCTGATAACATTGGATTCTCTCCAGCTGCTTGCTGCTCACGTTTTCAGGCTCTACCTGCATATTCTAAGCTGTCTGCACTGTAACTCTCATTTATTGTGATTAATTGGGGTGGAAATGCAGAAACTGGAGCCAGCAGAAATTGCTGTAGAAAGCACTTTGCTGCTTCCAGGGTGGACAGAGCATGGTTTGGCTTTAAGCACACAGAGAGAGAAAAAAAAAGAAGAGCTTTTAAATTGTAATTGGAGCAAACCATAGTAAGAAAGTTCCTGGCAATAGTTTTTTCTGGTGTAGAGAAGTCTTATATGCAGTGATTTAAAGAGTACATTAAATTAATCACAAGCTCCTAGTAGTTAGTATTCACTCGATTAGACTGGAATCATCCCCATATTTTATTTTTGGAAAGTCATTAAATAAGGGTGTCTGCGCTCATGTTCATTTGCATCAATTGTCTTATGATCCATTTTGCTTGCATCTTTTTCTTTCTACAAGTCCTTGGCACCTACAAATTATTAAAGACAGCAGCCATGCCTATAATTAAAACATTGTCTAAATCCTTAACAGGATTGAAAAAAATCACCCCGTTTTTGCCTCAAGACCTGCAGCTAATTGCTTTCTGGTTTTCTTTGGGGTTTTAGGTGCAATTATCTCTTTTTAAATCTTTATTTTATTGATTATTTATGACCCTCATGAGCAGACGTTGCATTTTATGTTCTTAAGTAATTATGTCAGTGTATTTACATAGATAAAAAAAAATCTGGTCTGTAATTGTCAATATCACTATCTTAGTGAGCAGTTTGATGAAATAATTTTTTTTTCTCATCAAACTTTAATTTGCATATAAGGTACTACATAAACATTGATATGATTTTGATATGTTATCACTTAGGAAAGGTTCTCCTCCCACCCAAAAAAAAAAAAAAAAAAAAAAAAAAAAAAAAAAAAAAAAAAAAAAAAAAAAAAAAAAAAGAGAGAGAGAAGGAAAAAAGTCATGTGGCAAGATAAGATATCCACTGTCACAGAAAAGCATTACTGCTTGTCAGTCACTGCATTATTTCTCAACATCCATTCTGGGTTGGAACACCGGCATGTCCAACAAACACCAAGAAGTTTCATTATTCCACAGCTGTTCTGAACAGAAAAATGTCTTTTAGTGACATTGAAAGTGTAATAATCCTATTGGCATTGTTGTGCATAGCTCACATGGTGTTTCATTTGTTTTCTGTCCAAAATAACATTCCTTTTGCAAAGTTTAGCTTTGGATATGGAGAAATACAAGGGTTTCAAATGCCACTCACAAGCTTCAAACTAACATCTGCCCTAGAGCTCTTGAGGAATTGGAAATGGAGCTTAGCTTTGAGTGCTTTGGTTGTTGTTGCTGAAGTGGAGGGTTTAGCTCACTCAATCCTCAGTGCATCTGCCAAAAAACTGTTATGACATCTTCCAATTTTTATTTCATTACAGCAGGAAAAAAAAAACAACAACTACTTGAGTTATGAACCTATGATACGTTTTAATTTGGAAATATCAGTTAGCCACTTTCTGAAAAGACTGGATGATTCTATTTTGTAAAGTTTAATGTGAATAGGTGCATTCAGAAGGAGTCCTTTCCAGCCTCTGAAAGGCTCCAGTTAATAGATATGGCACAAAAGATGTGGCATAAATTCAGCAGAAGAACTTAACAACAGTGTGCAAAAAATCTCAGCTGGCACCACCGAGTTTATCCCCTCTGCACTCTGTGATGTGAAATCAGTCTGCAGTAGCACCAGCTCCCATGTGTTTATGGAACTGTGGGAATAAAGTCTAATGAAGCTCCTGAAAGCAAAATCTTACCTTTTGTTATACATTTTTGTGTCGACAAATTCAGACAGAACAAGAGCAGAAGCAGTTCTGGTATAAATATTAGCATTGCATATTACTATTGAATATGTAAAATATAGGAGTGGGAATATTCCTATTGCATATGTAGGTGTGAGTAATTTTTAATTCTTTTTTTTTAAACTGGTTTTGGCTGTTACATGTGCTTGCATGTGAATATTAGTTTGTGTAAATCAAACCTCAGGTGCATAAAGACATCACCGAAGCTGCAAAGGGATGCTCCCTGCTCTCTTTCTAATCTTAATTTTGATCTTTAAAAAAATCCTGAAAGTAAAAATTCAAATCTTTTCATTATTGTGTCAGGAAGAAGAAAGAAACAGAAAAGCAAGCAATCTCCAGTCTTTTTCTTTCATCCCAAACTTTGTCTAAAAACCTGAAGGTGTTCCTCACAGTGTTGCCAAGTTACCCTACTTCAAAGGGATGCCCAGGATTTATAGTGTTGGTTCCCTGGAAACCCAGGCTCAGTCTCTCTGTTTTAATGCTGCCTTTATTCTGTTGCTGAAGACCTTCTCTATTTATACAGTACATATTAGATAAAGAATCTATATGCTTATTTTAGATATACCTCCCATTCTGTTACAGCTAGGTTACTTTTGATAAGTACTGCTAGAGCAGAATCTCAAAAGCAGTCAGTGTCTTACTCATCTTCTTCTGAGCTGTTGTCAGAAACTGCATTTAGTCTAAATATCCATGCTCAGCCCACCATTCCAGAGCTGTCCATAACAGGACATGTTTTCCCAGTCCTTTATTTCAAAAAGGAATGTTTTCTGTGAAGTCCCTTGCACGGAACTCGCAGCACTGTGACCTGAAGCAAATGTTTGTCTCCTGTAAGAGAGGCTGGCTCCTGGAGAAAGCAAACCCCAGCAAGGAGAGCCAGACCTTTGTGTCTTGCAAAAGTGACTGTAATCTGTTTTAATCTTTGTCCTACTGTAAGGCTGTAAACCTATCTAAATAGGGCCTGCACAGATTCTGACATAGATGCCTTCATTACTTGGAACTTCTGTCCCTGGGCCCAAAACTTACTCTACTGATTTTCACAGAACTGAGCAAATCAGCCTAATTCAACAGCTCCTGGAAAATCAGGTAGAGCATCTTTTTGTGCATGAGGGCAGGAAACATCTTTAAGAACTGCTGCCTTTTCCTTTCTGCAGTATTGCACCCACGGCATCCTGGGGAGATGCAGACCTTGCTGCTGGCAGAAATGCTGCTGTGGCTGCTCAGCAGCAAACCAAGGGGACAACAAGTCCTGGCATCAGTGACAACAGCCCTGGCTCTGCAGGGGCTGGAGCTGAGCGGGGTTTTGTCCTTGGCTGCAGTTCCAGCCACCCCTCGGTGCCTTCAGACACTCAGTGACCTGCAGGTTGGGTTTGCCATGGAAAACCGAGGCTCTCAGCTTCCTTGGGCACTCTGAGCAGCTCTGCAGCTCTCTGCCTGTGCAGAGGGATGTCTGCATCCATCCCCAGGCTTCTCTCAGGAAACGGCCCCGCTAATTTTAGAAGCAAAAACAGTCAAAAGAGGCCCATTCCAAATGCAGCCAGAGAACCTCCCCTCTAATCAGCACTGAAATCTGATTGATGCCGAAGCCTTTCCTTAGCAGAATGTTTATTGCTCTTGAAGGAGGTGGGGAGAAAAACAACACAGGAGATCTTTTACGAGGCAGACATAAGTGAACAGAAGCTTCTTTAAATATGAACTTGTGGGAACCAGCAGACTGATGCAATATATCACGGGGACAGAAGGGCCAGACACAGCTTTCAGAGTACATGGCAGAAAATCAGATGGGGAGAGGAGAAACGATGGTACTTTTTGCCTGACACGACCTGAGGAAAATTACTGGCTCTTTCATGGTTGTCTCAGGCATATCATGTTCTGTAGTGATTAAAATACAACTTCTGGTGACAGCAGGAACCCAAATGCCCTTCTGAATTGTGTGCAAAGTGCGACAGTTGTTCCTTCAACCCGAGTTGTGTTTCAGAATAGGCTTCAGCAGCTGCTTTTTATTGCATTTGATTCCTATATTGTAACAAATGAAAACATGGGAAGCACAAAATCTTGTGGAATATTCTGTTTGTAAGGGGAAAGGTCACCTGTTGTGGATGTTGCACGGATTCACACCGTGCCAGGAAGGTACAGAAGACAAAATTGAAAGTATGCACATTTTTAAAGCTTTCATCTAAACTCTGCAGCATAAATTGAATTTTATTCAGCGAACAGCTGGCGGAAAAAACATTTTGCTCCAGCAGTAGAACTAGTGTTATTTTCATTATTTTCCTAGCAGGACTACCAATGAAAGCTCTTCTCTTCCTCGCTGACTACAGGAGCCTGGGGCATGAAGTAAGTCCTGAAGGGAGGGAGTCTCACCCATTTTCTGGTGTCTGCTCCTCAATAGACCTTTGCCACGTTCCTTTCCACAGAGGGTGAGGTGCTCTTGCACTGAGTATTTTGTCTTATTTGAGTCTTATATAACTATTACTAGACCTGAAAATCTTACTTAGCTGCAGGCATGAGAAACAGACTCTAACCTAAATAGAGTGGGCCTAGCTTTAAACATTCACATTTTGGGCTGCATTTTAGAGCTCAAGCTAAAAGGTGCTGCATTATTTGGAGCTGTGTGTACATTTATCCTCTGGTTGCTGCATGTGAAAGAACCAATTCCCTCTTATTTTTGGTAGGATGGTACTTCCTGGTCTTCCTTGTAAAGGTCTTCCTTCCACAAATTTTGGTGGGAAGTTATGAGCCTGTGCAGAAGGTTTTCGACAAATCCAACCAGGAACATTTTTTTGAGAACTGTAGGACCCTTTTGAGGATGTATGTAAAGAAAGAAGCTGCTCTGTTGTTTGTGCTCTTAAAATTACTTTAGGGCTCAAGTCACTTCTGAGCCAAAAACAATCAGATATTAGACCTCAGTGAACTTGTGGATGTCAGAACTATTTTGAGAAATTGGAATACTTCATTGTAACCACATATTTGGCCATGATACCATGTGTGGCCCCAATTCAAAGAAATTGTAAATATTGCTGTTCATCCAAATTATTGTTCCCTTGCTATGTCTAAACTTAAAAGAAAAACAGTTTCTTAATAGTTTGTATGCTGCTATAAATAACATTTCTCTTTATTGCATACTGAGAAAAGAATAGCATTCCATGAGTCATACTTATTGTGGGGTCTGTAGACAAAGCTCTCAAGGCTTTATGAGCTTCCACCACGTGCAAAAGCCTTAGGGTTCAACAGTCTTGCTTCTCCCAGCCATAAATTTAAGGCAGATTCTTAAAATACTTCTACATGAGTAGCTGCACTTGCTTTAAGAAACATCTTGGTCCTAAGTTGCTCTCAGATTCAAATGGAGGAAAACAAAACCTCCTCCTAATGGGCAAGGTGAAAGAAAATCTTTGTCCTGAAATTTCTTGGGTGTGATTGGTGTTATTATTCAATAAGGTGGAGGCAATGTGTGCACTGAATGCTGTAATGGATACCTGCCAGGATAGGTCTGGGAGTTTTTAATTACCTACTTGAACTGAAACCTACTTAAGAGAAGTGACACTTGGCCATGTCTATTGCAGGTGACACAAATCCCACTCTGTTACAACTCTAGTCCTGTTGAAGACCGTGGTAGGAGAGAGAAAAATTTGACCTTCCTTATTATAATTGACAACTTTGGGCCAAATTGACAGATAAGCTGCCTTGATACCTATTTTGATAATTTTGATGTTTCTCTTGTATGAGAATTGCTGTATGTGGAAATTCCAACGGGACTGTATCTTCTGTAAGATGACAAACCCAAAATCCTGATTCTGAGGTGTGCAGTTCCTTGCCTACAGAATTACCTTCTGCAAATAAGTACCTTTGAGTGGACTGAGGCAGCAGAGCTGCAGTTTTATGCTGTCTGGTTTGAATGTCAAGAGATGTGAAGTTCAGTGGATGCATCTTGATGTCTCCCCAGGCCTGGCTTAGCTGGAAGGTTCATGGCAGTACTGCTCATTTTGTCTGAACAAGAGCTGAAATAATAAGCCAGCCTCTGTGGCTGAGCACAGCTTTATCTTCAGTACCTATCTGATAGGAGAGAGGAGCAACCAGAGCCACAGTAAGGATGGGAGCACCGGGAAGTGATTGAAAAAGGCTCTTTGAAGAAATTTCCTGAGACTTCATCCAGAAATCTCCCTCCATTTTGCAGTGGCTCTGAGGGAAGCATATGATGCACTGAAAGACACTGAATAATCTTCTGACTGACCAGATCTGTTCCATAACATTGTCAAAGGGCTCAGTAAATACATATGGGAATCATTTCAATTTCCAAAAGTAAATATAACTGACCTTTTAATGCACTTCTGCAGACAGTCACGTCTGTGAACTTTGCACCCTCAGAGATTGCATTCTGATTGCCTCAAAAGCCTTGCCTAAACTTAGAAGATGAAATGAGGGTCTGAAGTTTAACCTTTTTTCACCCTTTTGTGAACGAGAAAAGCCTTGGTTGGTTGATTTATCCCCAGCTTTAGAGCAGAAGTTCCTTGTCCCCACTATACTTCCATTTTCTGCTTTGCTAAAATGTAACAGTCTCTCTATTCCTTTCAAATTGGAGATTGGAGAGAATGATGCTATGTTACTGAAGATTATATTTTGAATATGTCTTTCATTAGACTTTTATAGGTGAAAATACTATAAAACTAGTAATTGGTCCTATATGGTACACTCAGTAAGGAAATGCAAGATTTAAGATTTCTAGGTGAGAGCACTGAGATGAGGGATTGTGCTACCAAGTGTTTCAGGAACTATTTAAACACAATAAACACTGTGAAAATGGATTGCTGCAGAGGAACTGCAGCATTTCAGAAACTCCTTGACTGCAAGCAGAGCAGCTCTTGCACCCTTTTCCCTCTCTGCTTTTGCAGAATTTGCAATAGTTTTTGTAGGACTTCATGGAGACTCCTGCAGTTTTCTTTTTACTGTCTCTAAGCATGATTTTACTCTGCATACTTGACAAATGTCAGATGAACTACAGGGAAATATTTGATTACATGGGGAATTTGCTTTTAGGGCTGGTGTTTTTTTGTTTAACTGCTCTGTTAGGTCCATGAAAGAGCAGGACACTCGAGCACAGACCTCTTCCATGTACAGCTTGCTTACAAATAGTGAGTGGCTGCTTCTGTGGGATCTCACCTAACACACAACTGTCCATATTTATTGGGGGGGTTCAGTCTCTCATGGGCTACTAAAAGCATTTTCTTGAAAGGAATCAGGATTTTCCACCATCAAGAAATCTAAAGCTTTTTGTTGTTGTGGGCTAGGACACACTGGCAGCCACTAAAACCAGTGATAGAACAGTAAATAAAGGTTGGTTTTTGTCCATGTTTCACAGGCATTCATCCAAACCAAGCCATTTCAGGTTCAGGCTGGTTGGAGTAGCTACTGAGAGACAAGGTGAAGTAATGAGTAAGTCACTTTTCTGTATCTGTCCCTCTCTAAGAGACACACTCATCTCTGTAAAGATTCAGATTAACCTCAGTAGAAGACAAATACACATATTAGCCTGCCTTGAGTAACCAACCCGACCCTCATGATCCATAAAAAGAAAAATAAGGAATTATTTTTTTTTTTAATTTACCTATTGAATTCTTGTGAATATTACTCAAATATAAAATACATACAGTGGTGGGACACGTTAGAATCTTGAATTGTCAAACTTAAATCTGGGAAATGTTAAACAATCAACAATTTGTCAATATAATCTCCTAAATAAGTCTGAAGGATTAGTGATGATCTCTTTGCTAAAGTTGTCTTCTACACTGTAGGACATTTATCAATTAACTGGTTTATGAGAGATTATTTTTCAGTGATTATTTTAAGGGCTGCTGAGACCATCTGCTGATCTGACTTAGAAGAGCGTTAGCACTTTGGAAGTTATGACTTCAGAAGTGAATGCTGTGGGTTCTCCAAAAGATTAATAACTAAAACCTGCATATATTTCTGGAGGACAAAATGAGCACTGTTTGATTTTCACTGAAACTAACATAAATGTCATGGGTTTGTACAAAAGGCAGGTTTTTATTTTTCTTGTACCAGCTGATGATAAGTCGAGGAAAAACCCTATATTTCTACAAAACCCCTAAAAAAACCCTATATATCTATAGCTTTTAGATTTCATATTATTTACATGAAAACCAGTGTAAAAGTTATGCCTGTAGCAGAGCAGAAGGGATTTAATTACAAAATCTTTTTTCAGAACATTGTTTCTGACTGATATTTGTCTGATGAGGTTTAATAGAGCTTTCAGTTGCTTGAGGTATTTTTGTTTCTTGCCTGGAGGAGAGCAGACAGAGGAGGAGATGCAAGACAGAACTAAGACAAGAATTTGTCAGTATATTTAAAGAGCTCAGTCATAGAAATCAAGTGCATCTTGTCCTGGTCTTTCAGTTTGAAGATGAGGATAAAATATGGAATCACTGGGGTCAGAACCGAGCAAGGGCAAGGGAAGCCAAACTCATTGTCAGCAACTACGTTTCCAAATACAGAATAGTTTAATTGTCTGTCCTTGTTAGGCCTGCTTTCCAGATTTAAAAATAACCAAGATTACTCTTTAATCAACACTTGCAAGTTAGGAACTGGCAGTGACCTGTGCTGAGCATCCTGCATGTCTGTGCTGTTTGGGTGGTCACCGATTTAGGGGTTTTCCTGAATGCCTCCTGGACAGCTGGGAGGAAGGCCACTGTTGTTTTAGGCACATAAACAAATGCCAGTTGTGGTAGTGACAGAACTGAAACTTGCATTTTGCCCTTTACCTGCTCTGTCCTCACGTCTAAAATACAGGGAAGCACCACAATATACTGACCTTGTTGTATTAAAATATTTCAATTTGGTGTTTACCAAACTCTGAGATTTAGACCATGCTGGTCTAGAGGGTGCTGTCCTCCACTGCTTTTTGGGGGAAAACTGCCCCCCTATTCACAAGGTATTTTTAAGAGTCACTAGGTGATCCAAAGGCAATCTGTCTACCCCTTTAGATTAATGTATTCACATTTAGATCATATGTATTCACATATGTGATTATGTTTCACATTATCACGTTATATACTGTTTATACACATATACACTGTTTATACTTCCCTTAATTTTTTTTTTTGTGTAATTAAATGAATTGTTGTTTCTCTAGGTGTTTAAAAATAAAGAAATAATTTCTTGCTTACAGGCATTAGTGTAATTTGGCTTAATCAACTTAATTGAATGTCTATTTGCATCATTCTACTAGTTTTGATGCCTTCAGTTTTAGTTTCATATTTCCCAGATTCTGCATTGCATTGGGGTGTGACTCTGAGCTCCATATAAAGTGTTACAAGTTCTCCTCCCAGCTCAGTCACACAAAACAATCCTTTTCCAGCCCCAGAACCAAGGA
>JAOTQP010000403.1:4650960-4714851 GCA_026413545.1 Cichladusa arquata | reverse complement strand
TCCATCTTGGGTGTAGCCACAGCTGGGCTCTTGCACTGCCCAAGGTGAATCCTTTGAAGGGCTTTTAATAAATCCCTGCTTTATTCCTTTAGCACTGTCTAACCTCTGTTCCAGGGACCCTCTCAAGGCATCAGTTTCAGTGGAAAAAACCTCATTAGAACTTGTAATTGAACTGAAACTCTGCTGATTAAAAGCAGCTGATGACCCACGAACAATAGATATGACATTATACATGTTTATAAGCTCCTCTGAAATGGAATAAGAAATTAAATGTGAAAATGTCTGGAGGGAGGAAAATATTGCATTATCTCTGCATATTGTATTGCCATCTTCACAAATGACTCTGAAGGAAGAATTACTCATTTTGGAAATAGAGAATGTAATGAAATATCCATGAAAGGTCTGAAAACTGGATGGTTACAGTGACTGCTATAAATAGGTTTCCATAAGCTAAATAAGGGTTTTCGGTGAAATGTCCAGGTGCTGATTTGGGCAAGTCACTAAGTGTGTTGGGAAATGGGGTTGTCTGAGTTTGAGCTGCTGGAATACTTAAGAATTCTTAAGCCACAACAAGTATTACAATGTGGTCCTTATTTTGGCTACCAATGCCCCTCTTGCATCTCTTCTTTCTCATGCCCTCTTGTTTGTAACTTCTCCTTATGCATTGCAAAGTAGCAGAAATGTCTGCACCTATTGAAACTTTGTGCTTGATTAAAGCAAATTATACCAGAGGGGCAGTCAGAAGAATGCTTCCATAATCTGGTAAAATATTCTCAGGAAGAAAAAAAATGTGAAATGACTCTGTTTCTAAAAAAAAAAAAGAAATTTATTAGACTCGAATGGTTCTTTTCAAAGATGAGCAGGTCGTGGAGCTCATCCATCATTTCCATCAACATCGTGGCAACAGGAGTTGTGGAAAGAAGTGCTCAGCTGCAGGTTTTCTGATCTTGCCCTGTGGCTTTGTGCCAGTAACCCTGCTATTAGGTAAGGTTTTTCTTCAGCTCTGGTCTTTCTAACTCTGACATGCAGTCAGAGGGACACTCATAAACACGGGTGAGGAAGATAGCAGCGTCCTACTCCCATGAGTATTAGTTATTGCACACAACACTTTATGGGGCTGCTCAGTTTTCTTTTCTCTCCCTCGGCTTGAAAAGTTCTGATATTACTTGGTCTCTATTGTTTCATACTATTTATAACCTGTAGCTACCCAGATCAGCTCACTGTAGCTCCCTTGCTACACTAGAAGAATGTTATTGTCGCCTTTCTGTCTAAAATTACCCTAGTGTGCTTTATCTTCTCAGTTTCCTCTTATTATTCTCCCTCAGATCATTGTTCTTGATTCTATTTCTAAAAGTAATGCATTGATTTCCTGTCTCTCTCCCTGTGTTTTGATTATTAAGATGATAAATGTTTTAAGATCGTCTGTCATTTATTACCTATATTGTATCTCTCTTGCAAGACAATTGCTACCCTGAATTTAAGAGCTGAATCACAAGCCTAATGACTCCAGAACAGCCATCAAACATCTCTGTGTTCTTTGTTTTCATTTCATTTCCAAGGTGCTGGCAACAAAGAACTATTTGTTTTCCAGGAGCAGGAGATGTTTGCTTGTATTTACCTCTCTGAAACCAACATCCACTCAGTGACTGTCAGAGAAACAACTTCCAAAGAGAAGCTGCTGCAACAAAAATATACGTCTTATTTAATTTGCTTTAGCTCATAAATCAGATATGTGCAAAATCTGAAAGTTTCAGGTGCATAACTATATTACTTCTTTACTGTTCAAGCTTTGGAGTCAAATGATTCAAAGTCAAAAGTGGACTGCAGCGCATGAGTTCGTGAGGTTTAAAGTCTCTAAGCTTTTGAAACCAGTGTTGTTTTCCTACACAGAATGCTAGGACAGCCTAGGTTTCTTCAAGTTGGTAAATTGTCACACGCTTTGATTTAAAAGGGAATAATTTGCACTTTTGCTTGCTTATAGCCAGCTTTGAGCTGGTGAGAGCTCACACATCTGCTGGGGGAGCCTCCTGCCCCAGGGGCAATGCCCTCACTGCAATGTGTAAGCCTTGTCTTTGACTCCAACTGAGTATCTCCTTTTTCTCTGATTCTGCTGATGTGCAGTTAAACTTCCCTGGAGGAAGGCAAGGCTTGTCCTGCAGAGATGTCCTTGGGGACACTGGAGAGGAAAGGGGCACATGAGCAACTGAAGGCTGGTATGAATTATGAATCCTGGGGTGTGGAGAGAAATGGAACTATGAAAAAAAAACTGGGTGAAAGGCGTGGACCACAAGAATGAGGAGAGATGGGCACCAGTCCCTGTGAGCTTGGCATCCCAAAATCTCCTGCTGGAGGCAGAGGCTGGCATGCCTAACCCTGTGTCTGAAGGGCAGTGTGGGCAGTGCTGAATTTCAGTTAAGCTAAAGCCCTACAAAGATTCAAAACAAAAGCTAACCCAGCCCATGTGTTGGAACATGGCTGGATACCTTTGACTCGAGTGGAATTTCACTCCAGCAGAGGCTTACTCCAGTCAGGATCCTATATTCGGAAAGATAAACATCAATGTATGCCTACATCCAGAACACAAGCCATTCAAGGGAGATAAGGCAAGAGAAAGTAAATATAAATCATTCTATAGACCAGGATGCCAGCTGACCTTGTGTTTTGCCAGCTCACTTCCCAATATTTGCTCTGCTGAAAGGAAAACTTGAGTGCTCCTTCGCAATGTTTGTGAATGGATCGGCGTGTTCGCCTTCACGCTCGTCTGTCTCAGCTCTGCAAACGAGATAAGGAGTGGGGAACACACCCTGCTGACTACAGCAGCGACACCCTGGCTGCTCCCACTGCAGCCCAGCCAGGAACAGGGCAGGGAGAGATGCCTGATGGGCACGGGGCGTGAAAGGATCCGCGGGGAGCTGAGGATGTTTGTCCAGCCATAAAGAGAACAGGTGTGTGTGTGACTCCATAGAAAACCCAACGTCCTGTTTAGCAAAGGAAGTTTATTGGTTTTTCATGGAGCCAGTCATCCTTGCATTCGCATCTTTGGACAAGAGAAATAAGGAGCAAAAGTAAAAATAGCTGCAGGATCAGACTTTCTTCCTGAAAGCTGCTTTGCATGGGGGGTGGTTGAAAGGCTGGGCTCAGACAGAGAGATTTAATTGTGTGGTCAGGGCCTGAGTGGGAACTCTGCTTTATCTCTGAACAATAGAACAATTTCTATCTGCTCAGTTGGAGCAGAAACCTTCTCTGTTTCTGACAACACTTGGCATAGTGTTGACACTAAAACTACAATTTTCCACTTTTTTTTTGACCCTCAGATAGCTTGGTTTATGGGAAAATTTTACTGCTGCATGCCTTGTATCTAATGGAGTTGCCATTCTGCCACAAAATGCACTTTCTTTAGGAGAAGGAAGCTGCAACACAGTGGCTGTACATAGCTTAATTCACTTTTAGTGAAGCCTTGCAGAGTGGCCTGGCCACTGGAGATGGAGGCTGCAGAGTTCTCTCTTCATATCAGTTGTTTCCAGATCCATAATTCAGATGGAAACCTTTGTCACTTTTAGGCCAGTGAAAGTCATCTCAGGATCCCGAGAGCCAAAGAGCATTTTTTTCCACCTTGTGTGTAATGGCA
The DNA here is from genome assembly GCA_026413545.1 of Cichladusa arquata. NCBI lineage: Eukaryota > Metazoa > Chordata > Aves > Passeriformes > Muscicapidae > Cichladusa > Cichladusa arquata. Next base: position 4,711,223 of record JAOTQP010000403.1, on the reverse strand, counting down.
AACAATAAATATTCCAAAAAGCCCTCCCAGGTCTGTAGCAACAGCAACGCAGAGTCTGTGATGCACATGTGGAGCTTTGCAAATGGTTTTATTCATGGGCTCAAGGTGGAATAAAGCCACATTCCCTCTTGCTCGAGGGAGCTTGGAGTGGAGGTTTCTCCAAAAAAGGAGCATATTTAGGCAGGGTCTTTGCAGAAAGAAAATTTGCAGTTGGTTCAGCCATAGAGCACTTACAAAAAAAAAAAAAATTCCTTTAAGGGAAAAACCACCCCAAAACCAAAATGCCATAATTTTACTAGTTTTAGGCATGTGTTACTATGCCCTATGAGAACCCTGGTGGCATTTTTTTTTCCTGATTTAATGGCAATAGTAAAGTATCTTTAGAGACTTTACTGACACACTTTTATATACACTGCAAAGCTATTTGATCAAAATGCAACCCCTGACATCTTTGAAATGCCTTCTTCTAGAAATACAAGCTAATGCCTTTTTATAGTAACATGCTGGCAAAGATAATTTATATATTCTACAGTATAGAAAATACTGCAGGCAATGCTATTTTTAGCTGTGTAACCTCTAAGCATATTTAACTGTATAGTAGGAAATTGGCTTTTAACAGGTGAATAACTTAATATAGCAGGGCAGATGGATTACAGATGTGGACAATGTCTGTCCAGATCCCTGTTTTTTCCTGGCTCTAAATTATTCATCTGGGATGGCCAGAAGCCAGCTATGGGGATTATTGATAAAAGTGAGTTAAGAATAGATCAGAACATTTCTCTGTGCAGTATAATGTTTCTCTGTTGACTGCGTTATTTTCCATCTTCCATTAAGCACTGCAAGCCAGACTTTTTTAACTCAATTTTAAACTATTCATGTTCTGTATGCGTAATATTATTATAAATGCTCGAGTTCCTTGTTTGCAGGGCAAGGGGTGTTCTTTTAAAAGACATGATGTTGTAAACAAGAAGACAAACATTTCAGCATTTTGCCTAGGCATGGATTTTCTGGAGAAGTGAAACTTTTCTTCCAAAGTCTTGCCAGCTGTCAGAGCTGGGTGGTTGAAATGTGCAGTACCCTTTCATTTTAGTTGGTGGTGCTGGTGCCATTCTCCTGTGACTGTCAAAGTGTTAGCCCAGCTGGGGGTTTTTGTGTTTTTTTCTTGTTCTTTGCCACTTTTTTTCACTATTGCTCTTAATTTTTAATAAATCTAGATTACTGAGAAGATTAAAGTCCTTGGTCTGTACCTAAAGATGAAGAGATAGAGGTACATATGGTGAATTAATTTGAGACATGGTAGTGGAAAAACATCATTCCTTCTAAAACACCAAAAAATTGAGGTTTACTCTGCAGCTGTGCAACATAGCTCTAATAACTATGAAAAGTAAACAAAGACTGTACAGTGGTGTCAGAAATGTGAAGTGCCTCTGTCCCTAAGAAGGCCATAAGGGCATTTTCCTACATTAACATAATGCTTTGAGGCATTTGAAATTCATTTGAGGCTAAAAGAGAAAAAAAAAAAAAAAAAAGAAAAAGAAAAGTTTCACTAGTGAGGAAACAAAAAGGTATAGAAATAGAATCCAAAATCTTGAGGTTTATTTTGGAATGGAAGTATTTTAGTCTTTGGTCACATTTCTCACCTTTGTTGGGATGAATAGCTGTAAGGAAGGATAGTATACATGAAGGTACTGTTGTTAAAATGTCCAGCCACTTTATTTTTATTACTCCTGGCTTTGCATTTGTGTTTAACTGGGACAAGTAGAAATACTGAACAGTGGTGGTGCCTCTCACTGAAATGTCATTGCCATTGCAGTCATTGTTTAAATGATAATGACTTCAAGAGAAGGAGGTTTGGTAAGAACAGCAAATGGGGTCTCTGTGGGAAATGGAAACCAAAGGACAAAATTATCAAACATGCACAATGTTTGTAGAGGCCGCGCAATAAATTACCAGAGTTAACAAAGTGTAATCACAGAAACAGAAGAAAGTTGGAAGCAGAAGATAGCTCCAGCGTGGTCCAAAGCTGATACTGTCTCTCAGATGATGTCCTTTTTCCATTTGCTAATGTGCTAACTCATGACACAGAATCATATCATTGTACACTTGTGGTTTTCAAGATCACTGTTGTTATTCCACTAAGTCTGACTATTTCTTATATTCCCTTGTTACTCTCCACGTTCCTGCCAGGGTATATCTTGATGGACAGCATGAAATTTCTGAGGTGTTCAGCGTTGTTTACAGTCTGGCCATTGAAACAGCTTGTTTTGCTGCCTTTTCTTCAGCCCTGCCCTACCTCTTCCTTCCTATGCCCTTTTCTCTGCTCTCCCTTGGCTGGGCAGTCCTGCCCCATCCTTGAACGAGTTCTGAGCTGTGACTCAGCTGATTTGTCCTTCTAACAAAATATAAAACATAGTAGAATCTTTTTTCTGGATCACTTTCTGTCCTTTCAATGAGTTAAACCAGAAGGGGTTCATCTGTTCTGTCACAAGAGCCAAGTCCCCCTGGCATTGTGGCTGTTCACATTTGTTGTGCTGAGGAATATGTTCAGTGCACATAGTTCAGGGAGGCAGGAGGCCCAGGAGGCCTTGAATTGCTGGCCCTTTGGATAAAAAAAGGCCTGGGGACCTGTGGCACAGCCAGGTGAGGGGCACTTGGGGACACCATGGCCCCAGACTCAGCTGCGTGTGCATTGTGAGGATATAAAAGCCCAGGGTCTCCTTTTGGGGTCCCTGCTTGGAGGCATCAACTTAAGCTGTTGATTTCTCACTTATTATTGCACCAAAATTAAACTGCTTTGAGGATCAGGATGTCTGAGATGCTGCTATGGGGGCAAGGCAGTGAGGAATTTGGTGTGGCTGTGTGAGTGGGGGGTTGTTGCTGGGAAGGGACCTCGCTCCCAGCTCAGGTGGTGCAGGTGTGACGGCCAGAGTGGCTCCTGGGTGGTCAGACAGGGAGGTTTCCTTAACAGGAGCTTGTTCAAAACACACATTTTGGTGAAAATGTAGGGTTCTGAGAGTCCATGTCAGGATGAATCAGGCAGAGATGGGAGCAATCATTTCCCTGGGGGGCACAGAGGAAAGCGCTTGCCTGGTTAACCTTGGCATTTCTGTCTCCTTGGCACTGTTGTTTCCTTTCCCCCTGTATGAAAAGTTTTCTCTTCCTGGACTTTGCATTGTGTTTCCCTGAAAGGTTTCAGTCTCCCTCATGGAAATTATGCAAATGTCACTGTGCACACGTAAAAAATCTAACAATGGCACAAAAAGTACAGGACCAAAATAGGTTTTGCTAAAAAAAAAAAAAAAATAGTCTATGTAGCAATGAGAGACCTAATTTCCCTGTTACATATTTGAATTATTAGGAGATACTTCTGTTTATCAGTCCACCAAAGCCTCTTTTAAAAAATGAACTATACATTTTAAAAGGAAATGTGTGTACAAATTTAGTGACAGTGACGAAGTAAAAAACCCTGGGATGTAAAAGCAGATTCATTTGCTGCCCCAGATCTTTAACAAATGGAGGAGTTTGGTTCACGTTGCAAAACAAGCTGACCTTCTAGCAGGGGCCAGGCATGAATCTTTTTGCCAAAGGTGAATGGTTTGGAAAACTGAGCGTGTGTGAAAAGGGAAACAGTGGAAACTATTCCGCGCTTGGAGCGCGCCTGGGCTCTGGAAAGCAGCTCTGTAAAAATGTCAGCTCTGACTGAGTAGCTCTGTGTTCTACGTGCTGCAGCAGCCTGAGCCTGAGCCTGAGCCTGGCTCGTGTCCTGTGTGCAGGTTGTGTCGATATATTGGTGCTGGGGCTTTGTTTGCTCGGTGCCTCGCAGCCAGCAGCACGTGCAGCAGGTGCTGCCCCAGCCCTCCATAAGTGGAATTCTTGCTTTGCAGACTTTTCTCTGCGGGTCTCTTCCTGCTTCGCCCTTGCAGGTGTCTGCAATGCCACTGGTCCTGGCTGAGTTCCTTTTGGGGGTGTTTTTGGAAAGCTGGGGCTCTGCAGTGCAGACCTAGAGGCCACCCTGCCTTGTGAAGTGTGAGTGCCCCTTTGCCAGAGTGCCAGGTTTCTCTTCCGTGTCACTCAAAAATTCCAGAAAGGAATTTTAGGTCTAGCAAAGGGCAGTAATGCCACTGAGTCACTATAGCTTTTCCTAATGTTCTGGTGATGGCTTGAGGTGCTAAATTCACACGAACGTGTGCTTGGATGTAAATATGTGTATTACACATTGCTACATTTATACTTCAGTTTTCCATCAGGCTTTAAGCTCATATATGAGCTCCTGAAATGTAAAGAGACAGGTATAAATGACCTGAAATTGAGTGCCTCTTGTATGACAGGGAAAGTTAATAATGCTAGTCTCTGAGGGAACCACAGCAAGAAGCATAAATAGGAGCAGAACACTGTGTTCCTTCTTCAGTGTCTTGCCCTAATCCTGACACGTGAGCACCTACCAACACAAATAATGTTATCGGATCAGAATCGCCAGCCAATAATAAATCAGCCCTGGCACTGGCCAGGCTCTCACTGCTGTACAACAATGTGACCTCCAGTCAGGAACAGACTTCATATTTGGGCACAGATGCTTGATTTGGGTGAGAAGCATCTTTCACCAGTGCTCGGGAGATGTGCATGCAGGTCGGAAAAACAGAGGCACGGGCAGGTGTAAATTTATAGGGAATCTGTGTGGATGATGTCCTCTCCCAGCTACCCAGAGCAGCTGCAGGGCCAGCAAGGGTTTCCAAACATGGCAGAAATGGGCAGGCAGCAGATGCTGGGTGGCATAGGGGTTATAGCTCAGAGCTGGACATTGCTGGTTGCAAATGGTTCACTGCTGACGTACACCGGAAGGGCAAACTTCTCCCTGAAAATGTGTAACACTTGAAAAACTGAACATAGGTAGAAAATGACACCTGCTTTAGGAGTTAATGGCAGCTCTGCCTACAGAAAAGATTGTCTTTTCTTCTTAAAAACTACTTGAGGACTCAGTGGAGAAACCTCAGTACAACATGAGGTTAGAATTTGCCTCCTCTGAAACGAGCTGGATGTGGAAGAGCCAGTTTCAGTATTCTTTTATTTATAGATATCTTGGTGGCAGTTTTGTTGCAACTGTGTTCCTGTGTGCTATCAGCATCCATCAATGCATTTCAGATAGATCCCTAGCCAGCAGCTCTAGGGTTTTTCCATTCCCTCCCCTGCATTTTCTAAGCCATTTTAAATCCCAGTCAAAGACTGTATCAAGAGTCTTGAGGGGTGGATAAGGCACTAGCAAGAGTACCAAGAGCTACTGTTCCTGTTGGAAAAAGAAGAAGTATTTGGTTCAAAGTATTGGTTATACTGGTTATATTTAAACTCCTTTGAAGTCAGTAGTGAGAATCTACTGATCCTATTGCAAGATGAATTATTCCCAGGGATCCAGTGCAAACATTCAGAGTTACTTATCTAGAAGAAGCAGACTCTCAACACCAGGGACATAATACCACATTTAATGCACATATTTACTCTTTGTGTACTAAGCACAAAGAGAAGGGTGTAGGGCCAGGAAAGAGATAAGGTAGCTTCTATTTTATACCACGAAATTGCATCTGACAACACGGTGTGTCTATTTGTGAAGAGTGTAAATGAGTCTGAGCCATGTGGGGGAAGTGAGTAAGAAGGGATCTGTGCTGTTAGATGTACAGCTGGTGGCAGAGGACATCCCCTGTACTTGCTGCACTGTACAGAGGAGGAAGGAAGGGCAGGTTGCACAAAGGCAGTGACAAGATGTCAGGATTTCCTCCCTGAGAACTTCTGGTGAACGTACAGAGCATTGTGTGCTACCCAGATATTGCACAAAATACACGGGTACATCTGTGACAAAAAAGGGCAACGGTGCCTGTAAAACTGGGCACGCAAAAGGAATGCCTGAATTATGGCTGCTTGTAAAACTTTGCTTAGTCTTCCATCTGGAATTGAAGAACTGCTTGGATTTCCAGAGACACTCTAAATGCACGCTGCTGCCCTAGTTTGGGCAGGGCTGTGGCCAGCTTGTACCCCCACCCCTGTGCAGATCGTTCACAGGTAGGTGACATACGAAATCCGCATGGAACTGGTATTTTTTGGTGCCCTTGTGCATTCTCCAGTTTCTGTACGGCTCTGCTGCTGCACAGAAGGTCTATAAACATAACCCACAGTCACCTTTTGTACTTTCTCATTTTCTCCCCAAACAAGATTGGTCTGGTCTGGACTTTGCAGTAATCTCTGATGTACAGGCAATCTATCTCCAGTGATGCAGGAAAGGAGCCGCAGCCTCTGTCAGCGGTCGGGGCTGCCTGGCAGGAGGACGTCAGGGTTCTGCCCTGTGCTTAAAGGCAAAAGTGCAAAACTTTGCACAGATCAAAGGGACTTAATTATTCACTTTACACATGCAGAGGCCTCCTGTGGTTTCAGGATAGTGTCAGAGCTGGAGCACCCAAAACAAAACCTGCCTTTCCATCGAGTAGGGGATGGCCGGTGATGGAAATGTCTTTCTACCTTGCAGTGCAGCACTGCTGCCTGCATGTCCCACAGCAACAAGCACTGTCAGCTGCTATCAAACTTTTCAATCACTTTGAAATTCACCCATGAAGCAACTCCTCTGTGGAGCCCAGCGGCAAAGAGCAAATTGGCACTGGAGACCTTTCTCATAGCGCTTCGCTGAACTATCTCAGAGATTTGTATGTGATGCTGGCAGTTTCTCTGAAAGAATAATCAAAACTCCTCAAAGTGTTTAAGGAAAATATGGCAAGAATTTAAGCCTTGTGTTAGAAAAGTTGTTTGTATCATTCCTCACAGAATTTATTTATAAACAATGTTGTGGTACATTAACTTCTTGTGCACCCAGTCCTACCCTACCCTCTTTCAGTCTCTTGAAATGTTTAGATAGAAAATATAAATATATCTTATAATGCTTACTTATTGTCTGTCTCTTGCATCATTTACAAAGATGCAACCAGGTTTAGAGTTAAACTACAGCGCTTGTTTAAAAATGTGCTGTTTCAGGGACTCTTACGTAAAATGTTTGAGTTCTTGGTTCTGCTTGGATTTGATTTTTTTTTCTCCAAATTTTTCATTGCCCTGTCATCAACATGGAAGAAAGATGTGTGATCAGCTTCTGTGTGGTCAGATCCTAAATCCACATAGATGCAGGCATGAGGGCTGGACAGTAGGAGAGAACAAGTTCAGGAAAGAGCTGCCTTTACCCTGGCATTGCCTCAGCATTTGTAACAGCTCCCTGTCCAACTCCACAGGTTGTCTCTGGAAGCCAGGATAATGTGCTGCTAAATGTGAGTAATGACATTTGTATCTGGCTTGTGGTAACAAAAAACAACAACAAACCAACACTCCAGAAACCCTGAAAACCTTCGGGCCCTAAAAACATTTAGAATTAGAGAAAAAAAAAAATAAAAAAAAAGCAAAACCAACCACACCAAGCAATGTTTGTTGGATGACAATGATCCAGTGCCTGTTTCTGGGTCCGTGTCCATCCCCTCTGTTGTCTGTCTGTAGGTTTTTCCACTGTGTGCCTGTATTTTGGCAGTTTCATATGATTCTTGCAGTCTGAAGCACAGGGTTCATACATCAAAGGGGGATCCCACCCCTGCCTGGGTTACGGCCATACATGGTATTTAGATTTATAAACTGAGTAAAACTGCTGCTATTTTAAGAAGATGCTGCCAGAAGTCTGGCTCTGGCCCTCTGGAACTAGGTCTAAATAATAATTTTTAAATGTCCCACATTGGTGACTCCATCCCCCTCCAGCAGATTCTCTGTGCTGCAGCAGCAGGGGCTCCAGACAAAGGCAATGACACTGCAGCATTTTATGTTAGTCCTAAACACTCAAAAAGGGTGAAAAAGCTAAGATCTCTTAAATAATAAGACAAAGGGGATTTGGTTTGGGGAGGAAAGTGGGAATTATTAGCCTTGCAGTCTTTCGTGCTTTTGGAAGTCACATTTCAGCCTTTGCTCTGCAACCACAAATGTTATAGATACATTTTTAAAAGAAAATTGAATTAGTTTTACTTTAAACAACAGCTCAAATAACTTACAGCTCTCATAAAGCAGAAAGGACACCAGAGAAATCAAAAATGCTGCCCAAGTGCAACGTGCTTTTGATCTACAACTGGTTCTAAGGCTTAAACTTTCACTTTCCATTTTCCTTGTCCAAACCTTGTTGAATAATCTCTCTGCAACGCATTACTAAACAGTCAGTTAATTAGCATGTCCTGATTGCTTTCTGCCACTGCTCTGGTAGCAGCAAGCAGTTATTTCCTCACTGCCCTGCCTTTACTGCTCCCCTCAGGAAGCTGTGTCATGAGGATATGGCAGTGTCACCGCAGCTGTGCACGATGACATCTCCCTGTGAATCAAAAGGGAAAGGCATATTTCAAAATGTGTGTCCTGGGGTGCAGCAGTGACTGATATGGAAAGTATTCAGAAGTGGCACAGTGAGCAGTGTGTGTAGGAGTGCTGGGTGTGAGTGGGGCTTCACTAAAAAAGCCTCGTGCTGGCTGACAATTGTTTGAGTAAGTCTTGAATGGACAGAGAGAGAACAAAGACTCCACTTTTTGGGCTGGTTTGTGTCGACAGCAAACCAAACAAGCAGGGAGCACCGGGTTTCTATTTTTAAACCAAACATTCCTTTGGTTTTGTGCAGAATGATGTGTGAGCAGTGCAGGGTGCACCCTGTGTGCGTGATGATGGGGACTGCATGAGAGTCCCTGCTGGCTGGAGGCGTGGGAATGTGCCCAGGTAGTGCAGTGTAAATAACCCCTCCGTGCTCTAGGGAAGGTGCAGGTAAAGTGTGAGCACTTGTTACCCACCCTGCTCTGGCTCCCAGCACAAGGGGTTATCAGAGCCCAGCCAGCAGGTCAGGCTGGGAGCAGTGCCAGCAGCTCCAGGTGACACTGTGTGCTGCACGTGTGCCACAGCCCTGAGTCCCTGCCTGGTGACACTGTGTGCTGCAGGTGTGCCACAGCCCTGAGTCCCTGCCTGGTGACACTGTGTGCTGCAGGTGTGTCACAGCCCTGAGTCCCTGCCTGGTGACACTCTGTGCTGCAGGTGTGCCACAGCCATGAGTCCCTGCCTGGTGACACTGTGTGCTGCAGGTGTGTCACAGCTCTGAGTCCCTCCCTGGTGACACTGTGTGCTGCAGGTGTGCCACAGCTCTGAGTCCCTGCCTGGTGACACTGTGTGCTGCAGGTGTGCCACAGCCCTGAGTCCCTCCCTGGTGACACTGTGTGCTGCAGGTGTGCCACAGCCTTGAGTCCCCCCCTAACTTTCCTCTCAGCCACAGGAGCAGGTGGAAGTGATGGACAGCTCTGCCACCAAGCTCTGCCACACATTCCCACACCCACCCAGCACTGGTACTTGTGACACTGCTATGGAAGGGGAGGCAGGAGCCTGCTCCCTTTCTGTGCCAGGAATGCCAGAGCTGGCATCCTGCTCGGGTGAGGATGTGTGGGCGAGCGGGTAGCGTTGCAACACCCTAAATATAGATGGGAAGTCCCCAGCTACTCTGCTGTGGGACTGCATTCCAGTCTCTGACAATAGTGCATGATTTTCAGACTGCATTTTTGCAGCATAGTGCTGGGTTTGCCTCTAAAAGTGCCTTGTGCTGTGCTCTTGAAGCCCTGGGTGTGCAAGCAATGTCGTCACAATATAGAAACATGATATAAAGCTGGGCAAGTACTTTCATGTTAGAGTGCATGTCCTTGTCTGTGATGTTAAATAAGCTTGTCCTGGACTCCTGCAGTGATAATTCAGAAAAAAAACTTTTAATCACACTGATTTTTTTTACCCTTTGTGGATGGCTGCATTTTGCCCCTTCCTTAGCTGCAGAATTCAGCAACTGGCACTACCAGCTGTGTGCTTATGGGAGTGTACAGGAGGGACAGAGAAAATATGAAACTCCTATGTCCTGGTTACAGCCTCAGCAAAAGTCCTGAGAAACTTTTCAGCTTTGCTTTAACCCGTTCCTGGACCCAGATGTCAACTGATCCCTGTAACTCTTAGAGGGGAGGGCTCTGCACAGTGGCACACTTCTCTGCTCCTCGTCCTCCTCAGCATGGCTGAAGGGAGCAAAGACAAGATGATCCCATTCTGTTTGAGCTGTGACAGCAAAACACTGCTTGGAGATTTGTTGCAGGCTGGCCATCAGCTCCAGCCATCACTCACCCTAATTTCTTTATTTTTTTTAATCTAGCCAGTCGTATCTTGAAGCTGTTGATACTTTCGACCTCTGGATGATCCAGAGTGTAATTACAGAGTGTGCAGGGACATGTTCTCTCTTGTTTGTTTTAGATCTGCCTCCCAGCAGATGCACTTGGGTGCCAGACACTTCCCGCATTATGTGAAGCACGGAGGGTTTGTTTTGTTGATTTTTTTTTTTTTTTTAAACTTGCACTATTTGCAAAATCATAAGCAGGCCCCTCTGCTGCCTTGTTTTCTCGGCTTAAAATATTTAACCCTGTCAAAACTGGCTGTTGGGGAACAAGGTGTGAAATCTCTCTTGAGGACAGACCCTGTGCCAGCTCCCAGAGCAGTGTAGGGATGAACGTGGGTCTGATTTCACAATCCGGGGCTTTCTGCTTATCCTCCTGTTCCCATGGGCTTCTCTGTGGGAAACAAGTCTCCAAAAGGGAAAGTTGTCCGCTGTGGTAACCGGATTTCTCTTAAGTGCTGCCTGCTGAAGGCAGTGGGAGCACAGGGAAGCTAAAACTGCTTTTGAAAGCTGCTCTGATGTCACCGGGGGATTTCGTACGTGTCTCTATTTTCCACCCCCTCCCAGTAACGTATAGCAATAAAATAAGTTCTATTGTTAGGAAATTGCTTTGGAGTTAGCTCAGGTTCGTCCAAGATTTAAAGTGATTCCTGAATGTTTGTGTTCCTGGAACCTTACTCCACATGAACAGCCATTTTAACTTAATGTATTTCCCTGAATAGGCTAAACTTAGTAAGGGAATGGCAGCTGGGTACCAGCACCTGAATATTTCTACCCCCGGCCGAATACTCTGGCTTATTTTATTCCAAATTAACTATTCCAGCAAATTGTCTGATGAAAAAAATGTTTCATGGAACTGTGGAAATAATTAAACCCTTTTTTTTCCAGTAAACCAAGGCATCACTGTAACCTCATTGAATTGCTTCATATTTTCCCAGACTAAGGGACTGAGAGGATATTTTGGATAGAAAATTCTGTTGTGCTGATGTTTGTAAATGCCAGTCTCTACATCAACCATGCCTTTTAGCAAAATCCTATACTCTGTTTAAAAGGCCTCGTTTAGGTTTGAGAAACAAGAAAGATACAGCAATGACTTCTCTTTTTGTAACAAAAGTGTGCCAGGCTTGTTGTAGGGCAGAGCCAAGTCAAAGCCAGGCTGTATTTTCTTATTCCTTGGTATGTGTCCTCAAAAAGAGGTTTCTCATCTCCATTTCCCACATGCCCAAGCAGGTGACTGAGCACCTGGGGAGCCAAAAGACCTTTGTTCACCATTTTTCAGGCACAATTTCTCAGCAAACCCACCAATCTGCAGAGCTGGAAAGCTGATGTTGGCTGGTAACAGCAGATGGAGGAGAGAGAAAAGCTTTTGGATACCCTGGGGCTGCTCCAAGACAGGAGGAAAGGTGCCCCCTCACCACACCACGCTGACAGTGAAAACATGGCAGGCTCTTCTCCAAGAGGTGAAGTTTTAAGTGACTACTTTGCAGTTTGCACATATGCCTAATTAACTCAAAATTAATGGCCCAGAACCTAGTACAACAGTTGTGCTTAATGCTGCAGAAAAAAACCCTCCCATTTATGTCCGGGTTAATACTTTTCTCCCCAAAACACCGTTGGTTAGTGCTGAATATCAAAGAATTGTAGGTGTAAGTGTAATGTATACATTTATATTGGTTTAGTTGCTTGTGCCCTTTGTTGAGCCTTTCCTAACATCCAGTACTGCATTACTTCAATTCTTTTTTTGTCTTTACAGCTTTAATTTCAGAAAGAAATAAATAAAAAACACCCTCCTCAATGTGTTCAGCTGCATTCTTACAAAATCCCTGTACAGATGCTCAGATGGAGCAATGAGAAAGATGAAGTTGATGCTTCTGTGGCTGATTACTTGATTTGCATTTCAGGCTTTTCTGAAAGGCTAAGCTTGAGGGGAATATCTATTTATTCAAAAGAGTTGCTATCTCATATGTGTTTTATTTTAATATGAATGAGCACTTGTATTTTAAACACAGTCTTTACAGATTGTAGCTCCTTCCCAAGCACTAGCTGATAGGTAGATGTATATGGTCAGTCACTGAAGTGAGTGTAATGGTTTCCCTTGGCACCAGACCTACCTATTAATTAATAACTTGGATTTATTACATAACAGCAGTCAGAAAGAAAGATGCTTTAAACTACCTCCAGAGTGCTCTGGTATCTCGTAGTGTAACTCACTTTAGTGCTTTATTTGCATCTAAATCAAGAGCTGCACCTGTTAGCCTTTTGTGTCAGAGGCTTTTTACAAGGGCACGTAGTGATAAGGGAAAATGGCTTTGAACTGAAAAAGAATAGGTTTGGATTAGACATTGCTATGAGGGCAGGGAGGCCCTGGCACAGGATGCCCAGAGGAGCTGTGGCTGCCACTGGATCCCTGGAAATGTCCAAGGCCAGGTTGAACATTGGGGCTTGGAGCAGCCTGGGACAGTGGAAGGTGTCCCTGCCCATGGCAGGGGATGGGAATGAGGTGATCCTTACGGTTCTAACCCAAACCATTCCATGATTTTATGACAAATGAAGGAAATTTTTGAAGCTGTGACTTTCCAGCAGAGCTGTAGGTCTTGGAGCACTTGAGCCTCACCCTGGAAAAAAGCAAGAGGGCATTACTGCAGGTGTGACATGCTGAAGTGATGTTGACCCAGCTTCCAACACCAGCTTCAGACAAAACCTGGCTTCTTGTGAAAGGTTAATGGGAAATGTAAATGCTGCCTGCATGAGGAATCTATTTTGGAAAGCACCAGATGCTCCCCACGGGAGGAAGGCGGCTGAGGTTAATGGAAGGAAAGTTGTGCTGCAGCTCAAGATGTGCCCGTCAGCAACTGCCGTCACTTGGTGATATGGAAAAGTTACATTTCAAAGGTATTTCAATCCAGGAACCAGGCTGCAAGGTCATCTCACAGTTATTTTCTGTCTGTCAGACCCAGCTCTTAGTGACCAAGGACAGATTGGGTTCTTTCTTCATAAAAGGATGACGGAGGGAAAAAGATATCTGATATTGCTGACTTCATTTACTCCTGCCAAGGGGAAAATGTGGGTGAAAAGGATTCCCTGAGTTTTGTAATACTCCAGCTATGGCAGTAAATAGAAATGGTAACTAGGGAAGATTGCAAGAGTAGAAATCATTATCATCAGTCTTCGGGCTCTGGGGAAGGGAAATAATCTGCTACATCAGCTTATGTGAGTCCTTTGGCATTCCCGAAACTGCACCAGGGATCAATCACAGCGCTGCCTTGCTTCATTCCCATCCTCAAGTAATGCATCCCTGCCTCTTTGGGAGAGACTAAAGTAGGAAACACGGGTTAGTTAGGAACACACATGTGCTGTAAGGAAAATTTCCTTGAAACTCGAGCAAGTTTAGGTGCAAGTTGAAGCTGTTCAAGCAAGAGCAGTAAAAGTCCTTGCTTTAATCAGAAGTGTTTGGCCCCAGCCAAAATATAACTGGTAACTGCAGCCCATAATAACATCAGCTTCAGCTGCTGCTGCTGGGCTGTGCCTACTGCCAGTAAACCACTGTCTGTGTTACGGGTAGTGCCTGAGAGGGGCAGAATATTTATAAACTCCACAGGAAAAGGGATGCAGCAACACAGTAAGTTAGAACTAACCCTCATCTCAAATATACTGGATCCTTCAGTAAATTAGTATGGTCCTAACTAGTTTGGGAAGGTATCACTGCTTGGTGAAAGCAGGAAAAAAAAGCTGGCTACTTTAATCCCTTAAAACAGCCTCCTGGCAGCAGATTTGTGGTCTTATATTTTCCTTATAAAAATCAATACACTGTAGGCAGTGTATCCTATTCCATAACAGCATGAGTTTTACTTGTTCTGGAAAACTGTGCTTGTCATCAGAAAGCCACTAAATAAAGGAAGATGTACTGCTGGAAAATATGAATTTGCATCAGTGCTTTTCCAGCTCTGTTTGGAAGCCAGGTAGGCTGCTTTTAGAAAAGGATGGTGATGTTCTGAGCAGCTTTGTCCATTGACACTTGTGCCCATTTGCATTACACCAGTGACTCAGATCAGGTCACGTTACAAATGTACTAAAATTATTTCCAGGTCATAATTGAACCTTGTACCTCCCGACCAGACTGGTAAGCATCAGTAGGTGCTCAGGTGATCTGAAACATTAAATTGTTTATTGGATGTTAAACCAGCCAACCATCCCTTCTCTTTCTTAATGAATGACCTGAGCTGCCCCTTCCCTGTTTGGACATCACCACATTCACAGTTTTGCTGGTGATAGCCTCCATTTCAGCTGCTCCTATGGTCTGTAAATATCTCCTGAGGTGCTGCCCTGTGACCAGTCTGGCTGGGATATCAAGGAAGGAGGGGCAGAAAATCAATAGTGCCGTTTCTGGATGGATGGCATTCCTTGTGAGGATGCACCAAAGCAAGGTGGAGGTGGAGTCTAAAGGGAAGTGTATGACAAAGCGGTGACGAGGGCCTTGAACCCGAACGTCAGTCAGCCACACCTTCCTGTATGTCACCAGTGTGTCCCTCTCCTCCCTGTCACCCTTGTTTAGCACCTGGGTGGCTGCAGGCTGTTGGATCGGTGATCTGATTCAGTGGAAAACAAATCCACCAAAAAAAGAACAGTTTCCTGCCTGCCCAGCTGGCTCATCCAGCTCCACAGCAGCTGTACAGCTGCTAAATCAGATGCAAGGGCAGTGAGGGACGGGCAGGGAGCAGGGGAGTGCGACAGGGTGACTGTCCCGCTTCTTGGGAAAGCAGCGGCTCCCAGTGCGTCAGACCACGGCGTGACACAGGGACACATCCTTCGTCTGGCTGAGCAGAATTCCCTGAATCCCTGCAGACAGCAGCAGCAGCCCATGCAGACCTCACTGGAGAGTGCTGGTGCTGTCCCAGCACAGCCATATCCTGTGCCCTGGTGAGGTGAGACCAGGGAGGATGTGACCAAGCAGCTGTCACCCAGCCGGTGATGTGACTCCAGGTCCTTTGACACACATGTTAACAGCATGTTGAGATTTTAAAAAGCTGCCCCAATGTGGCTGGTTTTGGTAAACTGCTATTAAAATAACCCTGTGTATTCATTTGTGGTTATGTCAGTCCTGCAAGAGACATGTTCCTGGAAAAAGTGATTCGGGCCGTACTGAGTCCCACAGGCACAAGCTACGCTTTGCTGTCAGCAGTGCAGCAAGGCAGCTGCATCATATCCACCCTTGGGGAGTGCAAGCTGCCCCTGATCTGAAGGGGGGAATATTTCCTATCTGCTGGCAATCTGCTGTCAGCTACACCCACGCTTCCCTAGTGACAGCTCTTCCATGCTCCTCGGTTGTCCGTGGCACTGAGACCCCGCAGCTGATAAGTTCTTTGCTTGTCAATAGTACTTTGTTCTCCTCATATTTGCTTGTTTCTGGTGGCATTGATTCCTGGTCCTCCACCTGCCCGAGCCCAGCCCTCCCTCCAGGCAGCTCCACCATCCTGCACTTACTCAGAGGAGCTGCTGCTGTCTTTGGTTATTATTTCCTAACCTGTTGCCTCATCAGTGACTGCCATCATCCTTAGTCACTATTTCCTAGTGGAGAACATGTTCCACAGGGACTCCTCTCCGAGTCCATGCTAATTTTACCTGTTCACGTGGAAACAGGGGATGAGTCCTGTCCTGAGTGTGACCCTGAAACCTTCACTCAGCAGTGATGCATGGGGTTGAAGCAAATGCTTCCCCTCTCCAGTGGCCAGCCATGCTCTGCAGTGTCCTATTTGGACATGCTGCCAGCCACGTGGCTGGCTTGGCAGGAATGCTCTGTCTTCCCTAGGGAAGCCACTTCCCATGCCAGGGGTGCCTCTCTTCAATCCCAGTACTCCTGTAATTAGGCTGGGCTGCTGGGTTGGAGTCATAGTCCTGTTCTAAAAGTGTACCAGTGACTGCTGCAGGGGTATTTCAGAGACTCACCATCCTCTGGGGTTTCTAGGTGCTATCTTTAGGATCTGGCTATTAAAACCTCATTATGAGTATAATCCCTGCTTTGCTGTTTCAGTTATGCTGTATTAACTGAGATTTTCTGGATGCTCTAGATTGGTATAATTGCCCCACACAAAGCTGAGGATCTGTATTTAATATTTCCTAATATATCATTCTAGCTCTTAGGTACTTCCCTTAACTAACAACCAATGATTTGGTTCCCCTATCTGGAGGGCTCTGGTTGTCCCTGGATGCAGCACTGGTGGTCAGCTGGGCAATGCTGAGTTGATTTTCCCTCTGCAGACTCTTAACTGTGCACAGGGCAGTTCTGCACTGTGTTGGGCTTATTTGGCACCAGATCCAACACCGTGCTCAAACCCTTGATGAACACCACAAAAAACAGACTTTGCTCAAGTAGGCTTTACGTAATAATTAGCCTGAGTTAAATACAGCAGGCATGTTGCAGGACAGGTGCATTAGCCAGGATGTGGGCTGCAGATCATGTAATTGCTGCTTGCTGCTCCTTTCGATACTAAGCATTGTCATTAGTTTGTTGCCCTGATAAATGTTTGGCTTTCTCACAGGAACAAAATCACTGAAAGAGATTAACTGTGTTGTCCAATAGGGCTGATAAAGAAACATATTTCTTCCTATTCCAGCCATGAAAAGGGAGGGCAGGTGAAAGCCCCTTTCAGGAGGTTCTCCCAAAATTAGCAACCTTGAGGAAAAAAATTACAGAGATTTGCTAAAGTTCTTGCATGTGAGGTTTAAGTACCTTCTCCAAAAGTTACAAGACAGGAGAAGACCAAGAGGTCTTTCAGTGCACAAAGGCTGCTTGTTCTAGAGCACAGTGGGGTTTATGCCACTGTGATTTTTTTTGTTGTTGTTTTTGTAAGGAAACATGCAAAAGGAAAAATTGGTTACAAGTGTGTTTGCGTTTCAGAAAAACAGCTACATGACAGCTACCCAACCCCTTCTTACAGCCAGCACTTCACATTTCCCTCTAAAAAAATGCAGCCAGGAGCCTTTACTGTGAATATCCTGTATATTTGCAGTAGTGACCTATGCATTCACACAGGCATTGGTCTGTTGGAACACACGTCATCTCCACAGCATCAACCAGCGGGATCGTGTCACTGTGTCACTGCTATGTCACTGCTTTGTCACTGCTCCCTGACCTCCCCAGAGCTCCGACTGCTCCTGCAGTCGCTGCTCTCAACTGTGACCCACTTAGGCTGCATTTATCTGGCGTTTCCATCTGACCTCTCCTTCTGAAAACAGCAGGAGCCGAAAGCCAGCAGGGGGGACAGGGGACACAAATGACATCTCGGTGTGCCCCGGGGAGCGCTGTCCTGCCTGGCAGGGACGGGGCTGATGATACCCGCCTGCAGCAGGGACCAGGGACAGCAAACAGCAGGGCACAGGACAGCTGGGCTGGGCCGGGCAGGTGCCAGGCAGGGCAGGAGCCAGGCAGGACAGCCACACCCCGCTCTAAAAGCCGGATTTTTGTTTGTTTTTTTTTTTTTTTTTAAAGCAATAGTCAAACCCAGGGGGTGCCAGCACAGCCTCTCCGCCATGCTCCTGGTGCTTCCATTTCCCTTGGGCACCCCCAAAGGCAAAGGCACGCATCAAACTGCTCCTGAATGCCTTTTCCATATTGGACAGACTTTCCAAGCCCTGTAAAAATCATAATAGTAGCACGTCCCCTGGAAGCCCAAAGGCAGGCTCCTGTCCAAAAAGCCACCAAGCTGCTCTGTGGTCTAAATCTGTAATGCAGAAACGCAACTTATTCCATGAAATCCCAAGTGGGAAAACTGGCTGGGGAACATAAGTACTAATTTATGTCAATTAGATTATCTTGAATGGAATATTTAATATTTTTTATGGAACATTTTTTAATTGCTGCTCATGGGTACTTTGTAGCTGTTGGAAACTCTGATCTAAATGATTATTTTAATGAAAGATTGCCAAAGGACTCACATTTGAAACTCCTACGTAGACTGACAGAGGGACTATTTTCCCTGGGCTGGCCAGCCTTCATTTCCCAGTCAGGGCACTCAGGGTAATGCCAATTAGCACAGCTACAGAGCTCAGTGAGGCAAATTGCTGAGGGTGTTCACCAAAAATACGACTGTGGAGCCTCCTCAGGAACAGCCTGAACTGATGGGCTATGGACAGTGAAGCAACCATTGGAAAATAAATTTGTGTCATTTGTGTATTTGTGTCAAGGCCCTGAGGGCACTAATGAGTTTAATTGCCCTGACCAGCCCCTCCTGTATCACCCACCTGCTGCCCATCAGAGGGACATTTAAGCTCAGCCTTGAAATGCCTTTTTTTACCCCTGAATGTTGCTGTAGGTGCAGCGCCCCATACACCTCTTGCTCCCAGATAGATCAACACCCCATGCTGCAGGTAAGTCTGTCACCAGCCCTGTTTCTGGCCTGTCTCTGGGGTGCACCTTGCATTGATGTAGAAGCCTTGCTGCTCCCTGGCACATGTTAGCTGTGCCACCTGAAGGAAGCTGAATTTGGGATGCTGTCCCAGCTTCTGACCAGTCTTTTCCCTCTTGAATCACAGTAAGTTAAATCTGGACCAAAAATAAAAAAAATCCTTAAACAAACCAAACCCATGAAGATCTTAAAACTCTTTCTAAAGGTCACGTTTCTCGTCTGTTCAAGTTGCCAAATTACAGTGTCTCATCCAAGAAACCCTTCCACACATATACATGCGTGCCTATACAGCCCTTTAAACCATCACCAGTGTCCCCAATTCCCAAGGGAGAGCAGCAATTTCAAGTGGAGCAGCAGATTGATTGTATTTATAGTCTGGTTTTATCTTTCAGCCACAATACACAAATCCATGGAGCAAGATCCCCGCACTGCACATTTGTTTACTGCATGGCATTGCTTTCCCATTCTCCTGGAGTGGTGAATCATCCTCGTGCTGAGCTCCAGCCTTTGCACCACAGAGCACTTGAGGAGGGTCAGCAGCCTTGGTGTTGTGCTTTAGAAGGTTCATTTACACGTTGCCTCTTGGCAGCATGGAGGACCCTCCTTCAGCTTGCCCTCTGCTGTGGTGTCAGGGCAAGCCCTTCAAAACCCAAATTGTTGCTGGATGCTGTCAGTTGAAACTCCTGACCTAGTTTCCCAAAATCATGTGGTTGGCTTAAAAAATTAGATTTACTCCTTTTCTCAACAGTTGTGTGGTCTTTGCATCAAGTGCTTGTTGGAGGAATTGCTAGAGATACTCCAGTTGCAATTTTGAATTTCTCTTCATTGTCATAAAGGTGAGAGGTGCATTTTGTTTGTGGTACACGAGTAGGGAAGCTGCTCGTCTCTAGCAGCTAAGAAAAACACAACTATTGTGACACTGTGTTTTAAATAGAGTGATATGTGGACAGCTGGAAGTTGCTGTTATTCCAGATTTGCTGGGGTGTTTCAGCAATTCCAGATCCTCAGACCTGGGTGCAGTTATCAGGTGGGTTGGATGGCATGGGCTGGCAGTGACTTGCTTGGGATCATCTGGGTTGGAAGCAGCACCCTCCTGCAGGTGCCCACTTCTTACTCCTCAGCTTTTTGCAGCATGTCTGCTCCCTATCAATGCTTGTTTACACATTTGCCCAGGTTCTGTGCTCCTTTGCAGCTTTCACTGAGATCCTTCTTATTTTCCTGCCTGGGCAGCTCCAGCCTGTATCCCAAATTGTGAATGTGGGCAGGAGCAGTTTTTTAACCTGGTGGAAGCTAAAAAGGGGACAGTGCTCTGGCCAGCTGCTGAGCAGCACCCACACCTTGGCCTGCAGGCCCTCAGTCCTATCACCCTCCCCTTGCTGTCCCCATGCCAGTCCTGTCCCCACGCCAGTCCTGTCCCTGGCATCACTGTGTTTTTGGCTGTGGGCAGCCTGGTGGGACTGGGGGTGTGTGAACGTGAACAGGCTGTGGGGGAAGGAGCAGTTTATTATTTGTTGCCATTGGATACTGATACCAGAGTACCAATTTTAACTGCAGCTGTAAAGCTGCCAGGGGTACAGAACCAGCATCTCTTAAAGCAATCGTTGGGGTTTTATTTCCACAGGAAATGGTCACAGCAATATCTCGAGTTGCAGCACTCCCAGTGTGCCTGTAGTACCCGGTTTTCTAGTGAAGCTTCCGCCTAGGAGTTGGGAAAACAGATTAAAAAATAGAAAAGCAGCAATTGGAAGGAACGTTGTGTGTTGGATTTTACTAAATATATGGGGGGGTTTTTTGTTTTATTTTGTTTTGTTTTTTCCTGTTGATACATCAGGTTGTTTTGGCTGTGGAGACAGGTCTCCCTGTGCTGCAGACAGACTGTGCCAGGGACTCAGCATGGCTTGCTTGCTTTGCCAGCCCCGTGGCTCACTCTGTGGCAGCTGCAGAGCTGCCTGCATGGTCTTCCTAATGCTCAATACCCATGAGTCAAATTTTAAAAATACCCTGGTGCAGCCTCACATAGGGATGCCAGGCCTAACAGCCCCACTTAATTTCCCTTACATACTGTGCTGTAAGTAGTTCAGGCACCTGCTGAAACTAGAAATGTTTCTTTCCTTAAAACCAGACACCAGCAGTGGTTAATTACATCCCAAATTGGCACAGTTGAATCTTTATGGAATTATTCCTGCCCCAGGTCTGAGTCTTTAATAGGTTTACTTTTGGCTATTTTTTTTGTTATTTTCTGATATTACAAAAGCAATTATCAGCCCAAATCTGTCTTCCCTTGTTAGTAAAAAAAAGCCCTGTTGCAGGAAATTATTGGGATGAGTTTTTCTTGTGCTTTCTTTACATAGACTTCACTGATCAGCAGATGTAGCTGCATGGCTCTCACAGCCCCAGCCACCTATGGCAAGGTGGAGGCTATACCAGATTGATTTCTGTGCACAGAGCCAGTATAATAGACATGCATATCTATGGTATTCATCTATCTATATGTATTCATTCCTCTATACAAAGAATCCTCATGTAATCATGGACTGATTTGGGTTGGAAGCCAAAGATGATCTAGCTCCAGCCCCCCTGCCATGGGCAGGAAACCTCCCACTAGCCCAGGCTGCTCTGTCCAACCTGGCCTTGAACACTTCCAGAGATGGGACAGCTACAGCTGCTCTGGGCTACCTGGTCCAGTGTCTCTCCACCCTCATGGCAAGGCACTTCTTCCTAATATCTAATCTAATCTGACCTACTCTGTTGGAATTCATTTCCCTTTTTCCTGTCACTTCATGGTCCTGTGAAAAGTCCCTCTCCATCTTTCTTGTAGGCTCCTCTCCTGCAATGCCTATATGCTGACCTCAAGGAGTTGCTTTTGAACAGCTTTTGGATGTGTAATTGAAGTAGAAAATGCCATAGTTGGAATTTTGTTGTTACTTGAAAAAGTGGAGTGTTATAGGAGTGACTGCTGTGGCTATATGTGAAATAAGCAATTAAAGCTGTGAGCTGAGCATTGGAGTCAAAACAGCTGCAGCCAGGACCTAAACAGACCTGAAATGCAGATGCCATAAAGCCAACTAGAGACTGGTTTTTGGGAAAAAAAGTATATGGAATAACAATGATCAGTAACTTTCCCCTGAGCAGCTGTCACCTAGCTGGGAGTCCAATGCCTTTATTGCACTATTGCCTCTCCTGTCTTTGCACAGGTCTAGTGACACTAAAGTCCTCCTAAACCCTTTCTGAAGCAGAGGTCTGGAGCAGGAGCAAGGGCAGGACTTTGGGCGCCTGTGTTCCCAATGGCATCCTGTGATCTACAGCAGCACTGCTGCTCTGTTTGATCTGGCATCATGGGCAGCTCAGTGTGTGCCTTGCATGTCTCAGAGACTGGCTTCACAGACATGTTGGGACAGAGGATGTGGTT
Organism: Cichladusa arquata; assembly: GCA_026413545.1. Lineage (NCBI taxonomy): Eukaryota > Metazoa > Chordata > Aves > Passeriformes > Muscicapidae > Cichladusa > Cichladusa arquata. The sequence goes on along the minus strand of JAOTQP010000403.1, from coordinate 4,689,184 downwards.
GAACATGTCTCCCTGTTAAGCTTTGAAGCCCTGAAAGTTTTTTTGATAAAACCCAAACAGAAAACTCACTTCATAGATCAAGAACTAACCGCTTTAAACTTATCCCTACTAAGATCTCACCCAGGACCCAGAGCTGCCCAGTGGCCAGTGCCAGATAGTGTGTGCAACACAAATTAGGTAACAAAAGAAGCTTTGTATCAAAATAGTTTATTAAAAACAATAAAACTTCACTGAAGCTTGCTGTCCTCAAGACAGAATTACGACATTGCAGCATTAGACACAATCATAATCCACATAGAAATATAATACTATACAGCTCCTGTTCGCCTTGGCCAAGTTCTGCCCTCAGTGTGGCCCCACACAGCCCTGCTGACACAACCCAGCCCTGCATACTTTCGCTGCAGAACCTGTTCCTCTGGGAACAGAGTCATTCCATCCCTTCCTCCCCTCACAGTGCTGTTACTGTGAGGAGGCTGCACAGAAACCCAGCACAGCTCTTGGCAGCTCGAGGCAGTAACAGAACCGGTGTGAGCACACCGAGCCACCGGCAACGGCAGCGCTGGGGGAGGCTGAGGAAAAATAAATAGGCAACTAATTACTCAAGTTCCCAGCAGTGCCCAAGTGCAGAGAGCAGCTTCTGTGCACAAGAAGGAAGCTCTGTCCGGACCGGCCGCATCGCTCCTCGGCCGTGACAGAAGGGCTCCTGCACAGCACACAGCCACCCCTGCTGCAGCGCTGGCAGGGAAGGGCAGTGCCAGCAGCTGCTGGCACACTTCTGCCACGTCCCCTGAACACCCTCTGGGCCATCAGCTCTGCACCAAAGTCAGTGTTCGTCCTTGCACTGTGGCAAACAGGCAGAGCGCTCAGTGGCCCAGCCTTTGGGGTCAGGATGCTGCTCACGAGCCGTGGCTCGGCTCCCTCGCCAGCCCAGAGGCTGCTTCTCCCTCCTCTGCATGGCTCATGTGCCCTGGGCTGCCCTGCTGAGAGGTGCCTTCTTGCACAGTTCCTGGTAGAATTCCGATTCCAAGAAGCGCGGGTAGGAGTTGTTCTCCATTAAGCTGTACACTCTCTTCTGCGCCGCGCTGAAGCAGGTGTGGGTGGGTCCCTGGATGTTCTGTGCAATCATGGTCTTGGTCTGGAAGTCTATGTTTATCTGAAATACAGAAAGAGGCATGTTACTCCAGAGAACAGGATTCAAGCGAGTGTAATACACTGTACAACTTCTGAAGAGGTGAAAAAGGCAAGACCCCGTTACGACAGGGTCGAATTACTGGAGAATTTTCTTTAAGAAAATTCTTTTGCACAAAACCAAAACTAATTCAGATATGTCTTTTCTCAGTTAAAATGGAAATTCTCTGCCACACTGCTTGTGCCATTTTCCAGCCTGGTGTAAAGGCAGGTGTATTCAGACACAGACATTAACAGTCAGGTTATGTACAATGCAGTTTGACACCTGTGTCTTGAGTTCAAAGAAATAATGGCTATAAGAATGCATAGAAAAGAGCATTTATGTTTAAGCAGCTTTTCTTTACCTCTTTGGGAGCCTCCTTTTCAATGAAGTCATTGTAGATTTTCTTTGCTTTCGATGTCAGCTTTTGGGGTGATTTCGTTTTCTTGAAGTCCTCACAGGCCAACCAGAACTCGATGTTCTCTTCACAAAACTCAGACTTCAAAAAAGCTCGGAAAGCAGCAAGACCATCTAAGGAAAGAAAAAAACACTCACCATCAATTAACTATTTCAGGAATCTTGAGTTTACCTATTGGCCACATCAATTTCTACCACAATGTTTTGCTGTAGATCTATTTTTTCAGTGCTATCATGGCAATAAAAAAAAAAAACAACATAATTTATGTTTGCAAGCAAGTTAATGCTTTTAAGAACTTGGCAGGTTTCACTTTGAGCTTGCCATTTCTTAAGCAAACACAAAAAATGAAACCACTTCTATGGTTATGCTTCCTCCTGTGATGCCTGAGAGTACATTAAAAAAAAAAAACTCTCTCTAGATAAGCTCTCCTCTGCTAACCTTTACACTGCAGTAAATATGACTGCTACAGTACTCTGGAATATTCTTTCAATGGAAAGAATGACTCAAGATCAAAGAGCAAATAGTAGTATTATTTCTTAGTCTTTTTCCTTTGCTAGTAAATGCTGCTTCTTGTAGAGCCACAGTAAAACCCCAAGATCACTAAACCTGTGCTGCAGAATCCTTCTCACATTACTGGAAAGCGCTTGCTTTGGTTACACAGTGAGCTCAGGGGATAAATGCCCTCTTCCCAGCTGCCAAATGGGAAAAACCAAGCTGACAGGTATGATTTTAGCTATGGGGTTTTCAAGGAAAAAAAAAAAAAAAAACACCACAAAACACTGAGGTATTCTTTGTTTTATCATTAGCTTACTAATTTTTTTTTGTAAAAAACCCACTTCTATGTATTTTGGCTTTAAGCTGTTAAAAGCATTTAACTTGCAAGACCAGAATCAAAGCTTTTTACACAAGAGGCACAATGTTGACACCGAAGGAAGCAAACTCTTATAGACGTATAAGCTTCTCCATCCCTTTGTTCCCAAATGATACTTTTTGAAGACAAACTTACATTTGTTAGCAAGAAGTTCATCAAAGGCTTCTGACCACAGCTGGGCTTCTTCAGGGGAAGGTCTGCAGAAAAGAGAGGGAGAATCTATATCAGACTACACTGCTCAAGCTTCACTGCTTTTGAGGAACACTCGAGTTACTTAAACAGAGTCCCTTTCTCATTACTTACCTGAAGTAGTTGCGGTGTTTCCCTGCCTTCTTAGATTTCCTTTTGTTAGAATTGGAAGAGTTCTGCAGGAAGTAGCTCAGTCTTGTTTTCCAATCCTTAATGCTGGAAGGAAGAAGAGGGAGATGCTCGTTAGAAACGACAGCTCGCAGAGCTTGAGGCAGCAGCGCTTTCCCCGAGGCGGGAGTCACCCGCGGCCCCTGAAGGCAAGGAAAATGAGGAAAACCCCTGGGGCGGGGGACTCACATCGTTCTCTTCATCCTGCCCTTGTCCGCCTCCTCGGGCTCGCTGCGGCGGCGGCTGCCCCGCTCCATGCGCACCGCCACGAGCAGCGCGCTCTGCATGCTGAGCCGAGCCTAACCCAGCCGAGCCTAACCTGCTGAGCCGAGCTGGCCGCGCCCGCGCCGCGCCCGCTCTTATGGCCCCGCGGGCGGGCGGGGCTGGGCTGGGCTGGGCTGGGCTGGGGGCGGCCCCGAGCCAGCACCGGTCTTTCCCAGTATAGCAAACTCTGCCTCTCCTCCGCATCGCGTCTCTTTTCCCTCTTTGTTTTGTTTTTCCTTACTCCCTCCCCTCCTTGGAAATCGTGTCACACCGCCAAAGGGCTGGCTGTCCTTTCCGTCAGTCACAAGCATGCCCTGCTCTCCTGGAGGTGTTTAAGGTTATGCAGATTTTTGAGTGTGGCCAGTGCGCGAAAAAGGAAGGACGTAGCCGTGTTTCTTGAAAAATGAAGTAGCTCTAAGTTTGGGCGTGCGGTGCTTTTGGTGTGGCCCCTCTGCTAAGCCAGGCTGTGGATCCCTTCCACCCCGTGTCTGCACAGGGTTTAGCTCTGGGCGGTGTTGCCACCTACCAGTGAATTGTGTAAATTGCTCCCAGCGCTGGGAGCTGAAGTTCCAGCGCCTTACTCGAGCTCTCAGCTTGTTGAAAAGGCCATGTGGTCCAGCTGGAGGGTATCATGTCCAAACAATTTGGATTTAGGAACCATGTGAGTTTCTCTTTACCCTCTCTCTGCTTTTTGCTCTTTTCTGTACATGTGTCTTCCTCTCCACAGTACCCTAGAGCCTGTCTTTCCTGCCACAGAAAGCAATATTCAGAGAGACTGACTCCCAAATTGCCAGCTGACTTCAATGCAATCACGTAGCATAAATATCTGATCCATTTAGATAATCGCTGTGTCCTTACAACCTCTGCTTGCCGAACATTCACAAGCTGCACTAAAGAGCTGCACTTTCCTTTAAAAGAGATGTCTGGGGAAAAGGAATGCCAGTTAATTTGTGACAGCATTTGAAAAACTTTTCAGTGCTTCTGGTTGTACTTTGCAGTATATATTGATTATCTGATAGGAAAATAAAGTTCAATCCTGTAAATTTTACCAAATCACTCTAAATGATTTTTGCAACAAGTAGCTCCTCGTCCTGTATATGGTACGTACACAAAGGGAAATTATTGTGAGGGTGATTACCATGGGAAAAACTATGGAAAGAATAAGGCTCTAAGTGCTGTAAAAGCCTCAGTTCCAGAAACTCTGTGGGGTGAAGTTGCCAAAGCAAAGAGCGGGACAGGCAGTGCCAGGATGATGGATGGGTCTGTGCTGACTGACTTCCAGCGCTTCCATCGGCACCGGCGGAGAACCAGGGCCAGGAGAGCTTTGAGATGCGGTACAGCCTGGGACATACACAGGGGAACAGCTCCCGGGGCTGTGGGACAGACTGGGACACACGGGAACAGCTCCCGGGGCTGTGGGACAGACTGGGACACACAGGAACAGTGCCCGGGGCTATGGGACAGACTGGGACACACGGAAACAGTGCCCGGGGCTGTGGGACACCTGGGACACACACACGGGAAAAGCACCCGGGGCTGTGGGACACCTGGGACACACACAGGGGAACAGCTCCCGGGGCTGTGGGACAGCCTGGGACACACACAGGGGAACAGCGCCCGGGGCTGTGGGACAGACTGGGACACACGGGAACAGCAGCCGGGGCTGTGGGACACCTGGGACACACACAGGGGAACAGCACCCGGGGCTGTGGGACACCTGGGACACACGGGAACAGACACCCTGGGACAGACACCCTGGGACAAACACACTGGGACAGATACCTTGGGACAGACACCCTGGGACAAACGCACTGGGACAGATACCTTGGGACAGACAGCCTGGGACAGACACACGGGAACAGCGCCCGCACGTGCGGACCTGGCGCAGGCAGCCTTGGAATAACACCGGGAAATTCAGCCCTGGCCTTGCCAGGCTGCAGCCTCTGCAAAGGATCAAATGATCTGCAGAGGAGAACAGCACGTCCCCACCTGCCACCCGACCTGGAAATTTCCCCCCTTTGGACTCTGGTTTCAAGTTTCTTTCACCTGATTCTCGATGCTGGATGGGGGGAAATGTGCCAGCTATTGGGAAGTGGGAAACTTCAGAGTCTAGCAAGCTACAGTAAGGTTTGGTTAAGCAATTATATTTTGGGAGCTTACCCGTAGCACAGCAGAGATCCTGCAGATGTCTAAAGCCTGACAAAATGTTTTCTTGTTGGTCCTGGGGGAGGACTGCAAGGGTAGAGCTGGGATATTCCCAGCATCTGCCAAGTTGCAAAGTTGGCAGTAGTCAGCATATGGAAAATTGCACCATGAATCATGTATTTATCTAATGCTTTCTATTTCAAACTTTTAATTGTTTCTTTCAGAAACCCATAAGATGGAAGTGCCAGTTAAGGAAGGCAGTTATAACATGTGTAATGTCTTTCAAGAATGGGAAAAACAGGTAAAAAATTAGGCTGAATATGGAATTGTGAGGTTAGATGACCTTACAAAAATTCTTACTGTAACATTTGGTTTAAAAACTATTTAGATTAAAATTAAATTTTGTCAGCTGAGTTATGTATATTTAGGTTTATAAATTTGTTACACTCTTAAAGCATGGATATTGCTGGTTTTTCCAGTAAAAGAGACAATTTACAAAATACTTTCTCACTTCACCATGGTGTGTTTTCTGGCTGGGACAGCTACCTTTGCCAGGACATCAATTACACATCTGCATGATAAAACTTGTTTTCCATTTATATTCAAAGACCAAGAAAAAGCATCTGACCTCCCACAATGTCAGCAGTGTGCTGTGCAAGGACCCAGTCAGGGCTGGGATGGGAAGGAAGAGGCTGCTGGGAGGGAACCAGCTGAGTTCTCTTCTTGAGAACTTCCCCAGGTGCTGTGGGCATGAAGTGGCCCTGGGTGGCTGCATTGCCTGCAAGAGTGTTTGGGCTCACTGTGCAGTTTTAAAGGCACCAAACCAAGCATGACTTTATTTTATCAGTTTCTGGCTTTTCATTGCAAGATGGCAAAATGGCTCAGGTGCTTAGCTCCCCTTTCTGAAGGGGAGTCCTTTCACACCAGTGGTGCCATACATTGGCTGAGCAAAGGAGATTTGGCTTCTCAGCCCTGTCCTGTGCTTGCAACAGTATATTGAAAATTCCAGGAAAATGAGGAGTTGGGGCTGTAAAGAAAAGCCCCGGGCTGCAAGTGCAGCACAGTTTCGGGTGTGTTAGCACAGCACAGTGCAGAGTGCTGCTGGAAAATCAATGTCTCCATCTGTGATTCCTTTCATTGGGAACGGGGCTGAGGGGTGCCAAGCAGTGCCCAGGGCAGCACTGCAGCTCTGCCTGTGGGTGTGCTGACCTCTGCCCTGGGGAAACAGGGAAGCTCTTGGTGGCTGAGGACAAACGCAAACATAGTGCTCAAGCTTTTCCTTTACGTCCTCCTTAAAGCTCCATCTATTTCTGTCCCACTAATCTCATTGGCAAGGGGCAAGGCCGAGGGAAAGTGGTGGGAGGAGAGAGCCCAGAGCCCAAACTTTGCTATTGATGTCAGTGACAGATTTGCCATCGCCTGCAGCGAAATCTGATGTCAGACATTTAATGGCACAGGCACCCACCCTGGAGATCACACTCGGCTTTTCAGAGCCCTTCTTGAGAATGTTCTGTTCTTTTTCTGCTTATACAATTCCTACGGGCACCAGGGATGGCTGGATGTACAGGGGGCTGTAGCACAGGCAATAAACATCCCAGGGAGAAGATTAGGATTTTTCCATCTCGGTTACATTCTGTGTTGCAATAGCTACGCTGATCTTTCGAAGTCGTCAGTGAGGTGCTCTCACTGAATGACTCTGAAATCCATGTCTGCATTTTGTGAAATGCCAATTCTTGCTTCTATCTTTTGCTTGGGCTGGTAGGACACAGGAAAAGTGGTCCAGAGTTTATAGCTGAGTTTCATAAAGCCAGAGGATAGAACGTGCTTTTGTGTGGTAGTTCAAACCGTACATGGGAATTATTTGAGGGATGTCCTATTGAACCCTCAGCTATGGCTAGCTGAAAAATCATATCCAAAAGAAGGAACAAGATGTTGAGCCATGTCTTTTTGTTCTGTAATGCAAATTGCAAATGACAAAGGTGAACTTCCCTGAATTTTTATTGTTCCTGAATGTACAACTGTACAATCCTGTGCTGTGCTGTGTGATGATTGATGTAAGCATCAGAACAGGAGATCAGCAAAGCACACCACACTGTGACCCTCTGTTCTTACCTCCCTTTCAGGCTGGGTCTTCTCTGAAGTGCAGGAACTGATCTGCATCAGCACAGAGGAGCACAGAGCTGCCCAGCTATGTGTGCTTCATGTGCTGTGCACTGCTGAGTAACAGCAGCCAAGCCCAGGCTGTGTGCTAGGGAGCCACTTTCTAAATTAATAGTATGGTTATGAATATTTAAATTGTCACTCTTTCTCATTTTTTTAATAAGTGAAGAAGGTCTCTCAAACCCTAAATCTAATACTAATCCTGTTCATTGCATTCTGTCTTTTCAGCTCCTGTTAGAATTTCAATTACATGTAGTAGGGGGTGTTGTTTTCTTTGTTTGTTTGTTTGTTTGTTTGTTTGGTGGTTGCTTTGTTTTGGGTTGGTTTTTAATTTTTTCTATTGTTTGCTTAATTGCTTGAAGATTGCTGAAGTCAATTTGTTGAAATCTCTGACTCTGGCCCCGCAGGCTGTGCCTGACAGGTTGATGTCCTTCCCCCAGTATTATTTTCCAGTCATAAAGCTCAAAACGTGCAAATCACCAGAAGCCATTTCTGGATCTAAATTTAGCACTACTATGGATTAACACTAACCTGGACCAATTATATGTTCAGTCTTTCCTAAATAAAAACTAAAATATATCTCATTACAAGTGGATCTTGTTTCACTTAATAGCAAAATCCTCTGAGTAATGTATAAACTAGACAGAGTTCTCTGAGAACTCACCAGTCCCAGCCCTCAGCCACCTTGTTTTACATAAGCATTGACATTAGTTTATAAAAGTTCTAAAAATAGAGCTGAAATTTGTCAAGTGGATCAGCTGGGACTGTGTGTCTACATGCAGGGCTGCTGTTGTAGGATGTGCACATCCCTGTTTCAGTGATGCTGTGAAAAGAATATGAGTTTAGGCATTAAGCCTAAATTGTGATTCCCCCTCTGCCCCTGGACGTTTGGAAATGTTGGTTTTGAAGGAGATACTGGTCAGCAGCAGTCAGGAATTGGAACAGCAGGTTCCCTGGGAAGCAGGGATGTCCTGCTTGTGTCACATCTGCTTTACCCCTTCTGCAAAAATAAGCCAAAAGGAGAAATACTAACATTGTCTGCATTCTAAAGGACAGGGCATTCTCAAATTCCTTATGCCTTTTGTCAGTACAGAAAGCAAACAGCTTAGCAAGAAGCAGGGTATTTTTAACAATGAAGTTCTCTTAACAGATACAAGCTGGGTTACACCATCTCAGGTGAAGAGGGATGATTAATCTTGTTTGAGGTTAGCCAGGTCATGCAGAACACTGGCTCCATGTCCTGTTCCAGTTGCAGCCTATTTTCCCCATCCCCTCCCCCCAAGACTGTGTTTGTTAACCTGGGTGTGCAGAGGGACATTAAACAATCAAATATGTTTGTTAAATCTGGATGTGGGCACCATTTTTATCATATTATCTGCATGTAACACAGTCAGCACGCTGCCCTTCTGACGACTCTTTAATCCACGTTAATAAAAGTCTCTGCAAATACCTGGGAGGTGTTAGTCACATATTGATTCAGAAAGTCTCTGTGGCTCAGAGAGTCACTCCCTTTTACAACTCCCTTTCACAAGGTGCACACTGGCAGGAGCACAACGCCAAGAAAGCTAGAGGTCAGAGTAAAGGAATATAATCATTTGTGCGCTACCTTAAAAGTACAAATTAAAACAAGCATTGAAAATAAGAAGTGAAAACAAGTACTTCTTTTGAAAGGAGATAAAATTTCTTTCTTATTTTGCAATGGGCAAAAAAGTTTAGAAAAGCCCACTTCTTGGGACACCCTGCTCTCCATCAGAACTAGCAGAGGTTTAATTGCACTTTTTTAGTGGAAAACAAAAACAGTAGCAAAACATCAAATTCGTCAGTGGAAATTTTTCCATTTCTTTAAAATTATTTGAGGATGATATTTTCTTTTTATCACTTTCAGTGTTGCAGTGTGGGCTTCTTGGTGAAGAGTGGAAAGGCAGTGAATGCCTCTGAGATGTGATGAAGGCTGCATGGTGATGGGGAGGAGAGGAAGCACTGGCTGAGCAAATCTGCTCATCAGTCAGGAGACATCTCAGGAAGGGCAGCCTTACACCCTTTCTAGTCACATGCTGACAAAAACTGCTCCAAACCTGTAGGTGAAACTCTCTGGAGTTAGAGAAAGCTGGAAGGGAGGGTCCCTGGACAAGGTTGTTGATCCCACAGTGGCACCCTGGGCTACTCCTGGAGTGAAGGCTGGGAGAGAAAGGAAGGACAGGGTGACATCTGCCCTCAGAAAATGTGGGAATTCTCTCCTGGCTGTTTGAGGAGGTTAGACCATAACCAGGGTGTCCTTGGGGCTGTCTGGGAGGCAGACATAGCCAAGTACCTTGACAGATTCGTCATTCCCTTAATGACAAATGTTGCAAAGTCATGTCCCAATCCTCCAAGCCCTGTAGGCAGGTGCATGGTTCCCCTAAAACATTTTTTCTTATTACTTCAGCATACTTCAGAGCAGAGCAATTCATAGCTGACTTTAGGTGAATCTTTCCATGTCTAAAAATACAGGATTAGGCACTTGGTATTTCTCGAGAATGCTCTTCAAGGATTGCTTGATGCTTCATTGAGAAATAAGAGCAGGAAACCTGAACTAACCAGAGAATCAACAAAACTTTACCATTTCTTCCCTGGCTATAAGTACTAAAATGTACCAAATAGATAATTTAAAGGGGAAAAAGGAAATCTTGTCAGTTCTTAAAGGATGGGGCAGGTTAATTGAAGGTGACAGAGAGGAGAGTTGAACATGTCTGTTCAGCACTTTTCCAAGATGAGCTACTGCAGAGGAGGGGGTGCTCTCTGATGTTGGCTGTGATTTCAGCTGCTCCTTCCAGGGAGCTTCTCTTAACTCTTCTAAAAATGAAACCAACTGTGTGGCAGTTTGTAAACACACACTTCAGAACAGGATCCTGCAGTGCTTTTTCTGATGTGTGCGGCTCGGAGGGGTGACACGTGAGCTGCAGTTCGAGCTCTGGACGGTGAACTTATTTCACATTTAACATTAAACTGGTGTTTAGTTGCTATGGATTTTTATTTTTTTAAATCAAGTTGTTTACCTAATGTCTTTTTTTTAAATAAGTTTGTTTTCCTGGTACTTTTCCAACAGAAAGGGTTATTTGAAGACTGAGACAACATTCCTGGCAAGTTTATAACTGAGAGAGAAACCAGGGGACAAGAGGGCTCACATCAGCTCTTTGGGATATATGTGAGCATATTAGGAATCATAGGATACATAGGTAAATTGCAAGGGGTAATGAAAAGAAGAACAAAAATTATCTGAAGGAAATTGCCTTCTGCTGTGTCCTATAGTAATATCCACTGAATAGCTAATGCCCACTGTATTATGTTCTGCTTGGTTTGCCACACAAGTGAAGACAATTTTTTCCATGTATTATGGAAATATTCCTTCTTTGCATATGTATTTTCTTCATTTCATACAGCTACTCCAATCCATACACAGTAAGCAGTGAAGGCAGATTTGGAACTGGATTAAACACAGGGAAAGCTCCTTGAAGCTAGAGGGTATTTTTGGACAGTTTCTGTGCAAGGGGAGTAAAGAAGGACATGGTGAGGCTCTGTGCTGTGCTTTGGGGTTTGCAGCAGGTATCCCACAGCTGCCCTGTGTGCACCATACAGGCATGGCACTCTGAATAATATTTACTCAATCTTCTGTCTGCCAGTATTGTTTAATTTGCTTCTATTACAACAAACTGAAGCAAGAGGTTGTTTTGTTACAACTCAAAATGCCCTCAAAATGAGCCACTTTTGCCAGTTTTAATTTACACTCATAATGCATTACTAGCCAGCTCGTTTTCTTTTTTGGTTTTAAGTACAGCTGAAAAATCAACAGGTTTCTATTAAACTACATCCCCCTCCCCCCTTTTCTTTTTTTGCTCTGATTGTAATTATTTTCTTTTTTTTTTTAAATCCTCAGTGAAATAGCAATACTGGCCCAATGTTTTAAGCTTTTAAAAGCAGCAGGTTATTACCATTTACAATTGCTCAAGTTTAAGGGCATATTTATTTATAAATATTTACCCAAAGGATAATGAGACAAGAAACTGAGAATGTTTTCCAATCCCCTATACTGACCTGGTCATGTGGTGCCATTTAGCAGATTTACAGCAATTTTCCAGCTCTGTGAGCTCTCCTAGGTAAGAAAACTGCCAATGAACAGCTCCAAGATTTCCCTTCAGCCTGTAAATACCCTGGGGAAAATGGAAAGATATGGAGCATCCTGAGAATTTCTGGGTGCCTATATTGCTTATTCTAACCTGTGCTGGAGGTTTATCCTCACCTACTTTGCTCTGCATAAGCTGCACATAGCTGGAAGTGTGATCTGAGGGCTGGATCAGTGAGATTAAATAGTAATTGAGGTTTAATTGCATTCACAAATTATATACTGTTTAGCAAGAGTACAAAAAGAAGATCATGTAAATGCCAGTAGACTTTCTTTTGCAAAAATAATGAACTTTAAAAATGTTGTGCTTTGCAGACTCTGAGTTAAAATCAGCCAGACTGGAATGTAATCTCTTCTGGAGTACATAAAGGAGAGTTGAGTTAGATTTCTACCTTTTTTTGCAGAAATCTAAATGAAATTGTTATCTGCAAAGCATCCTGTTATTTTTACAGCAACAGAGAACTGTTAGACCTTGCAGTCTCAGAGGTTTCTATATTGGCCTGAGTTTTGCCCTGCTGTTTGTCACCCCCTTCTCAGAGGTTTGACTCAAACCACAGAGTGCTGGGATGCATTTGAGGAACTTGGTGGAGTTTTAAACTCACCATGAACAACACAGAAAAAACTTTAGTTGGTACTGTTAGTACTGCACTGTACTAAACCCATGCAGCTGCCTCAACCTGCATCATATTTTAGAGAAGTAGTGGTTGTTTTCTGTCTTTTGTCTCATGTCTTTGCCATTAATTAGCAAGGGTTTACATGCTCAGGGACTTCTTTTCCTGAAGATACATGCAACCTTTGAATGTTTTCAGCCAGCAATGTAATTACCTTGAGCTTTCTGCTTAACCCACTTGAGGGTTTTAAATAGGTACATTTTTTTAAACAACCTTTTCACACAGCAGACCCAAATGTATGGGAACTTATCCTCATCTACAGGCAGGTTCGATTTGAACTGGAATATTCTGAGTGTGATGACAGCATTTTGTGCTCTTTGGAATTTAGGGTAGTTTTAGGGAGAGAGAGAGATTGAGAGCTTCAATGATCCTTTTTTTTGAGGTGAAATCCTCTCGAGGCAGAGAGATTCATTTGTGTTGTTTACTTTGCCACAGTCAGCCTTTGCTCAGTCATTACCAGGCTGGGTTTTCATCAGCTCCTGGATAAATTGAGCTTCTTCTCTGCTAGCTCCTTAGTTACTCCAATGCCATTTTCAGGGCTGCACAAGGCACTCTCCCTTTTCCAGACATGCATTTTGTGAACTACTGAAACATTACTTTTGCTCCTGTTGCCTTTTTTCATTTTTCCCAACCAGATTTTAGTCTGTAGTTTAATGTGGATGAAATCAAGAAATGTTGCAAGTTCTCAAGATGCAAGACAAAAACATTACCAGGTAATTAGAGTCTGACTCTTAATTGCTGCCCTTTTTGGAATGTCGTGTTCAGAGCCACTGGAAAAAATGTGGTGGTGGTAAATCTTCCATGTTTTTTTTTTTGTTATTTCATGCCTTAGTCCTTGCTGGGAGTGGGCTGGGATGTTCATGGGCAGTAGGTCTGTAAAGGACAGCTGTTTTGGGTTTATCTAACATGTGCAAGGAGACAGTGCAAAGAAGGGAAATTACAATGACCAAAAAGGTGAAACTACAATTAGGGGATCACTTGATACGAGCAGTAAGAGAGCAGACAGAGTGAAAGCAAACCTGTGTTCAGGCAGCAGGCAGTGACCACCTGGCATTTGCTTCCACAGGAGGCTGTGAGGTGATGAACCCAGTCACTGGGCTCAGATAAATTCATGGGCAACAGATCCACAAAGGTGCTGGAAGGGATGGGGATGCTCTAAAATCCCTGTTGTAATAGCTGTGAATGCAGAGGCACTGTGAGGGGAGCAGGGTAAGAAAGCAGTTGGGTTTTTGTGCTTTCCCTACCTGCTTTCTTTGCCACCACTGGCGACTGGCTGCAGGGCTAGGGAAGGCAGTGCTCTGCCCCACTGTGGCATTTTCTGTGCCCTTATAAGTTTTATTTATTGCTCAGACCACCATAAAATTAGGGCTTAAAACATTTACCCCTGAAAACTCTACAAGTAAGGACTTTGTATGTGTGCAAGATTTTGCTAGACTCAGACCCTATACTTTATTTGGTTAAATAGGACCATGAACATTCACACAGCTGTATAAATAATCACGTCCAGTTAGTCCTGTCAGCTGAGCCAAAAGAGATTTTAAGTGCCAAGGACTTAGAACATCTCTTTCTAATTTTACCCTGGCTCAAAGTATGTTTAGAAGATGAGGTATAGATAAAATCAGATAAGCAAAATTATTTCGTATCCTGTCACTTGTAAAATGTTTATCAGTTAAAAATAAAAGAGGTGAGAAAAATAAGTTAATCTTTTACAAGAAACAAAACCACATCTAATGGCTGGGTTAGGAGCCTGTCTTTAATGAGCAGCAGGGGATGATTACAAACAGTCCTCAGTGGCTGCTGACAGACATCCTGTTTTTGGCAGTTTGTGCAGCACTCACCAAGAGATGCTGCCTGCACAGGTAGCAAACCTCCCTGTGCTGTCTTAGCTGGAGCTAATTAGCTGGAAGATGGGTAGGAAAACATGAATGACTCAGCTGCACACTGGAGCTGCTTGGAGGTGTTCCAGCTGATTGGTTTTGTGGGAGAAAAGGCTTATTCCTTCAAAGGATAACATCTCTCTAGGGTATGTAATCTCAGTAAGAATGTCTCTTGTGCTCTGCCCAGACTATTCCCCCACTTCTCCAGGCTCTCTGGCAGTCACCATGCAGGTGGCACAGAGGAGAGCTCTTCCCATCTCCCTCTGCTGGATTTGCAGTGGCTCCTGGCTGATCTTGCAGCCAGTGACCATCTCTGTCCCTCCAGACACATCAGCTGACTCTGCTGCCTGTCCAAGTCCACCACTGCAGATGATATTTCTTCATATGTTTGAAATATTTTGCAGGCTGCACAGAAAATCTTCCAGGCAGCTGCATTAATACAAAAAGAGCCTGGAGGCAAGAGAAGCCTTTAGAGAAAATACAGCAGATGCTCTTTTTTATCCTGCAAGAAAAAATGTCAGTAGGTTCCTGTTTATTTATTTGGACATCAAGAGGGATTTCTGGTGTTTTTCTGAAATATTGCCAACTGACATTGGATTATTCCTGCCCTTAGCAGTGCACTAATATCTTAGCTTATGCTAAGCTTCACTCTTATTTTGTTTATGAAACAGGACTTGTGGCACAAAGGATGCTGAGGAAGGTGCCTATGCAAAAAAAAATCTATTAGTGGGTTTCATAGCTTATGGCATACATCAAATATAAGGATTCAAGCTACTTGTGGGGACACAGAGGCAGAAAAGAGAAAAGAAAAAGCCTCAGCAGCTGTCTGAGAAGAGGAAAAAGCACTGCCATGGCACCCCAGGTGGCAAACAGGGACCTGCCAGGAAGGCACCTTGCAACACCAAGCTGCTGCATTTTCCCTTTGCCAAGTCTGTTCATCTCTTTCAATAGCTCGTTTTTTATCAGACACTCCTTTTAAAAAAAAAACACAAGATTGTGCCTAAAGGCACATCATAAGTTTGGATGATTTTGAGTGTTTTCTCAACCTAAAATGTCACTTCAGCTGAGTGTTTTACTGCTTTTACAGCCATGAGTGTTGCTGGAATGACAGGGCAGGAACAAACAACTGTGTGTTCCTTTTCACTGGAAAACAGTTCCTTATTTCAGTTATAATATTTGTAACTTTTTTGGCTCCGAGGTGCACAGGTTCTCCACCAGAGAGATTTATTTCGTGCTTGGTAATTTATATCTTTGTGTCATGGATGTCAAAACTTTGCAATGTGCAAGGCAATGAAAATGTTGAGCTCAGCAACTCAGTTCCAGGAAAAAAAGATTGGAAGAAATGTCAGCCATGGACTTGCCCTTCCTGGAAGGCAAAGCAAGATTTTACCTCAAGGAGAAACAAAGAAGTCACTTATGTTTGCTTGTCACAGTGTAAGGACCAATTTAACCTGAGGGTGGGAAGTTTGGATTCATCTTTGTCTTTTCCATGTGAAAACTACTGTACTAATAAGGAAGGAAGGGAGAAGAAAAACGGAGCAATTGCTAGACAATTAAACCTTGCAAAAGAGAAAAAATATGTTTACAGAACCATGTTTATATTATGGGATGGAACAACCATTAGTGACTTTAAACATGAGCCATTCCAGCCTCTGTAAATCCCAGATGTTCCTGCTGGAAGAGGCCAGCTGTCCCTCAGCCTTGCTCCCTGTGCATCCTAAAAAGGGATGTGGAGGGCTGGGGTTTCACCTGGCAGCCAAACACACCAAATGGTGATTTGCTTCTGCCCTGGGTCTGACCTTCATGGAACCTCTGGGTGTGTTCCAGCTGGCTGCTCCAGTGCCAAACTGGTGCTCTTGTCCCTTTCCCAGTCACTGGATCTGACCTGAGAGAATAATGGGGACAGGGTTCAGGGTAAAGCTCCTGTCAGTGCATCTTTATGTCCTGCACTGCCTTTGCTGGGTGACATTATACCCTGAGAAATGTGGAGATTACTCCTGTGCAAATTCCTTGCCTGGAGTCTGGGACACCTACAAATTATATTCTGAGGGGCAGACATTTAGAAAGAAAAATAGGTGTTTTGTTGATCAAGTGACTTCTCCTTTTTGGTGATAATCGATGCAATGAGAATGAAGCCAGTTTTCAGAAGTGTGTGTTGTAACAAAGAAAAACAGGATTGGCTAGAAAGATTGGAGGTGGTCCTGTGGCACAATGTTTAGTCTGCATCTGGAATCATGGCTTTTCCCTTTGCTTTCCTTGGGACTCTGTAATAATTAAAAGGAAAAAAAGAAGTCCAACACAGCAGCTAGATTAAGAAAAACATTTTCAAAAACTTCCCTGCCCTGTGAAACATTTCCTCTTAACCCTGACCTGATGGACACTGGAGAAGCCAGTTATTATTTCTTTCCTTTACAAGCAGAAAACATCAGCCTTTCCATATTTCTGATCAGCAGATTTCACCATGGATACAGATGACATAAAATACTCTTTTTTCTTTTCTTTATGTGCACCATTAAAATACACTTGGCACAGCTGGGAGTACTTGTGAGATGGCCAGGTTTTAACCTTCAAATAAAAATACGCCCGTGTTTCTGATTTATTTGCCCTATTTATTGACTTTTTTTTATTTTTTTTCCCCAAGATAACAAGCTAGCCCTTGGGAATAAAGCAGCACGTGGGAAGTGCTGTGGCAGGAATCCCAGTGCAGTGCAGCCTTTACAGATGTTCCAAGAGCAGCTGTGAGCCTCAGCTGGGGCTGAGCAGAGGGCTCTGCACAGGCAGGTGACAGCACTGCAGAGATGGATCCTGGCAAAGCTGCCAGAGCAGGTGCTGGGGATCACCTCAGCTGTGTTTTGTTGAGAGATGGAGCTGGGGACAAGGGCTGTAAACATTATTGAAGGGCTTGGCATGGCCCAAAGGCTTGGCCAGCAGGATCCAATAAGAAAGGAACGTTTTTGTGTGCATGTTATAGGGGGTGAGCACTACAGACAGGACTGCAGGCACATCTCAGAAAGCAGGGGCTCAACAGCACATCCCATCTCTGGTGCAGGGCTGGAGCTTGTCCTGGGCCCTGCTGTGGTCAGGCTGCAGTGGCAGTGGCTTAGTTTTAGTGCTGGTTTATTCTAATGTTTATTGCAAGTTGTGTTTGGGTGCTTGTTAAAAATAAAAGCAACCCACTTGTGCAGTGAAGATTCCAGTTCTGAAGTTCTCACATCCCTGCAGTGCCTGGGAAGGAACAGGAGAGGCACAAGCTCCAAGGAGCACGACCATCTTACATTTTTAGAAGGTACTTTGGAGAACATTAGTGTTATTTTGATCGCATGCATTCCAAAATCGAAAAGAGATAAGGAGTCTCTCTGCAGGAAGATGCTAAAATAATCCAATCTCATATTTAAAAAGTGGAAAACAAACTTCCCAGTATGATATTTAAAGGCTCTAAGGGCTGCCTGAATTTAATGTTCCTGTCTCTTGCAGTGCAATACCTAAAGAATGGACCATAGGTAGATTTAAAATAGGAGAGAAGGGAAGGCTGCCAGAGCTCCTTTTCCAGCAAAGTTTCTTCTTGCAAGTTTGCTGGGAAAGAAGCAAGAAATAATAACAAGAGTGTTGTTTTAATTCCTTTTCTCCAAATCTATTCTAAGAATGACCTTAAAAATATTCCTCCTCTAACCAGGCAGTGAGGGTGCTCTTGCCTTTCCAGGCTCAGTCTAACAATGTCAGAATTGCCACAATAGGAATAAGGTCAGCTCCTTGTCTGGGCTTTTTAAAACTAGAAATTCTTCATTAAAAGAACAACTTGACACCAAATTTGCTACCCAATATTTTGTGGAAGTGCCAGCTCTGTGGGATGTGTGTGAAAGTTGCAAGAATAGGATCTGTCCTCTAAAATTATTCCTGCCTAATTTTAATAAGGCAGCAAGTGCCTCAGGCATTGATGTAGGAAAGTTTTCAGTGCCTGTAAGAGTGTAAACAGCACTGTATAACCTGGTTTCTATTGATTATGTATTTTAGCTTGGTTTTGGTGGCATAAACATGGGAGTTTGGGGTGGTTTGCTGTAATTGGATGCCATGGGGATGCTGAAAATTCAAAAATGCACTGCTTCTGTCATGTGTCATTTTCTTCTCCTTGTGTAGGATTGCCAGCCAGCTTTGCTGTACAGCTTTGCTGCTCAGAGTTGTGATGTATTAGTGGCAAAGGTGCTTGAGGAGTCCAGGGGAGCCTTCTCCCAGCAGGAGCCAGCCTCAAGGACCGGATTTCCAGCTCTCAGGAAAAGATATCCTGTGTCTCATTTCCAAAACATTTGTTTCCCACTTCCATTATGACAGTGTGGTACTTCTAGGAGACATTCTGTGTCCTGAATCTCAGCTCTTCTCATATCCAGAGAGAAGAGGCTTTATAAAACCCTCCTCCAGTGAGATGTTTTTTGGGTAACAGCCCTCTGATACTGGAGTAAAGTTGAAGACTAAAAACATTGTTTCATTTGGTTTATTTTTGGGTAGTTTTTTAAGATGGGAAGTTAATATACTTTTGTGTAAAATCACGGTGCTGACCCTAAGATTTAAGAGGGTCCCACTTAACATCTGTGTAGTTTATCTGTAAACAGGGGAAGCAAAGGAAGAATTATGAGGAGTCATTGGCTTGTTTTCTTCATGCAGCTCTAGGCTCAGTGCCAGAGGCATCTTCCTTTCTGAAACCCAGGGAAGGCTTTTTGGACATGAAGAGAGCATCATGGTGACTGTTTGGAGAGAAGAAAATTATTCAGAAAATTCAGAAGTGCCAGGTAGGCAAGAGGAGATGACACACCTGGACTGCATTAAAAAAAACAAAAAGCCAAAAACCCCCACACCACCAATAAGCCAGATTTGAGGAACTGACCATCAAAGAAAGAGATTTAAAAAAAAAAAAAAAACAAACAGAAAACCCTTCCAAGACCTAAAAATCCCCTCAAACACATAAAAAATCCCCTAAAACCAAAAGTCCCCAAAACAACCAAGGAAAGGACAGGATGTTTTGCAGGCAGGAGTTGCTCTTCTGTTCTGGAGGAGGGTGGAAAAGGTGAGTGTGGTGGAAATTCTTCTGTGTTCATGAGAGTAAACATTCACAATTGATCATTGCCTAGGGGAGAACTGCTAGTGACAAATAAAAGCATTTTTAAAGATAATAAGAATAAGCAAGGAGGGCTTTGTTATGTTGGCAAGAACAGCCTCTCAGGCTGAGCAGGGCTGGCTGAGGATTTAAAGCCATTTCAAAACTTCTACAGCCCAGAGGCAGCAGCTCCCAAGCTGGAGGGGCAAGTCCCCTGCTAGAGTGTCCTCAGGGAGGGGTCTCTGACCTGCCAATATTTATTAACATTTCCTTACTCCCTGTGGATTGAACAGAGAGCCCTCAGGAATAGTCCTTGCCAGAGATACTGACCCATGAAATGCAACTTGTTCACAGATTGCATAATGATATCTGCTCACAGATATTGTTGATGACTGTAAGGAACTGATTCTGGGAAGACCACCTTGTTACAGCCCTCTGCTTTTTGTCTAATTGCAGCCCCATTACCCAGAAAAACTCCCAGTAGCCAGAAAAGTGCTTACTCTTCTAACTCTCACAGAGTGAGTCAGAGGACTTGTTTAACCCATAAAATATAACAACTTTTTTCCTGTTTGTGATTTCCTGGCTTTATCTTGCTAATCACTTTTTAAACATTTGCCATTATTTCCAGGTAAACTTATCTGACGAACGTTACATTGCATAAAACTAATATTCTATATTATTAACCAAAATGTTTATTTAATCCTCATTTCATAGGGATGAGACTAGGAGTCTTACACAGAAGGATGCATTCAAGGTCTGGGTGACTTCTTCTAGCATTTCACAGCTTTATTCATAGCTTTACTAGCAAACTCATGGCAGAAACATGGAGCTGCTGCAGTCCTGTCAAAGTCTGTGAAAAAAGTCCTTAAAATGCAGCTGAAGAGTAGAGACTTCATTCTCTGGATGAATCCAGCAGCTCCTGCCTTCAGCTGTCTGCAGGGATGAGAATTCAGCTGCCAGCACCCAAGTCCATATCAAGATGTGCATATCAGGTGAAGATAAAGTAAAATTGCTGGTTTAGGCTGTGAGGTTTCAGCAGTTGTTTCATTATCAGCTGAGTCATCCCTGCAATAGGAAAGGAAAGCTGAAAGAATAAGTTATGTAGCGGGACACAAACTGGTCCTTCCTCTAATCCGGGAAAGATAAAATTTGGAGGTAGTTTATTTTGAGAATGTAACTGCAAGACAGCAGAATGGTAACAGGGAAATGCAAGAGTCAGAAAAAGGAAAAGAGGCATTGAGAAGATCAGGAAGGATCCTGGTTAAGACGTGGGCTGCAGAGTGCCATGACTCCTTGTTCTCAAGTGTGTGCATGTTTAGAGTGGAATAGGAAATGGGAGGCCAGTTTTGGACCAGTAAATTTGGCAAGCAGCTCCTTTGAGGATGAACTGATCAGTTTTATAATGCCTGTGCTCACAGCCAGGGCTTGCTGCTTGGCTTTGGGCTGGACATATTAAAGGAGGGCTGTAGGGCTTAGTGTGCTCTTGCAAAGAAATTTCTTTTTTCTCCACAGAAACATTTTCCCTTAATTTTGTGAGAGAAAAGGGAACTTAAGGAATAGGGGCAGTATTTGTGGATTGCACTAAATACTGTGTATGCCACAAATACTGAAGGCTGGACTGAGTGGAAATAAGCAGGAGGAAGTGTACAAAATTCTGTTGGTCCATCTCCATGAGCCAGGGGAGCTCAGGCTGTAGGTGAGACAGTTCCTTTGTGTAGGACACTCCTGAGCTGAGCAGAAATTGCAATAAATCTGAAAAAGCTGCAGTACAAACTGAATGTACTGAACCACAAAATTTATTAAAATTAGTCTTATCTCATGTTCCCTTGTAAGTTCAGACTGTTTCTTAGCCTGATGCCAGAATTCAGTCAACAAGGCGTGTTTTAGAGACTAATTGGATTTGGAAAGAAAATATTTTCATGGGCATCATATGCACTTTTCGTTCCATCCCCTTTCTTAAACTGATATTGAGGATGTGCTTGTATTACTGGAAATTAATGCACCATTTTTTAGACAAAACTATATTACTATTTGGCAAGACATGCTGCAGCAGTCTGTGAAAATCACAGCAGCTCTTTAAAATCTCTTTGTTACCTGCCAGTATTGACTCAGCCATGTGCACACTTGTCAGTACCTGCTAAACTCCAGTTTTTGGCAAAGGGCTGCTCCTGCTGAAATGATTTCTTGTACTACCTTGGGGGTTTAGTTATCTGTTGTTAGCTTAGGAAAGTTTATGGTTCACTCTGCCTCTCTAAAAGCTTCCAATTTGTGTATGAGCATGCAAGGAAATGGCTAGAATTCAGGAAAGGGCAGGGTGACCAAATATCTAATTAAAACCTTGTGCAGTTGTGATTCCTGCCTCTAAACCAAAACCTGTTGGAGTTAATCAAATATGGGTCATACAACAATAAACAAGGACAAGAATCTAACTTTTGGCAGCTGTATTTTGGAGAAGTTTGGCATGGTTTTCTCCAAGTGAAGTGTGTAAGCCATTGCTATGGGTTCTCCAGACAGGAATTGTGATGGCTGTCCTGTGATGAGACTTGCATGAGGAAAACAAGGACAGGCTCAGATCATCACATTTCAATCTCCTGCTCTGTATTCTCTCTGAACTGAGAAGGAATTTGGCCAGGGCTTCCCACTAGTCCATCTTTACTGGAAATTTGTGCTGAATTGATTGTGACTCTTTCCCACTTTTGCTGATAGTGGTTACAACTCAGGAGGAAAGTGACTGACATGAAAATGATCTGTATAGGTAGTTTGAGCAAGGGTAGCCCACTTTGGAACAAGCAGCAGCTCCTGCCCCACAGCAGGTGGGGTTTAACAGCTCATTTAGCAGCTGCTGCTGATCCCAGTTATTATTCTCCATTGGTCTGGGACTGGCCTAAATGGTGAACAGGTGATTTGGTAACTGCTAATTGAGCAATTAACTGCTGTTATGTAAAGATGATGACGTTATAGGAGGTTTTGTGTGGTGGGAGGGTGTATTTGGAAAAGAAGAAATTTTGTAAGTTTTAACATAAAGGGTTTATTTAAGGCCTTGTTGAAAAATATATAGATGGGTGTTTTAAAATTTGAAGTCTATGCTGAGTTACTCATCTAATTCATGAAGAGCATATTTTCATTAAATCATCTGAGCAGCTGAGCCCAGTGCATTCCTACAGGAAATTCCTCTGGTACAGAAGGCTGGCTATAAAACCTGCAGGTGAGTTCCACAGAATTCTAGGGCCACTCTAGGTAAATATGCTGAATAGTAATAATACAGTTTAAGTAAATAGCTAAAGTAGGCCATGAATTGGATAATCACTCAGAAGTTCCCTGCAGTGTGGGCTTGAAACCACCTGGCTCTGCCAACATGGTGAGCTATTGGCAAAGGGTCTTACACAGCCCCCCCCGAGTTCTGTGGGTCTGGACCTGCTGCAGGGCCACGAGTCTGCCTTTAATTTTTGCTTTACAACTTGTCTGTCTTCTAGCATAGGCAAGAACTTGTGTGTGCTTTGGTAATGAGGCAGTCCAGTTTATTTCTGCTTGCAAAGTTCAATACTTCAGGCTCAGTACAGTCTGTAAGTTCATAAAATGCTAAAGTAGATCCATCCAGAGCATACAAAATATGTCTCTTATTGGTTATCCTTTCTGCATCTTTATTCTCTTTTAATAAAACTTTAATTTTAATACTCCCAGTAGCCACTGAGTAATTAACTTGGTGGGCAGGGGTGTGGATTTGAGCTGCTACCAGGGAGACAGGAGGTGCTCACTGCCCAGAAGCTCATTAAAGATAGTTAATAAGTTAATTAATTAGTTACTTGAGCTCAGCATGGTTTATAAATGATGCTTTGAGTCTGACTGGCAAGCAGCACCTTCCAGCACTACACAGACCTGTTTTAAACTTGTCTTTGTGCTGTTTCTGGGGGAAGAGCTTTCAGCCAACTTCTACATGTGCTGCCTTCTGCTGTGTGTCCTGCACCCGGGGATGTTCAGCAGAGGACAAGAACACCAGGTCTGAGCCCAGACCTGCTCTGGAAGCTCCAGAAGTGTCCCTGTCCTCCTTGTCACTTAGTGCCTTATGTTCCTGAAGCTGTTCACCTGGACCCTGTCAAAAGCAGAAATAACAGAAAACAAAACCAGGGAAAACGTTGGTTCTTCCCTTTTATCATCTAATATCCTCTCAAAATCCAATCCAGGATCTGGAAGAGTCTCACTTAAGAGCTGCAGCATTTTGATTGCACTATGGTCTACGTGCAGTGGTTCCTAACATAAAATGCAACACCTGCTTTAAACTGAATTAGGGGTGGGTTTGCTACAGGTACCACTAAATTCGTCACAAGGCAGTGGGAATGTTATGTCATTGTGTCATCTGTTATTTCTGCAACTACTTTGCACAGTAGGAACATCTGTCTTTGGGAAGAATGCCATTAATATTCTTGTTTCTTCTATTTGCAACTCAGCTTTCCAGGCTTGTCTTCAAATGTGTGCATCAGAACAGTTCAGTGAGATTTTCCACTGAAAAAAAGTCACATTTACACAAAAAGTGTACCACCTGCAAATGTGAGCAAGCCATGTTATGTGTTCTTTATTTGTTCTCCTTCGTGTTTAGTGTTTGTGTTTTGTTGCCATAAAGAAGGAGATGGGAGAAGGAAAAGAGAGCAGGGTGCACCACATATTTTCTTGCATAAAAATTAGGTTTTGAATGACTTAAAATATATTTATAGATGACATGGTTAAAAATGTCATTGGGATATGCTATTTAGAAGTATGAGGGCTTTTAGTTGTGAAAAATCACCAATGAAAATGCTGTAGTTTTTTTCACCAAATTTTTTTCTTGAAGAAAATTAATGTTGGAGCAAGTTTCTGTACTTTATTCTGAAGCATTATCTTTGAAAGAATTCTAGAAAGGGGATGCAGAATAAATGTTTTTTGATACTGCAAATGTATACAAAAGGAGGTTGTGTATGTTTTATGTGACAGAAACCTCACTGGGCTCAATCAATGGCCCCTTCTTGTTAACCTTCCTTGAGGAAATTTGGTACTTGTGTCATTAGTTAAGGTTTTGCATGAGTATATTTTTTATGTTTGTTTTGATTTATTGCTACTACATTGCAGAAGATAATATCTGTAAAGAAAAATAGGGCAAAAAAGTAAGTGCCACAGAGGATTAATGTCCTGGTCATAATCTGCAAGCAAATTTGAACAGTCTGTTCTAAACTGCTGGCATTGACAGAAAAGCAGTGCTGGAACAAGTTTTGTGTTTGTGAGAACTTTTTGTGTGTTAAGTCTGGCAAGATCCCTGGCCTGCAGTCAGTCCAACTTTGCTTGTCAGGACCAGGGTACTGGGAAGCCAGCTGCTGGATTTAATCTCCTCTTGGAGACCAGGCTTGGCATTCCCATCCTGTTCTCCATGTGTGGATTTGTGTGGAAGTTATCTTGTAAACTGCCTTTAATTTCTTTGTTTACAACATAAAACCAAAATATCCTTTATCTGTGAGGAGTCTGGAAGGGTTTAGATGAGTAGTGGCTGTTGGTATCATGTCCTGGGTCAAGGTGGCTAAACCTTATTTATGTCTTTATTATGTCTTTCCGAATGGGATCACTCACCCTCTGGAACAAATCTTCCTTTTCTAAAATATCTTCAAATACATTTTTTCATTCTTTCCTTTCAGAAGCTAGAATGAAAACGTGACTTTAAAATGTAACCAAAATCAATTGGTTGTAGGGGAAAGCCCCAGTTCCTGTCTTATTTCGATTTTACAGTGGTTTTAATCTGACACACATTGCAGCTTGGGCAGAGCAGTCAAGGCTGCCTTTCCCATTCCTCCTGGGGTATTTCTGGGCAGGAAGGTGAGGGGGATGTCTCTCATTCATGGGGCTTTGTCTGCCTTAGGGCCATGAGCTGCTGCTGGGATCTTTCACAGGGGAAAAAACCTTACACAGCAGAGATTTTCCTGAGGATGCCATGTTGGTGCAGGGTGGGGTGTGGTTTTTACATCATTGCTCCTGTGTTATTTTACACCTTACTGCAGAAGCTGTCAGCCTCTGGCTCCTTTCCCTGGTTAAGAGGTTTTCTGTATGGGTCTCAGCAGGTAGCAAGTGCTCTTTGTGCTGCACTCCAGGCCTCAGGAGAGGCAGAAGAAAGCCAAACAGAAAACCTGAGAGGCATCACATGGGTGGTGTTCTGAAGACACCACTGAACACATGTTTGTGACAGAGAGAGCTCTCTAAATGTGCAGTGCTTTTCCAAGTACCCTGGGAGGAAGCATGCCTCATTGACTGGGGACATTAATGGCTCTATTGAAAGATGGGAGAATGAATAAACAACACTTTATTTAAACAAACAAAACAAGAAAAAAGCCAAACCCACCTCCTGGGGACCAGAAGCAATGGTGTTTGTTTGATCCTTTATTTGCACAGTGGGTAGACATTTTAATCTCTTATTCCAATTACAGTGGCAAGCACATGTTGCCCTTTTCAGTTTTGTTGTTGGGTTTTCAGTTCCAAGTATTGTAATTCTTGTATGACTGCCTGGAAATGTGAAGTTTCTTCTTGATTTAGCTAACTGTGCTCTAGTTGCTTTTGGGCAGATATCTGATGGAAGGGACAGAACAGCCCCATGGTGTGCTCCATGGAGGAGATAACTGGGGTAATATTGACATCTCAGCCTCTGGCTGAGGATTCTTGCAGCTCAGCATCCCCAGCTTTAAACTTGTGAGGATGGATTTATTTCAATTACACCTGTAATCTGCTCTGTGCCTCTAAATAAGTGTGATGATTCCATGTAGCAATGATGGGGTGTGTTTTTTTCCCCACTTTGGGGGGGAATCAATGTAAAGGAGCTGAAGCTTGGCATGAAACTGCTCAGCAGATCCACATAAGTAGTGGAACAATTTACTGCGGACAAATATCACTTGGAGATGTGTGGCAGTTAGAGATGTACCTGATGAACCTCAGCTTTCTTTCCTTCCCTCCTTGGTCTCTAACCCTGCTAATAAAACAAGATCAGTAAGTTTGGTTTCCCATGTTATTCCAATTCTCTGGCATAAGCATATCCACAAACCACAGGCAATATTCACATGGATGTCTTCACTACTTGCATGCATTCTTACCAGAAATGAAAGTCTCTGCTCAGCTGAGCCCTTCAGCTGCTCTGGCTGCAGGCACTTTGTATATTCATGTTTTCTCCTTATCAGAAGCTGTTGGTAGCTTTCTTTTGAAAGAGGAAAATGGCAATTTCACTACTCTTTCTGGTTTTGATAAAAGTCAGTGTATCTGAGCTGCTGCTGGTGAAGATTTCTTAGCTCTGGTGGTGAAATTTCTTTTCCAGAGTTGAAAGAAAACACTTTTAAAACCTGTTGCCTGGACACTGAGGTGGCTTGATTCCCCCAAAGTCATCCATTTGTTTTTCAGAAGTCTGTTTAAAATAACAGCTTTCTGGCTGGCTCAGCTCCCTTCTGTTCAACTGTGTGTAACCAACTTTATCAGGGGCTTTTTCTTCCCCACAGCAGCTCAGGGTGCTGATGTAACCATCATTTCACCAAGGTCTGGTTGGGATGTGGAAGCTCCCTGTGGCATAACCCAAAGCTGTGTATTGTGGGGATTTAAAACATCAACCTCTGGCTTTGCATGAGCACAGGGGTGGACTGGTAGCTGGTTATTTCATGTGGTTGGCTCCTGGAAACACAAGTGGGCATCTAAAACTGATGGATGTCATTCCCAGCCTCAGTTAACACAGTTTCAGCATTTTTAGAGACTTCTGTAGTCAAGTTTGGCTATTGGTGATTGAACCTCATGAGATCACTTAGCTTGTGCCTACAGGAGAAATCTTTTTGCCACTGACAGGGGAATATAGAGTTCACCATGGATGGCATGGGAGGTGTTTCCATCAGCCTGGGGGGGTGGGAGAGGCTGGAGGAAATTGCTGGGGAGTTTCTGAGGGTCTCCCAGAGGTGAGCCCTGGAAATCCTGCAGCTGAAACTAAGCACAGCCACTGCCAGCATCCTGAGCAACATGTATTTCATATGATTTTGAAAAAGCTGATTATTTTGGGGGGCTACAGGAAAGCTCTGCTTTGTAAATTCTAACTTGTGTGTCTGGTGCTAATAATCCTGATCTGTCTTGGATTACTGCCAAATAGACCACAGCTTTGGAGCCAGTGTATCGTAACAAATTAATTGGGACATCTGCTTTGTAATAGTCACACTTTCTTTCCTGGATTGATGAGCCAGCACTATGCAGTTTGAGGCTGTATTATCATTTAGTACTTTGATAGCTTGCCATGGGTTAGATGACTGAGTTTTCCAGCAGCATTAGCACGTGAATCTCTTGGTTTTGCTCCTTTGAAGCATTATTCCATGTCACCAGCACACTGAGTCAGCCAATGCACTGAAGCTCTTTGGTAATATTCCTGTAATACAGTATCAAACAGTTTATTCTGAGAAGTTACAAACTGACAGTGACATATTCTTACTCAGCAGTCCTACTCCTTACTCACTACAGCTTATTCCAGCTGGCACCACAGGCCACACACTTTTTGCTCCTTTTTTTCCTGGGAGTTTTTTGGTCAAATATGATGATTCTCTAACCTATGGTATGGGCACACCTCTCAGGAGGTGCTGTCAAGAGCCCCTGCACAGTTTCATGAGGAGCTACTGCTCTGTTCAGACATCCCTGCAGGAGGAAAGGGAGTTTTGATGACAGAGGAGCAAAGGTTAGCCTTCTCAAAAGTGGCACACAATAGAGGCAGCGATGGAAAATGAGATTTAAAAGACTGTTGGATGCATTACAAGGAAAGAGAAATGTTTCAAACATAGAAAAGTCCACTGTATTTACTGACAGAGATCCCAACAATGTGTGGAAACACCAATAAGGAATGCTTTTAGTTCCACAAAGCAGGTTTTGTCTGGGTTTTTATCCTGTCCCTGCTTCCTGTGAGCAATGCAAGAGCGATTGACTATGCAAAAAACTATGGAGTGAGAATTCCTTGGGTGAAAATTGTTTGATGGCAACAACTTCTAAGTTAGACCCCTGAGTTTTATACACCCTCTAAAGAGATATTTAAATGCCTCTCTTTAAATCATAGCCAGTGTATTGTGGAAGTGAAAGCCATTATTTCAGGATCAGCTAGTTCTAAGCCTGTGTGCTTTTTTGGAAGATGTAACCTCTGGGAAGGGAAGGATTGCTCCTGAAAATGCCTCCCAGGCTCCTTGCCAAGCCCCAGGGTTGCATCTGTCCTTTTAGAGTAGGCTTTGTTAATGCTGGGGAGACAGTGTGCTCTTGGATGTGATGTCTCTTCTAACTGGAGTAAGAGAAGTGACCTTTCAAAGGGTAATTAATTGCATTTTCCTTCCTATTTTGTTTGTTGGTTTCCTACTGAGCCCAAGATGTAAGTGCAGAGATCTGCTGGCTCTGTTGAGCTTTACCTTCATCTCCTCAAGGCAGCAAATTACAAAGCTCTAATATCTATTGATAACAAATGAATGGCTCAGTGGGAAGTTTTTTTTTTTTCCAAAATACCTAGGTATCATGCACTTGTGGAGGAGTTCTCAGTGGTAAACAAACTTACAGTGCAGAATTTTTGTACCCAGTATATCATCAGGCAATAGCAAAATCTGAGGGCTCATTTTCAGGCCATTTTTACTTCATGGAGGTGGAAATGGGCACAGCTGCCATGGGAGGAATAATTGGAAGAAAAATCCACTGGCTATTCAGCTGACAAGTGATCCAAATGGAAATTATAGTGGTCATAGAAAGGAGGCCCTAAACATCTATGGAACTTGCATGGGAATTTGGATAATTCTGCTTCCAGGTTCCTCCCTTCAGATATGGGCTCTGAATTGTCTTAATATGCCCATCAGTTTGGGGTGATATTTCTTTTTGATGTATGATTTTTTCAATTTCTTCAGAGAGTCAAGGAAATGTATCAATACTTTGTGGAGGAGCAGCATTTCAGTCTGTGCTTATAGAAAATTTCTGTATATGCCATTTAGACACAACACCACTCTGACTGAGCTTCCTTCATACCTGAACTTAAAAGTTTTTCCCTTTTGCACATAATATCAGTATTAATAGATTCATTTATGAGTAACAGCTGGCAAGTTTCCAGCCTGTAAGAGTGTCTGAAGAAACCTTACTGCAGAGCCAATTTCCTACAGCAGGAGCAAGGCAGAGATAAGCTGCACTTCTGATAACAGCACCTTTTCAAGGAATTGCTGAAAGAGAACACAAGTGACACATTTGTGTATTTACTGGTGTCAGAACTGGATGAGGTGCTCGACTGGCTGCTGAGCACTCTGCAGTGTGCACCCTTCAGGGCTTTGGCAGTGTCAGCTCTGAGCTACGTCACCTTCCTCTGGCTGGACAAACTCCCTGCAATCTTCTCCAAGTGAAGGTAAACACAACAACTTCCATTCCAAACAGGTTGGTCTGGCTGCCTTATATGGATTAAACTGTGACAAAACCAAGGGCAAGCAGAGCTTTTGGCAGTATTACAGTCTGAGTAGGACTGAGGGGGAAAAAAAATAAATTGGCTTATAAGAGTTTTGAGTCCATTATCAATTACTGGAAAGAATTCCTTTTAGGAAGTTATGGAGGTTTAACAAATTTTAGGTTTTCAGTGAGAGTCTGTGGGCAAGTCTAAGAATTAGACTCAGATGATTGCTTGGAGAATATCCCCAAACCTTTTTGGCTTGGATTATTAACTGAGCCCTGCCCAATCTTCCAACTTCAATTAAAAGCAGGGACATCAAGCATGCCTATAATATTTGAAGACTTCTGCCATGTAGAATATGATGTGGCTGTAACAAAATGCAGACCACTCCCTGTGCTGTTCTTGCTTAACATAAATACTTGTGTGCTCACTGTGTAATACACATGCATAAATATTAAGCATATTAAAAACCAATCTTAATAACAGTGCCTAACAGCTCTTATTCATGCTTTGAAGACTGACAGTTAATTGTCTATTATTTAACCAGCTGTTGCAGCATCTCAGCATGCTGAGGCTTTATGTGCTACATATTTGTAATAACAAATAAAGCTGGATGGCAGGGATAAAAGTCCCTCTTGAAATTTAAGCACTGTATAAAATATCAGATTTTTCTCCAGGCAGGTAAAAGTAACTTAGAAAAAATAAAGCAAAATGTGACTACTTGTCACATTTGAACTTAGAGGGGCATGCATAGCAACAAACCAATGTGAATTAGCTGGATTATTCAGGACTTTTTTTTTTCTGAAGACAGATGCTTCTAATAGTGGGGTGTAGAAAAACCAAACTAGAGAACAAAAACCTTTCCCTGGGTCCTTGAGGATGTACTGGTGGATGGAGGAGTTGATGCAGCAAGAATTTGAAAGGTAAAGGAAGTGTGTGGGCTTGCTGCTTTTCTTTTGGGTTTTGTTTTGATTTTTTCTTTTTTCCTTGTCCACAGACAGTAACTGTAACACATTCCCATTCTGGGAATGCTTTGACATCATCAGATGGAATTGTTTTCTTGCTTTGATATGTTGTGTTACTCGCAGGAGGAGGCAAAAGGGCTCCAGCAGCAGGTGGTGCAGGTGTGGTGTGGTTGTAAAGATACAACTGTACTTGAAGTAAAACTTCTCCCATGGAAGATGCTGGATTTGAGAACTGAATTAGGGAGTTGTAATTAAACAAGGAAGGTTTTTTTGATGTGATCTTTAACAAGGAATGAGAGGGGAAACAAGAACATGGAGCTGAAACAAGTACAGAAGCAAGCAATGGTTTAAGAAACAAATAACTGTTTATCTAAGCTAAGTACATCTTTTTATACACCAAAAAGGCTGTGATTTTTGTCAGTGCTCTTGGTGAAGTCACTCATTCTGTGAGTCCAGGTGGGTTTCTGTGTGTGTGAGCTTAGCCACGTGCTCCCTGGGAGCTGCTGGGACGGCTGCAGTCCTGCTTTAAGCAGTGCTGGGTAATTCCTTCCTTTCTGGGAGCTGCTGAGGCCTTCCAAGTGCCTTAGGGGATGTTCAAACCGATCTCTGACATTGGTGTTACTTTCCAAAGCACGAATTAGAAAGGGAGGGAAGCACAGGAGCCACAGCTCTGTGACAGGAATCATGAGCTGTGTCCAGCTGCTGGCATTCCCTTCTCCCTGGGCAGTTTGGGCTGAACAGCAATGACTGCAACTGCACTTAACATGAAAATATTATGAGAGACATAACTGGTCCTTCTTGCATGTTGCAATCAATGCAGCTTTGCAGGGGCTGGAAAGGAGAAGTGTGAAAGGGTGTAACTTGCCTGTTCCTGATCTCTTCCCCGAATGCTCTTCTCTTTGTGAAGCTGCCTTTGAAATCTCTCTTCTGTATCACAGGGAAATTCTTCTTTTGTTCCCCTGTTCCACGTCCAATTTCTTGTTCATCCCCTTTCCTGATCAGTACCAGTGCAGGACTGATACAAGAATAAAATATAGATGTATGGATCAAAAAATTGCTACAATATTTAAAACATAAGTGATATTAACTTTATATGAAAACAATTTATTTATCAGCTTTTTCTTTTAAAGCACCACTTTTGGTTTTTTTGTTCTTTTTTGGTTGATGTTATAGGTATAGCCACATCCCTCTTGTGAGGCTGCACTTCTTGTTTCTCACTTATCTGAGAATCTGTCTGGGATTAATTCTGCACTGGATAGTGTGGTTGCATCTGCCATCTCATTTGTCACTCTGCAGTGGAGCAGAGTACGCCCTGTGCTTTTAGCTTCAGTGAGCTTTATTGCTTGTTAATTGTCACAGACCTTAATAATTTGCTGATGTAAATTCTTTTCAAGTCTTGCACTTCACATTAGAAAGGTTAATGGCAAGCAGCTGAATTTAAATGACAAACCTAATGATGCAATTGTTTCGTGACAGGGTTCTTTAGACAAGGGGCAGTAACAATTTCAGTTCCCTGAATGTGTTTGGGGACCATGTTTTTGTTATCACCTAAAACAAGGCTCTGCTCTGCCTGTCCAGGCAGGTCTGCTGTGTGCATCCATCAGCAGAGCTGTTTGGCCAAGGGAAACAAAGAAGGATGGTGCTCCAAACAGACTAAAAATAGCAACAGTGGAAAAGAGACCAAAACCAATTTTAATTCATTGAAAACCAAAGGAATGCTGAGTTTCTATAATGGCATTTCCCATTGGATTCAAATTTCCTCCTTTACAGCACTGGTCATAAATACTTTTTTCATTGCTTCAGTGATGTTATTGCACATCTGGACTAAATGTGATCAGTCTTGGGTATTGCTGGTGCATTTGTAGGAGTGGACTGTGCACAAGCTGGGAAGGAGAAGCAAACTTCTGATATCCTTCACATATGGTAGTTTTTAAATTGTTTGTGAGGGCTTGAGAAAGTTTTATGTTAGGCTGAATGGGAAGCCAGGTCTTTTTATAGTTTTGTTTCTCTGCTTTCTTAGGTCTTGTTATTTCTGGTCTTGCAGGAGTGGTGTCCTAATTAAAACATTCTGCCTTCTGAAGCCTGTTGAACATATGTCAATTGTGTTTTTAAATGAGAAAAAGGTCAAATAAAATGGAATGAGAGAAGTCTGTTGGAAACTTTAATTTTCTGCTTTATGTTTAGATGTTTGGTGCAGTTTGCTTCCCTAAGTGCCTCTGTATAATTAAATGATTACGAGTAACTGTTTTGTGGGTTTTTAAGCTGTACACATTAAAAATAATTTTCTAGTATAAAAATACAGAATTATGCACTCTTACTGAAATAGAAACTGCAATTTAAGATGGCTTGATGTTGTAATGTGGATATTCTGCCTTTAGATGGAAATCTTAGAAGAATCTGTCTTAATAAAGAGCTGAGGTTTATTTATGTGTCCTGGTTTTTAACCCTGTTTCTTTGAGCACTAACAATTACCATTATTGTCATGGCAGTAACCCCTCCAGCTTTCCTGTGGCTGATGGATTCACTAAGCAGAGCACTTAGGCTGCCCTGTCTCGTGGGTGCAGTGTTTGGCTGCCTGTAGCAGGTGAGGGAGTCCCAGGCTGCTGTGGTGGCTTTTCCATTTCCATTGCTTTCTGCTGTTTGTTTTATTTGAGGCAATGTTCCCCTAGGAAACCTGAAATGCCCCTGTGTCTCATTGTTTCTTACCTCTTTTGACTCCTCCACGTGTTTTTTGTTGTTTTTTGTTTTTTATAGCAGCATGTGCTAATGCCTTGGGGCTTTCCATGAGGACTACCAGCATTAGCATAATGTAAATACATGACAGTCAAGTCCTCTCTGTGCAGAAATCCTTTCAAGTTACATCACTGCTAGAGCCTGACAGCCTCAGATTCATGAGTGCTTTAATCAAAGCAGCTTCTCAGCAGTGGTTATAAACTTGTGCTAGTGGGGTCAGGTAGCTCTTGGCACTGGAAATGATCTTTCTTCTGCTTATGTGAAGTGCAGGTGGAGTAGATTAACACCTTTCTACAAGTGTGGGTGTGCTCCAGCTGGCTGGCCTTGCCTGTAAACCACTGGATGCTGGGTAGAGCAGCACTTCTTATAGCCAAAATGGCTGTATACCAGTGCAGGTACAAAATCTGGAAGAATTCTTTTAAAATCTGTGAAAGAATTATCCTCTGGATCGTTTAGACAATGAGCTTCATGCACCACTGCACAATAACCAGTAATTCCAGGCTAAGCTGCTAAAGGCAAAATTATTAGCATAATCTGCTAAACATTTACCTATTAGATAAAATCTTTACTAGATTTCATCTTTGATGTTTGATCTCCTAAAAAACCTCCCTGAAGATTTTGCAGTGCTGTGCTTTGCAAGTTTATTAGAGAAGCAGGGCTAGGCAGAGCACAGTTATTTAAAACAAACATCAAACCCTTTAAAATCCTTTTAAAAACCCTTTAAAATATGTGACTGGTAAATATGCTTTAAAAAAGAATTCTGTATTGAAATAAAAATATAGAAGGCAGATGAAAAGGCAACGAATTTGCAGAGATACCTAGATAAATGTATAAATAGAATATGTTCTAGGAAACGAGCAGGGTGCCCACCAGCAGAGACTGTTGCAAAGATACAGCTAAAATGAAAAGTAGTGAGAGTGTGAAGATAATGAGGAAAAATAAACAAGTAATGCCTTCACTGGTATCTGAACTAAAATGAGATTACATGCATTAGGTATAAAATCCTCTTTCATTATTAAAAAGATTATTTCAGCAACAGACACAATTATGAGTAAAGGAAACATGGGCAGTGTTTCACAGGCTAGATATTTCTTCCTTTTGAAGTTTTTCATTAAATGCAGATTTTATTATTATTATTATTATATTCAAAACTAAGCATGTATTTCTAGGTAAAGTAATTAATAGAAAATGTGAATGGTTACTGCTGTTGGGAATTAATGTAATCTGCCATGGTCCTGAAAGACTGACTGGGTCATGTATTGTGAAGGATAAATCTTTAAGAATTACAAATGTCTGAAAACTACTTTTACAAGATTTGGGAATTCTTTCCTTGAAATGCATGCAGGTAAAGTTACAGCCCTGCTCCCTTTTTCTTCTCAAAGGTGAAGTAGATCATGGCAGGAAGGAAATACCTCCATGAAATAATTGAGTAGGTAACAATTTCTTCAGGGGGGGGTGTGGAAATCTTGTCCTTATTTTCTTGTTCTTATTTACTCACCTGTTTGTTTCTGAGGTCATTGCTGGAACCAACACTGGCACGTGAGGAGTGTGGGAGAAAAACCTGTTTGCCCTGGCTGGTGCTGTGTGTGGTGGCAGCCCTTGTGACGTGTGTTCTGGGCAAGTTGTGACCTGAGACTCGAGAGCCAGGCAAGCCAGGACACGAGACAGGGGTGGCAAAGCAAATCTGGGAGGAGCTGAAGGTGCCACGTTCCATCAGGGGCTGGCAGATGCGGCAGCAGTTTGCATTTCATGAGCAGCAGGAAAAGCAAAAAAAGTCAGGAAAATTAATCCACAAGCACCAGAGGTTTATGTCCAAAAAGGAGACAGAGGAGTCCTGTAACTTCATTGGAATAAAGGGAGAGGCCATGGGGCATTCCCCTGGGGTCTCCAGTTTTGGAGGATGTACCCTCCTTTTTATCCCAATTTCCCATCCACATTTCCCTCTC
Source organism: Cichladusa arquata (assembly GCA_026413545.1). NCBI lineage: Eukaryota > Metazoa > Chordata > Aves > Passeriformes > Muscicapidae > Cichladusa > Cichladusa arquata. The sequence goes on along the minus strand of JAOTQP010000403.1, from coordinate 4,653,947 downwards.
TCTTTCCCCACTGGTATAGGTACTTGAGAGGCACAGACTTCCCAAACACTGATACCTGAGATTCCCCTCTAATGTACAACCCTCCCTTTTAATTTTTAATTCTTATAGAATTCATGGTTTTTCCCCATTGCTTCTTTCATCTTCCAATATCCAATTACATTTATCAGCAAACCTGCAGTTTGTTTGTAAAGGCAAATATCTTTTTTCCATTCATCAATCAGTGAAATCCTTCTCAATGTTCCTTTCATCTCTCAGTGCTGGTTTTATCTACCAGCAGACCCACAGCTTGTTTGTAAAGACAAATCCCTCATTCCTGTCAGCAGGGATCAGAAATGTGGGAACCAGCTGTGGTTTGGGGCTGTGCCTGGCCCAGCCTGACAGGGCAGGGTCTCAGTGCCATGGCACAGCTGCTGGGCAGGCAGGCAATGCTCACATCACATCTGACACCAGGTTTAGGGTTCCCACTGAGTACAGGTTATGGGTCTGTGGGGCCCTGTGCCTTACAAGGGGTGGGTTTGGGGAAGAGAAACTGCAGCCTTGTTTGTGTAAAGCCTCAGGACTGTGCACCCAATGCAGAAATCCAGGGAGAGGATGTGCCATTGGAGATCTGGGCTTGGGAAGGAGGGCTGTAGCTCATTGCTGCAGGTTTGCCCTGCTTGAAACCCCTGCTGGTGTGATCTGCTCAGATCCTCACAGTGAGGAGTGGCTCATAGTCCCTGGATAGTTATATTGTATTTGGAGTTGAGCAAAATCTGAGGTATAGGACTCTTGAGATAATTATGGTAGTTTTGGAGAGGAAAAGAAGTTTATAGATAAACCACTTATTGAAAGGCTGTTTCAAGATGCCAGTGGTGGGTAAAGGCTGGCAAATGTGAAGTTTCAGCAGATAAATTTAAGAAGCAGGCTTGACTCAGCTGTGCAAGCACAGACCTCTGGTCCTGTGGAGATGCTCTAGGTTTGCCTGTGGCATCCAGTTCCCAGCAGGGAATGGGTGGGATGTCCAGGGACCTGGGGCAGGTGTGCTGCTCCTAGGAGAAGCCCCACACATCCCAAGGGCACATCCCAAGGGCACATCCCAAGGGCACTGCACACTCTGGAGGGTTTGTGCAGCCCAGCCAGGGCAGGAGGGGTGAGCTCACAGTGCTGGGCAGCTGCAGAACCCTTCACCATGTCCTATTCCCTGTCCCAGCCCCCAGGAGGACATACAGACACGGGAAAGGCAACAGAGAGGCACTGCCTGGGATCCAGAGCATGACATGATCATGCTCTTAATAATTTGCATTCTTTTCTGAAGAACCCATTGCACAATCTGGCTGCAGTGGCTGAGATCTCGTTTTGGATGTAATGAGAATTCACCGTTCTTAGAATCTGTGTATACATGATGAGTAATATCCCAAAGAGTGCTGGACTGAATGATCTGCTTCCCCAATACATACTTTGCACCTCTTGCATCTTTTAATCTTTCTACATTTTTCATCCATTTCTTTTTTTCCTTAGTTAGACTATTTTGTGTATTCTAATCAGACCCTGAGTTGGGTCTGCTATTTTAAATTTTAATTCTTATATTTTCTAAAGCCTTTTTAAAAGTTGAGATTAAAGATTTTAACAGCTAAGCTTAAAACTACTGACATAAATTAAAAGGGCAATTCCACTGAGATGACCACCTCTGCATTGTAGGAGGCTGTAGGTAAACCTGTCCCAGGTTGTAGTTTTGGCCCAAAACCAGCTGTGCTCTGTAGCAGTGGGTGCCAGCTAAGCAGCACATGCAGCAAAATGTTCTTTTTGAAGCACTTCTTCCATTACTCTGTTTAGTGAACACGAGATCAAACATCAGCTTCTGAAGGGCCCTGTGATTGCAACAGGACTGTTCATTTGGTAATACTTGGAAATGCTGCAGTCATTTCCCTTTCCTGTGGGGCTGTGAGTTCCCAAACATCCTCCTCTGGCCTGTAATTGGTGATAAACATCTCTGCTCACCATTTGTTTAGATCATTTTTCTACTGTACCGAGTTCACTGCTGCACTCAGAGTGAGACTGACATTCATTCCTTGGGACTTGGATGAAGGGATATCTAGAGCAACAGGAAAGCACAAAAATAATGAGGAGAACTTGAGAGAAAAGCCTCCTAACAAATTATTCTCTGAAATCTTTGGAATGAACAATAGAGTGACATTTTTTTTCTCATTTACTACCCATCTGTACCAAAAAAAAATAAGGCTAGGTTATTTTTAAAGTTTAATTTTGGGTGACTCTAATTATAAGCAGATTTTTACTTTGTTTTACAGACCTGATCTACAATATTTTTTTTTTTATTCTACACTTACATCAACTCTTTGTGTCTAGGTGGTAAAATTCCTGGAAATAGCAGTATAGAGTATAAATTTCACAGCTGCTATTAAGGAAGTAGACCTACATAGCTCATATTTACAAAGGAAAAGACCTAATTGTCAGCTCTTTTAAAAACAAAACCCAAAAAAGCCCTAGACCATCTGTCCAGTATGGGTTGTTGTTTTTGTTTTTTTTTTTTTTTTGAGGGAGCCTCCATAGGTCAACAGTTTCCAGGGTTGAATATATTCAATTGCTATAGGGGGTTTATTAATCTGCACTTTAATCTTAATGTTTGAAGAATCACCCCTTTGATTTTTTTTTTTTTCATTCCAATTCATTCATAGTCAATTTAGCTATTTTCAAGTTTTTTATCTTTTTTTAACAGTAGCTTTGAATGATTAATGTGTGCAAATGCCTCTTAGGTTTGTCTGCCAGTGGAAAAGTATACCTGAGCTTGTTCAAGTGCTGTTAATGAAAATGATAAAAGCAGTGATTTGTTATTGCTGCTGCCATTAGTTACTGTTTTATAAACCACATGATCTGTTGAAATACCATGTTATTGCCCTGCATCTGGTAACCCAAAAGAAAATCAAGCAAGAGAAAGATCTCTAGCAGTTAACAACAAATCTATTCTGGGGAAAAGGACTTCTTTTTTTTTT
>JAOTQP010000403.1:4606758-4640897 GCA_026413545.1 Cichladusa arquata | reverse complement strand
CTTTGTAATACTGTATTTCTATTTTAATTTTCCTAGTAAAGAATTGTTATTCCTAATTCCCATATCTTTGCCTGAGAAACCCTTAATTTCCAAATTATAATAATTTGGAGGGAGGGGGTTTACATTCTCCATTTCAAAGAGAAGCTTCTGCCTTTATTGGCAGGCACCTGTCCTTCAAACCAGGACACTGCACCTTGCTCAGATAAGTTGACTTGGATCATGGAACTCTTGTCACCCAGTGTTTATGAAGTGTAGTGTCCTTTCTCTTTGCTTGTTCTAAGACATAATTGCAACAAGGCCATGAATTCTTGAATGTGTAGGAGCTGTGTGCTTCCTGCAGGACTGCTCTTCAAACAACCACATGGCTGCAACTATTCTGTAGAAGGAATTCCCTGACTGGTGATAAATTAATCTCAGTGCTGGAGTTATTCATGTCTATAAAAGATATAAGCAAAACTGATCTGGAAATAACTGTTTTTATATTTTATATATCAGGAAAACTGATTTGGTGCATCAAAGAACATGATCTAGTTACCTTCCAAATTGCAACGTGCATTTTGATTTTTCAGCACCCTTATTTGTGCCAATAAATCTGTAAACTACCAAGTGCCACAGCTTCTACTGCACAGCATAACTTTGAGCAGAGAGAAATTGCTATATGAAAATTCTAACCGATTGCTCATGCCATGTTATACACATTATTTTGCACTGATTATTACACAAAATATTCACATATATAGGGCTAAAGCTGGGTATGCATCAGGAACATTTCTAACATAAATGCCTTTGCAGTACTGAGAACTTTACATGCCAAGAGGAAAAAACAGGTGTTTCCCCCACCTCTGCTACACTTCCCTGATAATGTTTCAAAGTGCAAAATCTCATACTTACAGAGACTTCTTTTGGGTTGTTTCCTTGATTAAAAAGCTTCATTTAGTAGTTGCATTTGCCAGTGTAGCTTTCCAAATTTATTGACCTGCTTTTTTTTTTGTTATTTTCTTAGTGTGGATGGTCTTAGCACCCACAGTCTGTGCCTATGCTGCTCCTACTAGTGCCTGACTCTTTTTTTTTTATGCACATCACAGGCAAACAGTGGTTGTGGTTTCCATCAGAAGAAGCTCCTTTGGGCTCTGATGCTCCACTGGTAGAGCCTGTTTGCCCTGAAATAATCTTGCCATCTCTATTGAGCAGCTGTAATGATATGAAGCTGTACATTACTTCATTGAAATCTTGCATGGATTGTCCAAGTCCTGTGACTAATGGTTTCCATCTCTTTACCAAAGTTCTTTCTATGAAATCTGAAGTCCGTGTTGAAGTGAGACAAAAAGCATGAGTACCCCTGCACTGAGACCAAGTTTCTTCTTACAGGCAGCATTGTGAAGCACTTTGGAGGGCTCTGGGCCAGGCTTTTTCTGCTCTGACCCATCAGTGTCAGGCTTTTGTGTGCTCCTACCTGACCAACCTGCTACTGCACAGCGTCTGAGGGATGTTAGAACTTTTTCAACTTGTGTGAGGTCCTCTGTCACTTTTCTTAGAGCTGTTGCCCAGGTTATGGCTTCATTTCCAGTGGGGACTCATCAAGTGTTTGGAAGGAGCTGTGCAGTGCAATAGCTCTGAAGCTGCTGTTTGTCACTGGAAGGCTGACAAAGACTGACTGACAGGATTTATGCTGATGCTGGGGCTTTGAGAGCAAGCACTGGCTCAGCTGCTTGCTGCAAATTAGTCACAGGAGGGGATCTTTCCTGGAGGGCTTTCTGTCCTTCCTGGGGTGGTTGTGACTTGGGAATCTCTGGGAATCTGCCATTGCCTGCAAGGCACAGAGTGACCCTGTTGGGAGGGGAAGGTTGGCCATGTCCCTGCTCCCTCTGACAGCCCAGCTCTGTGCTCTGATATTTCTTTCAGTCTTATCTCTCTGCTCTGACTCATCTTCTTTTCCTCTCACAGAGACTCCCAGGCAGAACATGAACTGTGTAGGATTGGAACTTAAATTGAGGCACTCCAGCAGTGCAGTACACTCATTTATTTTATTGCAGCTCACCCTGCTGGTAAACAGGCTTTGTGTATGAGATGTGCACCCCTTTTCCCACAGCACAGGCCCTGCTGGGGAGGAAGTGTGTGAGGTGTGCTCACCTCCAGCAGAGCCCAGTGTCAGAGCAGGGCAGCATCACATGAGACCCTGTGCTTAGGGAAGGGCAAATATCACAGGGATCTGTTTTCTATTGGTTGCTATTTCATTAAATCTCATTCTGTATTCATTGTAACTTGATTTCTGTATTCATTGTACACAGGATTTTGGAGTATTTTGCTCCATTTCTCTAATGGGAATGGGCAGGAGCAAATTAACTTGAGTTGATTGTTCAAATAATCACAACAGTGAGATGTTTCAAGTTTGTCCCATGCCGCCTCATACTTCTTATGCTTCATATGCAGGCAATTATATGCTAAAGCATCTGGGGGCCAGAACCTGACATGTTAAAATACGTCTATAAAGAATCTCATTTGTGGAACGCCTTAAAATAAGAAAAAGGCACCTTTATTAATAACTGTGACTCTGGAAAAGTTACAGAATGAAAATCCCAATTGTGTTGGTAGTCTCTAGTGATTTTTACCAGTGTTTAACTATTTGATCTACACAGATTGGGAAAAGCCTTATATGTGCTGGTGCACATTCTTTTGCATAATTACATAATTTTTTGCTCTAAACATTATTTGCATTAAAGGAAATGTTATCTGAAATCTCATTATTAAATGGAAAGATAATGAACTATTTAGGGTTTGCTTTTTCTATCAGCTGATGTCCAGGGGACCACATATAAGATAATATCTTTGTGAAGTTATATTGTGCAGTGACTGAGAACCAGTAACCAATATTTTCTTTCCTGCATTACGGGCATTTAACAGTGCTACCATCATTTATAGCTTAATACCCAGAAAGTTCTCCACAGTCCAGAATATGCAAAGTCTATAAGAGTGGAGAGTTTAGTTGTTAGCCAGGTGTGCTGCTGTGCTGTAAAATTACACTGTTGAACCCAAATCCCACCCTTCCTACTATTGCACACAAATTCCACTAGATGTCATCTGGTGTTGTGCTGAAGGAGAAGGGCTGTGCTACACAGGAATCAATTCTTGCAGGTTTATTCAGTGGTTGGCTGCATGTGCTTTCCAGGGAGAAAATAACAAGTGCAGAAGTATCAAAGCTGAGAAAATGGCTGTATCACATCAGAGCAGCTGAATTTAGCAGTTGTCAGAGCTGTTCTTTTTCCTAGGGACTAACCCTTGACTGCCAGTTTAGACCAGGTATGTTGACCATGTTGATTGCAACCATTTTTTCCCATTACTGAGAATAAATCTCCCAGAGTTCTTGCTCAGTCTTCTGTTTCCTTTCCTGCACTCACTCGCCTAGCATCACTTTTCTTAATTTTTGTGTTCTCTTCAGGTTTTTTTCCCCTCCTACCCTTGTATTAATTATTTCCTACAAGGGCATGTTAAATAAGAGCACTGAGGATGTGCCCAGAGATCCAGGCCCAAACACAGGGAAGGCAGTGAAATATAAAGAGGTCTTTGTTAAACCTGAGGAGAGCACAAAGTGGATGTGGCTGCTCCTCATCCTCACTGCTGCGTGGGTGGGTTTAGTACAGAAATAATGGTTCAATGTTCTTGAGCTAAGCTTCTCACTTAGTTCAGCCATGGCTGTTTCCAGAGAAGGGTCCTGTTTCTCTAATTACATCTCACTCGGTGGTTTTGAGAAATTCTGTTGGCAACTTTCTTGCTGTATATTTGAAAATAACCTCATAAAAAGTTTGATTTTTTTTGTGCAACAAAGTTCTTCTCACAGGGATGCAGAGAACAGTGTTCACAGCATAAAGCCTTTGCAGTAGGTCAAAACAACCAGTAAGTTGTCTGCAGATATAGAGATGATGGAGTGGTTTTGTCTCTGGGTAGAAGTTGGCATTGCCCGCTGATAGTCACTGCATGAGGAATTTGAATAATTTCTATTTTCATGGCTTGAGGTTTTATCTGTAAAGCTGGACAAACATTACATGGTGACCCATTTCTGTAAACTCTATTAACCATGATCCTGCTGAGTGGGAACAGACTGGAGTCTAGATAGCACTTCTGGACCCCTGACCTCAGCTGTACTCTGTGACCTTTCTGTTCCTTTTTTATTCCCCAAAGCTGCAGTGTCACGGTGTGAGCCTGCTGCTCTGCGGCCATCTGGGCAGGAGAGGAAATCATGCCACCAGGAGCTTGGGCTGGTTTTTCCAGGAACTCCCACCCCACCCCTTCAGCCAGGCTTCCCAGAGGTGTGCTGGGGTTTGGGTTCCAGGCAGGGTGTGCCCTGAGCTCTCTGTGGGACTCTGCATGCACATTTCCACACAGCTCAGCTGGGAACAGGGCTCCTCGCACCCCACAGCTGTGTCCTCCTTTGGGAGATGCCAGCTCTTCATCTGGTCATAGTTCAGAGTCAAATTATTGATTAAAGTGTCATAAAGATTAAAGGGCCATGTCAGAATGTCTGTCTGGGTTATTCCAGCGCTCCTCTTCTCTCCAGATGTTTGTTCCAGCACCTGGAGAGTTCCTGGCTGGACTTTGGGCTTTGTTTGAACACCCAGAGGGTGTCCACACTTGCCTCAGACTGGCAGAAACACGGAGCACGTTCCCAAACTCATGGCTGGACAAATTCTGTTCAAAATTGAGTCTCTTCTCTGTATCTAAAGCTGCCTTCTTGACCTTCATGGTTGACAAACCATTCACCACAGTAAATACATTACAGACTTTTTCCATAGGTGGCTCAGAAATCATGGGTTACTGAATTATTGGTGTCATGCAGATAGTGTTTATCTTGTTTTATTTTTAAAGTTACCCCTCTAATAGCAGAAACCTTCTGGCCACAGTGACTTGAAAAAAAACCCCAAACCCCTTGTGACTCCAGCAATGTTGAGTTTGTAGGCAGCTGCTGTTGCCACTTCAGTGCTTTGTCACAAACTTTGAAGAGAAACATAGCTAATCTGCTCTGTTTCTTTCTCTCAGCACAAGACCAGAGTGGTCCTGAAAGGTTTACATTTCTGTATTTCGTGCTCTACTCAAGCTATTTTTAACTTGATTAGTGAAAGGGACCATGTGAGTGCAGGTCACCGAAGGAGTTTAGATAAGTGCTTTAAGGCTGTGTGGTGCTTGAAGAAATTGAAGGGAAATGCTCAGTAGAATGTAAATGTTGATCATCTTTGGGGTCTTTCAAGAGGGTAATTTCTGGGGATGTTTTGAGAAATGAGGGGGAATGTGTTTATTTCCAAAATAGGCACATTGGTTCTTGATTTATGTAAATCCCCTTTTAGGACTAAAACTTTTGAGGCTTTATCTACCCAAACAAAGAGAGGGGATAACCTCAAGTCCCCTCTGACTTTGCTTCTGAGCATCCAAGACAAGTTTTAATCATCCAATTACACTAAGCAAGATCTTGTTTTTCAATTTCTGCCTCTGTTTAATGACTAAAGATTTAATTTCAGAAAGCTTCATCTGTAGACATTACACATTCTGATACAACCAACTCATGCCTATGAATGGAAGATGAGAGCATCTAATTTTTCCATGTTCTGTTTTTTCTTTTCAAACTCATTTCACAACCATAAAGAAGGTGACATGTGAAAAGCCTGTTGCTTCAGAGTGTGGGCAGGGATGGGTGGCACTGAGGAGTCTGCGGTGGTGAATTTGAACTCTTCATCACCATCTCAGCTTTAATTTCCTTCCTGTCTCACTGCTCATAATAATGCAATGTTTCCATGGGTGGCCTGTTCAATACATGGGGGAGGTTTGTACTATGCTATACCATATTTTTATTAAGGATAATATTAAAAATATCTGGTTTGGGTAATAAAGTTTTCTAAATCACAGAGGTCAAAGCTAGTCTTCTAAATACACAGTCAGAGTCTGCTGGACTCTTGAGTCCTTCCATAAAGAAAACTGCAACAGAGAGAAGTTAATTCACTTCAAAATTGCATCTGGTTCAAAAGGTACAGGTAGGATTTGGATTTTAAAATACAAATCCCTTTCCATAAGGATGTGTACACTGTTTTCTGGGCTTCATCAAATCTTGTATGACTTGGGTCTTGAGCCTTTTTTGGCAGTTGCTTCCCTCATCTGATAGCCAGTATTGATCTGGAATAGAGGCTAATACATTCCAAAAGTCTGCTTGAAGATGGTACAGTGATGGCTTTTTTCCACTGGAACATTAACAAATAGTGAAAATGTTTTTTCAGGAGTAAGGTAGAAGACTTAAAGAAAAGTCTGAGTCACTGCTGTCAGATCTCAAAGCTTTTCCATGTACTGCATCCTGTTTTCCTGCACTGCTGATGGCCAACCTCATTCGACCGTTTCTTTTAGAGACAGTGAACGGAACAGCAAATTTCCATCCCTAAGAGGGAAAGTGAAATCTAGTTTTAAAAAAAGGCCCAGCCCACATCTGTGAAACCAATGTGTGATGCTGGGGTTATTCCTGAGCACGAGTGGGGGGAGATGGGGACACCCACTCTGAACATGAGCCACAGGTGACAGAAAGCTCAGGGTTCTTTGATCTGTGTGTTCTGAGTCACTCAGACCCCTCAGATGAAAGTCCATTCTTCCCTCCTCAGAAACCCTGGTCTGTCCTAACTGTGTGATACAAATCGGTGAAATTGCTATGGCAGTCTCCTCTGCTAGCAACAAGCTGTTCAAAAATAAAAATCCAACTACCCATGCTATGAAATATTATTTTAGTCAGAAATTTCATATGGGTGTTTGGCTAAACCATAGCCAAGTTATGAAAACTCAGGGGGAGCAAATGAAGATCAGGGCCATAATAATTTAAAGGATTTACCAAGTTAAAAGAATAATGTTACTTGAAATGCAGTGTCTGTTTAGCTGATATTTCAAAGTTCTCTTTTATCTTCTGTGAGCTGGAAGTTCTGCAAACAGAGACATTTGGTCCCTGTAAATTGTGTCAGAGCAAACAGGGTGATGCACCTTGTGTGGGAGGCACTGTTGTTATTCCTGTTTCACAGCAATTAGATTTATTCCTGGTGATCCTGGAAAATTAATTCATGCAAGAATGCCAGCTGGAGACTGGTTTATGTTATTCCAGGAGCATTCAGGTTTTGCAGTCAGACTCTCTCAGGAGCACATAAAATAAAAATAATACTGCAAGACTGGGGTCTTTTCTTCTGCATTTATTAGCCTGAAAAGGAAGATGTAATTTGGAATGGCTTCCAGCTGCTACAGTAGGAGATAGCGAAGGCTGGCATTTTTCTGTGTCCCTTCCAGCTGTTCTGCATCTGACACAGATTTTGGTTCTCCTCTGGAGGTCCTGAAGTCCCCAAAGGGTGGCAATAAGAACATGGTCTGTTCTCAGCAAGGGGTGACATCTCTGAGTTTATAGCTTCTCCCTTTGGTACAGAACAGAGTGGGGCTCACAAAGCTCAAGTTATTCTGGAAAAATGGAAAAGTTTCAAGGGTGAGATAAAATCTTGTACTGCCACCCATGTGACACCAGTGTCTCGTGATGGGAACTCATAAACCCATGGGCATTCTTTGACTTATTTTCCTTATAAGCTCTAATGTCACAAGGTCTCAAACACTTGAGTTTTGGGAGTGCTCTTGTTCTTAGTTACACAATTCAAACATAATCACAACTTTTCTTTTTGGGGGTTGTAAGGATGGGTCTGTGTAAGTCAGTATCACCTGCTCTAGGTCACTCCCATTATGGTTGTGTAAAATGGGCAAAAAGAAGTGATGGAGGTAAAATTAGAATTTGAATATGGAGATGAGAAGTAGTAGCACAGTGAGACTGAAAGGAATTTTGTGTTTCAATATTTCACTAACTACAATGGAAAAATCACTTCAAATAAGATGTAAAACCACTCTAAATCTTTATTTTAACTGTATTTTAATGAATAGTTAGTTATTATTCTTCAATAAATTAAACAACAAAGATTCCACATACCTGCCTGCTGAATACAAACTTAATAAAAATACAACTTATATAATTCTTGTATAATTTAAACCATATAGATTTTGAGACATGTCAATTTAGAATATATTTACATAGTACAACAGCATTGTGGAGCTCACACTCACACTTATTAACCCTTCACAGGTTTTTTTTTAAAAGAGATGTCAGTCTTGTCTTGGCATTTCCTTGTTATGTCCAAAATTGTCAGTCATCCTGGTTTTTCTCCTGAACTTGATAATCTTTTCCCAAGGCTCAGCTCGTGAGTCCTGCACATGCTAACAACCAGCAGTTCTTTGGGATCTGAGACACAGTTCAGTGTTCACAGTGCAGGTCAGACATCATTTTCCATACCCTGCCTTGGCTCCCTGGCGTGCGGGAGGAGGGAATTTTCTCCCTGTGCTGCTCTCCCTTGTGGCAGCTCACCAGCTTTTATCCTGCATCCACTGCCCGTGGAGCTGTTTGCATCTCCCTCATACTCCTCCTCCCAGAACAGGGATTTTCCTTGGCAAGATCCAACCCCCATGGAGGATCTCTTCACAGGATATTTGACAGAGTCTGCTTGGCTCTTCATGCTTCAGACACTTTATTTTGAAGTGTTGGTTTGCAGCTGGTTTAAAAGGTTCAGGTAGGATTTGGATTTTAAAAATCTGGGATATGAATCCCTTTCCATAAGGATGTACACTGTTTTCTGGGCCTCATCAAAACTTGTGTGAGTTGGTTCTTGAGCCTTTTTGGCTGTTGCTTCCCTCATCTGATAGTCAATATTGATCTGGAATAGAAAAAAAGAATAAATGCTGTGAAAAACTTAACTTTAAATGTAGTCTCTTTCTAGATCTCTTTGTCAATACCTGCATTTGCAGCCTTACAAGTCTATGATAGAACTGTAAATTGAGGGGAAATCAAATATCTGCATCCCAGCTAGGCACAGAAATTGTTGCTCACTATAGAAATTTAGTTTGTTCTGGAGTCAGAATGAATGCAACTCAACTTTGAGGAGCAGCCTCCAGTTACCAAGAGAAATCTTGTGTTGAGTGTCTCCAGCTTAAATATGATCGAAGTTAAGAACTTTGACTTTTCCAGAAGGTTGACATATTTTAAAAGAACTGTTCTGTGGTGCTTCCAGCAGCAAACAGGAAGAATCTCCAAACACCACCAGCAATTCAAGGTGGGCTGGCTCAGTGAAAAGCATCATGTGCTGAGCTCTGTGACTACTTGTGAGGTCTGATAATGCCACACTGCAGGCAGCTGTGATGCAGGGAGGGACCTGAAAGCGTGTCTGTGTCTGCTTCTTATGCAACTCCGTGAGTGTGTGAGCATCTCAGAGGAGCCACACTTCTCCCTTCATATATACATATTATATATATATATATATATAATTTCTATAATACATTATAATATATATTATACCTGCTTAATATTCATATATTATATATAAAATACATTATTATATATTATACCTGCTTAATATGCATATATTATATATATAATATATTATGTTATTATATATATATATCATATTATACCTGCTTAATATACACATATTCATATGCATACCTGCTTAATGGCATCTGACTGAACAAACTCAGCATAAATCCTCTCTGCTTTGCCATGTAAGTGATCAGACTTGGTTTTCTTGTAATCCTCACAGGCCAGCCAGAACTCGATGTTTTCCTCGCTGAACTCGGACTTCAGGAACTCCCGAAAGACACCTTGACCACCTAAATAAAAATAAATCATTTACTGCATGATACTTACTGCAAGGAAGAAATAAATAGCAGGAGTTGTATTGAAATCTCACATAAAATCTTGCCAAAATACACTGTTCTTCCCTTTTTCAACATACTGCAGATATTCTGATATTGAGGCTGATGGGATTCTTCCTAATTATGTTCTGCATTTTTACATCTAGACTCTGGGTCCTGATCCTATAACAATGGATTCTAGTCCTTCCTAAGTGGACAGAAAATTCCAGATTAAACTGTTGTGTTATCCAAGGATTGAAGACTGATCAAAATGAGCTATTTTGGGGGTTAATTGCTATACTGAAAATGGAAAAAGACCCCAAAACCCAACTTGGGAGCCAAGCTGTAGCAGTGTCCATGTAACACTAGAGCTGTAAAAAGCTGAGGTGTACCTGCCCATTGTCTGGCAGTGTTTATACAATGCTGCAGCTTTGCCTATTTGGTGAGATTAGATAAAACGTTGTCCTCAGAGCAAGAACAAAGTCATACTGAAGTGACAGACTTACTTTGGCTGGCCAGGAGCTTTTCCAAAGACTGTGACCACTGAATAACTTCCTCTGCAGAAAGCCTAAGGTGACAAGAAAAAGAAAAGGCTTGAGGCAAGAAACCACGGGGTTTTGTTTGTATGTCTGAAGGAGACAAATTTATAATTTATTATTATATTTCAGGAATATGTGCCAGGTATTTTACTAAATTTACAGCTTTGTCATAATCTGAGATCCTGGAGACAGCTCACATCGAGAAAAATAGTCAGAGACGGAAAAAATATGGAACTATGATGTTATCGTGAATTCTGTTCCCAGGAAAGGAGTTTTCTACTGTGACTATGATAGAATTATTTTGTACCTGTACTTCTGTTTCCGCATTTTTGCAATAAGAATGGTAATACCCCTACTCCTCATTTAAGTGAGAAGTATTTTTGCTTGTAAAACTTTAGAGAGCAGTTACAATGTCCCTCTGATAAAAAATGGGTTTAACTGAAGTGTCTTCTCCCTCGTTGTTTGATGCAAACATATCAAATCACTAATTAAAAATCCTTAACTCCATGAGTGGTTTCTAATTACTGATGTTCACCTCTTTTTTGTAAATTCTAGATCTTTTTATAATATTTGTTGTTCTGGAAGTAGTTTAGAAATGAAGTAATTTACTACACAGTGCTCTAGCTATGACTGTATTTTATAACTTGGTGTGTTTCTGTACTTACATGACATTTCTGGAGTTGGAAGTCTTGATCCCAGATTCAATATGTGGCACCATGCACTTCAAATAACTTTTGAGATCTGCACCACTGAAACAATGAACAGACATTTTTTTAATCCATTAGAACTGCAGTTACACTTCTATTTAAATATCTTCTTCAAATTTTCAAACAGGGGCTGCTCCATCCTATATGGAAGTCTGAGAAGTTACATATCCAAGTAATTTTTAAAAAAAGTCTGAGGCCCCCACTGCATCCAAATTCTATTTCTGGTTACTTTAAGTAATCAATTAATTGGTATGCCTCAGCTCAAGCTTTTTAAAATGGTATTGCAGTGCTGGGCTTCGAGCAGGTTTTGCTCATTTAGTGCTAATTCCCGATCTCCAAGATTAGCCGAGCGCTGTTTTCACTTCCAATACATTAAATTTTATCGTGAGCTGTATATACTTACAAAGCCTTCTGCTTCTTCTTGTGGACTTTGCCTTCTGCAAGCTTGCAGTCTCCTTTCCCATTTAACTCAGTCATGTTGCTGTGGGAGAAGAAGAGCCCTGGCATGTTCCCTGGGCAGGCTGGTGCTGCAGCCCCGGCTGAGCTGCCTGCCTCTGCTGCCGCCTTTTATTGGCGCAGGCAGCCCTGGGAGCAGAGCTGTTTATCGCGCCTCCTCATCACAAACTCTGGAAGTTCCCCTTTCAGTGCTCAGTGACGTGAGTCTTTTTGAGAAAGAAAACAGACAGCGGTGTCTCGTGGTTGAGGTTAAACCAGAAGAGGCTGAATTGCTTTGGGGTTGTTGTGTGTGACTGTTACAAAAGAAAAAAAAAAAAAAACCCTCCAGAACTTTGAATTCTTGTCCCTTTCGGAGAGGTGCTTGCAAGTCAGAAGCGTTGTTTGTTTTGATCAACAGAGCTGCAAATACTGCAGTTTTTGCTTGGCAAAAGTCACTTGTTGCATGCTTGTGTCTTGCAATTTCATACTTTCCAGTTGGTTAGGTGGGCTCAGCAGAAGACAAGGAAAAGGTACTTTAAGGTACCCCTGTAATAAAGTTCCATATGCAACAACCTATTTGCAAGTCCCCTGCTGCTCTTCAAACTAGAACATTAGACAGGTTTGTTTAGATGTGCTGTGTGAAAATATTTAAAGTGGCTTTCTCAGGAAGGGGTTTTGAAGCAACAAGAACCTAGTTAATTTGGTTTAGTTTTTGCAGGTTGGGTTCTTTGGAAGCACAATGCCATATTTCAGGAATACCTCCCTAATTATAAGTGAATTGGCATATATAAATGTTAATTAGGTTGGAGCTGTTATTGTAAACACAGTGTGAATATTATAAGCTGTTTGAGGGAGGTGTGAGTTGTTTGTGCATACTTGAATTCCACTGAGAACAAACAGCCACGGATATAAAGCAAGACAAAGAATTAAGTGTAACTATTTATCTGTCCAGGATGGTGACTTAGATGTTGAAATGCCTAATCTGGTCCCAGAGCACCCCAGTTTCTGCTTGTTTGCTTGGGTTCATTTTTTCTGTGATGTTTCAAAGTTGTTGGCTTGTTGTTTTTTTCTTTGCTAGATAACGTGTGCAGCTCTGATTATGTATAAACATCTCGTGGATGATGTGTGCAGGGCTGCACATGACGGAGGTAGGTGCTGACACATCCCCAGCTTCCTCAGGAGCTGTGATGCAAAGGGCTGGGAGCCAGAGCTGCCTGCAGACAGATGAGCAGGGACAGGCTGCCAGCAGTGGGGTGCTTTGGACCACAGCAGGCTGGCAGTGACACAGATGGAAATATTTATCTCCTCGCTATCACTGAGCACTGCCCTTTGTGCAGGGACAGAGGCAGCTCTGGCTGCTCCTACCCCTGAGCAGAAGGAAGGAAGGGATGATATCAGTGCTGGGTTTGTTCTATATCTGACAGGCTGGGTTTGGACATTCTGCCCCCCCAGCATCTCATCCCATTCCCTCAGTCAGGAGCTGTCCCTGGTGGGAAGGTCAGAGAGATGCTGCATCCAAACCTTCTCAGAGGAGGGCAACACAAGGATAAAAAGCAACAGGGATAACCATCTCCCTGAACTCTGTAGCCTAAAAGTGGGGCAATGTCTTGAACTAACAGCAGTAATCCACCAGTGAAGTTCTCTGAGTGTCAGGGATGTGTTGATTCCTTGAAGAATAGGATGGTTTGCTTTTTCGTACCTGTTATCAGTGGTGGGCTGTTGACAGTCCATTTACAAGATGAGGAATGCCTTTTCACCATTTAAAGTGAAATTACTGTCCTTACCTTCGGGATTTGTTAAACATTTCAATGCATGTAACAGGTGTTGAGTCAGACCTTCCTGTAGGAAGGAATTCCTACTGAGTCTCACTGTGCTTCACCTTCTTGCAATAAATACACTCTTGAGAAAAGAAAAAATAGTACTCTTGTCATTTTCATCAGGGTAATGCTGCTGTCCCACAGCACTTGAATTGTTTCCACGTCCCACAATACTTGAATTGCTTTCCAGGTTCTTTATTTGCTTCTGGGATCTTGATACTACTGGACTCAGATACAGTTAAAAGTGAAGTAGGAATAGGTGGAATACTGTGATGTGAGTGGGAAAAAAGCTGTGCCTACCAAGCAGACCACCTGGAATTGGCTGATGTTATGTCCTGCTGTTCTTATATCCTAAATTAATAATGCTCCTAACACACAGGGGAAACCTCTCCAGTATTCCACATCACTAAACCCCAATCTCTGCATTATTACTGGTGCTCCTTATCCCTGGGCAAAAAAACCCCAACCAAACAAAAAATAAAACAAAAAAAAAACAAAACAGTGCTGCCTCTCTGTTTCCCCCTGAGCCAGGTTTGTTTGTAAACTTGTGTAATGATCCATGCAAGAGGGCACATGTAGAGATCTACAAATGTAGAGAGAAGACTGGGAGCTGTGAGTGTCTGATTTGGAGAAGGGATGAACATTTGGCACATAAACTCCTAGCTTAGGGTCATAGGAAGTGTAAAGGCAATGTAAAGCCCCAATACCCTCCTGTCTACCTATACACACTGCTCAGACTCTGCAAAACCAAAGCCTGCTGTGTTCATTAGCAGATATATCAGCATTGGGACTGACTATCAGGCATTGTTTTCCTCCGCTGTGGACAAATCCTTTCTTCCTCTGGGGAGCTCTGATCTTCAGGGCACCCTTTTTTTTTCTCTCAATTGAATATTTCCTTCACTCTGATTCACTCTTTCTATGCAAGCCTACTCATCTTTAAGGTTTTACTTGTTGAGCCCAGTGCAATTTTCCCAGTCTCAATAATGGGAAAAACTGTGTACAAGACTTAGGTACGTGTAAAACTGAAGTGAGAGGGGAAAAAAGGAACTGTGAGATTCCTAGGGCTGGCAAGAATTTTTTTTTTTTTTTTTTATTGCTGGAGCAACATTCTGCTTTTACAGACCACAGAAAACCAGGGAGAAACCTGCATGGAGTTTCCTAAGTTAAAAATTCTTTGCTAACTCCGACTTTGGTTATTGTAAGGATTTCTGCTTTATGAAAGAGTTGGAGCAGGTCCCACAGGTGGATTAGATGTTGGCTCCCTACAGTTTTCATGATTCTATTGTCCTGAATACTCTGACTTGACATAGTGACAAAAGTACCACTTATTTTCAACTTTATATATTAAAATTCTTCAAACCCATACATATTTGCCCATATTCAGGGTCACTATCCTTGTTTCCTGTAGACAGAAATGTCTGGTGGGATTTCACTATGACACCATGAGGAACAGTCATGTCCTGACCTAGCAGAAAACTTTTCACAGAACTTCTTCCCTCCTAATTTTCTGGATTTCTTTCAGTTTCATCATGGCTGGTAACAGACTTGCCTTTTTCGCCTCCCACAGCCTTGATCTACCAATATAATACTTTCCCCTATTTCATGCATGATGACCAATTGCTGCTTGAAATACTTTCTCACTTAATAATAGGAAAAGAGAATAGTTATTACAGGAAATTGTCAAAAATATATCTTAAGTCTTACAGTTTTAGGGCTTATTAGAATAATCCCATTATTTCATACAAAACCCTTTGTCTTAAGATTGGCATTGTCTTAGTTGATTCTGTCCAGTAGAAGGACAGAGGAAAACTTTTTGCAGGAACAGCAGCATAGCTGGCTGTCACCAGCTGGTTTCTACTATTTTCCAGATCTCTTGTAGGTTTCTGATGAGAAATTAATCCAATTTTATGTGCACAGAGGATGCTTATAAATACTTGCTAATATTCAACCTGTTTCTCAACCAATTGTTTTGCAATTCATCACTTTCTCTTCTTTCTGGAGACCACTTGGTGGAGTACAAGAGAAAAAAAAAGTGAGAAAATTTCCAAGGTTACAACACTGGACAAGTTCTGTTAAAGCAAAGACAGTGAAAAACTCCATAAACTCCAAGCCCTGTTTGCTGGTCAAAATTATTTCAAGCTTCTCCTTCTGACTTCTTCTTTTCTGTTTCTTTTTGGTCACTCTTGTCTGGCCTTACCCTCCCTCATTGTCCATTCCAGCCCTGCTTTGTTTCTGAATGTTCTGTTTTGGTTTAGGCAAGTCGTCATCTTCCACATTTGGCAAATTTTCAGCTTTGCTGTTGAGTATAAACTTCCCTGGGGTTAATCTGGCCTTGTCTGAGCTGAGCTCAAGTGCCCAGCCAGGCAGTGCTGCCCCTTGCCCGTCACGTAGCTGGGCTGTGAAAACAAGTGATTTCTTTGAAATCTCTTATGTGACCTGAAGAAATCAACTACTGATAATCCATCTCTCTAGCACTGAAGGGAAATAGAAACCAGTTTCTGTGGGAGAGGAAGTAGTGTGCATTAAATTAAAAAAAAAAAAAAAAAGAAAAAAAAGAAAAAAAAAGGGCCGTGAGTGCTTTTGAGCTGCAGTGATATTATTTTGAAACTTTAACATTTTCTCTCATATTATGTAGTCAGTCCATAATAGAGTAATGGTAGCCATCATAAATTAGTTTTAGACTTAATTTCTGCTAGAAGCAAAAGTTTTTTTGAAAGAAATCATGAAGTCACCAAGATGAAAATCTTGCTACTGGTTTTAGTGGGTTCATTTTTGGTGTTGGATTGATTTGATTGAGATTTGGGTCTTTTTGAGAGCTATTTGGTTTTTTTTTGAAGATGTTACCCATGTTAGCTTTTGTTCCTGATTAATTCAATGAGCTCTAATTCTGCCACCAGTAAGGCATGAGTAGGGCTGAATGGCATCAGGCTCCTCAAAACACAGGAGGAGTTCTGGATTTGAAAAATAAGTGGAGCTTAATGTTAACTGGCATCAAGGGATGCCAAAAGCTAAACTTTGAGAAATGATCCAGCCCCTGAGAGAGCCTTGTGGCATTGGGTCTGTGAGAGACCTGGCTCTGAAGGGCAAGGGACCAGAGCTTTCCTGAAAACTGCTTTTAGCTCTTTCACTTCTTCAGTATGAAATGGCAACGCAGAAACATTCCTGCAAAACTCCAGTTCAGCCCAAAATCACCCTGTCTGCCTCTGAAGTATCTGAAGAATGCTTTTAGGGGATTTTTTTTTTTTTAATAGGGTTTCCCCTTGCTTCTGAGGGAACCTCATGGAGTTTTGGGGGTTTTTCTGTACTGTGGCAGTGGAGGAGAAAACCTGGCAGGAGCTCTTGAAGTCACTGTAGAGAGCACACAATTATGTTTTCCATGTTTTTATGAATCATATGGGGATTAAAATACAGTCCTGTCCTTTCATCCATTCTCACAGCTCTGTAAAGAGATGACAACAGGTCTTGCCTTTGTCTGCCTCAACCTCTAAATATCTCCATGGGTGGTGTGCTCTCAGCTCTTGTGCCTTTAGCTGTGTCCCTGACCTCTCTGACTGCTTCACGTGGCTGTTGTAAGTCACCATGACCTACTGGAGGAAGCCTTTGATTCGAAACTTTGCTGAATAAAATTGTTCTTATGTGTTATTATTTTCTCTATGGCATCTTTTCAAGCTTTCATGAAAAGAAAAATATTATCAATATTTTATAATAAATGTTGTTGGCATTAAAGGTTGTGTTTATATGACAGCCAGTGCAAGGAATTATGTGTGCATTTCCTCACCATACTAAAGCACATTTCTCTGACATGCATATCCAGTAATGCCCTCTTTCTTACCACTACTTCTTAGCTAGACTGTAATAAGCTTAGACAGTTTATCAGAAACCTAATCCTTTTCTTTCTGGGGCTTTCTATCTGAAATAAATTAACTGTTAAATTTCTGTGAAATCGGGGGATTTTTGCTTCTCAGCCAGACTGGCTGACACCTGGATGAAGAAGAAAACAAAAAGAGAAAAACCTGCAGTACAGTGACTTCTGGGTGCTGAGGGTGATGCTTCCTGTGTCTGCTCTTGGGTAGGGCAGGAAGTGTTCATTGCTCACCATTTGGGAAATGCAGACATTTCTCATTATCTCCTCATTTTCATGAGTCCCACACTGCCCTGAGCCAGCACCTTGTTTCTCTTGTGTTAAGCAAAACAGAAAGAGAGCAGGGCCTGTGGCACTGGGGTGTGAAATAGAGTTTGCTGAGTCTCACTGCCAGCGTGGAAATGTGATGTGTGACCACAATGCAAGCTTAGCTTTCAAAGCCTGAAGGCTTCAGTTTCATCTGAGTCTTGATGGGCAGAAATCCCATGCTTTTTCTCCCTGAGATGGTAAAATACTGCATCCTTCAGTATGACAGTAACAAAGGGTCTGACTGAGCACAGCAAGATAAAACTTGTGGTATCCATTTAAAATGTTTTAAAGAACTTTAAAACAGTAGAAATATTACTGAAGCTTTTAGTTGAGTTATGGTGATAAAGACTTGTCAGCCTTGTTACTGGAAACCATTCCAGACACAAGGGGGATGTGTCCTGATATTCAGGAGAGCAAGCAGATATAGCAGGAGACTATCTTGGCTAAGCAAGGAACTCATGATGATGCTCAGATTAAAAACCCCAAACAACAACAAAAATAGAAGGGAATTAGAAACATTGTCCAGATTATGGATATTCAGAAAATCATCTTCCCCCTTCAGGGCAGTGGAGCAGGCAGCCTGCAGTGCTGGTCACCTCCATCCTTGAAAGCTTTTTGATTTATTTTTTTTTTTAGTGGATAAAGCTGTGAGCAATGTGGTCTAAGCTCATAGGTGATCCTGCTGAAAGCAGGGGCTTGGATTAGAAACCTCAGTTTATTCCCAGCATGATTTATCCTGAGATTCTGTTGGTAACTAGTGAATAATGGCTGGAATATAGAAGTCTAATTCAGTTAGAAGAGAGCTACCTGGAAAGAATGGTAATTATAGAAATTAATGCAGGTTTCCAGCTTGACTTTTTAGAATGAGAATTGCACCTTTCCTTCCATCTCCCTCTGGAAATACTTGCCTGGTGTATAGGTAAAGTACCAGGAAGTTGCTTCAAGAAATGGGAAAATTGAAGATAGCTATGGGGTCTCAATTTAAATCTATCAAGATTTAAAAGCTATGTGTTTCCCATGATGGTCTCTGAGAACCAGCTCCTCTTGTGCTGAAGCAGGAAAGGAAGAGAGTTTAGTTGTATTTCCTGTCGTTTACTTTGAATCTCACCTGCTGTCTAATTTCAGTTCTCAGGAACTGGAATGATGGCAGCAGAAAGATGAATTTCCTTGCACTTATGGTATTTGCAGTTTTCAGTTATGTCACAGGGACAGACCCCATCCACAGCATTGGTGAACCTCCCTCCTGTCTGGCTTGCACCTGACACTCCTGGGACATCTGGAGATGCTGGAGCTCAGGCTGGGCAGGGCTCTGAGGTGCCTGGGCTGCTTGGGGGTGTCCCTGCTGATGGCAGGGAGCTCAGGTGGCCTCTCAGGGCCCCTCCCAACCCAAACCCCTCTAGGATTTTATGTAATGCCTGCAGTGGGCTGGGTGCTGCTGGTGAGCTGCTGGCACCTCTGTGCATTTGGGGACATTCCAGCTCATCATTCCTGGGAAGAACGGGGGCGAAGGCTTGGTATTAAAATACAAGTTGCTGCAGTTCTTTGAAAATGGAGCTCCTGGATCACACAGCATTCTGTTAAAGACAGTTATTAGTGAGAAACAATGTTTGACAAGACAAATGTTCCTGAATGTGTTCACCCATATCACTGGTGCCTGTGCTTGGCACTTGTGTTCAGGAATGAATGAATGAAGGCTTAACAAAGCCTTTGGTGCCTGAGTTTGATTGAAAGCAGCCTGATCCTTCACACACCTTCTCCTGGCAGGGCTAGGAACAGAGCTCGTGATTTGCTAAAATAAATATACACCCCTCTGTGTCCCTGTATACCTGTGTCCTCTCTAAAGTGTGTGTGAAATGACTCTGCTCTAATTTCCATCTGAATTACAGGACATGAGCCCTTGTAATTCAGAACCACTGCTCAGTTCCTCATTAATTATCTGCCTGGAAGCCCTCAGACCTGGGCTGGCAGGAGCACTGAATATAACCCTTGTGCAAAGGAGGAGCTGTCATATCCTCAGAATGGATTTTCCTGGTATGTGTCATTATGAAAAACCAAACTCCCGTGTCCCACCAGTTCCCCACCTGTGGTGAAAACTCCTTATTTTCAGCCGTGTTTCTCTGACCTCCACAAACAAATCTGCCATTCCTGCAGAGTGGGCTGCCTGGCTGGGAATTCCCCACATGTGTGCTGTGCATGTCAGTAAACCAGGTGAGCTTTGATAGATGAGACCACTTCCCTTTAATTTTGAAATTAATTTGAAGATGAGCACGTAAAAAAAAAAAAAAAAAATTCAGTGTGCAAAGCAAGATAACCAAATCTGGAGGGAAGGTTTCGTTTGAGCAGCAGGAAACGGAACCCACTGAGTTTCATGACAATAATAATGCTGCTCTGAAGTGCTGAGCTTTCTTGTGCTGCTCTGACTTACTCTGAAAGAGCCATCAAACACTGATGCACATGTTCTGACCTCAGCCATGGGGCCTGAAAGCCACAAACAAACCCCTAGAGAAATATCTATTCTGCTGGCTGCCACTGCCCAGGCAAGTGCTGAAAGGAAGCAAAAAAGGCCTCCTAAAAAATATTTTTATTTTTTTGAGGCTGTAGATATTTGTAAAAATGTGTGTGGGTATTGATAAGCGTATATAAAACTTGACATTATCTCCAACATCCCTTTAAACTTAATATTAGAATGGCTTTTCTCTTTCCACATGTGGTACATAACAGCAGAATGTTTGCAGCACATCTGATGGATAAATACCTGTTAGGAAATATCTGTAGATATTTACACATACATACATGTATGTACATATCTACATATATATATATGTAGATATAAAACACATATACATGTGTTTTATCAATAGTGGTACTTAAAAGCTATTTTGTAACATCCAAGTCACAAAGTTTTCTCTCAAACCCAGTTTATTCTTGGTTTTCATTTAAACCATGTCATGTTTAACACGAGCACTGAATTGGAACACCCTGTGCTCAGTGACAGACAGAAGGACACAACCTGTTGGTGATAGAAAATAAGATACAGTAAAATTGTTATTGTTCTGTATAGAAGCACAGGTGTCATTTTCTTAGAATTGTTTAGAATTTGATTGTTCCTCTCATTGTTTTACCATGAACTCACACAGTGTAGGAATAGCCACAGCAAGTGAAGGAAAGGGAAGGTGACTTGGGTTTTCTGGTGCCACATTCTCATTTTCACATGTGTTAATGCTTTTGAAGTCCTAATGCTCACTGTATTTGGTTGGGATTTTTTTTAACTGAAGAATAACACCCCCAGCTATTTAGTCTCAATGAAAAATCAAGCTGGATAATGATGCAGTTTGAATTAAATTCAGGGGAGCTAGACTGATTGCTGCCAAATTTCCCACTTGATTGTGATGGTAAGAGACACTTCCCTCATCTTAGAAGCTTTTTCTTTTCAGCTGTCACTTCCTTCCTCTCACTACTGTTATTCAAACAGAGGAAACTCAAATTCACAGTGTGTTTTTTTGCTCTGTTAAAATTTGTGTGGGAACGATGTGTTCTAGGCCTTCCTAATATACAGGTTGGGATCTGTGACCAAAATAAGTAAAGACAAGGGGTTTAGCAAATAAGAAAGCTCCCTTCAGAACTGGATAAGAAATAAGGCTTCACTTCCCCCAGGGCACAGAGAAATAGTGGAAAATTAATTATAACATTTTTCCTATCAATAAATAGTGGAAATTTAATTACAACATTTCTCCTATCAATACAGAATGGGCTTTACCTGCTTTGTTTGTCTTCTTCTAGTGGATTGGCATGCCCTGCCACTTATTTCTCAAACAATAATCAGTTATGAATTATTAGCTTATTTCCAGTGGGAAATTTGTTTGATTACATTTTGCTTAGAATCTCACCTGTGGTAGCTTCCCCCTCACACAAACAAATGTTGCTGCTTGGAAAATGACAAAATAAGGATGTTTTATAACTACTGGGCAGGGGTGAAATGTATAAAATGCATTCTGCATGAGAGGCCACTCTAACTTTGGCCCTCCACCACAATATGAGCAGAGCACACTAAACAGAAAGCTACAATGAGCCTTGATGAGCATTAAAACATCTTTTCTGTGTTCTCATGGCTCATGCAAATAACCCTGTTCAGTCAGGTCATAATAAAAGAGACCTGAGAACACTCACTTGCGTCACTTGAAGCTCAGAATACTCTTTGCATATTGTTCTCTTTTTATAACCTGGTTTGTCTGCTGCTGTAGCAAGATTTGTATTTTATAGGCCAACCTCTTTTTGACTCCTCTTACGTCCATTGAATGACCAGCAGCACTTTCACTTGTCAGCTGGTTTAGTCTCCCTGTGGGTTGCCATGGAGCGTTCCAAATATTAGGGAACTGTGGAGCTGCATGGCCCCAGGCTCCATGTGGTTTCCAGTCACAGAGCAAAACAACTGGAAAAATATGATCCCTGAACCCAGGAGCCTAAAACAGGCCTCAGCACACAGCAACACATGGAACAGATATTTTATGGAGCTCATGGTTTACAAAGGAGTGAGGATGATGTTCACCCCACCTGCACATTGAGCTGGTCAGGTCAAGACCAAACACGTTTTCAGACTATTCTGCTATTTCTGAAAATGCAATTTCTGTGAAGTTTGCTCTCTTGCTTTCAGTGAAACACCTGTTTCCTTTTTGCCTAACTTGTGTCGTGACTCACAAAGAAATAGGGATTTCTTGCCTGATTTCCCAGTACTGTGTATGCTGCTTGCATTTTCAAGGAAAAAAGCGGAGGGGCTGATGTGAAGATAAAAAAGCATATTTGCCTAAAAACTCTATATTTTTATGTATTTATCTGTATTGATTTATAGAGTTTATCTGTATTCTTGTCCCCTTCAACCACCAACTTTTCAGTATCTTTCTTTTCTTGCATTTCATTCTCTTCTTTCAATGAAGCATCCCTTCAGTGTTCATTCAGCTCAGCCTCACTCTCTGGCAGTGCTGCATGTGAATGCCAAAATGATGGAAGTGTTCAGAAGGGCTGGCAGGGACTGGAGCAATGGAGCTGATAAGAAAGAAAAAAGCAAAGGATTCAAAGAGATTCTCATACAGTCTGCTGCTGTGCTGTGGAATGACTCCCAACCCTGTACTTTCTCAAAAAAAAAAAAATAGCTCTCACGTTGATTTTCTCCCTAAATTTGATAGTAATGTTCAGCTTGAAGCCTCATGTTCTGTGAAAATAGCCACGAAAGCTCAGTACTGTTCCAAATGCAAGACTTGCCAAGGATGTGCGAAGTGAGGTTTTAGAATATATTAAAAAACCTCTCAGTTTTTAACTCCTCAGTGTCCTGAGCAGGGCAGTGAGAGCTCATTCCCATACCCTGGCTCCAGGGGTGGTACAGAAAGCCCATCCTGCAGAGAGCTGCTGGTTCCAGAATTCCTGCCAGAGCTTTGGGGCACAGAGCTGACTCTCAGAAACACCTGGAGCAGCTGTGGCCACCAGAGCATCCGAGCTGCTCTCCCCAGGGGCTGGCAGAAGGAAACCACTTCAGAACGAGTGGTTTTCCTCTGTCTGGGCAATGTTCATCAGCCTTTCTCAAAGGTAGCTGATTTCATCCACACACAGCACCTGTCTAGCAGTGTCACATTCTTTGCTTCCTTCCACATAAATGAGTCTGCCTGCCTTTGCTCTGAGTGTTTGTTTACTGCAGAATATATTGCAGAGGCAGATGAGGAAGTTTTATGCCGCATTCTGAGAACTGTAGGATGCTCTATAAGTACAAATGAGTGACTGTTGTGAGCTTACCTCTTATTTCAAAGGCAGATAAAAGGAACTCGAAGAAATCTTTGATACTGCTTGAGTCGTATTAGGAAATGTATTCATCATTCTCAGTAGACAGACTTGGAGTTTTCTGTTGTATTTAATCAAAAAGCTCTAATTTAAAAACAACTCTTGAGTTGCACCTATATTAATGAGAAATCTCTCTCAGCATAATTTGAGATAAAATTTCTGGTTCATTATCAAAAATCCAGCTCAGTAATTCCCTAATCACTGCTGAACCTGGCTAATGGTGGTTTTTCTCTTAAACATGAGTAATTTGGAGTAAATACAATGCAAGCATTCTTATTTTAACATTCTATCCAGCCTGTTTGCCAAGGGTGTAATTTATCTAACACAGAGTTCTGGTTAGTTGTTGACTATTTTTATCGAGGTATATTCTACATAATAGAGGCTTTTGGGGGTTTTGGGGATTTTTTTCCTGAAAAAAAAAATTTAAAATCCCAACACTAACAAAATTACAGCAAAGAAGTTTGGACACTCTGTTCTGAGATGTATTGATTTGAAGTCCCAACATGTATACCAGGCTGCATTTGCAATTCAAAATGTGCTTTGTGTGTTCCTGGAACAACTGTTGAATGTAACACAGGACACGCCTGGTGCCACAGATACAAGTTTAAAAATAAAAACAAAGCAAACCAGCTAAAACTGGTGGATGATGCTATATGCTTTGGACCTGCAAAAGTTGAACCCATGTGCTTTTCCATTGAGTTTCTCTTTAAGTTGTAATCTCTTTGAAGCTTTGTGAAGAATCAAGTATCCAAAAGTGGAGATTCTTACACAGACTGCCTCAAAGCATATTAAAGATATTTGCAGCTGGGGACAGAGTGGCCTTGTGCAGAAAGGGGGGAAGAAAGCAGATCAGCTGGCTCCCTCAAAAGAATTAGAGGATTGGAGATGTGTATTTTGTATAAATATACATAAATTGTGTATTTTGAATTCAAATGCATTTTTGTCTGGCTTTATTTGCAAGCCAAGGTCCCCTGCTATCTGCTGGCCCCAGTTCCCTGCCAGAGAGCACACTGCATGTGTGATGCTGCAGAATCAGATTGGCAGATATGAAACCTAGAGCTCCAGAGGGGCTTAATCAGCGAGCTGGTCACACATCAGCATTATTTACTGATACAGCAGTGAGAACAGGACATGACAGAGCACAGGACATGACAGAGCAGGAGGAGGAAATAGATCAACTGTTTGCACAAAAATAGCTGAGAAGTGGTGTTGAAGTGATTGGGAGATAGAGCGTGGGGTTTTGGTGTTGAAGATGTGTAAAACAAAGGCAGTTTCTCACCACCAAAAGGGGTGATCTGCTCAAACAGGTTTCATTGCAGCAGTACCAAAGGTCACACAGTTCTGGGCTGGAACCTGAGTAAGCTGGGTCTAGTTGCTGTGCCTGCCATGGATTTCCTGTGTGAGTTAAAGCAAAACTTGCCCTCGAGGGCTCACACCAGGCTCTGGTGTCTGGGAGGTTGAACCAGCACCTGGGGCAGCCCTGAAATGCTGGATGAACATCCTGGGCTGCATCACAGGGGTCAACACATCACTGGGATGGACTCTTGGGTCTGTTTTTGACACCTGTAAAGTGACAGAAGGAGTGGTTGCTTCTTGTTCTGTTTAATTTTGTTAAAGATCCAACAGGCAGGGTGTTCTGTGCTCTCTCTTTTTGAGCATTATTACCCTACTGAGTTTATAAAATAAGCTTTCTAGAGGCTACAGAACATATAAAGGGACTGTGTGACCTGAATATTCCAGCAAACTTTTTCTGAGCATCCACAAAAATAATACTGTCTCTTAAGTAACAGCAGAGAGGGGAAAAAAAAAAAAAAAAAAAAAAAAAAACAACCAAACAAAAAAAAACAGCCACTCAACAGTGTCATTGTTAGCAGAGGTTTGAAAAACAGGATAGTGATCTTATAGTGAGGAAAAATATGCAAGAACCTTCTGCAAGGAAGGCAGAACCTGGCATCATTTGTACACAGGAATGAAAAGCAAGAAGGTACTTACATCTGTACTGGCTATCCATAAACAAAGGGCAAGGACAGAAATTGGAGGAATAGGATTTCTGTGGGATTTAGCAGATGTGCTGCAGGTAGTAGAACAATTGAGATCTAACAAAAAACTTAAGGAGAAAACACAGAATGAACCTTGGCATAGTTTCACATAAGTAAAGACCAATTTTGAGTTTCACTATCAGAATATTTGGATGTCTGCATTTCACACAGCCCCCAGGCTCTGAGCTGGTTTTGTTCAGGATATCTCACTTAGGATGGGAATGCTGAGCTCAAAAGGCTCTTAATTCAACTTAACCTGGATCTGAAGTGAATTAATAACCTCTATGAGGTTGTCAAAGGTGCTTGGCCTGGGTTGGACTGGATTTCTGGGGTGGTTTGCTCGGGGTGAACAGCCAAAGCGCACACAGACTGCAGGCAGCCTCAGACAGAACCTGCATCACAGCTCGCCCCTGTGCCTTGATTTTGGGGAGTACCTTTTAAAGTGTGCTTTCTCCCTTTGCTTCATTGCTCCTTAGATCACTAGAAACACAACAGTGCTATTTTTTTTTTTCCTTCCTTGCCACATCCCATGGGTACAGCAGAACACCAGGGAGCTGCTGGGGCTCCTGTGCCTGCAGGGCTGGTTTGTGAGTCCCAGCACGAGCTCACAGGCATGGGGTGCAATGAGTAGGAGCAGTCCCTGGCTCATTAGTCAGCCTTTTAAAATGAAAGCAGACAGCTCCCAGCCAGCCCTGCTTCAGGGGACAGCAAACAGGAAAAGGAAACTGGGGAGCAGGAGGCTGAGAGCCACAGACAGAGCCACAGACAGAGCCCAGGCTGCTCTTACACACCATCCCCTCTATGGCCACACCAGGGCTCACTTCAACAATAAACTATTTATTTATCTAATTAATATGTGTTTTATTTCAGTATATATACGTAAATATGTACTGAATGCACCAAATAAATCCATTTATTTATTAAATCAATATTTATAAGCCCCTCCTCTTTACATGGATGAAGTGACAGCACATGTCCACACCACTTAATAGACCTTCATAAGACCAAAAGATGTAATCTTTTCTTCAATTATGCTATAAGTCGTTTTCCAAAAGGAAAAAAAAATTAGATTTATTAATAGTGTGGTGGACTGTAGATACTAAACCAATAAGAGTGTGTGATTTCAGTATGTGTAATTCAATTTTTAATGACTGACTTTAACAAATATTACAGTAGTTAACCCTGAGAAAAAGGGTTCCAGCATATCTTGATGGCCTGGTCAAATGAATTTCTACCTCACTTATTCTAGTATTTGGACCTGAGGATGCAGTAGATGTTAAACCTGACACTGAAAGGAAGACCTTTAAATATATTTAAATGACCATGGAGAGGGTGAGGAGAGTTGAGTTTGTTTGGTTTGGTTTTTTCACCTAACTAATATTTGCAAAAAAAAAAAAAAATCACGAAGTCACTCTAATACCACTCAGTGTGGGAAAAACTGTTCTGGAAAGGGAAGCGTTTTAATAAAAATTGTTAATGAAAAACCAAAGAAAATCTGTAGACAAAGGATTAAGGGGATTTTACTCCTATCACAAAGTGAAGCAAGTATTTGCCACTGCCTCACCAAGGCTTCCATCTACAGAGCCCCATCTACTCCCACCTACACTTTTTTTTCTGGAAAAAGTGACACCTTTTGCAGAATATTTATACAAGACTATAAAAGGAAATATTTTAGATTACTCTACATTTCATTTTTCCTCAAAAGAATGCCTCCCTCCTAAGTTGTTTGTGTCTCCCTCCCCACAGAAGTATGGAAAGGTTTAAAAAATACATGTTCACCAGGTCACAGAGGCCTTGGAATCTCTCTGCTGTCCCTCTCTGTGGTGTTTGCCATGCACCAGACCCCAGGGAATAAAGGGAATAAAACATTTCCTATGGGCAGAAGTACCTGGGAAACATCTCCCTCTGGTCATAGCAGCAGCTGAGAAAAGGGAAAAGGTGCTCAGCACACTAAACTGAGACAGGTTTTAGCCTTATGAATATGTGTAGACACACTCAGGTTTATTAAATTTTGCCTTGATCAGATTATATAAAGCTTTAAAGGAAATGCTAGTCATTATTGATAATTGTGGCCTAGGGTTTTTTTAATTGTTTTTAAATTAGACACAATGGGGACAAGACTCCTGGTTGGCTCCAATTTTAAGTGAACTTGTAAAATTCAGATGCATTCATATGCACTCCATTCCACTTTAAATGCACCACAGCCTGATCATCTTCCTGTACTATTATGTTAATGCCATAGTTTAATTTCACACTTCTGATAATAAAGGCAAGATAAGATGAAGTCTCTAAGGAATAAAATCCCCTGGTTCTGTGTCTGTAGTTGTTCAGCCCTCAGACCTTACACTTCACTGGGATCTGCAGGAAATGTAACTGGAGGAATTCTTCCTGACCAAGGCCATTAATCACTGGCATGATTTCCATGTTCTTACAAATCCTGCTGACAATGGAACAACACAACTGCCAGAAGTTTAAGGCTGTTTCTGGCTCTTACTAGCAACCAGTGTGTATCACAGAAAAAATGTCCAACAGCCAGGGTGTTCTGTGTTCTCTCTTCCTGAGCATTATTTGATTGATGTTGGTACACTCAGCTTGCATGAAGTAAGGTTTACTGAGGGGAAAGCAGGTGACAGGCACAATGCTGCAATTTAATTGTGAACACCAACAAACCAGCAACTGCTCCTGCTGGTTCTGGAGTCCATGTGAGGAGTTGTGAGGTTCGTGGGGTTGATTGTAGACTCAACAGTGACTCTAGATGTCAGATCACTGAAGAGTTGAGAAGATTAAAGGGCTAAAAAAAACCTGCAAAATAAATTCATCTAGTAGATTCAAAGGTTTTTAAACCCCTAGAAGACCTAGATGACCTAGTTTGAATGTGCTGCAAAATAAAACCTTTACAACTGTGTGCAAGTAAGACATTTTTTAGAATGCTAATCAGTTTGGATTTAGAGCTTAGTACCAGCCCATTGTGTCTTAACATGGTCTTGTCATTAAACAGTGTCTCATTCTAGTTTGAACTGGTCTTGCTTTTGTATTTCCCTTTCTATTATAGGCTATGATGACCTTATTTGTTGATCTGTTCCATGGCAAGTTAAATAGATTTAATTTCTTTGTTTCTTTATTGGTAAGGAGATTACTGAGCCCTAATTCTGGTTCTTTTTGTGAGCCTTTTGAATTTGGAAGTGATGCTTTTAGCACATGGAGATCAAAACTAGGTATGGGATGGTATTTATGTCCCACTTGATATGCAAGGATGTTAATGCCTCTCTGTATGAATAATCAAAGTACAAAAATTAACTCCCTGATCACATTTGGAATGCACATGCATATGCTGTATTGCATTCAGGGATGGTCTCATTTGTTTTTCCATATTTTGAGCTTTTTACAGAGTAGTTCACATTTTTGGAAAACGTTTTTAACAAAGTAAAAATGTCTTATTGAGAGTGTTTCAAAAAGGACACTCCTGATTTGCCAAGGTTGAAAGGAAAAATCCTTTCTTTTCCCTAGTTTTTTAAAGAAGAAATCTCTTGTCCTTATTTTTAAAGACAATATTGGAGGTTTTTGTTAATTTGTGGTGGGGCAACTATGTAAATGTTGTCATTCCTTGGTGATAAAATGTCATTAGCTCCTGTGGAATATGAAGTCATGGAAATGGACAGCTGTGATCAGAAATTACTGCATGCATTTCCAAATTTCTTGCTCATCCCAAGAGCCAGAGAGTGTGAGGCAGCTGCCTAAATACAGGTGCATGTTGTCACTGCAGGTGCCCCAAAATTTTGAAGGTACAGGGGTTGTCAGCTGTGATACTGAACTTGCAGGTTTTGCCCTTCTGAAATAACAACTAAGGACAAGTAGGAACCCACTCAGAATGTAAAACAGCACTAAATAGCTTTAGTAAATAAAAATCAATTTTCCTCCAGGATACTTTTGGTGAAGTAAAATAGAGTTTTGTGATTCTGGTGCAAGATTGAGCCCTGTGATCTGTGCTCCAGGCGTTTGCTATTGCTGTCCCACAGTTCTGGCTGAATTTGAGCCTGGTGCTGAAGGAAACAGAGTTAAGAGCTGAGGCTTTCAGTGTCCAGGTGACGTAATAGCAGTGGAAAGTGAAGAGCTCAGATATTTCTCCCTTTCCGGAAAGGGAATGAAATCTTGTGATTTCAATGAGCATTATTTGGGAAAGCTTCAGTCCATTTCCCAGCACTTCTTGTCGTCCCATTCACTTTTAGCATTTTCACTTGGTGGAATTTTCTCTTTCTGCCCTTAATTCCGAAACCAAGTGAGAACACTCAAAGTGAATGGGATGACAAGAAGTTCAGGGAAGTGGACCAAAATTTGCCCCAATAATCCCATTGAAATGGCAAGATTTCATTCCCTTTCCTGAAAGGAAGGGAGGTTTTTGCTCCTGGAGCACATTTATGTGCACTCTTGGCTCATTCTCTTTGGAAGCCTTTGCCCAAGGACATCTAAACGCTGGCCACTCCCAGAACAGAGAAGCAAGCCAGTCTCTCTGCTTGTATAAAGCCTTGCTGTCCTCTGCTGGCAACTAGTACAATCTTTTAATTTTTTGAAATAAACTTTTAGGCTGGTCCGAGCCCACTTTTCTGCAAGCTGCTGTTCTTTGTGTCCCTTCAAACCTTGGTAAATTCAGTGTTTGTTCTATTTTTGGGGTCAGTGAGGCCCCAGTGTGTCTCTGGCTGCCCTGCTGCTCTTGCCCTGCCAGTGGGAAGGTGTGAAACAGAAGGGCTGTGGGTGCAGGGAATGGAACCTTGTGTAAGGGTGAGGTGGTGGGTGGGAGCAGGGTGAGACTTTGTTGTGCTGAGAATGGCAAACATGAGTTTCCACCGAGAAAAGAGGCTGCCCTGGCCTCTGGGTTCTCACAACAGCTTGTTAAAAAGGGTGCTGCCAATGCTGCAGGTAGAAGTTTGCTCCCAGAGTGGGAAGGAGATGTCTCTGAGCAGCAAAGCTGGGACTGTGCCCCAGCCTTGGCCAGGCAGGGAACGCTCCAGGGTGACTCAGGCTGCAGGAACTTTCCACCCAAGTCACCCCCTTCTGTCTGGCTTTTTGAGATGGCCTTTAAACCCTCCAGTTGTGGAAACATCACGAGTGCACATCTATATATAGATGGAGAGGCTCAAGCGTGGGCCAGGGTGCTATCTCCATCACCAAGGCAGCCACACCAAAAAAAGCACACGAGGCCACAATTCCCCCCCAGGCTGAGTAACTTTCAGCCTCTGTGGGCAGAGGCAGGCGTGGGATGGCATCACCAGCACCTCAAAAACCAGAGTTTCGCTCCAAATCAAGGGAAAAGGCGAGAGGGGGCAATTGGGAAGTTGAGGGACAAAGGGTTTGGCGTAAAAAGAAACCCCAAACCAGAACTGAAAGTGTGTTCACAGAGGAACCCACAGCAGTCAGACAGACACCCCTTAGTCACAAGATAAGCAGTAGCTGGAGTGAGGGAGGCTTGAGGTAGCTGGCCTGGACTCTGTTGCATCTCCACACGTCCCAACTTAGCTGGTAAATCACTGGTTATTTCTAAATGAGGGAGGAAATACTGCAGTCATGAAGAAAATAGTTTTTATTCATGTTCTTTCCAACCTTATCCTGAGGAAATCTCATGACAATCCTTTTGAAAGGTACTTTTTTCTTTTTTTTTTCCCCCATCAAAAAGCTTTTGTTGAAAAATCCTGGCCTTGACATCCAGAAACAGAATTTTTTTCAGACAGTTCGTTCGTATTGCAGGGTCTGAACTTACAAGGGTCTTGCTGACAAATGAGGTACAATTAAGCTGGGAGCAAAAAATGTTCTCTATCATAGCAATATCTGATGAAAGCCTCCTCCAGCTCTGTGTCCCTGCCACCTTTCCAAGCCCCACTTTGCAGATGGTGTTTCGTTATCCACCCTGCTGAGACAGTATTCAGCCCGGTCTGTAGCATGGAAAAAAACCCAACCCAAAAATGCTGTGTTTTATCAAAATGTTCTCTCTCTTCCTGAGGCTTTTTCAGTGAGGATTTGACTCTCTGCTCAGCAGCTGGAAGGTGAGCACATGTTTAGGCACTTTCTGAATTGCCGTTCTTTCCTGAGGAGAGGACGCGTGACAGGGTGTGCTGCAAGCCCAGAGTGATAAATGGGTACTTAGTGTGTCGAGGTTAAAGAAACTGTTTAAGAAACCTTCCTTTAATTAGCTCTATCTGTCTTCCCTTTCTGCTGCCTCTCTTGCCATGAGTTACGAGTTATTTAATGTAGCATCAAGGCACGGGCTTATAGCTCCCATAAATGATGGATATTTGAGGAGATTATTTGACAGGCCACAATCAACATTGCCTTATAGAGTAGGCAGGGGAGTGTGGAAAACATGTCCCAGGTACATAAGTGCTTGCTTAGTGGAAAAAATTTTACTGTTGTAACAGGCTGGGACACTGCTAACAGGGCAGTGTGAGCCTTTAAAGGGCAGCTTTTAAAAGTGAGAGAAATGGTCAAAAGCACACATCTGATCCTTTTGGCAGGAGCCAGTGTCCATCTGCTTCAGGAGAAAGGGGGTTTACTCCTCTGATGGCCACCTTGGCACTGTCTTGTGATCTCATTAAATCTGAGGCAGATCTCCTTAAATCTGCCTTCCACACAGGCACGGGGTTGGAGAGAATTAAAGTGTGACAGGAAGGTGCCTACACAGAGAATGTTCCTGAGAGGGTGTAAGAGCTTTTGTTCACTTCTTCTCTTGCTTTGTGTTTTTAGCATCATGCTGCACCCAAACCCATAGTAATCTTGCATTTTCATATTTAATTTCTGACCTTAATCAATAGCTGCAATGCACAGTCCCAGTGCTTTTCCCTTGGGGGTTCACAGCTGGGAACTGAGCAGCAGGGTGCTGGAGAACCAGACACAAAAGCCTTTGCTTCAAATTTGGTCAATCATGCCTCATTTCTGTGCCAGTTTTAGTCTTTTTTTATACTGAACTGGTGCTTACCTTTGTGAATGAAACAGGAGCACACCTGAGTTTAAGCTGGGATGTGGCAGCTGCTTCACATTTGAAGCGTGAATTTGAAAAGTGACAGAGCTTCCCTGTACACACAATAAACAACCTGTGAACTCCTGTTCTCAAACACAAGAAGTTCCCCTTCCTGCTCTGCGTTTTCAAATCAGTCAAAGCTGTAAGAGATGAACTTGTCCCTGAGCTTCAATACCCTGAGACAGTCTTCAA
The DNA here is from genome assembly GCA_026413545.1 of Cichladusa arquata. Lineage (NCBI taxonomy): Eukaryota > Metazoa > Chordata > Aves > Passeriformes > Muscicapidae > Cichladusa > Cichladusa arquata. Next base: position 4,608,439 of record JAOTQP010000403.1, on the reverse strand, counting down.
CCAAAGCACAGAGTGTAAACAGATGGTTCCTCTTGTTTAAGGGAACAAATCTCATTTCCTGCAGTGCTGGGTCAAAGAAGGCTGAAGATGGCTGTGGGAGGGGCAGCCCAAAAGCTCCTGGAAACAGTTTTGTTTGTTATATTTTGGAGTCTCTAAAAGGATTCAGAAGCAGGAGAGTAAATAAATGCTTTTTCAGCTGGCCAGCTCTCGTTTGCCTCTTGTGCTGCTGATACCTGCAGGCTCTCGAAAAGAGGCTTGTGTGTATCTGTATAAATCTTTTTAAAGAATGTTGGAACATTGATATCCAGCATTCACTGAAATATATTTAAAATTCGCTTCAAATGTCAGGTGTTCTAATTAATGGGAGGATGCAGATGGACTCAGATCACAGCTTAAAACTATGGGAGCAAATGCTAGCTGTTCTAATTTAATTTTTAAAAGTCATTCAGAGTCTTAATGCCAACAGAGCTATCTGTAAAGCTGCCACAAGGTGGTACCACAGTATTTTATAAGATTTTGACATTTTTGTATTAGAACAACTATTTTCTTAGTAGAGATGCAATGTAGAAGAAATGAGGATGCAAAAAGGTGCCTTTATGTGAAGAAAATGCCCCTTTAGTGCTGCAGAGGGGCTCTTGCAGGTCTTGGCAGGGCTGTTGGGTCTGTCTGACAGCACCAATTTAACCAAGGTTTGCTATGTGCTCTCCTGCCACAAGTATGGATTGTTTAGGTGCTGAAATTTAAGCAGATTAATGTTTTCCTAACAATGATATCTGCCTGAATTCATTTTGGTGTCTGTCCTTATTTTTTCCTCTTTCCTTCTCCCATGTTAGCCACTCTGAGGTTCTCCAGGTAAGCACAGCTGTGCCTGGACTATGCAAAGATATTCCCTGAAAATGCCAGGACGTTTAAGTGCCAGGGGAACAAGAAACCTAGATAACTTTGTTGGCTTGCAATCAAAAATTTTGGTTTTAAGCTACTTTAAAATTCATGTTTTCATGCTCTTCTCTTTAATGTTTCTCCATAAATCAAACCTCTGTAGCCCTAACTACCCAGTCACTGAGCTCCTGCATCTCCCAGATAACTGAGGAACCTCCGATTTCAAAATGCCAACGCATGGAAATTTTAGATAGCAGCAGTTCTCTGCCTGGTGCATGCTGATAGGATTTTGAAAAAGAAGTGTGCCCTAAATAGTTCCAGACTGCAGCATTCTAGATGTGCATTGAGTTCTAGGGCTCTGTGTGGGTCTGTGTGCTCAGATCCATCTGAGCTGCTTTTGGTCCTTGAAGCAATGCTCAGTGGGTTGTTCTTCAAGCAAAGCATGCCCCACTAATTTGATTCCTGGACTCTGTGCTCTCATTGAAACTGTCCTGGTTTGAAGGACAGGTATCTGCCAATAAAGGCAGAAGCTTCTCTTTGAAACGGAGAATGTGAACCCCCTCACTCCAAATTATTATTATAATTTTGAAATTAAGGGGCTCTTAGGCAAAGATATGGGAATTAGGAATAACAGTTCTTTACTAGGAAAATTACAAGAGAAATACAGTATTACAAAGAACAAACCCAAAACACTGACAGAGTCAGAATCCAAGCTGACACCCCGCCAGTCAGTCAGGGTGTTGGCAGCAGTCCCATTAAATGGTGGCTGCATCCTCCTGCAGTGGCAGATGTGGTTCAGCTG
>JAOTQP010000403.1:4584604-4595717 GCA_026413545.1 Cichladusa arquata | reverse complement strand
TTTATATTTTTATATATTTATATTTATATTTATATTTATATTTATATTTATATTTATATTTATATTTATATTTATATTTATTTATATTATGCTTATAGTGTAACCTATGTATCTGCCTCTCCTCTACATGTCAGCCAGCAGTCAGGTTATAGACTCCTTGTTGCTTCTTTGTGACTGTTTTTTAATTTGCTTTTCACTTGAAGGGGGAAAAAATGAAAGAAATAAAGGTTGGTTTGGAAGAAATTGTTTTGAAGTGAATCCAAATTGCAAGCTCTGAGTAAAGACAGCACCCAAATTTAATTGTGCTTGTCAATTAACACTATCCAGGAGCAGTGTGGAGGCACCCCAGGGTCCAGGACACAACATTACTGCTGGGAAATGGGGCAGGGGCAAGGAAATTTCCAAGCTGCATGTGGTTTGTGGTGTCAGGTCTGTAGAAATGACATTTCTAGGAGAAGTGAGTCTAGACATGTCATTTTTCATTTGACTGGAAGCCACTGCACAACACACATATTTCTCAGGAATACCCAAGAAAACCTTTGTGGGGGAATTTTTGTGTAAAAAATTATGAAAACTGAAACCATTGCAAGGGGAAATTTAGCAGTCACCTTAATGTAAACTACTTCACAGCATTTCTGCCTGCCCCTGAATATTGTGTTTGCAGCCTGGACAAACCTCTCAGGACAGCAGCTCTGGTGGGCTCAGTGCTGGAGGGGAGCAGTGTGAAGTGCTTGGCAGCTGGGATGACAAAAGTTTTAAGATCACAGCTATTTTTCCATCACTTCTTACCTTTATTGGCCAGTACTGTATCCACAGACTGAGCCCAGGCCATGCTTCCCCCAGCGTTTGACCTGTGGAAACAACAGCTGCCCTTGAAAATAGCATTGTGGTCTTTGTCCTGTGCAGCCTGGGGTGGCTGAGAGCTTGGGAGAGGGGCCAGCCCCCCATCCTGCCTGCCCTCCCCATGGAAAAACTGGGATATTGGCACTGCTGACCTGCTTATTCATCCTGGAAATCATGCTTGCAGCTGCTGGAGCTCCAGCAAAGCACTGGGATGTGCTAGAGAGGGCACTGAATTTCTTCTCGAGTTCAAAAGGATTAGGCATTCATTTATATGGCACTTTTTGCTTGGAATGACTGGGATTATCTAAAACGTTACCAGGCTAACACTAGTAGGAAACTTGGGCCTCATACAAGCTTCTCAGTGGTATAAATAATTGAGTAAATTCATAGTTTTGGCTCTTCCCCTGCAACTTGCTGTAGGCTTGAAGGCAAACACTGTTCTGTATAAAATATTGCCAGTTTTCTTAAAAAAAATAACTACAAAAGCCAACCAAACCACAACTCAGCACAAAAAAAAAACAAACAAGCACTCTCAAGTTCTGTAAAGAACATTTGATGTTCCTAAGGGGTCTCTGAGAGCTCAGCTATCAAAACCCTGCTCTCTGAATTACAGGGGCTGGTTTGAGAGCTGTGCTCCACAGCCACTTCTCAGCATCACCAGTAATTGGTATTTTCTAATTGCACATTTATAGAGAGATCATATAACAGTGTCAGGATATTGTGTGGCTGTGGTTATAATTCTTACAAGGGATGGTGGCAGTGACACCTTAAACAAGCAAGTTTTTTGGTAGCTCTCCATTTCCTTCCATCCAGAGTGCAAAAATTATATTTAAACAAGAAAAAAATTGTGGACATTTATTAAGTATTTATAAACACATACATGAGGGAAGCTTCAGTGCAAATGTAGTAAGCCTGTGAAAACACAAATGAAAACTAAACATAACACTATGTTGTACTTTGTGAGACATCATGTGATGATGGAATTAATCACCAGAGAATTTGTTTTAGCAACAATAAGAAACTTCTATCAAATATATAACACGTTTTCAGGATTTTTATTAAAAGTTTATTAGCTTTCTTGTCAAGCAAAAAAGCAAAATGAGAAACCAGGATAGACCAGACAGTTTTGCTTCTTGTTCTTATGGGTAATATTAGTTGTTTTAATATTTACTCACCACTCAGAGAATGATCTCACTGACCATGTGGGATTTACTTGAATGGCAATAGCAAGCAGAATTGACAACAGGGAATCAAAATAGTCATATCCCCTTAAAGGGGGAAGGAAAATAAAGCTGTGCAGATTATTCAAACTTGGACATCCTGTCACATAAGTGTCCTACGATTAAAATAGCCATAAACAGCAACTCACTTCACTGGCATTTTTTGTTCCACTGTTTGTCTGTCTGACTGTCTCAGGGAAGGCAGAGTTTCCTTTTCTGACTGATCTTCAGGCTGAAGGTAATGTGACAGCAGGAACAGCACAGTTAGCATGTGAACAACCAAGCAGGACAACACTGACAAACAGTTCTCAACATTTCCTTTAAGCTGATTTCTTTCAGAAACACAGCCTATTTTTAACCTGTGCCATTCTCACCTAGCAGTGGCCATAAAGAAAAGGACTGGGGGAATGGCAGCACGTTCCTGCCCAGGGTCAGGGGTGCTGGAGCAGCTCCAGAGAGGGGCTGGAGCACAGGGTGGTGAGGAGCTGTGAGGGACCTGGGGTGTTTAGGATGGAGGAAAGTTCCAGAAGGGACCCTGATGCTCCCTGACCTGCCTGAGAAGGGATTGGAGCCAGCTGCTGGTCTATGTGATTTGTCTCTTGCTCTTGATAGTTATTCTGTCATCCCCAGCTCTTTGCTTCCTCTGTACAACCCTTGCTGCCCCTCACTGTCCTTACTGATTGATTGCTTGCCTCCCTCCAGATCTTGTCCTGAGTCCACACCTTTTACTCAGATTTCCCAGACTCCTGGTTCTCAATGTCTTCACTTGGCACAAACTCCCAGTGGCTCAGGAACTGAGATCCCAGCCATCCCAATTTAGGGACTTTTGTCTTCTCAGTTAAAATATTCCACACCTAGTAGAGCAGACTTAGGAGCTTAGGTCCCATTTGGTTTTCCTCTATGGTACAGTCATGAGCAAAGCTGCCTCCTGCCTGCCTGAGAACATCTTTCTTATTTTAGCCATGTCCACTTTCTAAGGTCAGAAAGAAAAACCCAAGCACCACATGCCATGTTTCACCCTTAGCAATGTTAAGAGGTTATTCCTTACCCTTACCTTTTGTAGGTCTGTAAAAGAAATTCAGGCCAATCTATTTGATGAACTTAACTTCACATGAGACAAAAAAAAAACCAGTGAATCTGGTCAGCTGTGCTGCAGGAAGATGCAATCAGATGGAAACAGATATGGAGAGGTGCATTACTGGGTGAGCAGGAGAATGGAACTCTCTTGGAGGAGAAGAGTGAAAGACCAGCTTGTCTCTAAGATGGAAGCAGATAGGAGCTATGCTTGCCCTCTGAATGCAGAGAGGTAACCTGGTGGGAAAAAATATTTATTTTAACATAATGGTTATACTGACAAAAGAAAAGAAATGTATATAAGCAGCCAGTGAACAAATTCAGACTGAAAACCAGAATAAGGCTCCACAAACTGTATATTTTTTTGCCCTCTCTATTACCCTGTACTTTGAAGATGGAGCTTCATGTATTTATGAGATTATTCTAAATTGTTGTCTTCATTAATAGAACAGAAGAAATGACGACCTAAGATGCCCTTTTAGTCCCACATATTACTAAAAAAGATTCCTGGCAGCAAAATATGAATCCTTTCTGTAACTCCTTAGCTTTGCATCTGCTTGCTTCTGAATGTTATAGCAGAAGAACAGAAATGTTAATTATCATCCTGATTTTCTGCTGTGCTTCTTCTTTTGCTTAATTGGTTATTTTCTCTTATTTCCAGAGTACATCTTGTACATCCCAGAGAGGACCAAAAGTACATTGTGCTAATGAGACTAACTTCAGCATCTTACAGCTGGGGAGAAAACTTTCAGCATCTGCATTGGCATCAAATCCTTTGTGCCTGATTCAGTCCCAGGTTTGAGCTTTGGTGAAAGGGAATAAACATAATAGAAAATCCAACCAATAAATATAATACAAAATATTTATATGTGGAGTTTCTGGCTGGGCAGAGTGTCAACAGCTACAATTTGAATTTTTTAATTGTGTCGTGCCAGAAAAGTCAGTCCAGTTGTGAGAACAGAGGTGACACTAAATTAGGCAACTCATAATTCTTGGCTGGCTCAATTAATTTCTTAGTGTTCACCCTGTGCCTAATGCCAGTGGTTCTACTCTTTACCCACCTTAGAACTGTGACCATAAATTGATTAATTTTGCTTTTTTAAAGAGGTTTTATCATTGTTATATCATAGTTCCATTAACTCCTGTGAAGCTATGAGAGGGAAGGTTGAGGGCCTGTGCCTATTTTTTCTTAATATCATCATCTTATATCGTCAATAGATGATATGCATTTATTTCAAAACAAAATTCCAGATAGTTCCACTCATGCATTTTTAAAATTTCTACCTGATAGCCTGTTATCTGAATGAAGCACACATGAACATCTCTTCAAGATTTTGGGTATTTTTCAAGTCGGTCTCAGCAGCCACAGAACTATGCTAAAACCCAGGAATATTCTAGCACACACAGTAACTGGATGGATGCAGTTGGATTGGTTTTGCATTTTATGGGGTACTGCTCACAATCCACAAAACTACAAATAAGCTGTGAGGGACTCTCATCACTGTACAACATTCTGTCAGCAACTGCTCAGTCTATGCAAGCTGAAAATATTTCAGGTACACAGCAGGTTAATAGAATTGTTGTGATATTTGTACTGGGGCAATGAAAATAAATTCACTGACCTAAGTTAGGCACAGCCACTTCTTCCCATAGAAACCAGCTGGTTGGTATTTCTCTGTACTTCCTCTGCTTGGAACTTAATAGTGACTGGAAAGAAACTCTGATATTTCACTGAAATGTCACAAGGAGAAAAAGTGACCTTAGTATTAAAACAAGTGCATCAGCTGCTTGTGCAAGTGTGTTGGCTATTCATAATAAACAGCATCAAGCAAACAAAAGGAAATATGAACATGCAGTGGGGATGGGCTGAAAATTGCTCCCAGAATTAATGCTAAGCTTCTTGTGACTCTGGCCCCAGCTGACACACACAGCTACAGCTTCAGCTCTCATAGCTGGGGCTAGACCTGCAGGGCACTCAGCCCTTGCCTGCTCAGATAATTAGCTAATTGCAGGGTATTTTTCTCTTTATCTGCCGGGCCTGAGGCTTAACCTTTCAGTAACTCTGAGGACTGGGCTATGGATTTCTGAGTCCCCTGCCTCTGATGGCATGGGAGAGATAAACTTTAGGAAAGGGAATGTGGATCTGACTGGAAGTTCCCAACTTTGCAGCATTACTTGCTAAGGACCCCTGATTTATTAAATATTTAAATCTCCATAACTTTTAGGCTCACTTTTACCAATGCCCACCTTTTATTCTTTAACTGCCTTTAGGCATTAGTTTTGCTGAATTATCTTCCTTTATGAAAAGCTGTCGAGGAGCATAAGGGCTGTCATTTTTTGTTCCTCTGACCTGGATACTAATCACAACAGACAGTCTAAAGCAATGCTACATATTCAAACATTGGTTTACTAACCCAAGAAGTCATTTCCATTTACATGTGTTCCTGAAAGGGCTGCCTTGCACTCACCTGAGCACCAGGTGAGAAAAGCTCACGCTCTCCAGTGGATGTGCTGGTTTCCCTGGATCAGGCCCAGTGTGTTAATGCTCCTCAGCACCTGGCCTCTGTTCCTTCCATTCCATGCAGAGATTTGCTTGGGTAGTGCTGGCTTGTACAAGGTAACCTCAGCAGAACCAAAAGCTGATGTCCTGCTGCCCTGAGCGTGAAGCCCACGGGGACTTGGGTGCATCCCTTATGTTGGGAGAAGCCAACATGATCCAAGCACTGCTGGCATCCTAAGGACATGGGAGCACCTGTCCCAAGGGGATGCAAATACACCTTAATCACAGCACTATGGAAATGCCCACCTTCCCCCAGCATGGCACAGCATGGGCAAATCACAAAATAGCTGATTTTTTTCCGTGTAAATAACTGTGTGCCTTCAGTATGCCACAGAGTTGTTTTGCATAAGAAAATGAGCTGTTATTTTCCACCCCAGCAAGCTGTGCCCTTCAGGTGAAGTGCTTTGATTTCAAGAACAATCTGTCAAAATATTTGGCAGCGCTCTGGGCTCCTCATATTCAGGGTTTCCAAGTGCTGTACAATCACAACCCTCCATTGGAAAAGAGCTGGAAACAATTCTCGAGAAAATGTACAACCAGGAAAAACTGGAATAGCATTAGCTGCAGAAATTGAAAATGGGGCCACAAAGCTGTGAAGAAACAAGAGTGTCTTAATTATGTGCAAATTTTATGGTGAAGAAATGAGAGTTCAGAGTTGTCATTTTTTAAGGCTTCAGCCTTATCTTCTGTCCTGCTTGAAAACTCTCAAATGGCTGCTGTGGGATTGTGTTTCTCACTAGTTAATTTTAGTTACTTTTTATGGAGAAGGCAATGGTAGATTGTAAATCTGGGAGTCCAGATAATTTCCTGTAAAGCATAGGGAGAATTGGGAGGAGGTTACCCAACCAGATTCTATTTAGGAAAGGAGAGAGAAAAGCTTTGGTATTAAACCAGAGAGAGCTTTTATGAGACCAGCCCTAAGTGATCAGGGCACAACAAATGGAAGATAGCAACACATTAACAAGGAAAAAAGTAAAAATGGAAGCAAGCTTGGGTGGCAGATAGAGGAAAAACGTTTTTATCTTTGGCACAGAGCCACACAGGAGCTTAAAGGGCATTTGATGGAGGCATTTGACTAAAATGCAAAGAACAGAGTGGGATCTGGGATAGGCAGCTGAGTGAGGCGTAGATCCATGAGCATATGAATCACTGATGAGAGGGAGATGATTTTCTGCAGTTTTTCCTCAGCTGAGGTCTTTGGCAGCATGTGTGGAAAGGAGAGGGAGCTGCATTCAAAGCAGCAGCTGATTAAGGCAGGCTGAGCAGCTGGGGACAGCGGGAGAGGAAAATGATCTGCTGTTTGTGAGTCACCTAAAAGTTGTAGCATGTAAAAGCATGTAAGGGCCATGTTGTTGAGTGCCTGCTTCACTGGAAGATGGAAATCAGTCTTGTTCGTTGAGATTCTTTATCTGAGATTTCATTCTTGCTTCTTGTCGGCTGAAAAATCAGTCAAGCTGTCTTTTGTTCCACAACAAATCCACAACCCCAAGAAGATATTTGGTCCTGTGCATTTCCACCTCCCTCAAGTTAAACAAGAGCAGCAGATCAGAATTCAGCCAATTTAAAGCATCTAATGTGTTGAAACAGGAGGCAAACCTTTGTGCCACACAAGCCAGTAGATTGTTTCCCTCGGGCTTTGTGTCTTGAGACTTCACCTGTGCAAGCAGTAAAGTGCAGTGTGTTGGTAGGGTAAGTCATTGTATTGACAGGAGGAATATTTTGGGAGCTCTTGCTGAACCCTGAATGGCACATATAAATATAAAAAGCTGCTGCATGGAACAATCTCCAATGGAAGCACTTGCCCAACAGGCTTTGTACAGGTATTATTTGCATGAGGGCAGCTCAACAAGAGCATTTACATAACTGTGGCATGGATTCTGCCAAAACTGGAGAAGCCTGGCTGTGTTCTCTGGTGCTGCCCTAAGCTCTGGGCTGTAAATTCATCTGTGCAGGGCCAGTCCTGAGTCTGCTCAATCCTGGAACAACATCCCAGACTTGTACTAAATCCATGCCTAGTTCACCTTCAGGACTGCAGCATAGCATTAAATAGTAGAGTGCTCATTTTCTCTCACTGAAAGGAGCCCCTTCTAGAAAAAAAACAAAAAAACCCTTTGCCAGATAATTATGTCATTTTGGTTTATCTTTGTGTCCTTTGCTTTCCTTTCTCTGAGTTTATCTTGGCTTTCTTTTTTACAGTAGTTCCCATGGCATTAGTCTGCTGTAAATTTAGCTAGGGTTCATAATTATCTTTGGAAAACACACATGCATAAATAGCTACCAGGAATATCTTATTTGTTTGTTTTCATTACAGAACTCATAAGAGAGACTAGCACTGTCAGTACTGCAGACTGATGGGTTTGAGGAAGGCCTCCCTGGAGATAAGCAAAATTTTCCATGTGTCTGTGAAATGAAATAAAGGGCACCTGCTGACTTCTATTTATCATTGCAGACCCTTCTGACTAACAGCTGGGCTTTTGCTAGCAAGAAAAAGTCTTACTCAGGGTACTATATTTGTCATTTGGTTGGATATTGGAGCAGCATTAAATAGATATATTTTTTTCATTTCTTTCCTTCAAGGCAATCCATCCAAGACATGGATTCTCTGCTGATATGGGGGGACATAATCCCACCAGGGCAGAATTTAGCTGCAAGTGTTTGGGTCTTGTGTCTGTGTGCCAACAAACCTGGTGCCAAGACTCAGGTGGGAAGCTCTCAAACCCATTCCCTTCCTCCAGCAAAGATCCCCGTGCACCACACAGGAACATGCACATTTTAAACACCTGAGAACTGGCATTCAGGCACTGCTGGTGGTACTGGAGAGTCCCTCATCACAGAATCCTCAGGGCTGGGAGAGACCTTCAAGATGCTTCCACTGTCAGAAACAGCCCATCTCCTAAAGCCTGGTGCTTCAGGTCAGGGGAGGGTGATGGATAAACCAGCAGGGATCATCATTACAAATGTGTTTCCTCACTGCTCCCCAGGTGAAGATAAGAGCTTAGAGGTGGCTCCTGGGTCACTGTGGAAATGCTCAGCAGCTTTTCCAGGTGGGTTTGGATCTTTGTGCACTGTAGCAATTTCATTAACATGGCAGTGACTGCGGCTAGAATTGAACCCTAGGTGAAGTCTCCACATCTTCCTCAGCAATGTACTCATGATAAATCAGACCCTGACAACTCTTTAAGCAGATCAGATTTATTGGAAGTTAATGAAGCAGACAGGGAAACCTGCAGATCCAGCAGTTCATATGCACCCCAAATTAACAATGAACACAAAGTCCCACCCTCAGGAACTGCACCTCTTCTCCTTCACCACTTACAGAAAGAGGAGGGAAAGGGAGAAAGCTTAAATTCCACAAGAAGCAACTTCATATACAAGTCATAGTTACAGATAAATCCTGCAGCCCCTTCCTAAACTGAACCAATGTTTAAGGTTTTAAGAACTGCCCAAGCTTCAAGGTGTGTCTGCATCAACTGTGAAAGAAAAGGACAGAATGACTGTGTGTGCTGACTATAAAAAAATATGTCTGTGTTTGACAGTAAAGAAATAAAAAATATTTCTCCCCCTTCTTTAACCCATAAAGAGGATGTTAATGACCAGTGGAACTGAAAGCTCTCTGCCTGAGTCCAAGAGCTGTTAATTTTCAGATACATTTTCAAAATAAAAGGCAGAAAAATAAATAGAACAAAGTTTAGTAACAAAGCTGGTATACCACAACTATTTATAAATAAAGTAGAAATATTTTATATATATATAAATAGACATGATCTGGTATTTAAGGATACACATTGTGTTAAAATAGCATTCTTGGCCCTTTGTTGCTGCTCATTTAGTTGCAAAAAAATTAGAAGACATGTATTTGATGCCAAAGCTAATATATACAGCATAACTTTAAAATAGAAAACAGACATGTGGAATAAGAAAAATGTACCCCCCAAAAATTAAATAGGTATTTTAATGTTCCTCTTAAAATAGGCAATGGCTATATTTTAATGATAGATTTAATTATGCAGTGCCTTTAGTTAAAATTAATGTAATTTTGCATTGTACTTAATAATGTTCCTGTGTGTTTTACAGTATGAGAAAATACCACAAATTCTCTGTGCTTAGTGTAGGAAATATTGCAAAAACGTAAATATGTGCAAAGACTGGATACAGATTCTAACTGTGATGAAACTCTGCCCTGAATGGTACAGGCCCAGGATACATGTTGGATAATATCAAATGGCACTTTATGAGATATTTTTAAAGCAAGAAATTCAAATTTTTTCCCCAAATCTGATCACAGCTTTTGCCTGAGTTTAAAAAAAAAAATCCTGTAGAAAAACTCTGCATGCTATGACTTGCCAATACATTACCTACTTTTCTAAAAAAGTGAGATTCTGCTGCAGACTCTGGCCTGGTGTAAGTGCATTTTGTTTTGCTCTACTGCTTAGTTACACCTGCTGAGGGTTTGGGGTTTGCTCTGGGAGCTGGGATGGAGGAAGGCTGAGCTCTGTTGGATAAAATCAAACAGCATTTTATGAGGTATTTGAGCTCTGTGGTCACCATGGGGTTAGATCCAGGGTGGGGTGAGGTCCAGGTTGGCACCCTTGAAATCATTGACGGCGAAGGAGCAGGAACTCTGCTGGATAATATCAACTATTATATTTATATATATAATGAGACATTTGAGCTCTGTTGTCACCATGGGGTTAGATCTGGCCATGCGCCCTGGAAATCGTTGATGGTGAAGGAGTGGGAGGTCTCTTGGATAACATCAAATATTGTATATATATTTTTTTTTATATATATATATATATATAATGAGATATTTGAGCTCTGCTGTCACTACAGGGTGAGGAACACCTGGGTGCCCTTGAAATTGTTGATGGTGAAGGAGTGGGAGCTCTGTTGGATAACATCAAACGGCACTTTAGGAGACATTTGAGCTGGGCTGTCACCACAGGGCGGAGTTTGGCCGGGCACCCTTGAAATCGTTGATGGTGAAGGAGCAGAAGGTCTGTTGAATAACATCAAATATCATATATATATATATATATATAATGAGACATTAGAGCTGTGTTGTCACCACGGGGTGGAGTTTGGCTGCGCGCCCTTGAAGTCGTTGACAATGAAAGAGCAGAAGCTCTGAGAAGCTCTGTTGGATAACATCAAATATTTTATATATATATGTATATGTACAATGAGATGGGTGGAGTTTGGCCACGCGCCCTTGAAGTCGCTGCCGGTGAAGGAGCAAAAGCTCTGTTGGATAACATCAAATATCATATATATATATATATATATACATATATATATAATTAAAATGAGACATTAGAGCTGTGCTGTCACCACAGGGAGGGGTCTGGCTGTGCACCCTTGAAATCATTGATGGTGAAGGAGCGAAAGCTCTGTTGGATAACATCAAATATTATAT
>JAOTQP010000403.1:4552806-4564387 GCA_026413545.1 Cichladusa arquata | reverse complement strand
TCTATTCTATTCTATTCTATTCTATTCTATTCTATTCTATTCTATTCTATTCTATTCTATTCCATTCCATTCTATTCCATTCCATTCCATCCTATCCTATCCTATCTTATCCTATTCACAAATAGGACATTTACAGCTCTCCCACAACATGGAAGGGAGGATGCTGACACGCTGGTGGGGTAGGAGATTTCAGTCAAAAGCTCAGGGATGTTCCTTGACTGAAATCTCCTACTGCTGTGAATCTGCTGCTCACGAGAGGGGATGTGACAAACCTTCCAACACAAACTATCCTGTGGTTCTGTGAAATTTAAGCAGATGTATAAACTCATTGCTGACCAGCAATGAACCTAAGCACATCTGATTTTATTTAATAATTAAACTGCTTTCCTTAATTAAAAATGGCCAGGCAATTAAGTAATTTAATTTTTTAAATCTTATTTAATTTCAATTAGCTCTGATTAATGGCTATTCCTTCGAATCAAAATATCAATGTGATAGAAAACATCAGTTTTGAATTTTTCATTTTAGAAACATTACTGCCTCTTAACTTTAAAACCCTTGCAGCTCTAATACAATTATCATGTGCCAGTCAAGTTTTAATGCCTTATTACACCCTAACACTGACAAATACAAGAGGCTCTGAGCTTGTGTTTGGAGCTGATTTGCTCCTGCAAAGTCCCTTGAGTGAAGCCCCTGTGGGCTGCAGGCAGACACTTAAAGGGAGCCTGGGCTCTGTGACCAGGTGTGGCCCTGGGGTGACAGCAGAGACCAGAGATCACTGACAGCCACAGGACTCCCACGTGCTTGGGCTCTGCAGATCTTCTGGAGCATTTGTTTTTCCAAGAGTTTATTCCTCTGCTAAGAGAGGATTAAGATGTACATGTTTGAAATAGGAAATAAGGTCTGGAAGCCAAAGTGGTACTTCTTTTCTTGAACATAAAGATTAAAATTTAAAAAGCAGCCATTTGACAGGTTCAAAACCCAATTCATGGTGGAATTTCTGGCAGCAAAACATGGCTTCTGTGTAAGGTGATTGGTACACAGGGAGGGAAGTTTAGAGAGCTTGTAATTCACTGCAACACAGCTCTAGACATCCAAGGAAGTCATTATTGTAGATGGTTTCCTGGTAGCATAAAGAAGCAGGAGGGAGCCAGGCTGCTCCAGAGCAAAGCTGAAAACACTAATTGACTTTTACTCGCTGGGAAAGAAGATGCAGCATGACAAATGGCTTTGTGGTTAGGATCATTAAGGGCTGAGGAGAGAGCTGTGGGCTAATGGGGTGAACTGGGCAGAAATGGCCACGTTAGGGTTGCTGTGGGCAATGTGCAAAAGCACATAATAAAGCACAGCAGGAGCCAGCAGGACCAGGGGGAGGAGAGGCTGGAAAGGGTCAGTGGTAAGGCATGAGCCCAGTGCTCCTTATTTCACATCATACACATCGGGGTTTATTCCAGCTCCTGGAAGAAGTGAGCTCAGAAATAATCCAAGGGTCAGTTTTCTAACATTAGGCTGGAATTGTCTTTATTTACTTTTACAGACTTGGCCAAAGCTCAAGGCACTCTAATGCTATGTATTCTTCAGTAAACACAATTAACTGGAAACTCAGAATCACTGATATCATCTTTTCCCTCGGGACTGGTCACTGTGAACTGCTGTCCCCAGCCAGAAATTCAACTTCCTTTTCCCCCTGGGGTTGCAGAGTAGGTGGAAATACATTTAGCTAAAAAAAAAAAAAAGAACTTGAACCGTTTTGATGATGCAGGCTAGCTTGGCTATGGCAGTGGGGAAAGGGTAACAAAGCTTGGGAAAAGTGGGAAGGTCAGAATTGTTCAGGGCAGTGGGTCCCTGCTATTCAGCAAGAGCTGGGTGTTTGTCCCTGAGGCAGCCAGGTGGGATCTAGAGGATCAGGACACATCATGCACCCAACACTCAGCCACAAATCTCCACAAAGCTGGAGAGCAAAGCTGAGCTCTAAACTCCTGTTTTACCATCTCCCCATAAACCCCCTCTGAAGGAATGCAGAAAGGCCCTCTAGAGCTTCCCCAAGCTCCAAGGCAGAGGCAGATAAATTATGTTTTTAGTGGGAGCTCTTCAAAGTGGTGTTATAAGCCCTTCTTCAGGTGATCCAGCCTAGTGCTTCATGATCTTTCAGCTAGAAAAATCTTCTCTGCTGCCTAATCCAATCCTTACTTGGTGTAATCAAGGACAAACACTTCTTGTCCTTACCCAGCATGGACACACTAACAGTTTATCATCTTCCTCTCTGTGAGTGCAGCCTTTTATGGCTGTGATATTTAGGTACTTCATGTATCCTTACCCTGTGTCCCTTTGTTTTGCCCACTTCTAGATTGAACAAACTCTCATTCTTCCATCTTACCTTTTAGGTCTGCAGTCTGGACCCCTGCCAGTCAGTCTGCAGCCTCCTTGAAGAGCAATATCCATCTTCCAGCCTCTCACTGAATATCTGAAGGAGGCAGAGCACAGTGATTATCCCACATGTAGGTGTGTGAGAGATTTGTAACAGGAATATTAAGGTTGAAGTGAAGCCTGAATTCCAGTGCATGTAAAGAATGGGGAAAAAAACAACAGGGTGAGGATTAAAAGAATGACCTGTACTGATAAGGTAGAGCAGTGCTCCCAGAATTGGGTTTCTAGGATGCCATTCCTGGCTGTAAAACTGAGAAATGTGTTTATGGCATGACCAGGAGACCTGCACTCTGCTCAGATCACAGCACAGACCCCACGTCCTGCCCAGAGAGTGGCATGGAGACTGCAGCAATGCACACACCACTGCTTTTCCTGATGGGCCACCAGGAAAGCAAACATGTCCTGACTAGGAGAAGCAGATAAGCCTGAAATCTGAATAGTTTATCCCATGCTCTTGGTGGCAGGAAGGGCAGTGTGTACAGCTTAAGGCTCCCTTCCTGCACACTGTCCTGTGCTCCTGGCAGCAGGGTCCCAGCCTGGTGGCCTTTTACCTCCTGGGAAAAAAATTTTGTCTGCTTAGCCGTGTACTGTTGTGTTGTGATACCAAACAGACACTGTTAAATGGATTTATTTGCTGGAGGACTCTGTTGGTCGAGGGCTGAGGGCAGAATATCCTGCCCCTGCCCTCTCATGAACAACTCCAGGCAATACATGAAAGGGAAATTGCAGTGGGGGAAGAAAATCCTGCTTTTAGAGCTGCCCCCATTCCCCTTCCCATACATACTGCATATTGCCTTGGGTGACTCATACAGAACAAAGACAAGCAGGATTTTAGAGATAATTCCTTCAAAATTTGAGCCTACTTTGGTCTCTGCTGCTGACAGAGTCCAGCCTGCCCCCTGAACTGCCCTGATGGGGTTTGGACCAGGTATCCATATGCTGGAGAATTTAAAAAGCACAGTGGGCTTCAGCCTCTATTGTCCAGGAGCTGTAAGTAAAGGCAACCCACAGCTGGGTGTAGGAAAATGGAAAAATACAGCATCAAACCCACTCTTGTCAGCACCAGGTTTCATGCAGCAAAGCAGCTCTGAGCAGCTCAGCAAGCTCCCAGAGATGTGCCTTGGACATGGGAGTGCACAGTGTGGGTGGGTTCTGCTGACAGACCCTGCTCCCTCCTGCTGTGAGCGGATGGTGGGGAGTGATGCTTTTGGGGACCATCCCTGGGGATGTGGCACCAGGCTGGAGATGCTGCAGTGGGATGTGCTGGCTCTAGGGCAGTGGGAGCAGCCTGATCCCTGGTGAGAAGTGCCTGGAGCTGTGCTTTAGGGCTCAGGGCACTTCTGGAGCAGGTTGTGCCCTTAAAGCCCTGGGGCTTTAACGTTGAGTGATGGGGATGCAGCTGGCACACACTGGGCTCTGTGCCTCCTGCTGCCCTCCTTCACAGCTCATGGATCAGAGCCTGCTTCCAGAGGTGCCTATTAACCCTCAGAGAGGAAATTCCTGTCTGAGCACAGCTATTACTGGGTGCAGAGAGCACCCCAGCACTCACAGGGAGGCTGCAGAGGAGCAGCTCTGCTCAGAAACATGCCCAGGGTGCTGCTTCCAGACCACTGCAGCACCAGGATCTGAAAACCAGGCAGCTTCAGGGCTTGTTTGGGTTTCTGCTCCCTCCTCCCAACCCAACACACTTAGCACTCATCAGGGAGCAGGGCAGGGAGACGCTCTGTTCTCACATCTTGCAAAGTCAATCAGTTGCATAATATGAAACACAGGCAGCAGGAACGTGATCAAGTGCAGGGAAGGGACACATCAAGCACTTTATTGTGGCTGTGGGAGGGGTGAGCCAGGCCTCTCTCTACCCAATTTATCTTTTCCAAGCTGCCTTTGGAGCCTGTTTTGCATCAGCTGCCTGTCACTCTAATTACAGCTCTGATTTCAAGGTAGCTTCCCTCGTTCCCTAGTCTAGAGAACAGGAGGGGGAAGCACCCCCTGAGCCCCCAGAGCAATTCAGAGAGTTTGAATGAGCCACTTCCTCTGCATTAAACTCACAGCAGGGCAGGGATTGCTCAGGGGCTGTGCAGAGTGTGGGGAGAGCCAGCATTCCTGGGGGACAGGTGAGAGACAGCACCAGGGCAGGGGGCACCATGTTCAAAGGGCTGCACCAAGGCTGGCAATAGCCTTTTTCCTTAAGATAAGGCTTCAACTCAGAGCTCCTGCAGCTTTTGAGAGCTCTCTAGGCAGCTGATCTGGTGAGGTGCAAGCAGATTTTCTCAGTGTGTGTCCTCCTGCAGCACCTTCTGCACCATCTGAAGGAGTGTGAGCACCAAGGGTTGGGGTGTGACAGCAGCCTGAGCTCTTGGCTGTTTCCACTCTTGACCCTTCTGTTATCTCTCACCAGCAAGTTCTTGGAGATTTCACAGATCCACAGTGCTTATTCAGAAGGGACAGACCCTCTGCACGTGGCAGAAACTGCAGCACCCTGGAAAAGGACAGGGAGAGTTGCCTTGTTGGTGCTGGCTTAGAAAATGACAGGTGCCCATTCTGTTCTCAAGGTTTGATATGGTGGCTTACCAGAAGCTCTGCACAGCTGCTGGCAGCTCAGCCCCTTGTATTTTGGTTGAAGGAAACAGGGTTAAAAGATGGAGAGCAACAAGGTGTGTTGAAGGAAGAGGGAGCAAAAAGAAATCACTCCCAATATGAAGCCTTTCAGGCATCTGCCACTGTCACAAGCAATTTATTTCTTTGCCTAGCAAAGAGCAAGAGCATTTGCTGTTCAAAGCATGTCTGAAAGCTGTGGGAGGATATAATGACAGTGTGGGGATTCTGGGTTTTCTTGCTCCATTTTGAAATTCATCTCTCATCCCTGTTATATTAGGACTATTTTTAGCTGCTCCTACTCAGAATATAAGTGATTCTCCATGATGCATCTCAAGCCCAAGATGACAGTGAGGATGGTTGGGTGTTGCTGAACTGAAGAATCATTCTGGAGCCCATGTGGCACAGTTCTCTTGGACACCCTACTGCACTGTCCTAAAGCACTGGGGCTGCATTCAGCTCGCTGTGACCTCCCTGCAGGTCAGCAAGGCCACTCAGCACGTGCAGCTGCTCCCTCCAGAGACAGCTGAATGTCCCTGGAGACCCTTGGCTGCTGGACAGCGTTCCCAAGGACTGTCCAGATGCTGTGGGACGTGCCCTGCTCCTTCCCATGCTCATCCTGGGACCCTCTCCTCACAGAGCTTCCTGCCCCTTCTGTACATCACTGGTTATCCTTTCCCTCTCCAGCTCTCATGACCCCAGCCTCTCCCATTCCCAGCCAGCATGTCTCCAGCCCATTTCTCAGCCTGGCCCTCCCTTCCCAGGCACCCCAAGATGCTGCTGCTCCCAGGACAGGGAGAAATGCAGCTGGTGTCTGGTGGCAGCACAGGGGCAGGATGTGTCCCATGAAGCAGAGTGAAGGCACAGGGCAGCGTGGCTGGGGTGTGCAGCTGTCCCAGTGGCACAGGGACAGGATTTGCTGCCTGATGGGATGTCGGGCATGTTTTGGTGGTCATCTAGTGCTCTGTGTAACATCTGGATTGGCAATCCTTTCCAGGTGGGATAAGTCCATCAGGGAAATTAAAGAGAGTGGCACTCTCATGTTAGATTTCGGTGGGTGAGGTTTAGCTGGGGCTGCAGCATTATTTCACAAAATGAGGAAGCACAATTTGTCACTAACTGCAATTTCTAATGAACAAATAAGATAAACACTCTGTACTTTTGGAGTATAAAACCCTTTGTGCATGATGGCAGGCAATTTATACCATGACAATACTGAGCATTGCTACTCCTTCCAGTGTGATGCACATCTTTAGAGCTGGCTTGTCCCTCCAGTGACCAGAGAGTGTCCTGAAGCTGAAAATACTCGATCTGAGGAAGTCCAGGTCTATGATGTACCTTTGTGGCTCCATTTATAATGCTATCCAGCAGAGTATCTCCTTTGATTTTTTTTGCATTACATCCTTAGGATCACAATCCTCTGTGGATGGCTGTTTAGGATTGCTGCAGTAGGTGGTGGTCAGATTCCTGGGTGATCCAAGTGGTCCTGTGTTAGATGAGCCAGTTATGGATATACTGAGGCTTGATTCAAGACATGTGTAGAAGCCCATATTTTTTCCTTTAGTGTTAAAGCTGATTTCTAGCTGAAACACCGAAGCTTGAATGTGCCTTGGGATAGCAGCTTATTGGAGGCTCACCTGCTGAGCCAGTAATTGCAGTCTTTAGCATCCAGCCTGCATCTGGAGTACCAGGAAGACTGGTTTCAGAAGAGACACTAAAATCTCAGCCCCTTGCATCCTGCTGAGAAGTTCGGGAGGATAAAATGTACCAACATGAAACAATTATTTCCTCTTTTTTTTTTTTTTTTTTTTTTTTAAAAAAAAGGCAGAAATTTCCAAATGATAAGGGATTAAATGTTGATCCTCTGAGCATCAGCTGCAGGGCAGAGCCATGTACCACGTGCCGTAGATTTTGTCACAGCTCTTTCTTTGCCTTTTCTTAAAATCTTCCTCTGTGGCACAGTGAAACTCAGGTCTGGTAGGATTTTCAGCACTCCTGCAACATAAAATTTAAATAGCAAGGTGTCCTGACACAACAGGGCTCAGCAAGCAGCTGTTTTCCAGAAGCCTCTGCATGTCTGTCATACAGGGTATGCAGTCCCATTCAACCAGTCTCTGCAGCAATTCACATTTTCCTGGGGTAGTAATTCCACATTTTTGCTACATTGGTTGTTTCCCACTTGCAATTTCATTTCTCCTAGTCACCTTTGTTATAAGTACATATTATATTATTGGCTTTTTGCAAATATTAACATGAATGCTAACTGTATAATGCTGGAAAACTTTGCTGTATGAATGTAGTTTCTTTTAGTTCTGCTGTTAACAAAACTTAGAAATAATAGTGTGATAAATATATATTATTTTTCTTGGACTGTAACATGATGATGTAAAAAGCTTTTGTTCATGTAACTAACTCAGAGAATGGTAAAAAAGATAATCAGGAAATTCTTCGCATTCTTGGATTATCAGACACCAGAACCCTAGGGAAGGAAAAAATGTTGATTTACAGGTTGGAGGGGAATGATTTTGAATGATGCATGAAGATCTATGAATATGCAACAGGTTGATGCATTTAAAGAAGTGTTTTCTGAGTTAGGGTGTGCTCCTGGCTGAATGTCAAGCACCCAGCCAGTATAACCTTTTGCTTTATTGTTTGTCTCTTATTGTCTTTTATTAAACCTTTTAAATTTTACCAGGAAAGTGAACCTCATTTTTCACAACCTCCAAGACTGAGGTCAAGAAACTTCAAGCAAGGATCAGCTGCTGCCAGCATTTCCTCTTCTCCCTGTTTGTGAGGCTTAAACTGGCTGCACATCAGAGCCCTTGGATGCCTGGCACCTTTTAGAACTGCCCCTCAGGCTGAGCCACATGGAGACCTTTTATTTCTTCTGGAGTCAGCCCAGCCATTGTGTGCAGCAGCTGGCACCACACAGTGCCTTTGAAAAGGTGCTGTCTCTCTGCTGCAGCCCCTTGTCCTTGCTTTTGTGTTTCCTTAGCCTGAAATCGTGATTCTTGCCACCCCAGTCACAGGCTTGTCAGATGTCACCTTTGAAATAAGAGGCATGCCCTTGAGACAGGCTCTGACAGCTGCTTGCTGCTGCTGCCTTTTGTGAGCTGGCTCAGAGAGCTCAGCATCTAAACTGTGGCAACAGAGCCATGACCTCGCTGACAAAACGTCCCCTGGGCTTTGCAGAGTCAATAATAAATAAAGCTCCAGCTTTTGTTCCCTGCCGTGGGCCCTGTGGTGTGGCACCTCTGATCCTGCTCAGCTGCCCCTGCACAGATAAGAGGGGAGGGGGTGAGAAAGGTCCATTTGGGGTTAAGGCAGTAGATCCCACTACATCTGCAGTGCTGAAAGATTTGGGGCTGTAGCTTGTCACTTCTCACCCTGCAGGGCTTGTCTAGGCAGAAGTTGGCTCACTCACACTGGAGGGCTGGGCTTTTCAAAGCTGGAGAGCAGGAGCTGCTCACAGCTGGGTTGCCAGGGTGCAGGAGGCACGGGGAGTGGTTTTGTTGCACACTGTACATAAAGACATCTTAATTTCTGACGCACCAGCTCCCTTCCTGCCTCCTCTACACCTCAGGGTGAAGCAACCAGCCCAATGGTGAGAGCTGTGTGCCAGCCACTGGCTGATGGATGGGCCCTGCAGGGTCACTCTGAGCATCCCACCAGCACCCATCACAGCTCCTGGCTCTGCAGGGATCTCCCAGTGAGCCCCAAGCAGCCAGTGCAAACAGCTCCTGAGGAGCAGGAAGGAATTAAAATGTTTTTTTTTAAATAAACAGCAGCTCAGAGCCCATTGCAAAGATAGCCAGTGTCCCCCTGCCTGGGGCTGCACAGCCCTGGGAACCATCCACAGTCCTGTGTCAGCTAAGTGCAGCTGGCTGGCACTAAGACTCTTGGAGGAATAGGTCCACAAGCTCTCAGGACAAAGAGTGGCTCTTTTCCATTCATTCTAAAATAAAACAGTACTGGAGGTGCTGGTCAGGAGTGGGTGAGCACGAGCCAGCTGTGCCCAGGTGGGCAAGAGGGACAAGGACACCTGGCCTGGAGCAAGAGCAGAGTGGCAGCAGGACAGGGAAGGGATTATTCCCTGATTGTTCCGCCTGTACTGGGCACTGCTGAGCTCACACCCCAAGTGCTGTTCCCAGTTCTGGGCCCCTCTCTACAGGAAAGGCACTGAGGTGCTGGAGCAGGTCCAGAGAAGGACAGTGAAGGTGGTGAAGGCTCTGGAGAGCACAAACTCCCCATGAGGAGCAGCTGAGGGAGCTGTGGGTGTTTGGCCTGGAGAAAATGAGGCTCAGGTGTGACCTCATCACTTGCTAAACTGCCTGAGAGGAGATTGAAGCCAGGCAGGGACTGGGGGCTGGCCTCTTCTCCTGGGCAACAGGATGAGAGGAAATGGCCTCAAGATGAAAGAAATGAACCTACACCAGAGGAGGTTCAGTCTGGACACCAGGCTGAACAAAATTCTTCCTTTGACATAAGCTGAAATATTTTTTTCTGGGTAGTAACAGGACAAGTAGGCACTCCAAAACCTTGGGGTTGAAGCAAAGAAAAATACAACTCCCACCAGTCCCTGAGGACGATTAGGAAATTCCAAGCCCTTAGAAATGACAAAATGGTGCTGTAGGTGCACATATAAGTAGGAAACAACTGACAGCAGAGGGAAATGGTCTGGATTGCATGTTTGGAGAATTTCTTCACTGAAAGGGTGGCTGAAGATCAGGACAAGTCACACAGTGTTAACCAGTTGATGAGTGCAGGAGCACTGCTAGTACAGACAATAGCAGGCACACTGGAAAAGCTGGTGGTGATAGCAGCTGACATGATCTAATGGAAAAATAGACCTTAATGGTTTTTTCATGAGGAAGTTATGGTGGTGAGATAGATTCATAAGTGAATATGATGTGCTATCAATATTTGGCTTAAAGTGTCAAAAAATCCATATTAAATGCACTGAAAGTGGCTAAATGAGACATTTCAAAGTGGTTTTTCTATTGAGAAAGCATCAGTGAATAGCCATATGTTGGCTGGTTTGTGGTGCAGTGTTATTCAAACTGTCTTAGTGATTAGCAGGAAATGTTTAAGGGGCTGTTAATCAAAATGGATGAGCAGACAGAGATTCGGGAAATTGGAAGGCAAGTTACTCAAATAATAGATTTTCCTGTGTTCTAATGGCCATGAAAAAAAAGAACAATAGCCAGACAGAAAAAACAAGCCAAAGCAAAAAAACCCAACCAACCAATCAACCAAAAACCAAAAAAAACCCACCAAAAAACAACACTTATTTCATTAGCAAATCCAAACCAGGAAAGGAAGAAAACCCATCCATTTGGGCTGAACAAAATTCTTCCTTTGACACAAGCTGAAATATTTTTTTCTGGGTAGTAACAGGACAAGTAGGGGTTGAAGCAAAGAAAAATACGACTCCCATCACTCCCTGAGGATGATTAGGAAATTCCAAGCCCTTAGAAATGACAAAATGGTGCTGTAGGTGCACATGAAAGTAGGAAACAACTGAGAGCAGAGGGAAATGGTCTGGGTTGCGTGTTTGTTTGTGTGAACTGTGTGAAGCTGGAGCTAAGGGAGGCTCCAAAGGAATGTGCAGAGCATCGTGTCAGGCTGCAGTCAGTGCCCTGGGACAGGAAATGTGTCAGGCACAGGCATGGGCTGAGCTCATCCATCCCAGCTCAGCCCCCAGCCTTCCAGGGTTCTCTACTCCAGCTCCTCAGCTCTAACTCACCCAAGCCTGCATGGGGAACAGGCAGCCCCTCAGTGCTGGGAGGAAATCTCACCTGCCAACAGGTGTACTGGAGAAAATACCAGCGGTGGGTGGTTGCACTGGAAGGGTTTTTGTGCAAAGAGCCCTTGGGGCTATGGAGGAAGCACACCAAAGGAGTTCAGCAGCCCAGGCCCCCTCCCCACAGCAGGGCTCAGCCCTGGGGCCACTCACTTGGGCAGAAATGTCACCAGTGGCTGCATGTGGAGGGCTCCTGCAGCCTGGGGACCAGTGCCAGCCTGGCTGGTGCTCCTCAGCTGCATGGGAGCTGCTCCAGTTCCTCTGCCAGGCATCTCCTGGGCATGGATGGCCATGGAAGGATGTGCAGTGCCCACTGTGCACACCTGGGCATCTGCTGGGCCCTTGCCAAGGTGCCTGGCTGAGATGTGGGTGCTGGCAGAGGAGCAGGGCTGGGTCACAGGGCAGGAGAGGTCCTGGGAGCAGCACGTCCCCATGTCACGCCCTCCCGGATCCCAGTGACGCAAAGAGCAGCATCTTCCTGGAGCTCCCTTCCCATGGCAGGGCTCTGGGGTGGGGAGGGGAGGGGATGGGAAGGGAGGGCAGCAGCCTGTGCAGCTCAGCCCAGGGCAATGACCACAGGAGCAGCAGCAAGCCTCTGCTCCTGCCTCCATGCACAGGCTGCCTCTGGCTGTGGGGAGCAGGGCACACATCCCATCCCATCCCATCCCATCCCATCCCATCCCATCCCATCCCATCTCATCCCATCCCATCCCATCCCATCCCACCCCATCCCATCCCATCCCATCCCATCCCATC
>JAOTQP010000403.1:4536573-4551089 GCA_026413545.1 Cichladusa arquata | reverse complement strand
TCCCATCCCATCCCATGGATCCCATCCCATCCCATCCCAGCCCACTCCAGCCCTGCATCCCAGCTCATCCCCAGCCCTGCATCCCAGCCCTACATCCCAGCCCTACATCCCAGCCCCACCTCAGCCCTTCATCTCAGCCCACCCCAGCCCTGAATCCCATCCCATTTCTTCCCTTGAGCTCTCCATGAGCAGGTGAAGCAAGCCAGGGATGACGTGCCAGGTGTAAAACGTGGCATGAGCTGCTGCTTCACTGGCTGGCAGCGAGGAGGAGGAGGAGAGTTTGGTGTAGAGCACAGCACAGCCTGTACCCTGGGGGAAAAGGCCTGCCTGTGGTGGTGGGAGATGGAAGGGGATGCTTCAGATTGGAGACCAGCTGGAGTACTGAGAGGATATTGAGCTGCCAGAGCAGGGAAACACAGCTCAGAGGAGAAACAGTGCTCAAGCCCAAACTGCTCTCCTGGGGGCCAGGCTGAGCCAGTCAGTGTTAATGATAAAAGGGAAATTTCAACTGCAGCTCTTCCAGGAGTCTCCATGCCCAGTCCAGGCAGGATGGTGGTAATTGCAAAGCCCTCTAGGCTGGCTGTTGTGATGGCAGTACCAGAAATTCCTGACTCCAGCCTGCTCACACAGAAGTTGGGAAGTGCAGAAGGTGACCTGATGTTGACAACACCAGCATCTGAGTCTCAGCCATGCAGCAAACGTGCTTGCAATCCACAGCCTGCAACCCACAGAGAAGTGTGACATTCCTAAATGTGGCTAAACAACATTCTGCAGACAAATTGCCGAATTTTTGTGTTTTGCACAGAAGTTCCTTGCCCTAGCAAGAAGCCTTTGGGACCTGCCAGAGAGAGGGGCAAGGGCAGAGCTTGCAAACACCTTGATTGTGTCAGCCAGATTAACTCCTGAATTGTTTGAATGTCAGTAACATTGCACAAGTTTGATAGTCTAATAAAATTAATTGGATAATTAGTAAATAATTGGTTATGTTTTGGCCATATTCAGCCCTTTGACTTCTCCCCAAACAGAGGACACCAGAGAGCTCAGGCACCAACTCTGCCAGTGCTCAGTTGCTTTCTACAGATCCACCCAAGTGCTGCTAACTCACCAACACTAAAAGGACCAGGGCATTCACTCAGGTAAAGTTTTACACTGCCCTGTGCTGGAGCTGATTTTTAGTCCAAACAGTGCAGGACTCGCAGGCACATTGCCTCAGGTTTGGCAGCATGACAGCCACACTCCTACAAAAGCATTTTACAGTTAATTAGAGCATTGCCTTTCAGCACAATTAATGATCTGAAAGGATGCAGTATGCCAGGGCACGTAAACCCTCCTGGGGTTTGGACTCTGTGCTGCTGGCTGTGGGCTCTAGAGACACAGGAGGGAAAGGCTCATCCTGCAACTTCTGCAGATGGTGAGCAAAGCACTGAAAGGTTTCTGGGAGAGGGGATGCAGCAGTGGGTAGTGTGGGCAGGCAGCCTGCTGCTGATCCCCTTTATTTCACAGCGGGAGCAGGACTGGAAGTGCAGCAGCCCATATGCACGTCCGTCTGCCCAAAGCCTTCCCTCCTTGATAAGGATGGTACAGGCTGTGCTGAGCTGCACCTCGATAAATATCAGCCAATTCTGCCTCTCCCAAGAGGGGCAGCTGCCTTCTGCACCATCCAAGGGCTGAGGACAAGCAGCTGAAGTCATTCTGCTCTCCTTGGAGCCACAGCAGAGCCAGGGCAGTGCAGGGACCCCCACAGGTGTCTCAGGGGTTCATTCTTTAGCACAAAATACCCTCAGAACTGCTTCAAAGACTTCTCTGGGCAGAGAAGCCCTTTATTTTAATTATTGTATTATTTTATTTTAATTAACCATCTTTCCTTGGGGATACCAGAGTCCCAAGGTCTGGCTTTTGATATTTTGCTAATGCAAATGGAGAAGGTGTTGCAGTGGAACTCATATCTGAGGCAGACGTGCTGCCAGCCTCCTAAATTCCTTTTTTCCACGCATGTACGTGAGCCGTCCTCAAATCTGTGTGCTGAGACATGCACATTTTATATTCCAATAGTGCTTTGCACCCCCTCCTCGAGCTTTTGTTGCAGCCTCACCAAAAATATATATTCACATGACTCTAGAATAAAACAGGAAAGTCTCATCTGCCTGGGTAGTTCTCTGGTGAATTTACATTCTTCTTTCCTTAAGAGCTCTATTTTCTGCATTTGTTGGGATTACAGTAACCTTTTCTGTTTAAAATTCTTGTCCCTTTCTTGATCCAGGTTCCTGTAAATAGAAGAGGAAAGGAAATTAACAGAGGAACCAGCGAAGCTCATCTCACTTCTCAGAACTGATTCTCTGACCTTTTTTACTATCTGTGTGCCACCCCCCCCGAAAGATCTGCTTTTCATCTGCACCATTCCAACCTGCTGCAACAGAGGAAGTCCCCGAAGCTTTCGGAGCCCTTTTAGGAGAATCCACCCCTGCAGCCAGACGCCGAGCTCGGTTCCTGGTAAGGTTTTTCAGTCTCTCTCACCCCTGTGTCTGGGCTCTGTACGTCACCCTCTTCCTCCGGGGTGGGCACAAGGGGGACGGGGCTGCTGCTGTGCTGACTCCTGACTGGGTCACCCAGCTGGGCTAGGCTAGGCTGGGCTAGGCTGGGCTATAAAACCGAGCCGAGGCAGAGCAGCTGGCTCACACAGCCAGCGCAGGACCCGTGCGCAGCCTCCTCCTCCTGCTGCCTCCTTGTTTTTCCTGGAATACTGATCCGACCCCGGCAGCAAGATGTGCAAGGGACTCGCTGCGCTGCCAGCCACTTGCTTAAAAAGGTACTGTTTATTTCTGAGAGTCTGGGAATGGTCCTGCGAGCCCGGCACGCTGCGCTTTGTGTCCGGGCGGGAGGACACATCTGGCTCTGATTGTTTTGCAAGATTAGATACAAATGATTGTTAGCGGCTTTTTTTTTTTTTTTTTTTCCCCAGCTAGAAGCAGAATCGCAGATTTTGTACTGAGCTGTGAGGACTCTAAAGCTTTCCTTCCTACCATCCCCACCGCCAAACCCAGCAGCTTTCAGCATTGCGATATTTTGATATTCCTGTCAGCTGCTTCTGCTGCAGCCTTTGCGCCCCTTTTCTCCTTTGGTGCCTCGCTCCTAAATTCTCTTGATTCTTCCGAGGGGGAAGCAAGGCAGGCGGGATAAGAATGAAGGGTTGTGCCCTGAAATGCATTTCAGCTGCAGAGATGAAATGCAGAAGAGCCGAGTGCCTGCAGGCAGGGATGCGGGGCACGGGGGTGTGGATGCGGCAGCAGCCGGTGCGGATCAGCCCTGGGTCCCCGGGCGATGCTGGGGGGCAGGTAGGGCTGAACCCCAGCCCTGTGGGGCTCAGCACACCCCTGCTGTGGGCTGCCAGTCGGGATGGGCTCAGCTGCAGCCCCGCAGGACCTGGCTGCATCCTGCTGTGTGGGATGGGCAGAGCAGATGTGCACAGCCCCAGATGTGCCTCGGCAGCATGGCCTGCCCCAAAACCCAGCAGGAGGGGTCTGTGAGTGGCACCAGCTCTCCTGGAGGGGTGTTCCTCCCTTTCAGGTGCTCTGGAGGTGCCCAGGAGGGAGGCACGATGCTCCCTGCTCATCCAGCCCATCCAAACTCTGCGGGTCCCTGATGGTGCAGCGCTGCCTTTCAGTGCAGTGGGGTGGGAAAATGCGAGCAGACACTCAGCTGGCTCCCAGCTGCAGGATAAAGCTTCCTGCTCATGGTTGGATTTGAAAACAGGTGCTGAAAATGCAAGGGAAAATTGTTGACACTGCCAATTTGCGGGGACATTTGATGAGGATTAAAAAAAAAATAATAATAATTGAAAAAATGCAGTGAAAAATAGTTCACATCTTTAAACACCTCTGTCCAGGATTCCCATCAAAATCCCTCTCTCCCAGAAAGCTGTGGGACTGGCTGCAAGCAGCAGTGTCTTGTTTCCTGGCCTGAGCAGTCTCCTCCTGGGCAAGGAGCACACAGCGCCAGGCAGCCCAGAGTCCCCATGCGTGCCTGGGCGGTGCTGCTGGCCACAGGCACCCTGCTCTAAAGCAGCTCTGAGCTCCCTTTGCTGTCCCCGACTGCTGGAGCTGTTAAGGAACCATTTCTGAGGCCAGCAGTGGGATCAGGTATGGCCAGGACACCTGGCAGGGGGCTGGGGGCTGAGCAGCTGCCAGAGCTCAGCCCTGTGGCACAGCCTCCTGCCCTTTCCCAGGCTCACATCTGAGGAGAAGGAGGAGAATTTCCTGCTTTACACTATCACTGCACCTTGGGGCAGGCCAGGGCTTGTGCCCCTGAGCAAGCAGGAATGGTTTACCCACCCCTCCCTCATCCTTAAACTGGAAGGAAACCCAGAGAGGGTCCAAGGCCAGTGTCAGCTGAGTACCTAGAACCTGCTGTGAGGAAATGGCTGTCCTGAGCAGGCTGGAAGGTGGAACAGAATTGAGGATGAATGAATCTTTAGAGGAGCTTGCTGTGGAGCAGGGGAGCAGCTTGCAGTCAGTGTGGGCTGGTTGTGGTGAAGCTCTTGGCTCATGCCCTGATCTCAGCCCACAGTCCTGCTCCAAGCCCTGGACTCCTCCCTTTCCTTTGTGTCTTGGGTTGCTGGGGGGGCCTGGCATGGCCCTGCTGTTCCTGTGGCAGGGGCTGCAGGAAAGGATTAGTAAGGGTGTGAGAACCACACACTGGCAGCTGGGCAAATCAGCTCAAGGAGAGGTGACATGCACAGCATGGTGATGCTTTCCTGTCACAATATTTCTGCTGTAAACAGAAAGCAGCTTCTCCCCCTCTGCCACCTGCTTCCAGACTGATGACCTTCTCAGCCAGAAGCTGTTGAACATGAAAAAATGACTTCTTTGACATGGTTGTATTTGTCTAGAAACAGAAATGTGCCTTATGTGATGAGTGGAAAATCAGCCCTGGAGTCCCCACCAGTGACCTGCATTTGTGTCACTGAGTAATGCTGGAGGAGGCTGCAGAGGGAGTGCAAAGCAGCATCTTCATCTCCTCCTCGATTTTTTTCTTTCAGTGCCAAAGACATGAAGCACCGTCTGGGCTTCTTGCTGCAGAAGTCAGACTCCTGTGACTACAGCTCTTCCCAGGGCAAGAAGGAGAAGATATCCTCAAGCCAGAGGTAAGAGCAGGTGTTGTTAGTTAATCCCAGACTGGCTGCAGCATGTTAGCCCTTCAGGAGCTGGACTGTGTTTCTGCTGCTGTTCCCAGTCCTTCCTGCACACCTGTGCTTGGATCCAGTGTGGAAATAGCTCCCAGGTCCTGTCAGTCCTGTCAGTCCTGTCAGCTGACTGTCAGCACACTTCAATTGCCACGAAGAATGCTGAGCTAGCCACTTCTGTGGTTCAGTAGGGATGAGCAGAGGGGAGGGTGTGTGCAGTGCTCTGCACAGGGGAATGACCATTCTGGACACACTGCAGAATCAGCACCCCTGCCTCTTTGAGCTGGGTTTGTGCAGTGCTCCACACAGCTGTAGGCACACACAGCAGCCTGACAGGGCATCCCTGCTCCCCCTGAGCTGCAAGGAGACAGTGTTCTCTCCAAAGAGGGCTCCAAAAGCCAGGGTTTGCCCCTGGAAGAGATGAACCCTGGGGTGTTCCAGTATGGTAGAGGGCATGGACGCAGGATGTGCTCCCCATGTGTTCCCACATTCCTCTCTTCCACAGAGCTACTGTTCCCCTGACAGGTTAAAGGAATCAGCCCTTTGGAGTTCACTGATGTGACCTGTAAGAGTGATTCTAGGTCTGTGCTCCAGCAAGAGATGCAGCCAGGCACAAAATAAATATGAATTCCACAGTCATTTTTCCAGGAAAATTCATTTCTAGCCCATGGCTGGTGATGAGGATTGCAAACCAAAATTTCTGTAGGTTAGATCTGGGATCCCTGGGGGTATCTGTAAAACAAGCTGATCTCTTATTTTCAGTCTCTTGTATGTGCTCTTACAACAATTAGGGAAAAAGATTTTCTAGTGGTGCTGAGAAACAAACCAAAATTGTCCTTTTGTACTCTCTTTAACTCAGCCCTGTGTTTCTCCCTCTGTCTCTCCTTAGGCTCAGCCAAGAGGAAGTCAGGAAATGGGCAGACTCCTTGGAAAATCTGATCCATCACGACAGTAAGTGCAGAGGGCTCTCACGCTGCCTGCAGAGCACTGTGCTGTGAGCAGGCTGGGAGGGGACAGGGGACATCACCTTGTGTCTCCTGGGGCACTCAGGAGCTCCTCAGACCCCTGGCAGGGCTGGGGAAGGGGCTCTTGCTCCCAGCTAAGGCAGGGGTCGATCCCAATGCAGCAGGAGAGTGGTTTTTTGCTGAGCTCTCTCTTTTGTGAAGGCAACTGGTTTGGCCCCTTGTGCAAGAGGAGGGCAGCTGGGACATGCAGTTAGGGGTGGGTTAACCCAGAACCAAAAAGTGGAGATATTATTTGCAGCTGAGCCCATGGGAGACTTTGTCTTCCCACCAGCTGTGGGCTGCACTGATGTCCTTGAGGTTTCCATCACATTGTTCCCATGGTCTGGGGCTCTGTGGAGCATGCTGGCTGTCTCCTCCAGGCCTCCTGGGAGCACACCAGTGGTTTGTGCTGCCCTGGCAGGAGCTCTGAAGGTCACAGAGGGGGAGCAGGCAGCTGGGGCCCCACGCGTGACATCCCCACGGGGTCAGCCTGAATTCCAGCACGCAGCAGCTGTCCCCACTGCCAGCCCAGGGCAGCTCCCTGGAAAGGAGAACCCACAACCACCGTGTGCTGCCATCCAGGGACCAACACCCTTACCTGACCTGGCTCTCCTCTGGACAATCCCTAGGAGGACTGGCTGCTTTCCGTGCTTTTCTCAAGTCTGAGTACAGTGAGGAAAACATCGAGTTCTGGGTCAGCTGCGAGGAGTACAAGAAAACCAAGTCACCAGCCAAGCTCAGCCCCAAGGCCAGGAAGATCTATGATGAGTTCATCTCAGTGCAGGCCACAAAAGAGGTACGTGGGCAAAGGCACCACCCTAAATTCTGTACCAGCAGCACAGGCAAGCAGAGGTCAGCAGTTTCACAGGAGGGGAAGGCTTCTGCTTCTCTGCTAGTTAGCAAGGATATGGTGGGGGTTTTATTGGTTTTATATTAAACTTGGATAGAGAGATGGAGTGTGGCCACTCCATGGGCACACCCAAACGGGAGAAGCCCAAGAGCACTGTGATTCCCAATGCTCCAGCTGCTCCCATGCAGTTTGAGTTTCCTGGCTGGCTGCATCCCAGAGGGATGTGTGCCAGTCTCCCCTGAGAGCTCTTCTGGCAGCAGGGATGCATTTGTATCCCTGGTATCAAATGGCCATTTCAGACACTTGTGTTAGGGAGACACTTGGATTTTCCCTTTCCTATGCCCCTTCTGGGACAGGCTCCTCTCACACTGTGCCTTTGGCCCACAGGTGAACTTGGATTCATGCACAAGGGAGAAGACAAGCCACAACATGCTGGAGCCCACACTGTCCTGCTTTGATGAGGCTCAGAGGAAAATATTCACCCTCATGGAGAAGGATTCTTACCGCCGCTTCCTCAAGTCCCCGTACTACCTGGACTTGGTCAGCCCGCCTGGTGCTGGCTGTGGGCCCGAAAACTGCAAAAGAAACCACACCCACAGCTTAGACTGCAACTCCAACATCATCTCTCAGTGTG
The DNA here is from genome assembly GCA_026413545.1 of Cichladusa arquata. Taxonomy (NCBI): domain Eukaryota; kingdom Metazoa; phylum Chordata; class Aves; order Passeriformes; family Muscicapidae; genus Cichladusa; species Cichladusa arquata. The sequence goes on along the minus strand of JAOTQP010000403.1, from coordinate 4,543,422 downwards.
CCTGAGCCTGCAGCACGGCGGGGCCGGGCTCAGAATACTCGGCAGCAAAAGCACCCATTGGCATGAAGCAACAGAGCTGTCTCCAGTAGCTGTCTAATGTCCCAGTCGTGTCCCATGTCATGCAACAGCCAGCATTTGTAACCCCATCCGGGCTCAGTGTGTGCAGCAAACCCTCCTCTGATGGGTCAGGGCAGGAGCTGGGGGCTGTGTCTGGCACAGGAGACGGGAGCAGGAGTGTCCAGCAGGAGCTGGGGGCTGTGTCCAGCAGGAGCTGGGGGCTGTGTCTGGCACAGGAGCTGGGGGCAGCAGTGTCCAGAAGTAACTGGGGGCAGCAGTGTCCAGCAGGAGCTGAGAGCAGTGTCCAGCAGGAGCTGAGAGCAGTGTCTGGCACAGGAGCTGGGGGCAGGAGTGTCCAGCAGGAGCTGGGGCTGTGTCCAGCAGGAGCTGAGAGCAGTGTCCAGCAGGAACTGGGGGCAGGAGCTGGGGGCAGGAGTGTCCAGCAGGAGCTGGGGGCTCTGTCCAGTAGGAGCTGGCTGTATGTGCCAGGGCTCTACCAGTCCTGTGAGCCCAGGAGCTGCTGTGCCAGCCCTGGCTCTGCCCATGGAGGGACCAGGCTGGCGAGGTCACCCTGTGACACCCAGCGAGGTGCAGGGCAGAGAGGAAGCCAAGGTTTGTGATCTCCCCTTTCCGATCTGCAGAGGTTTAGGTGAGAAGGGCTGGCTCTGCTCCTTAGCTGTCCACAGCTCCCCAATGTCCAGGCTGTCAGCAGTGTTTGCCCAGAGCTCAGGCTCTGCTGCATTGCAGTATCAGGCACAGAAGAGCTCCTGCTCTCTCCTGAAGGGAGACCAGAGCTTTTTGGACAGCCTCCCTCCATCACCACAGGCAGGGTGGCAAGGGAGCTGCTGCCTCTGTGGCACCACGCTCATGCTGGCCAAGGATCTTCCCTAGGGCTGTGCAGAGCTGTCACTTTGGGGGGATCGTTATTCCCTGTGTTATTAATTGTGACCTTCACACTCCCAGGTGAAATACTCCAGCAGAGCAGAACAGAAACTGTTCCTGCTGTCCTAGCCAGGTGTATATTCCATTTGGACTCAGCTTTGCCTGTCCTTGCTTGTAAGGAGCAGCTTGTCAGGGAACAGGACCACAGTATCTGAGGAGGAAAAGCCCTGCTTGGGAGTACTTGAAAACAGTGGAGTTTTCTGAGGTGTTATTTATGTATTTCAGTAGTAGCATGGCTCACTTTTCCAGAAGATGGGAGGAGGAATGTGTCTATCTCCTTACTGCTCCAGGGCTTTGCCAGAAGGCAAAGCTCACTTTTCAATAGCTGTGGTGAGACACAGCCTTTGCTGTGGGGTTTGGCACTCCCCTGCAGTGGGAAGCACGGGAGGCAGCTGCAGGATCCCTGCAGCTCCTCTCCTGCTGCAGCACCAGGTGTGTCACTGTCCCCAGCCTTGGGCTCTCCTCCACTGGGTGTTGCTGCTCTGGCCACTCTGCATCCCAGCCCAGACAACAGCTCTCACACTGGGGTTTTGGCGTGGCAGGAGGAGGCTGTGGCTCTCCAGGCCCATAGAGAAACTCCATTTTTAACACGTGCTTTATTTTGTATTTATTCAGTGTACTAACACCTATCACCATGCATGTTCAGCTAAGAGGTGGAGAGGCTTGCTAAAGCTCTGAACATAGCCAAGCATGTGGCTATGTTTTATTTCCCCCTGGTACTGGGAACTCTTGGTAACTATTGAAAAACTGTATCAATATTTAAATAATGATGAATGCAGTCTAAATAAAAATGTTTGTGTTACTCCCTTCTGAAATGTCATTATGTGAACAAAAGTACATGCACAGAGATCCAATTCCTTGGACAAGGCTGCTCTAAAAAGTTGTGTTACGAGTGGCTTCACTCAGAGATTGTTGTAAGTCACAGGAAGATGAAGCAACAGGAGTTATATCCTCCTGACACCTTCAGCTCCATAAGCCTGGGGGACATGGAGTTTTTATGGGTCTGTGCAAAGGGACAAAATGACCAATCCATTGAGACAGTAGCAGAAATACATGTTTATTACATGTTTAATACATGTGGATTATTGAGTGGTACATGAATATGGGTTAACACAACTCCTCGGTGCACACCAGCACCTCTCATCTTCCCCAGCCCCAGTGAATATCTCCAGTGGAAATCCCACGGAGAGCTCCAGCCTGAAAACCTGCAGCTCATGGGTGTGAGGAGCTGATGTGCCCTCCTGCCTTTGCTCCAGCCCTTGGCCACAGCGTGCAGCATCCTCCAGGCAGTGAGGGGAGCCTGGATGGGCTCTGGAACACCCTCACCACCAGGCTTTGGCAGTGCCCAGCCTCAGCACGCAGGGCAAGGCTCACCCTGTGCTTGATGAGGCTCCAGGTGGCTGAAGTCACCATAAAACACACAGCAAACCATGGCCTGGTGCTCCTCTGAGGGGTGCAGCTGCAGGGAGCCCTTTGCCTCGTGTGCCCATGGCAGGGAGTGGGTGCCAGGGGGGCATGGAGGCAGTGCCTGGTGCCCCATGCCCTGGCTGCACCTTGGGGAGCACCTGCCTGCCAGGATGGCACTCAGGGGCACAGGGTGATCCTGGAAGATGTGTTTGCTCAGCTGGATGGCCAATGTTTCCCTCCAGAGGGTCTGGGACCATGCAGAACCCCCACACACTGCTGCCTGTGATGGACCCCAAGCAGCACACCCAGACACTCTGCTTTTTGGCTCTCTGACCCTCGGGGGAGGGAGATGCCCATGTCACATATATATATATGTATGTGTGTGTGTATATATATGAATAGAGGAGTACAGATGTACACGTTGTGTTTATATATTGCTGTGTATGCCAGGTTTCACGAGAGCTAGAGTGATAAAATGCATGAAGTATCTCCTATGATGGTTGAATATGATGGTTGGCATCAGCCCAGTAGTAAATGCCTCTGGGCCTGTGGAAAGCTGGGCCATGGGCTTGGTACAGGTGTTGTCACCTTTCTGGGCAAGCCTGCTGGAGTAATTAGCCAAATGACCCTTCTACACAAACACAACTTCCCTAGAGCTCCATTTTCTGGCCACCCAGCAGGTCACTGGCAGCCCCCAAAGTAGACTTCCAGCACTTTAGCAGAAATTGAGCCAGGGAGGGATTGCCAACAGAGCTGTTTCATCTCTCCTGAATCCAGCCTGCTCCTTTCTTTCCAGCACATACATACCTAGGCACCTTCTCCCTGACCCACTGCTGCAGCAGGGACATCCCAGGGTTTGATGGTTTGTGGCAAGAGCCTCCAGCAGCATCCCCACCTCATGGCTTTGGTGGTGGCAGCATTTAACTGAAACATGTGGGGCAACCTGGAAACAGCTGCCAGGGAATGAAATAGAAATGGAAGGTCCAGGTCTTTCTGCAGGGAAGCCTGTTTGGTTTTGCATTTCTGAGTCACGCTGCAAATGAGGAGCTTGAACATGCTGAACCCACTTTATGGAAAGGTTGGGAGGGTGCAGAGAGTGTGTGCAGGCAGAGGTGGGGAGCACCCTGCAGCAGAGGGGCTGGCCAAGCCCCCATCCCACACCCAGCCCTGCTTCTGCCTCCCCCTTATTGCCCACCCGGATGGGGGCACCCACAGGGGCTCCTGTGCCCTTTTGATGGGACCCTCCTGCAGCTCCCCTGGGCTCTTTAGGGTCACCCAAGCCACCCTCTGCACTCACCCCAGGGGAATGCCTGCGAGCATCACCCCTGCTGCTCCAGCACCGACTTTCCCAGGCCTTTTGCTCCAGAGCTTAAAAAAAGAGTCACATTTGTGACTGTCTCCATCCTTGCCCTGCCTCCCCGCTCCTCCCTGGAAAACAGAGCCCATTTCCTGCAGCTCGGGATGTATTTTTCTTCATTGCCATAGTGACAATGTGTAAATATTTGGGGCTGGTGGGGTTTTGATCAGACTTTGCAAGTCTTGAAGAGGCTGGCAAATGCGCTGTTTACGTTATTGCATTTTGCACGGAGTGCCATGACCTGCAGAGAGGCTGAGCAGCCCAGGGAAGGGGGCTGCTCTGGGATGCCTGTGGGCAGCAGGGCCATGGATGTTTGCTGGCACCTGTCAGGTTGAAGCTGAAGCAGCTCTTGGCAAGCCATGACCCTGGGGATGAGGCAGGAAACCAACACGGGGATGAACCATCCAGGGGTTTATCACATTTCCCTCAGGGCTGAAATGAGACCCTGGGGGCTGCTGGTCATGTATGGCCTTGCCCTGTCCTCAGGTGTGATTTATTCTGTTAGCAGAGGGCTGGCTTTGAACCATTAGAAAGCAGCTGGTCCTCTTTAGAGACAGCCTATGGAAGCACATGGCCTGGGCAGATAGAGAGAGAGGTGCAGACTACACAAACCCAGCAGGGTCTCATCTCTGGTTTAGAAGCCAGGGGGTTATTTTTCATGTTTCCAATGGTGGACTTGAGTTTGCATTTGGTTTTTTGGGTTTGGTTTGGATTTTTCAGGCTGGATCTGAACAGCTGGAATTTCAGCTTTCATTTTCCTCCCTGCTGTGCTGGACACCCCTGTGTTGGGTTTGTGCAGAAGTTTTGCTTTGGCATGCCTGCTGCAGAGAGAGAAGAAGCTGAAACAAGAGAGCCCTGCACAGCCCCAGAGTTGCCATCCCAGCACCCCAGCAGGGCTGTGCACAGGATGGGGCACAGGATGTGCCCTGGGGGCTCAGGGTACCGTGCAAAGGCTGCAGTGAGCAGGAGGTCTGGGGTGCTGCACAGTCCTGGTGTTTTGGACCAGCAGGTCTCATTTTATCCTCTTGTTTTGTATGTGGAGTGAAGCAGGCAGGCTGAGTCTGAGTGGAGCTGTGGGGAGGAGCTGCCAGGCTCGCTCTGCCCAGCCCTGGTGCCAGCCAGGGGTGCCTGGCTGTGCCGTACAGCGGTCCCTGCCATCCTGGTCACAGTGCCATCCTCGCTGTACGTGTCCCTGCTGTCCCTGCCGTGTCCCTGCCGGCTGCCCCTGGGCCTGGCAGCTGCTCTCAGAGGGAAGGTGATGCCAATCAGGCAGTGGATGTGTCTCACCTCACCCTGGCCAGGGAGGGGAGCCCCTGCAGGGTACCTGTGCAGTGTCAGCAGCACCCGGGGGAGTTGGGAGAGGGAGCGAGCCTGGGCCAAACCAGCAATGTGGGGAACACTGGGAGAGGAATTGTCACGTTCTAGGGAGTCCCAAGAAGGCAAAGTCAGCACCTCAGAGCCTCCAGCTAATGCCAAGCTCCACAGCACCAGGGATGTGTCAGCTGGCCATGTGGCTCCTGGCCACACCTCACCTTCTAGGTCCCAGCACCAGGGATGTGTCAGCTGGCCATGTGGCTCCTGGCCACACCTCACCTTCTGGGTCCCAGCTCCAGGGAGTTTCTGCAAATTGGTCTTTTGTGGGAGAGGAAAAAAGGTGGGAAAAGAGGAAACACCAGGACATCTGACAATCCAAAGCACGGGGGGAGGGGTTTAGCAGCACCCCTGGGTGCTCTTCCAGGGAGGAATGAAGAAAGCAAAGCAGCTGCAGGAGAAGGGGCAGGTGTTCAGACAGAAGCAGCAGGGGCGCCTGGCACAGCCCTGCTGCACTGCTACTTGATTAACTCGTGATAAAACTCCGACCGCACAAATCTGGGCAGGGAGTCTTTCTCCATCAGGGCAAAGATCCTCTTCTGGGCCATGTCAAAGCTGGTTGGGGAAGGCTCCACCAGGTTCTTCATGGTCACAGCCTTGGTGAAGTGGTCGATGTTCACCTGCCACAAGAGTGTGAGTGGGATGGGAGCCTGCCTTTGCAGGGCTGGGTGATGTCCCCCTCGCCTGCTCCATCCCACCAACGAGCACACAGAGAGTGAGGGCAGGGATGAAGCAGGTTCATCCCTCTGGAAGGATTATTGGTGGCAAAGCTGTCAGGATGAGCTCTGTCCTGCTGCAAAGCTAGCTTGGGGAGGAAGAGCACTGTACATGGTCATCCCTTGTGATTGGTGTCATGCCTCTGTAGGGATGGGGGTGTCAGCAGAAGCTGACATGCAAACAGGGGCTGCAGGGCTGTGAAGGATGGGAGTGCAGCAAGTGGGGATGGGGCTGCCCCTTGCCAAGGACACAGCCCTTGAGCCCCTGAGATGCCCTGCAGCCATGGCTCTGCTTTGGGATGGAGGTGACAGGGAGCAGCCTCATCCCTCCCAGAACCATCTCCTGCCCCCGTGGCCACTGACCTCTTTGGGTGCCTCAGTCTGGATGAACTCCTCGTAGATCTTTTTGGCCTTCTCTGCCATCTTCACGGGGGACTTGGTTTTCTTGTAGTCCTCGCAGGCCACCCAGAACTCGGCGTTCTCCTCGCTGAACTCGGAGCGCAGGAAGCTGCGGAAGCTGGCCAGCCCATCTGGGGGCCAGGGAGGTGAGCCCTGGCTGAGCACTGCCAAGGGGGGCCAAGCCCCCCCTGAGCACCCCAGGGATGTGGAAAGAGCCACAGGGGGATGTGAACTTACAGGGGTTTTGCAGGAGCTTCTCCAAGGAATCGCGCCACTGCAGAGCCTCCTCCGGAGACGGCCTGGGGAGAGGAGAGAAAGCCCAGGTGATCCGTGGTGACCTCACAGCCTCCAGGTTTTTAAATAATTCCTTTAAAAACGGGCTGGGGGAACGGAGTGACAAGTTGCAGAGACTTTCAGAGCGGAGGAGGTGGTCTGGGGATGGAATGGGGGTGCTGCTGCACCACAGCACAGGTGCCCTTCTCCGGGGGAGAGCAGGGAGCAGGGAGGGTGAGGATGGACTGGGGGGGGCTTGGTGGCAACAGGGGCAGAGGTGGACTGTGGGTGGACCTTGGGCAGTGTGGGAGTGGCACTCCCTTGTGC
>JAOTQP010000403.1:4516913-4535592 GCA_026413545.1 Cichladusa arquata | reverse complement strand
CTCGGGGAGTTGGACCGAGCTGCCCTGGGCTCCCAGCTCCTTCCCTGCCAGCGCTGGCTGGAGGGCAGGGGAAGCCTCCCTACTCAGCACTGAGTGTTGGCCTGGCTGTGGACTTTCTCCACTCCCTGCAGGCAGTGCTGCACTCTCTTGTTTTGCTGCTGCAGGGACACACACAGAGGTGAAACCCCCTGGCTGAGCAGAGCATCCCTGGGAGCGGGGAGGGAGAATGGGCAGGACAGCCTGTCCTGCTCCTGGGGCCCAGGAGCTCCCATGGTGGGTCTGCAGGTGCTGGTGCGCAGCCATGTCAGGCTGCCCAGGTGGCTCCAGCAGGGAGAGGAGAGAGGCAGGAATGCCAAGCTTCTCAGGGTAGGTACCAGCCCTCACTTGTCACCAAACCATCAGCAGTAGGCACCATGACAGGGGGTTTTTTTCCTTCACTTTGTGGACCTTGAGTTGTGTTTGCACTTCTATCAAGGATCAAAGCCCTCCCTGCCCCCCTATCCCTGTCAGGTGACTTCTCACCCCAGTGAGGAGGAGCATCACTGCAGCAAGCTAACACAATCCAGATTTCCTGGAAACCACCAAATTCACTTTCCCATTATCTGAGCGTCCCTGGGATGATATTGACTGTGAGTGAGATGCTGACAGGTGAGTGATGCCAGGGCTGCACGGTGATGCAGTGGAGGAGAAAACAAACAGCTCCTCCAGACAGCGGGGATGGAGATGCTCTCTGGCTTTCTGCAGAGATGGCTAATGGAGACAAATGTGTCTCTGTCAGAGGCATCTGGGGCTCAGCAGCAGTGGAGTGAGAACCACACAACCCACCAGGCTCTGCTGGCCCTCCTCGGCATGGGCAGCTCTGGACTGGCAGGCAAAATAATTCATGTTAAATGTGCTTCAAATAGTGTTGGTAAGCCAGTATTATACACCAGATGTATTATACACCAGCTCAGTGCTGGAGAGCAGTGGTCAAGCCAAAGGCTGTGGGGTGAGAAGGTCCCATCCCCACGAAGCTGCCCCGAGCCAGGCATCATGCTGCGAGGCTGTGCACCCAGCTCAGGGACACGCTGCCACCCCAAAGCTGCAAAGGCTGGCACCTCTGGGCTGAGGCAGGTGACTCAGAGAAGCCCAAGTGCCATATGCCTCTGGGAAAACCTTTATCGAATAACATGAAATCTCATCAAAAGTAAATTGAGTTTCCATGGGAAATCGAGTTTCCATAGAGCTGTATTGCCTGACATGTCTCATGCTGCCCTGGCACAACTTCCTGAGCCTGCACCTAGCAGGCAGCTCACGAGGGGCATGCCACGTAGAGCCTGCTGTGCCATCCCAAAAGGGCTTGTACCCACCCCAGTGGCTGGGCACAGGTACCTCTGCAGCCCAGCCCAGTGCAGCACTCACTTCTGGGCCTTGGGTGGCTTCTCTGGCTTCTCAGGGTACGGGATGATGAAGTCAATGGTCGAGTCAGGCTTCTGGAGCAGCGTGCCCAGCTTCGTCTTGATCTCCTTGGCCCTGCAGCAGGGGAGGGGCAGACACAGGTCAGAGGAATGGGGCAGTGGGACACTCACAGCCCCTGCCCTGCCCCCACTGTAATTAACCCCAGATGGGCAGATGGGCCCTGGTGCTGTAAAGGCTGTGCCTGTGTCTCTGAACAGGCGCTGCGCATTAGCGGCAGCTCTTGATCTGCATGTGCTCGCTCTGTCCCAGCTGTGGCCAGGATAATTGCATCAGCAGGGCTGTCAGGCTGCTCTGGGGCTGAGCTGGGGACCTGTGTGCAGCTTGGAGAAGGGCTGGTGAGGAGCTGAAGGAGCTGCCTTTGGAGAAGAGGCTGTGGGGATGCTGTGCTGGGGGTACACGCCCCACGGTGCCAACCCACGCTGTGCCACCAGCCCCACACTGCTGACAGCACTCAGAGCCCTTATACAGATATGTGGCATGTTTATCAGCAATATATAAGCCTTATATTTGCAATGGGAAGGGTCCTGTAAACAGGCACCTCCTGGGCAGTGAGGGGAAAAAGGCTTCAGGAGCTGCAGACTGCCAAAGGCTCACTGCCACTTCCATTGCACCAAGGCCACGTTCCGGACCTGCATCTGGAGGGTGCAGAGAAAACAGAGGGTCCTGGAGCTTGGCAGCAGGCCCAGCTGTCTCCCAAAATGTTCCTTTTCATGCAATACAAGTAGTGATTAGGTGCTGAGCATCTGAAACTGCTGCAGCTCAGGGGTGGCAGCAAGACCAAGCTGTTTTGCAGGGAACACTCAGGTGTGCTGCATGAGGCTGACGAGCTAAAGGGGTGAAAACAGACCCCTCCCCAGTCCCCATCTTTGCAGAGCAGGGCTTTTCCCTGGCACAGCAGCATTTTGTGGTTTTCAGGCCATCTTGCTGGCACAGGAGGTGAAGGAGAGGGGACAGACTGATCCTCACAGGCTGACTGGGCTGAGCTTTCAGCATGGCTGGCAAAGCCAGGCTGCAGCTCCCTGTCTTCAGGGCTCCCTACAATTTTCCTCTCTGCTGTTTATTTTCACAAGCCCTCTGTGGATGATTGCTCCACTGCTATGTCTGCTATTCCATTTCAATTCCTTTGATTTTTTTTCCCTCCTTGTAAAAGTCTCTCTGTGTTTTGGTTTCCACCCGCCAGTCCCCATGGGTGACATTTGGAGACCTGGCACGGGGGTGTCTGCTCTGCTCTGCTCCCTGCCAGCTGCCCCCATTTCTGCTGCAGAAACCTGCCCTTGAGCAGCACCCCCTGCATGCAGGACCAGGCAGAGAGAGCAGCCCAGCCTGGGGCTGCAGGGACCCCCCAGAAACACAGCTGTTGTCACAGACAAGGTCAGCAGCTACAGGGACACTTTCCATTGCCAGTGCTTCTGGGAAAACCTGGACCTTGGAAAGCTCAGGAAAAGGGGGACAAGGTCGCCACGCTCCCACACTGAGGTGTCTGGGACAGGGGTGCTGCCCTTCATCCTGCTGTGAATAAATAAGTAAAATGCAGACAAGTGCTCTTGATGTCCTGGGGCTGGCTCTCTGGCAAGGCTCAGTTTCTCCTTGGCAACTCGCTGGCCAGCACTGCTGTACTGGGACTGCCTGGCATGGCCCTGACCCATGGGGATGGCACGGGGAGCAGGAGAAGGGTGCAGGTGAAGGAGGGCAGGTGAAAGGGATAGAGGAAGGGGCATGTGAAGAGGGCAGCCCCCTTGGCACCAAAGCAGTGGGTGGGTGCAGAAGGTGCTGCAGGAAAGCTGAGAGGACAGGCTGGCCCCTCCCTTGGCTCTGCTTTCCCACACATCTGTGCCTGTGGCAACAGATTTCTGCAGGTGGGGGACACAGGCTCAGGAGCATCTCTCAGGAGGGGCTGAGCAGAAATACTGAGTGTCACCTTGTCCATCTGCCAGCACTTGGGAGGGAGGAGTGGGGATGTTGCCACGGCCAGACCCTGCCAGTGCCAGGTGCTGTGCAGCAAGGACAGTCCCTTCCAAGCCACTGGACCATGTGGCACATCAGGGGATCTAATCCAGCAGGAGCAGGGGGGAAGAGCAAGGGGAATGGGGGGCTGCCCCCTTGGGAGGAAGGACAGTGGATCCCAGGAGTTCCTGAGCAGGCAGAGGGATAACACCAGCTGTGCTGGCAGCAGGGGCACTGAGAGCCAAACTGAGCCCACGCTGGCCCAAGGAGCTGAGGAGAGAAGACCAGGACTCTGCTGCTGTCAGAGCAGCACTGGGGACCCCTGTCCTGGTATGGATGAGGCAAACACCCTCACAAAGTCTGGATGCAATTGATGGTGGCTTCATGCAACAAGTGCTCAGACCTGGCTCAAAACCTTGCTCTCTGATTCCCATCCTCTGACGATGACTTATGGCCAAGCCAGGCTCAAAAGGCACTGAGGGCCTCAGCAGCCCCATCCTGCCCTACCCCACAGTGGTGCCAAGGGACCCCCAGCAGCTGCCCACCCTGCTGGAGCCCTGCAGGTGTTGAGAGTCTCCCCCCTGCACCAGAGCGATTCCCTGGCAGTGACAGGGGATTCACAACATCTGCAGAGACAGCAGAGATAAGGAAGGCTGTTAAAAGGAATCGAGGAAGGACAGGAGTGGGCTGAAAGCCTGCAGGCTGAGGGAGGGAAGGGCTATTTAAAGACACCATCCTGGCATCCTCCAGCAGATGGATTACAAGCTTTCAAGCAAGGCTTCAGGGAAGGCTAAACAGCAGGGGGAAAAAGGCAGCTATAAACAAAAAAAAGGCATCTTTAAAAAAAAAACCCAGCTGTGGCTGAGTGAGAAAAAGCAAGAGGACTGTAAATGGTGGAAGGTTAACTGTGAGAACATGTGGGAGCAAGCCAAGAAAAAGTCTGAGAAATAGCTTCCAAGAAGCATTAATAGAAAATATGGGCTCTGTCAAACATATCGAGAGCAAGAAGGGCTGCTGAGGAGGGCCAGCAGAGACTCCAGCTTTAAAAACAAAACAAAAATAGAAGCTCAAGGGAGTTTAAAGCCATAGCTGAAAGCTAAAGGTGATGCTGTGCCTGAGGGCAGGCAGGGAGGTGCCAGAGGAAATGCCCCTTCACATGCAGGAGCCTCCAGAGGGGATTTGAGGAGCCATAAAGCCACAAGAGCGATGCTGTGTGGGCACGTCAGGGCAGCCGTGTCAGACCCGTGCTGGACACATGGACAAATATGGACTATTGGAGAGCAGTCAAGGCTCCTCTGGCCCTAGGAAGAGATTCCTTCCAACCTCTCATCCCTCTCTGAGGAGGCAGCAGACACGTGCTGTGGGGAGAGCCGGGGACAGCAGCCCCTGGGGCCGCAGGGCACCTGGGATGGGCTCTGCAGGGGAAGGAAGGTGAGTCCATGGATGGCAGTGTGGGAAGGGAGCACACACCTCTGGGATGGGGGATGCTGGGCTGCTCAGTGTCACCAGCCCTGGGGGAAGGGGTCAGGGCCAAGCACAGATCCTGCAGTCCCTGGTACAGCACTGGGGACGAGCTGTGCAGAGCTGCATGAGGAAGAGAAAGCCTCGGAGAGCAGCACAAGGTGATGCACAGGGGGAAAATGCAGCCCTGACTGCACGTCAAAGTGTGAGCAAAGCCTTCAAGGGTGAGGATTTGAGGGCACAGCAGATGGAAACATCAGCATAGCAGCAGCGGGGGAAAATCTTTATTAAGAAAATTTGCTGTTAAAAAGTGTCAGAAGAGTGACAACAAGGGAGATAGCAGAGCAGAAACATGCAGATCATCCACAACTGGAAGAGAACTCTTGGCTGCCCATGGCACAGAGAACTGCAGGGAAGCAGGCAAGGTCAGCATGGATTCATGAGAGGGCTGAAAGACAAGTTTCCAACAACAAAACCATCACAGGTGTGCCCCTGTTTGTGCCTGTGATGAGGATTTGCCTTTTGGGCAAGCAGCATCAGCCCCCAGCGGCACAACTTCAGCTGGAGTTTCTCTGGAGCTCCCTCAGGGCAGTGAATTTCCCACTGCCACTCTCATCCAAAAACCAGTGCTAAGGCTTTTGCAGGTGTAAGGGAGCCCACACTGAGGGGTTCACTTGAGTCTTTTCCTGAGTTTCCTCCTTCAGTGCAGCACGGAGTGCCCTGCTGCAGCAGTGAGGCCTCAGGTGCTTTCACCTCTGCTTCTCAGTGCACCCCTCCAAAGCCTGTGGGAGCAGAGGACAGGACAGGGTCCAAGCAGCATGGAAATGGCCAGGGGCTGCAGCCTGCCTGGGCTCCCCAGGAGCCTCTGCCACCACCAGGTGCAGGTTTTGGGGTGAGCACCAGGGTGGATAGGGATGGAGGTGAGGATGGGTGCCACAAGGTGGGGAGAGCTGATGCTCTGACCAGGGCTGAGCCTCACAAGAGGGGCCAGCTCTGGCTATTCCATGTGTGAGCAACACCTGGGCAGTTAGAAGAGGATTCTGAGGCACTTTGGAGACAGGGCTGTTTTCACCTCAGAAAGGCAAAACCTCTGTCCTGATTTTTTTCCTCCTCTCCTCCTCCGTGCTTTGTGGAAGTTAAGGTCTGGGGATGTGCTGGATTTGGAGCAGCCCAAGCTCACCCAGCAGCAGGGTGAGTTTGAGCCCCAGGGCAGAGTTTGGGAATCAGCACCCATTCCATCAAGGATCTCGCAGCACCCACTGAGCCACCTCCAGCGAGCTCCCCTTCCCTCCCCGTTCAGCGCTGCACAATCCCGGTAAGAGATGCCCATGACGGGGATGTGCTGCAGGACGAGCCCTTGTGCCCCCCTGTGCCCCCAGCCCCGGCAGAGCCCCGCGGGCAGGCAGCCCTGGCATCCCGCACACCCCGGCCGCTCTCACCTCTCCAGGCACGAGTGGGGCAGCGCTGCTAATCCCTTGCACATCTTGGCAGGCTGTGCTTTCCTCGGCCCTGAGAAGGGTGTGAGTGATGGCTGGAGCGGGCAGCAGGGCTCGGTCTGCAGCCCAGCCGCCTCCCCCGTTCCTATATAGCGCCGGAGCTGGAGCCCCGCCAGCCCCGTGTCCAATGCCGGCTGCTGCAGCTGGCCCCGGCCCCGCCGGCTTCTGGAGTTTGTTTTCTTCTCTCTCCGAGCTCACACGGGGGGAAGAAAAATGTGGATTTTCTGGGGTGAGGTCAGGTAATCAAATTGGAAGGCCCAAGGCGATGTTTAGGGGGCTTCAGGAAGCCCACAGCGTTTCTTTTAATGGTGCATCAGGCTCCAGGTCAGTGTTTAGAAGAGCCAGGTAGAAATGCTTCATTCAAGTGAGATTTTCCCAGTGAAAAATAGAACTTTCAGAAAAATTAAAGTGCTTAGAAGTCTAGCTGTTGATTTCAAGGCTGTGGCTAATGCCAAAATACCCACTGCTTCAACAGTGATGGTGGCTAACAGAGACTTTTGTTTCAGACCTTGGCTCCTGGGTGAAATGTGCATTTCTGTTCTTTGTTTAACATTGGGAGCTGAGAATAGGGACTCTGCTCCCAACCTGGCTGTCCACACCCAGGTGCTCTAACAACCATCATTTCCCTGGGTAAAAGCCAGGGTTACATTTAAGCTCAGCCCTTGGTCCTCGTTCCCTTGTGCTGTGCCAGAGCTGTACCTGGCTGGATTTGGGGCCTGCTGTGGGATTATGCAGCAAGACACTGTCTTGTGTTCAGGCATCTGAGTGCAGTAAGTGAAAGCTGGAAGTCTGCTGGAAACTGTGCCTCCCTGGAGAGCTGGGGCTGGCTTTGTACTGGTTTGTAGTGGAAACTGAATGAAAAAAGTACAGCTGACAATTTCAGATAACAGTGGCTCAGATAACAATGGCTTGGGCCGATCAGAGCCCCCAGGATGCACTCAGGCAAGGGGTCAGAGCTGGGGTCTGCTGGGCTGCCCTTCCCTCTGCTGGCATGGAGGTGCCCCCCAGCCTCCCTTGTGTCTCACAGAGCAGGAAAGGGAAAAGCAGCAGCCTTCCCCAGAGGAGGATGGAGGTCCTTTACTCCTCCAGGCTGTTCTCATTCTGCCCTGCTCCCAGAGGACTCAGGAGGAGCCTGGAGGTGACTCACCCCAATCAGGGGTAGCACAGTGGCCCCATCTCCCAGCTGGGGTGCAGCCCCTGCTCTCTGAAGGATCACAGCCTTGCAAACTGCACCTTTGCTGGGCTGTGCCAGTGCTCTTGGGGCCAGAGGGTCCATCAGGGCCATGCATTTGCAAGCAGGGATGTCACCAGGATGTCACTGAGTGCCCGCTCAGTGCCTGCCAGCTCACAGGCTGCTTTGAAGAGCTGCTGTGGAGCGTGGTGCTGTTGGCAGGAGGCTTTGCCCGCTGCTCAGGCAGCCCCTGGCTCGGAGGGAAGGTGCTGGCAGCATGGGACAGTGGCGGCCACAGCTCGGGGCTGAGAGTGACACCTCCTGGGGAACCCCTCTGCTGATTCCTTGGGAATGCAGCTATCCTTTCATCGTGGAGCTTCTGTAACAGTCAGCAGCAGATCCCAGCAGAGGGAGGGTCTGTGGGACCAGGTGGTTTGTGAGAATGCTCAGCAGGCTCTGAGCGCCCTGCCCTGCTCTCCCCCAGCTGCAGCCAGGGCTGTGCGCCCTTGGAGAGAGCAGAGAGCATGCCAAGGACACGGCTCCATCCCTGCACAGCTCCTGCTGCTCTGGAGCAGTGCCCATGGGACCCCCTGCAGGATCTGGGTCTGTTCCCTGCGGACTTTCGTCTCCTTCACCTCTTCCAGCCCAAGGTGGGCAAAGCCCCTCTGCTGTAATTCAGTGACCAATGATCCAAAATCTCTTCCAGAGCTCGGGGGTGGGGGTTTAAGGACTGCACAGAGCAAACTGGGGAACTGAGGTCCAAAGTGTGTGAGGAAACTCCGTGTGGGAGGGTAATAAGGATGCTGTACTGTGTGCTGGGATTGCAGCTGTGCATTTTAAGACGGATTAATCAAAAATGCTGAAAAAGAAACTGTCACCACCGAGCAGAAATAAGGGTTACACAGAAATAGCTTGTGTTCTCCACAGACCTTTGTCCAGCAAGAAATGTTTGTTTTGTGTGCTTCAAGGCTTTGGAGTGCTAAGAAAATATTTCCAATAAGAAACTACACAGACCTTCCTTGTCTTCCCACGACAGCATAATTTCTTTGAGAGCCCTTCTGGGAGAGCTTTTGGAGATCTGAGAGCACTCTGAGGAGCAGATTGTCTTGTGTACACAATGGCTGGTTTCCTCCAAGAGGGCTCCAGGCTTGTGCTTTGCAGCTGCCCCCTCAAAAGCCGCATGGAATCTCCCATTACACCCGATTTATCCCGGGCCCTGTTATTTCCAGCCTTTATTATCCTTTCTAGCAACGTGCCTTTTATAGAAGGCAGCCTAGCTGCTTTGCAGCTTCCTGGTTCCCACTGGAACTTTTTAAGAACTAGCATCATATTTAACAATGTTGACCTTCTGGTAAAGGGATCGCTGCAATTCTCACCCAGGAGAGTATTTGGCCATTCATCTGAGTGCTCCTTCTGGCAGACTTTTAACCACGTGTTCTAAAAATGGGGTTAAAAATATTTTCTTTATTCCCCGCCCACCATGCTTTGCGACAGTCATGCAAATGTGGGTCCCCTAAGGAATGATGGTAGTGTGAGCTCCCTAATAGCAAAGGGTAATGCAAGGAACTCACTGAGGCTTTCTGTGATGGCTCATTCCTTCCTAGGGAGCCTGATCACATCCTGTCCTTGAGCCTCCCTAGAGAATTTTCTGCTTCTCACATAGTTATAATTCATGTTTATGCCTTTAGGATGGTTTCCTCACATCTGTGGCTTGCCTTTCACCTGTAACTTTCCAGAGCTTGAATTATTTTTTTTAATTCTCTCATCTCAATTTTCACTTCTTTTAACATCTTACCACTTCGGGTGTTCATTTCCCTTGTACAAGCACAGGTCCTTTGAAAAAAACCTCTTTGAGCCTTGAGCATTGTAACCCAGTGCTGCAGGTGACCAGCCTTTGTGCTCCTCATACTTGTGTGACGCCGACCAACCCGTCCTAATTCCCTTTGTGCATTCAATACCATTCTGAAAGTGTTGTTTTGCTCTCACTGGGACAGTCTTTATCAGTAGCTGTGGCTCTGTGGCCCCAGCTCACAAGCGGCTGAGGAGCTGTCTAGGTGCAGGCCTTACACTATCCCCCTGCCTCCAACACCCTCCTGAGGCCCAACCCAGCGATGGAAATGCTCGTGTAGAAGGAGGAGATGACATCTAGGCTCCCTCCATTTGCCACATCCAAGTCACTGACACAGGAGCCGTGGGGGAGGTCAGAGAAAATCCTGGAAAGCAGCGTTACCCGGAGCACTGGGACTCTGGCCAGCAGGGAATTCGGGAGTCACGTATGTTCTGCATCCCATCTGAGGAGCCACCGAGTTCCTCGACCCCGAGCACAAGGCCTGAGAACAGCAGGGGCCGTGCCTGGGACATTGCACTGCTCCTGCTGCCTGCTCCACGCCCACGGGAGGAGCCTGCTCCCCTTCTGGCACCTGGGCAGGAGCACGCCCCCTCCAAGGTGTGCACAGGGCTGGCCTCAACCTTTGCACATGCACAGCACTCCTGGGAACACAGAGCTGGTCTCAGGCTCACTTGTGCCTGGAAGGAAAGCAGAGGGACAGTCGTTTGCCAGTCCATGCAAGTATGTGCACAGCATTTTTGTGACTGCAGGCACTGAGTGGCAGCCCAGGTGTAAACAGCAGCCTCCATAGAGCAGTCCATCTGCACCTGAGCAGATGAGGCCAGGAGTGTCTGCTGCAGGCACAGCCACCACTCCTGGTGCCTCAGCAGCTGTTGCTGTTGTAGCATCCAGGAGCTCTGCTATCCAAGCAGCACTGGTGCCACCATGTGCTCTGTGAAGTGTAGCCTCCACACAGGCAGCTGTGCCTGTCTCTGCTCTCCTGTGCCTGTCGCCTGCCTGTAAGCACTCCCTGAAGTGACACTATCTGAGCACACGAGGCTGAGGCTGGGTTGCTGGTGTGTGGGTGACAGACATTATTTCAAAACAAAGCCTGCACAACCGGATCAGTCACAGAGTTTTATTCAAGGCCTGGATTACATCGTCTTTACCTGCATTTGTGTCATGGATCCAGGCAGCAGGGCATTGTTTATCCTCACCCAGCAGCCAGCACCTGCATTTTTGATCCCCTGACAGAATCAGCCACTGTGCAAAGCAGTGGATGCAGCTCTGGCTCCACGCCAGCCGTGCCAGCACCCCACACCTCTCCCGTGCGTGCGTCCAGCCTCAGCCCCAAGAGCACTGAACGGTGACCCAGGCTCCTGCCTGCCATCCCTCTGCTCTACGTGCCCTGCTGTGGCACTGCCTTCCCCAGCTCATGGATGGCCCTGTTCTCCAGCACCTCCACCTTCCCCTCGCCTGGCTGCAGCACACAGGCCACCATAGCCCTGGCCACCGTGTCCACGGGCACTGAGTAAGCGGTGGGGAACACCCGAGCCACAGCGCCCAGGAACTGCTGGGCTATCCACTCCGTGGGCCGGGACTCCTGGCGCTTGCACAGCAGCACCCTGCAGACACAGGAGGGGAGGGGGGTCAGCCTCAAACAGTCCTGGGGGAGGCTAGAGACTGAGCTCTCCAGCTGCACCAAGTCCCCTGAACTGACACGGGCTTTGGGGCTTTGGCAGGGTCACAGAACGTGACAGAGCTGAGCCCTTGGACACTAAACTCCTTTCCCCATTGTGCTGACAAAAGCACAATTCCAGCTCTCCTAGGCAGCAAGAGCACAATACAGCTGAAAGGACCCAGGTGAGTGTTTCCTCTGCATAAAGTCAAGGTCCATCTGGAGATAAGCTCTGACCTATGTGCCTCAACCTGTGCTCTCAGCTCAAGGCTCCTCTCCTTGCATGGCACACGGCACTAGCATTGGGATGGGCCATAGGAAACTGCAGAGCCTGCTCCCTGCAGCACTGGGAAGCAGTCTGATCATCCACGAGCTGCATTTGCAGCTGCTGCCATTCTCCACTTCCCTCCCCAGCTCTGTGTTCGTGTATCCTTTCTCTTCCTCCATCTCCCAGTGAAGCACCTCCCTGCTGCCCTGGCAACCCTCCACCCTGTGCCCTCCCTCCTCCACCACTACTCACGCTGGCCGGAGAATGGTACAGCGATCAAAACCAACAGCCTGGACCAGGTTTTCCACTTCTCCCTGTCAGAGCAGCCAGGCAGGATGAAAGGAGACAAGGATGACTGCAAGCACCATCCCTGCCACCCCGTGAACGGGCAGGAAAGAGCTGCTGAGCCAAGGGCAGGATGGCACAAACGCCGATGCGAGGCTGGAGCAGGCCAGGCAGGGATCAGCTCTCAGGCCAGGCAGCGGGGCAGGGCTCGTGGTGGACACGAGTGCAGGGCAGCAGCGCGCCCTTGCAACCACCAGCTAAACTGCAGCAGGCTGCTCCAGAGAGCATCTGGACTCAGCATCCAGCCCGGGGATGGATCCAGCCGGCACAAGACGCTGGCAGGCAGCTGAGTCCAGCAGGTGGTGGGAGCTGCAGCACACAACATATGGAGAACAAAGCCTTTGTGATGGGTGTGGTGCTCCCTGGGGAGCCTTTCCATCACAGGATAGTCCACGTCCCACCTAGACACAGCCCTGAGCCTCCCCACGCAGCTGCGAAGCCATCCCAGCCTAAGGCTGGGGAGCTTTTATTGGGCTAGAGACCCCAGCTGATGTTTCTGGAGCTTGAGGAAGAAGACAGACGCTGCGTGCAGGTGTTGTGCTGCTTTATAAGAAGCCAGTTGCCCACCTGTCCAGCCAGCCCCTTCCCTTGTCCCGCAGCAGCAGGAGGACCCCAGAGCCATTTGCATCTCAAGACCTCAGCTCCTGCTTCCTTCCCGAGCATCCCAGCATCCCAAGACTCCTGCACGAGCATCAGGACCCCACTCCAGCTGCCCCCTCACCTTCACACGGAGGTAGAGGAAGTGGCTCTGCGCATTGGCCCCCCGGGAGGACTGCAGGACAAAGTGTTTGCAGCCCCCTGCCCGCGCCAGCTCTGCTGCCTGCGCCACATAATCCCGATCCACACGGACAAAGCCGTCCTGCGGGGGAGAGCAGGGTCAGCGGGGCAGGGGAGGGAACAAGCAGGACCGCTGGGATCAGGGCGGGCCGCACTCACCGCGCCAGCCTTGGCCCTGGTGGTGCCCAGGCAGCAGAAGCCCACGTCGTGTCCCTGGAAGGCGGCGGCGTGCTCGCCCAGCCGCTCGAAGTCCACCACGGCCTGCTCCTGCGGGGAGGCCGAGGGTCAGCGCCGCCGCCCTGTCCCCTGCCGCAGGTCCCCACACATCACGGCCGGCCCTGTCCCCCGCTCCCGTTCCCGGTCCCCACACACCACGGCCAGCCCTGTCCCCGTTCCCGGTTCCTGGTTCCCGGTCCCCACAAACCACGGCCAGCCCTGTCCCCGTTCCCGGTCCCCACAAACCACGGCCAGCCCTGTCCCCGTTCCCGGTTCCTGGTTCCCGGTCCCCACACACCACGGCCAGCCCTGTCCCCGTTCCCGGTTCCTGGTTCCCGGTCCCCACACACCACGGCCAGCCCTGTCCCCGCTCCCGGTCCCCACACACCACGGCCAGCCCTGTCCCCGGCTCCCGGTTCCTGGTTCCCGGTCCCCACACACCACGGCCAGCCCTGTCCCCGGTTCCCGGTTCCCGGTCCCCACACACCACGGCCAGCCCTGTCCCCGTTCCCGGTCCCCACACACCACGGCCGCCTCCGCCTCGCCCAGGCTCAGCCGGCGCCGCCCGATGAGCGTGACGCGGCCGAAGGCGCGCTGGGCCAGCAGCTCCCTCAGCAGCGCCCGGCCCGTCTCCCCCGAGCCGCCCAGCACGAAGCAGCTCCGGCCGCCGCCGCCCGCCGCCGCCATGCCGAGAGCAGCGGGCGGGGCCGAGGCGGGGCCGGGAAAGGCGACGGGGACAGGGACAGGGACGGGAACAGCGACAGGGCCGGGGCAGGGCAGGGCAGGGCCGGGCCGGAGCGGCTGCGCCCCCGCGCTGCGGCTCCGCGGGTGGAGCGCTCCGTACCCGGGGAGCCGCGGGCGGACGGGACACGGGACAGCTCCTGGGGCCGGGCGGGGACAGCCCCAGGGTCCCCGCTCAGCCCAGGGACCCCCGGCTCAGCCCCAGGGACCTCCGCCTCAGCCCAGGGAACCCCCGCTCAGCCCAGGGACCCCTCGCTCAGCCCAGGGACCCCTCGCTCAGCCCAGGGACCTCCGCCTCAGCCCAGGGACCCCCGGCTCAGCCCAGGGAACCCCCGCTCAGCCCCGGGACCCCCGGCTCAGCCCAGGGAACCCCCGCTCAGCCCAGGGACCCCGCTCAGCCCCGGGACCCCCGGCTCAGCCCAGGGAACCCCCGCTCAGCCCCAGGGACCCCGCTCAGCCCCAGGGACCCCGGCAGGGACGGTGCCCCTTGGCCCGTCCCCGCCGGCTGCTCCTGCAGTGGCAGAGCCGAACGCCTCCCGAGGATCCATCCCTGTGCCCGGCCCGCTCAGGCGGAGGAGGTGTGAGCGGGAGAGATGCTCGGAGGGCTCTGTGACCTGTCCGGGGCTCGTCTCCAAACCCCGCCGGGTTCAGTGCGTGCTGCCGGGGTGCCCGGCAGCTGTGTCCCCTGGGCAGGAGGGGAGTCACTTCCAGCAGTCCCTAGTGCCTGGAGAGCAAGGAGATGAAGCCCACTTCCTTGGGAACTCTGGCTGAGCAGGTGCTGGGGTGTGCTGGCGAGCACAGACCTCTGCTGCGGGCCCTGTGCGTTGTCCCTCTGACGGGGACGATGGCGATGCCGATGCGGGGTGGTCCAGGTCCCACCAGGACACAGCTCTGGAGCAGGCATGCGGGCACCCCGCGGCTCTGCACAGCCACTCCCGCGGCCAGCATCAAGGGGCCCCGCGGCGCCGCGATCCCGTTTGTCCTGATTCCTGGGCAGGGAGGTGCGGAGGCCTGACTGGCTGCTGTCGGGATCAGCCAGGTGGTTTTTCAGCCCGGTGTGTCTGTCAAGCGCGCTCCTTGGCCGAGGGCTGGGGATGAATCCCAGGTGCACGTGCCATTTGCGAGGCAGGACGCGCGTCATGACTGTCCCCGGGTTAATGGCTGGCATCCCGCTCCACCTGCCACTGTGCCGCCGGCACCCACGGCCGCGCTGCCCAGCGGGCTCTGCTCCGCAGCCACAGGAAAACCCAGGTGGGTGAACGAGGGGGAGGCTGGGGCGTACCAGGGCTCGGGGATACTGGGACGGGTGCTTGAGAGCGGCAGGGGAGCAGTGCAGTGCGACCGAAGTACAGGCAGCAACGTCTATGGGGCGCATGGGGTGTGCTATAGGGTGTGCTGTGCTCTAGGGTTTCGGGTACGGTGGGGATGCCGCCGGGGAGGGTGGGATCGGGACGCACGGAGGGCATGTTCCCACAGCTCATGGTCTGCTTCTCCCCCACGGCAGGGCTCCGGGGGCCCAGCCCGGTGCCAGGGTGCCCGCTCGCCCGGTGGCATGGACACATGGACCCGGCGCGGCGCTGCCTTCGACTGCGTGCCGCAGCCGGCAGCCTGCTGCCCTGACTGGATGGCGGAGCTGCCCGACGCCCTGCCCCTCTCCCGCCTCTCCATCCCGGGCACCCACGACTCCCTAAGCCTGTTCGGCGGCCGGCGCCTGCGGTGCCAGAGCTGGGGCCTGGAGGCGCAGCTGGCGGCCGGCATCCGCTTCTTGGACGTGCGCTGCAAGCTGTGGCGGGGCGAGCTGCGCATCTACCACCTGTGCACCTTCCAGCGGGCCAGCCTGCGGGGCGTGCTGCGCCGCACCCTGCGCTTCCTCCGCGCCCACCCCGGCGAGGCCGTGCTGATGCGCATCAAGGAGGAGCTGCCCATCTTCTCCCGGCCCGGCTTCGCCGCCCAGCTGCACCGCTGCCTGCTGGAGGAGGGCCAGGGCTGCGTGTGGTGCCGCGAGGAGGTGCCCACGCTGGGCCAGGTGCGCGGCAAGATCGTGGTGCTGGAGGCGCTGGCGCGGGAGGTGCTGGGCATCCCCTACGAGCAGCTGAGCATCAGCGACGCCTGGAACGTGCTCTCGCTGGAGCGCAAGTGGGCCCGGGTGCGGCGGCACCTGGAGAAGGCGGCCGGCGGAGACCCCAGCACCATGTTCCTCACCTTCTGCTCCGGCAACGGGCTCTTCACGTACCCCGAGCAGGTGGCCCGCTTCGTGAACCCGCGCTGCTGCCAGCACCTGCGGCGCCGGGCCGGGCAGCCCGTGCGCTGGGGAGTGGTCATCATGGACTTCCCCGGCTCGGGCCTCCTCCGCCTCATCGTGGCGAGCAATGGACACGGCACGGCGGCTCCCGGCACGGCCAGGCTCCCGTGGCGGCACCCCCGCGGCACAGCGGCCAGACGGCGCGGCCAGCGCAGCTCTGCGCGCTGCCCCTCGGCAAGGACGCTGCCCCCGGCCCCGCGCCTCTGCCGGGCCACCTCAGCGCCTGGCGGGCAGAAGCGGCTGGCTAGGGCTTGCAGGACAGGGAGCCTTCGTGGGACAGCGGTGTGACAGCCGCAGAGGCAGCGGAGGAGCCGGGCAGCCCCTCCGAGGAGCCAGGTACGGTGCCGGTGCGGGGCTGCGCCGCCTGAGTCCCGCGGGGTGGGTGGGGGGAGAACGTCCTGCCTCACCTCCTGTCGGGCCACTGAGGCCTCCCGAGATGCCTCTCTGCAAAATAGTCCTTCTACTTAAGGGTAAATAAAAATAAAAAGAGGCTAGGAAAGCACTGTCTATGTTGCCTTGCCATTTCCTGTCAGAAAAGTGGATAAAAGACCTTTTCTTTTGCTGCTTAGATGTGGAGGATCCTATACCACTCTGCCCATGGATGAAGCACAGTTAAATAGTTGGCTGTGACCGTCTTGCTCTTAAGGCAGAGCTGCAAGAAGTCACAGGTGTAAGAATTAATTTAAAAGGTGACAACAAGTGGTTAAGAACATCCCCCCCCTCATTATTTTAGCTTTTGTTTCTGGCAGGGGCTTGCCCCAGAAGTCAGGACTCTTAGGCAGAGCTAGCTTCAGCTAGGGCCACCCACCCTGTGCCTGGAGAGCTGGATGGCCACAGAGGCTGCGATTCAGACAGGGCTCCCCTGTCACTGGGGTCACACAGCGAGGGATGCTGCACTGGGCAGAGCCCAGCAGTTTGCAACAGCTGGGGCAGTGCAGACAGGGCAGTCTGTAGAGCCACAAAAGCAAGATGGTTGAGGCATAAAAAAGACTAAAACATGTAGTGTCTGCCCTACCTGCAGATAGTAAATCACTAATCTAAACAGACAACACAGTAACTCTTTGGAGCAGAAATCCCAGGGGAGAAAGCATCACCCAGGAAGTGGCATCACTGGCAGCAGCTGAAGCAGGGAGGTGAGAAAGAGAGAGGAGCTTTTAGAAGAGGAAAGCTCAGCCCTGGCCTGCCAGAAGGCAAAGAAGGTCCTCAACGTTGCTTCTGTGAGGGATGAAACACAGCTGGGCACAGTGCCTGCTGGAGATGCCAGAGGATTTCCTGGCCAGAGGAGAGGATGTGTTTTGCTCTGCAGGGGCTTTCCCTGGCTGGAGACACGGCTCTTGGTGCTGAGCCCATTCATCTGCTGCCCAGGGAGGAGAGCAGGCAATAGCACACAGCAGGTGACAGAGGTGACAGGCAGAGGAATCTGGCTCTGGGTTTGCTATATGAGAGGGGAGAAGGCTGAAATATCTACACTAAACCAGACATGTGACAAAAGTACTGGTGGTGTCCAGGGTGAGGCTGGCCTGGTCCATTGGCTGCCAGTGCCTCCTGTGCCTGGGCTGCCCACACGCCAGGCCGGTGTGGCTGGTACCACTGTCCTGCCAGGAGGATGGGTTCTGCTGGTGGCTTGTCTCAGCATTCCAGGAATGCACAATGCCATGGAGAGCCAGGCAGGGCACCAGCAGAGCAATCACAACTCCTGGACTTGGCACATCCCTGCAGCTGCACCCCAGCAGCCCGTACCCAGCCTGTGCCCCAGCTGGCAGGGCGGAGGCACCGCCTGGGATTCCCCGGGTGGGCAGAGTCACTTGTTTACACCCTGCCACTCAAGCAGTGAGATAATGTCAGTGTTATCTGTGCCCCAGGCATCCTGTTTGGCAAACCCTTATCTGTGCCCTGCACTTGTGGCTGCTGCCAGGTGCCAGGGAGCCGACAGGCAGTGGTGTCCAGTAAAAAGGCTCTCCATCACCAGCCCCGCAGTGAGAGGCAGGAGGCAGAGAGCTGTCCTACAGCTGAAGTCAAAGAAACATCTCTGAGAGGATCTGGATAGGGTGGGCAGGAGTGATTTACCCAAAACCACCCCTATATTCCACAGCCAGGCTGTCCCAGTGCCTCAGGGTCCCTGTGGGTGGGGGGCACAGGGTACCTGCCCCTGGACTTCTGATCCTGGCTAATCCTCGCAATTATCTCGGTCCCTCCAAGCCAGGGTAGCACTCTTAATGCATCTCCCGGTGTCCAAACGCTTTCAGATCGTGAGAACGATTTTATCAGGTGTCCCTGAGGCGGGGCAGCAGCTGATAAAAGGGTGGAGGAGGCTCCAGCTGCTGGAGCTGTGCGCTGGCAGCCTTCCCCAAGGGCACCCTGCAGCTCAGGGACACCTTTTGGGTCAAGCACTTCCTGGGGACCTGTGATGGGAGGGAATCTAAAATATCGGGGAGAGCTGCTCGTGTCCTGGAGGAGGAATGGATTAGGGAGCCCTGCGCGGGGCGAGCGCGGCTCCCAGGAAGGTGCCACCGTATCGCGGGCAGTGCAGCCCCGCCGATGGGCAGTGACTCGGTTCCGCTGCGGTTTTTGGGGGGCATTGCGCAAGCAGGGAGGGGAACAGGCTGTGCCACGCTGGGAGGGGAAAAATGTGAGAATTTGGGGGAATTTGGGAAAAAAAATTGGGGAGAAATGGGAAAAATTTAATCAGAAATGGGGGAGAAAACTCGGGAATTTGGGAAGAAAAAGGGGGAAAATTTGTTCAAAAATCGGGGAAAATTGGGGAAAATTGAATGAAAAATAGGGAGAAAACACAGGAATGTGGGAAAAATAGAGGGTAATGGGGAAAAAATGTCAGAATTTGGAAAAAAATATTTTAAAATGGGGAAAAACACGGAAAATTTGGGGTGAAAGCAGGAAAAAATTGGGAAAATTTTAATCAAATGGGGGGAAAACTCGGGAATTTGGGAAGAAAAAGGGGGAAAATCGGGGAAAATTAGTTCAAAAATCGGGGGA
>JAOTQP010000403.1:4427172-4497246 GCA_026413545.1 Cichladusa arquata | reverse complement strand
GAGGAGCAGGGTGAGGGTGCCGGGTGCCTGCAGGAGGAGGAGCAGGGTGAGGGTGCGGGGTGCCCCGCAGGAGGAGCAGGGTGAGGGTGCCGGGTGCCCTGCAGGAGGAGCAGGGTGAGAGTGTCGGGTGCTCTGCAGGAGGAGCAGGGCAGGGTGAGGGTGTCAGGTGCTCTGCAGGAGGAGCAGGGTGAGGGTGTCGGGTGCTCTGCAGGAGGAGCAGGGTGAGGGTGCCGGGTGCCCTGCAGGAGGAGCAGGGTGAGGGTGTCGGGTGCTCTGCAGGAGGAGCAGGGTGAGGGTGCTGGGTGCTCTGCAGGAGGAGCAGTGTGGCCACTGCCCCGGGGAAGGTGAACCAGCAGGGCTGTGCTGGGGGATCGCTGCCTCAGGGCTGTGTTACACCTGCATCCACCCGGCCTCTTATTTATGCCTTTGCCTATTAGATTCCTTCTTGTTTTCTTCTTTAATGTGGGGTTTTCTCAAACAACCTTTGCTTGCAACCTTATGTGTTCACCCCCATCTTTTTCACTGGCCACTTGTCACTACTACTGTTTCTCTCCTGGGGCATTTCCCTCGTGGATTCTTTTCTCCATGTTCTTCCCCTGCTCACTGTGTCCTAATCCACCTCCAGCACAAGCCTGGGTTACCATCCCATGGGTTATCATCTCATGTAAACCCCAGGTTCTAAGAGCACTCCTACAGGTGTGGAACCAGTCACTGGAGAAAATGTGGGAACAGACTGATGGTACAAGGGAAAGGTATTTTTCCCCATCAGCATTCCTTGCCTGGGTCAAGGCTCTTAATGCACAGCTCACATTGTGTTTTTCTCATCATTCTTCCTTTAAATGTCCTCTGGTGAGCTTGATTTTCATTCTAACTTGTAAGTACCTTTCTCTAAGTAGTTTGCAGGCTTTTTGAGCCCCCCCTTCACAAGGCAAGTTGAAAGCATAAGGGAAAGTATAATTGCAGTATAGTTTTTAGGAAAATTTTTGTTGTGTATTTGTATAAGCTGGGTAGGTCATGTTTGTATTTTTCATGCAAGTGCTCATAAAGGGCCACATTTGCATAGGAAACTGAGACTTAGAGATGTACAAACAGAATAAATGGAGAAAAAGCCCAACTGTTGTTTTAAAGGTTATATGATAAATAAGATGTGTGGAGTGATTTTAGCCTGT
This sequence comes from Cichladusa arquata, assembly GCA_026413545.1. Taxonomy (NCBI): domain Eukaryota; kingdom Metazoa; phylum Chordata; class Aves; order Passeriformes; family Muscicapidae; genus Cichladusa; species Cichladusa arquata. The sequence continues at coordinate 4,496,077 of JAOTQP010000403.1, read as the reverse complement.
TTGTTTTGATCTTTGGAAAAGGAAACTGGTGTCCTTGGCTTTAGATGTTGTCATCAGCGTACTCAGGTATAGGGAGACCTAACACATACTGTTAGTCAGGTCTTGGGCAAATCAATCTTGTGTCTGTTTTCCTGCTGGTAAACTGTCCCTGCTGCTGCTTTTGTTTGTAAAGTGCTTTGAGATGTAATGGTGGGAGAGCATTAAATAAATTTTTCAAGGCAGATGAAGGTGAGGATGGCACCAGGTTCCCAAGGCTTGTGTTTGATGTGAGGTGGTTCAATGACTGAACTTAGAACTTTTGCTTTACAAATTACAAATAAGAGTAGGATAATTAGTGATGGTCTTAAACTGACCTGCCCTTTCCTACAGGTGTAAGTTTAAAAGAAACCTTGTTTTGTGTGTTTCACTTGAGAATTTATTCTTTAAGGACTTTCATCCCTACATATCTTAAGGCACCTGAAATGGTTGATAGTTACATTGTTTGTTTCATTTTTTGGAGCTGTAAGAATCTGAACATAATGGCTGATGGTGTCAATGTATCTTTCTTTTTGTCTTGTCTCTTTTGCTGAACTGTCATTTCAGGAAAATGATCTCTACAACTTTCATTTTGATTTGGATTTGATGTCTTGGGACTCGGACCTTTGGAATATTACAGGCCATGCCTATGCAGGTAATAACCTTTCTATATTTTGCAGGTGTTGCTCTTCCCCTCTTGCCCCACAAGGGTGAGCTCTTAAAACTCATGTGGAGCTGTTTGATGCCCTAAAGCCTTTTGCTCTGTGATGAGAATTGGGCTGGATGGGTACAACTGGCAAGGGCTACCCTACAGTACCTTTAATCTGCCTGCCTTTTCTGCTGTGCCTTGCTTTGGGAATTAAATATCTGGTGTGTTCTTTACTTTCCCATTGCTAAAAGCTTGTGCAGTGAAATGTCTTTACCTGCCTCTTGCAGATGCCAACGTGAAGACAGAACCTTTGTCACCAGCCACTTCCAGCTGCTCAGTCCCTTCGCCACCATCTGTGGACTCTCCAGTGCAGAACGTGCCTGTATGCAAAACCTCCCATGGACCACAGACAGCAGCAGCTCTGACTGACAAAAAGCCCTGTGATTTACTCTAGTCAAATTCATGGCATGAGAGGAGACAGCTGGTTTTCCCAGCCCTTGCAGAAACCCCTCAGTGGTGTTTTCTTATCTCTTCCCTGTGACCCATTTGAAAAAGAGCATGTTCACTCTCCTTCCTCAGCTGTGTTCATTAGCCTTGTTGCCAAACAAAATGCCTTCTAAAGGCTTCTGGGTCTAACAGGTGTTTGCCTCTGCCTCCCATTGCTCTGCTGATGGGGAGAAGTACTTGCTGGGCTTTTTTTTAGTGGTACATGGCATTGGCCAGAAACAAATTGCAGGGCAAAACCTTTCTCCTGTTGGCTGTAGCAGCAACACAGATGTGACAGATGTACTCTGAACTGCTAGAGATACTGCTCTGAGTTTCTGAAGCATTGATCTCTTGTGCTTTCTGTCTGCAGGATGATGTGGACTTCAGCTGTAGCTCCCAGATGTCTCCCATCTCTCTCTACAGCAAGAGCTGCAGAAGCCCTGCATCCCCTGAAGGAGATGGAGGGAAGAAGCCTCCTGGGGGAATCTCTTCTCGATCTGGTATGAGATACAAAGTTACTTTCATGCTACAGAAAATATGTGTGCTGTCTTGCTTCTAAATTATTAACCAACAGACACTAGATGTCCTATTGTTTATGACTTGGATTTTTGATCAGATGTGTTTATTGTTAACAAATATTACAGAGGGGTAAAAACCACCACATTAAAAGCCATTTGATTATTGCTTGAATTATGTATTTTAAGCCTCTTGGTCCAATTCTGACTCCTTTTCCTTTTCCAGCAAATAATTCTGCGAGGAGCCTGAAGAAGTGTGGTCAGACAGTGTCCAGGCCTTTGCTACAACCCAAACCCCTTCTGCCTGCTGTGCCTGAAACTCAGGCTAACATTGGCATCCCAGCTAAAACCATCATTATTCAGACTCTCCCCACGCTTGTGCCACTGCCAAAGAATCAGCCAGTTGTTAACATCCAGCCAGCACCTCCTAAAGGTGGGTGAATTGCCTTGACTGGACCAGGTCTTGGTGGTAGCATTGTTTGTTTGGGATGGCTGATGGAATGAGGTTAGGTTTGGTGTACGAAAGAGGAGGAGTAGGAGCAAAAGGGGTCCTACACAGATTGCTGGAAAGGCTTCAGGCTGAGAAGATGGCTTGTACTGTCCTGTGAGAAACAGCACTCACATGGCCATGGTGTAAAATGGAAGACTGGATTAGATAATTTCATTATTTTGGATGGAAAACAGAGCTTGTGCCCAACACTGGCAGCTGTGTGGATAAAACTGCTGATTTGGAAGAATCTGCTTTGCTCTTCTCTGCTTGCAATGTCAGGTGGTGCATAAGATTATTATAGTGCTGTTCTGTCATAACTAAAGCAGAATCAGATAGGATGGCTTGAAGGAAGCTGGAAAGCTTGGGAGAAGTGATATAAGCTTTTTTTTTTACCCACATGATACTCTTCCACAAGATGGTGGGAACATGAGTTTATGGCTTTTTAGCTCATTAAACAGCATTAAATAGAATGAAGTCTGCTAAAAATTGAGAGCTGTGTCAGAGGTTAGAAAAATTGCTGATGTTAACAACAGGAAAATGACTTCCTGGCCCATGATAATTCTGCATTCTTGCAGTTACTCTGTTACCCTTTTTGAAGTAGCTGGAGCTGTTATCTCTGGATTCAAAGCACTGTTTCACTCTCCAGCCTGGGCCGTAGGGACACTGCTTGCCTTGCAGGAATTGCCAGCTGCAGTTGCTCCTTTCACCAGCTGATGGCCACAGTCCCTTGCAGTTGATTGCACAGGCATGGGAGAAAAAGGAGACAAATTCTTAAGGGCACATACCTAAAAATTATTGCAACTGGGAAAAATTTGTCTCCCTTACTGATTTCCCTTCCATCAGGGGTTCAGCCCAATCTGGAGGTGCTGAGATTTGTTATAGCATGCCTAAGATTGCTAGACTGCTTAAAACACAGGTCAGCACAGTCAGAGTGACCTAATTCTTATTCCTTCTGATGTTCCAGCTGATAAGGTACCATCTGGAGTAAGGAATGCTGGGGATATAAGTCTAGTACTCTGAAGATCAGCTTCTCCTTTTCTCTGAAGAAAAGTCAGGACAGTAGTTTCTGTGAGAGAGTATAGAGGAAATACTTTTGAGAAAGTATGTCCATGCTTTCTTTTAACTGATGGTATGTTTAGAAATTCTCTTGTGCAGCTTCCATAACAAAAACCATAAGGATCTTTTTTCATCAGTCTAAATCCCCTGCATATGACAAGCTGGAACTACCAATTTGAAATATGCCATTATCCTCAAAGAAGCATGAGAAATTTGATTTTTCACAGCCCCTTTTATAAAAGCTTAAAGGAGAAAGCATGGTCTTAGAGCATCATCTCTTTTATACATTACAAAAAAATTGAAATAGTCTGATTCTTAAACTGGGTCACACTAAGTTATGATGTCTGCAAAACAACAAAAAAAAATAAAAAAAACGGGTCTAGTTTTACTCCATCCATGAGATCTTGGCACTAGGTAAATTACTCCACTTTTCACCTTCCAGAAGGCTGGATAAATGCTGTAATCCATTGTGGTGCATTTTGGTTGGAATGCTCAGCTGGAATGTGCTCTTTCTGAAAGCTGGCGAGGTCATCCTGTTACAAAGGATTAGAGAGACATTAATGTGTTTTCAGAAAACAAAATATTACTCAAGCACCTGCTTGAGTTAAATGTAGTTGTTGGCCCGAAATGTCTTGGAAGTGACTGTTTTTAATTCCATTTCAAACTCTTTTAAAATTACCTCATTTTTTCTGCCAGCTTTTCTTTAAGCTCTATTCAGCTTGTGTATAAACTTTCTTGCATAAGACATTTTTCTAAAATAATGGTCTTAGTGTGAATTGAAGCTTCAATGTAAGTTTTGAAAATATAACTTGCATTGTTCTTTTTTGTTCATCTTCCATCCCTCTGCTGTTTTGAATTGATCTGTGTGGCATGAGTCACTTGTGTGTAGTAAGTTTTCCACTGAGTACAGCAATAAAGTAGTTATAGACAAAAGGGAGAAGGAGGATTGAGGTAAGTTGGCTAAATTCTTTGAAAAGGTTGTTCAGAGTGCTTCAAGTATTAGCAGTACTGAGTAATGTATATAACAAGTGTTGAATTGTATTAACTTTTGGGACAGAGCTTGGTTTATTGGATTCCTTTGATATCTGTAGTTTTGGTTTGCAGAACAGATTAAGAGTCCTGTAAACTTTGGCACAATTTCTTTCCATCCCTGTTCTGTGGAATGTGGATGGATTTGGGATCAGTTGTGCAGGGCAGGAGCAGATAGCAGTGTACAAATCCATTTCGTCCGTGCTGAGCGCTGCCGTTCTTGTGTTGCAGGTCCATCCGTGGTGCTGCCCCAGCCTGCTGTGGTACAGCTCCAGGCTTCTGGGGTGCTTCCTGCCTCCCAGCCAGTCATTGCAGTGGCTGGAGGAGCCCCAGCTCTCCAGAGCCAGGCGGTGAAGGCGCTGGCTGCAGCTGCTGGGAGCGGCTCCGGCGGCGGCAAGGTGCCGGTGACAAAGCCCCTGCTCCAGAGCGGCGCCCCAGCCACGGGGCTGGATGTAAGTTCTGACTCTGCCAGCTGCTAGCCAGGCCTTGTGCACTTCTTCTTCTGCATGTGGGGCCTAATGGTCCCTTCAGAGCCTCAGGAAAACTCTTAATAGGAGTCCCAGCTGTAAACAGGGAATTTACAGCTTGGCGCAGAACAGGGAAGAACAGCTAAGTACCTGCTGGCCTGCCTGGAGCTGCAGAGCAGGTGTGCAAGTGCAGTGGTAGAAGACAGTGCTGATAGACATTTCCTATTCTCAAATGCAAGCTCTCAGTAGCTGGACCTCTCTTACATACAGGAGGATTTGATATATCTGGTTTTTTGATTAGTGCTAAATCACTTTTCTAATCCATAAATTAAGAACATTTCTTTGGAAGCAGATTAATTGCCTCCTTGAAATTGAAATTTCAATGCCTCATTCTTTTTCCATACCCGTTTATCTCTCCAGATTTTACTCATGATTTTTAGAAACTTCAGTTACTGAGTTCCATATGATACTAATCTCTTCAGGCTCTCTTTTGATCATGTATTGAGTGAATAGAAGAGGGTTAAGCTCTCAACAATGACAGTGCCAATAAGTAAGTTTTTCCATAGTAGCCCACAGTAAGCAGTGGGTGTAAACAGTAGCTTTTGAGATGTGTGTGGGGTTTTTTTTCCCCTTCAGCTTTGGCATCTTAACCAGCTAGCAAACTGGGTGTTAATTTGATTTAGCTCCTGGTAATTTGGAGCTGCTTTGATTGCATTTTGTTGTCCAAAGAAGACATGCTTGTGGAAAGAACCAAAGCTTCTTGTTGGTGACTTCAAAACTCCAATTCCAAGCACAGTTGTGAGCTGAGGGTCCTATCACATCTCAGTGTAAGGGTGAAAACACATGGAATTTTGCTGTATAGGCACCTGCATGTTAGCAGTGCAAGTCACTGTTTCCCAAAAGCACTGGGAAGCTTATTTCTTCAGCTGCTTTGGAGGGACATTGCTGTATGGTTTCCTAGTGTCTGGAATTGCCTCTCAGGCTTGATGGTAACTTTTTCTCACAAACCATATTTGTGTGTGGGCTGCATTTTATAATGAAAATATTGTGCTGCAAATAGTTCAGCAGCCAGAGTGCAGTGGAAACTTGATACTCAATGTGCAAGAAGCAAGCAAAGGTCTGTCAGTAGGCAGAGCAGTTAAGTGTGCTGCATTAGTGCTAATTCCCTGTCACACAAAATTAACTCAAGAGACCACAAATCAATGACCTGCAGTCACTGGATTTGTGACTCCCAGTAAGCAGGGCTGGCATGGCACCTTGCCATTGTCTGAGTGTAAGGTTTAATTGACAAAACCCTTTTGTTGTTACCATACTCCATAAGCACATCCATGACATCAGGAGTGTGATGTGCAGCTGGGGTAACAAACAGGTTTGTTTCTGAGGGTGGTTGTGTGGGGATTTCCACCCAAAGCCTTTTAGGGAAGCAGTTTTAAGACTCTGAAATGCTGCACATCTTACCTGTGTTTGTTACAACATGAAAAAACAGTTGCAGCTACTCTTTGGCACGTGGTGTGAAGAAGTGCTTTAGAAAAAAACAATGTTTTGGGGTTCAGCTGGGGCCAGCAGGGTTAAAACATCCCCAGCTGCCTTGGGTGCAGTATGTGGCGCTCAGGGCTGCACAGATGGAGCTGTCATTTGAGCTCTGGAGCACGGGTTATTGTTTGCTAATCTAAGCAGATGTTGCAGGATAAAAAGAAACACTGCAGGACTTTATTTGGGGTTTAGGAGGGATAAACTGTTAGCTTAACACTCAGGCTGCCTGTGGATTACACTGGGATGGGCTAAGGCAGGCTGTGGGTGTGAAGCCCTGGTGGCCTCACATATGCAGCCTGTCAGCCATGGGCAAGTGCCAGAATACTGAAAATCCAGAAAAGATTAATTATGCAAAATAGCTTCAGCAGAAGTGTGGATTTCTGTTGAAGAATCCTTGTTTCTGTGCTGGACACTGTGTAATATTTGTGCAGCATCAACTCATTGAGCAAGTTGTGTTCTGAGTTAGAGACAAGAAAACCCAGAACTTCCATAGGAACAAAAAAAACTTGCATATGTTTTGTATTCCTACAATCAAAGATGTGTCTTAAAAGACAGCAGCTTTCATAAGCTGAGGTAAGAAGCCAGCTAATGCTACCTTGAATGGTTTGTACTTTCAGCTCTTTGTTAACTTTCCCAGCATGTGTACAAAAAGCTTTCCTGGAGTATGAGAGACATTCTTGCTTCTAGAAGTACAGCTTGTGTTGGGAGGTTAAATTTTGCTCATAATTTGAGTTTTCTTTGGAAGTAAATGGAGGTAGCAGTGTTTATTTGTAAAGTGCATGACTCTGAAGATGGAGGACAATCTGCATCTAGTTAGTGCTGTTTGAAGCAAGGGTTTGCAATGAACCTGCCAGTTCTCCATATTTCCAGCATTTTTGTGTGTGTCTCTGGTAGTGGTGGTGTGGTTTTCAAAGCTAGAAAGCAGAAGTTGCATCACTGATTAGTGATTATTTTTAAGGGCAATGTTCTCCCTCTATGGTCTGTGTTTCCTTGGAACCAGAAGTTGCTGTCCTGAGTGGAACATCAATGCAACTTTTAAAGTTGGAGGCTGCACAAGAAGTTAGCAGAGGCATTTGCTACCTTTAATCTTGGTTCAGCCCTTGTGCAAAGCAATGTTGCTGAAGCAGGCTGACATTATAAATTAGTTCCTCTCCCTCCTGAGTATCAAAGTGCTTGAGCAGGGGGCATGTTTGCCTTGGTGCTGGGCCAGCTGTGTAATGCTGATTGCCACACTGCTTCCAGGTTCAGCATTCCTGCAGCACCTCACTCACACAGCTCTTTCCGTTTCCTGCAGCACGTTTAGGTGGGATCAGTTATGGCATATTCCCCAGGAAAAACCAGGCAAATCCACAGGGCTGACCAAGGAGCACCTTAAACTGTTTAAGGATTGTAAATTAAAGCAAAATAACTTAGGACACAAGTACTGGATTTCATTTAAGCGAGCTTTAAAAATGAGTCAAAATATAGTTGGTGTGGCATAGACTGAAATGCAGATACTGCACAGAGTACCTGGAATCAGGCTGGAGAGAGCTGCTGTTCCTCACAGCATTTGGAGAACTGTGAGTAAAGCAGAGAAATCTGGATAAATAACTCATAAAATATAGGTGGCAGTGTCTGAAAAGTGACAGATGTACCTCAGGATGTAGTGTTAGTGTAGAGGCACTGCACTGGTGCTCTAACACCTTTTTTTCTTCAGGAAAGCATGTAGATTTGCCAGAGGTTCCAGATATGTAGTTTAAAGCTGTCCAGTAATGAATAATCCTGAGCAGGTCTGCAAACAAGAATGGATGTAAACAGTTTGGTCTTCTCTGAGTTCATGATGCAAAACCTCTTTTTAAAAAGGGGACCATAACTCCTTGTTTGGAATAGCACACAACTTGAGCCAAAGCTGCTGCATGAACTCATTCCTTGTTTTTTCATCTCTGAACAGTTTAAGTGATCCTGGCCCCAGACTGGTGTGTTCTGTACACTGCAGTTCTTGGCTAGCCTGAATCTCTTTTTTTGGTCCAGTTTTTATATGTCTGCAGAAGTTTTTTTGTGTTAAATGTTGTAGTACTTAAAAAAATTCAAGACAAAGCTTAGTGTTAATGAAAATATGTTAAAATATTTTCCTTCTCCACTCTCTGCTGAAGACAGAAACTGGAGTAAGTACAAACAGCTTCACTTCCACAGACATTTGTTGGTGTCAGCAGACTAGACATATAATAAATGATCTTTATAAAAAGCAATTAGACCAGCATGGAGGCAGCCCAGAACATTAATGCACTGTAACATGTTTTCTTCATCTTTGTCACCAAACTGCAGCATCCTGAAGGAGAATGTTGTCTTCAAACAGCTTGTGGCTACTTTTTGTTGAAGACACCAGTGCCCTAGAACAACATGTGGTCTGTGTGGAGGTAGATACAAAGGAGAGAATTAAAAAGCTGTGGTTAAGGTTTTTTACGTAGCTGGACTCAAAATCTAAGTTATTTTATGTAACTATTCTGTGATTATACTATTTCCCTAGAATAATACTTCTGGAATAGTTCTCATCTTTTTTCTTCAGTGTTCCTGCTCAGAGAGATACAGGTTACACCAGTGCCTGTGGTGGTAGGTACTGAAGGATATCCAGGTCTGTGTAAGATGGATCATTTCGTTATCTGTCAATATAGTTGTCATTAAGGCAACATCTAGTTGCAGCTTAAAAATGTGATGGACGTCTTCTGTTCCTAATGAAAACAGAGTTGCTAATCTGTGAGGGAAAGGGAATCAATAGAGTAGTGTTTAAACTTAGGATTTCAAGTAGTTTTGTATAGTTCTGCAGTATCCATCATTGTTATCCTTGTCAGCAGCAAGATGTTTTGGTCTGGGTCATCCCACTCAGTGCAAACCACAAAATGAGTAAGTGGTAGAAGATTATGGAGTGTTCCTGCTTGGGAAAAAATCAGTCATCAGGACTGTTGGAGGACGGGGAGGGTTGCTTTGAGCTGTCCCAGTCTGCTCTTGCAGACTGAATGCCTGCTGGTGGTTTAGAGTGAATTATGTGCTCTCCTGGAGTATGTTTGCTGGTTGAGCTTCATCCTGAAGGAATCCAGTTTGTGTGCTCTCAGAGACTGTTCTGTGATGTGAAGTGAAGCACATTTAGTGGGACAGTCAGGAAATGTGAACCCAAGCCACACTCCTGATCTGAATTAAGATGTTAGTGTAGATTTAATTTAATTAAGATGTTAGTGTAGATGCACCCAGAGACTGCATTTAAACTGCTGTGTAAGTGCTTGATGCACAAAGAATGCTGATCTCAGATTGCACAACACCAGTCAAAATCTCAAAAACGGTATAGCATAGGTGGAAGAGGTAATCAGGTGTAATCAGTGTGGAAATGACTTCCATACAGAACAGACTGGGAAACCCTAGAAATGTCCTGTTAGGGAAGCAGATGACTGATGGTCAGGGAGAAGTCAAGGTGAAAGACATTCTTGCTGCCTTGCAGACCTGAAGATAAGTATTTTCTGTCTTTGTGCTTTGATGGGTCACATCAAACTGGAGTAAATGTTTGATGCCCCCTGCATATAGGATGTTGGGAATACAGAGGAAAACTGAGCCAGTGCGGGACCTGCTTTTTCCTTAGGCGTACCACGATCCTGAGGTGCCTCTGTGCTGACCATTGCAGCTCATTTGAAGCACAGAGTGGGAAGCTATCTGTGCAGACCTTTGACAAAGCAGAGAGGCAGAAATTCTGCATGAGGAGTCAGTTTTACCTTGTGGCTTGTTACCAGCCCGTGTGTTGTGTGTTCAGGTCAATGTCTTGAGGCGGCAGCAGCGCATGATCAAAAACCGCGAGTCAGCCTTTCAGTCACGCAAGAAAAAGAAGGAATACATGTTGGGACTGGAGGCCAGGCTGGAGGCAGCCCTGCTGGAGAATGAGAAACTCAAGAAAGAAAACAGCACGCTGAAGAGGCAGCTGGATGAAGTGGTGTTAGAGGTAAGAGATTGTGATGGAAGTCTGATTTTCTGTGCAAACAGTTGTTCAGGGGGAAGGCGCTAGGACAGAACTGGGGAAATGTTGGCTGGAAGAACTTTGTGGGTTTCTAGCCCATGGCTTTCACCAACTCTAGGTCAGGACAGCTGACACATTGTCTGGTAGACTTTTAATTCTTTACTTCATGGTGCTTCTGAATATTTCACTGGATAGAAACTGAACATAATGTATAAACCAAAGTTTTGTTTTTAAGTAGTTCAGGAATGTTTTCACACATAATTTGGCAAGCATAAATCTAGAAATCAAGTATAATTTGGTGTACTTGGCTTCTGACATACCCCTGCATATGTGTGCCCCTCTTTTGCTCAGTGTCTTCTGTTTTCTTTGTCTAGAACCAGAAGCTCAAAGTATCATCTCCAAAGAGAAGGACACTGTGTGTGATGGTGATCCTGGCCTTTATAATGTTGAATTATGGTCCATTGAGGTAAGATGCTAAGAAATTCCTGTTTACCTAACAAGTTCACTGTCCTGAGGTTTTTGTTTGACTCATTAGTAACAGCCAGTGTTGTGTTTTAAAGCCTTGAGCTTGAAATCTGAAATCTGTCCTTTATTCTCTTCCTGCTTTAGGGGAAGATGCATCTGTATAATGGTTCCTCTTTTGGAATCCTTCTGGCAATAAGGGCTAGATCTTGTACATCTCATTTCTCCTGGTTTGGCATTTTTTTATTCAGTGCAGCGTAGAGCAGTTTGTCTGCTCCATTTATACCTGCAGAGATTAAGAACTGTATTTAGAATCCTTGTAGGAAAAACCATCAGACTTGGAGAGCTTATCTGTTTGCTCATACCTGTGCTAATTTCAGCAGCTGTGACTTGAGGGTGCTTTAGTACTCAAAATCCTCAGGAGATCCTCATGCCTTGCAGTCCTGATCCTTAGATGTGTCCAGCTGCAGTGTCTCTCATTCCAGAGTGAGCCCTTGTCTCCCAGGTCTGGTGAAGAGGTTGTTCCCTCTCCTTGAGTAGCTGAAGTGGTGATCAGAAACCTCTCTTGTCTGAACTGTGATCAGCAGGGCATAGGAGCCAGGGAGCAGCAGGGAAAAGCTACTTCACTTCCCACACACCTTATAAAGAAATCTGTAGAGGAAAGGAGAATAAAAAGGAATACTTCTTGCACATACCTATCTATTTAACTTGGCTTTGGGACATAATGACCTTTTAGATGGAGCCATTCACTTTTTCCAAAAGGCACAATATTTCATCAGGATCCCAGTCAGCAGTGTCTCCATTTGTCCTCAAAATCCCAGTCAAACTAAAGGAATGGGATAAATATGGACAAAGACTTTGTTTCTGACTGTGATAAATTTTTAGAAAGTTATGTTTGTATTTTTAATATTAGAAAATTTGCTAAAGCTGAAATGACTTCTGAAGTATTTGCACTTACTGCAAATATGGTTTATCTCAGGAAGTGAAATACAGCTGATAATTTTGCTTTGATATGGCTGATGTTAAGGTAGACCATTTCTTAGTGTATTTAGGATTTGTATTGTGATTTTTGACTATCAGGCAGAAAAATCATCTTCCAGATATGAAGAGATTGATTTGTCCATCTTGTGCATTTCAAGCATTCCCATTCACTTGAGAGACTGAGAATTGCTAGACCCAGGCATCTTTCTGAAGCTGGGGGCAATGCACTTGTGTCTGCATTGCAGTGAGGTGATGGAATGCATGAAACTCCTGTTAGTGCTGAAAGGTTTGGGAGCACAGGGAGATGGGTGGGAAGTGTTTTACCACAGTGCTCTGGGGTTCTGGGGCATTTCCCTGCCCTGGGAATGAGCAAGGTGTTGAGCTGGATGGCAAGGCACTGCTGTCAGAGGGGGCTGGAAGGTCTCTGCAGCACTCAGTGACTACAGGAATGTGACAAGGTTAACTTCCTGATGTGTTTGATGTTTAATAAAGTAGATAAAGCAATAAGAAATCCTTGTATGTCTGGCTGTTCCTGGCCAGGACAGTAGCTGAGCATGCCAGTGTAACTCCTGTGCCTGAACCAGGTGGTTTGCATCAGCACTGGATTTAGGCAATGGAGAGAAATGTAATTGCAAATTTGCAAGGAATTACTCTTTCTGGGTTTGGGTTTTTTTTTTTTTTCCCTCCCTAGCAGAAGAAATGCTCACACTGCAGTTAAAATCCTAGGTTGTATCAAGGTGGTATGAATGCTTAATTGTGCAATGCTCTTCAGAAGACCCAGAATATGGGATATACAGACCATTTCTTTAGATTTAGCTCCTCCCATACACATTTTCTTCCTTTTACAGAGGTGTCACTGAATGGCAGCTCCACAAACGTGACAGGATTGCTGTTCTGCTTAGTCCTTAACAACAGCAGCTTCCATTAGATGTGCTTTTTTCCAGTCCCTGCAATTTCTTACACAAGTAATTTTTTGTGATAATATCCATGCTAGCTTATAGTTCAGCAAAAACACTCTTTTCCCCCAAATTAGCTAACTGTGGAATCCCTAATTTCCATGCAGTGGCCAGCTGGAGGTGAATATGTTCTGAAGCCTTGTATTGCCATTTTTCTGTGTAAGAAATCATTTCACTTGCACATCTGAAGGGAGGTGTGCCAGCATTTGGGCTCAGAATGTTTTGGTCCAAACATATTAGCAGTGAACATTTTGTTACTTAAAACCAATGAACCATTGCAAAGAGAGAGTGACATCCAAAAAAAGCAAAATCGTGGGAAATTCTCCCCCTAAAATCTGTAGCAGACTTTGAAATTCCCTTAGGTGGCCTTATTCTAAGATGCTTTTGAGTTTCTTGTGAGAAGTGGTAGATTTTTTGAAGACTAGAGGTAAAACAGAAGGGCAGATGTATAGGTTCCCTTTTCCTGTCAAATCAGAGAAAGCATCCCACAAAACCATCCCACCTGGATGGGTGGCTGTGGAGTTAGTTCTGTGTTTTCCTCTGCATTAAGGGATGTGTGTTGCACTAACAAAGACTAACACATCGTTTTTGAAATTGGTCTTGAGTCTTGTTGACTCTGTGTTTGGTGAGATGTTTGTGCTGTTTCTTGGAGGACTCCAAGACTGCTGTTCAGCTGTTTTAAGATTATGGAAAGCAGTCCAGGATGTGGCAGCTTTTGGCAAACAAGTTTAGCAGATAAAATTATTCTGCCGATGCATTTTTTCATGCTAACAGATATGTGTGGGGGTAATCTGTAAGTTGGGAATTTGAGGGTGGGGGTGAAAGTCTGGTAGGGAAATTGGCCTGTTAACACAAGAAATCTGTTTGAAAATGCTAAAGGAAGAGTGCTGCCCAGTCTGCTTAATTACCACCAAGCCTTTCAGAACATCCTGCAGTCTTTGACACAGCACCATGGTACCCCTAAGAAAAGAATGCAAGTTAATTCAATATAAATTGAATGCCAGTGTGGTTTGAGGTTGTGAAAAGGGCTTGTGTGGAGTCACTGGTCACTCACTCTGCATTAGGTAGTTCTGTGTTACTGAACTCTTTGGGCTTGTTGCTGCTTTGTATTGAAAACTGAAACTTTGAGCTATTAGAAGCAGAAGCAATTTAGCAGGAATTCTATCAGTGTTTCTGTTTTATCTGCTTGTGTTATACCAGGAGAAAGGCGCCCAGGAATTTCCCATCTGTGTGTCAGTGAACTATTCTGTAATCTTTGTGAGTTATTTGGATTTGGATTCAACACTTACAAAAACTTACTTTTATTATTATTTAAGAGTGATTGGTGAGGTGTGTGGAGGGAAAGGGGTACATTTTGGTTCAGCTCATTGCAGAGGTCACCCCCTTGCCCCAGCCTTGCATTCCGTGAGGTGCAAGGCAAGAGCTGGCAACCAGCAGTGTTTGCACAAATGGCAGTGAGCACACAGGCCTTGGCACTCAGCAGGGCTGGGAGGTGGAACAGGGCACCTGGAGCCAGCTGTGCTGGGAGCCTGAACAGGGCACCTGGAGCCAGGTGTGCTGGGAGCTGGAACAGGGCACCTGGAGCCAGGTGTGCTGGGAGGTGGAACAGGGCACCTGGAGCCAGGTGTGCTGGGAGCTGGAACAGGGCACCTGGAGCCAGGTGTGCTGGGAGCCAGGCTCTCCTGCCTCCATGTGTGCCCTCTGTGGAGCCAGCATTGGTGCCACTCCCAGCTGACATGGCATGCCTGAGACACGGCTGGCTGCTGGCATTGACAAACCTCTAATTAGCTGTGCTGGTTTTTTAGCACTTACCACATCAAATCTGCTCATTTTCAAATTATTGCAGTTCCTACATGCCTCTTTTTCCTTCTTTGATTTCCACGTTTGTGTTGGACTGTGCCTTAGAGTAAACACATCTGAAAATGTGTTAAACAAGCACAAACAAGGCTGAAACAAATGGCAACCCAGCACATGTTCTAGTCTAAACAATCCATGTATTTATTTTGGGAATATTTTTATTTTGATTCTCTTCCCTGTTCTCATTTGAATATAAATTGTCTTGTATGCTTGTTTTGGTTTTTTTCATGCAATTCCTACATGTAATAGTAAAATATTTGCAGGAAAATAACCCAAGTCGTGTAAAAAGCAGGGAAAGGAGAACAATCACAGAAGATGCAAAAGATAAATTTTCTGCATCTCTTCTTGGGACAGTAGCAGCAGAGAATGTAAGCCAGGTATTTGCTGGTGGCTGTAGCATTGTCTTTTTGGCTATAAAAAGTGTTCAACTAGTTATTTTTTTCCCCATGATCAGTCTGTGTAAGGTTACATGGTGGTTGTCACCTAGCAGCAGTCTTAGAGCATTTATTAAGATGTCAGCCAGCCAGAATGTGTCCTAGCTACCACTTCAGCTATGTAGTGAACAGAAAACAAAGAAAAAGATGAAGTTGGAGGGAGGAAAGGCAGATTTGCAAGGAGATTGGAACAGGAGGTTTGAGATTGTGGTGTGATGCTGGTTTTTTAGTATTATTATTAATTCTGTGTTTTCTTACGAGTTGGCCACCTCTGTGTGGCTGGGAGCCCTTTCAAGCGGGAGCACAGACCTGGTGATGTGCAGAAGGCTGTGTTTGTGGTGGGGGATGGCTGAGGGGGTGATGGATCCATGTTGCTCAGTACAGCTGCTGCTTCCAAATCTCCTGTGTCCTGCTGACCTCCAGCAGCTGCACTAGAAGGGCTGGCCTTCAGCAGACACTTCACTGCAGCTCCTCTCCAGGGTGTCCTCGTGGATTTTCCTCTACTTTCCAGGACTATCCTGGAAACTGAATAAGCTGCTAAGAGTTTAGTTTAGATCCACTGAGCAGTTGCAAATAAAGACACTGGCCCTGCTAGCTGAGAAGTGTAATTTGCTGTTGTCATAGACTATAGCAAATGAAGAAGCAGTGGCTTTTGATTCCTGAAAGACTTAGGGGTATGTCTCATTTCTTAAATTGGTAGCACAAACAGGGGAAAAAAACCCAGAAGTGCTAAGATTAATCATCTTTTACTAAAGAGGAAATTGCCCAAGGATTGTTCAGCTTGCAAGCTACCACGACCTCCTCCTTGTGAGGATAAAGTAATGAAAAGTCAAGTCTTTGATCCCAGTATCCAGATTTGCATCCCACCTGGTGTGCAGGGTGCTAGTCAGCACTACTGCTGAGCTTTTGGAGCATGAAGGATTGGGGCAGCACCATCCATTGAGCACACCTGTATTGGTGTCACTGTGGTCTAGTGCCCTCACTCAAGCTGAGCAATCCTGAGCTGGGGTGGGGGAGAGCAGGATTATTCTGAGCCTGGTGCATTCAGCAGTGTTTTAGTGCAAGTTTGCTGTTGTTTGCTGTAGCCTCTCCTTGAAGACAGAGGGAGAAATCAAGATGAAAAGGTCAGGCTGGGTGAATTGGACATGGGTCTAGGTTCCAGACCTTTCAATACCTGTCTTGATAGGTTGATGCTTTAATAAAATTGGATACCTTTGGTTTTCTTACAAACTACAGCTCTGGGAGCAGGAAGATTTTCCTTCCTCTCTCCTCTGCTGATCACAGCCACAAGCTTTGGCAATAAAGGCCAGTTAATGCTACAGAATTTTCCAAGCAAAAAGAAAAGTGCTCTGGGTGTCAATATTTGCCTTCTTCCTTTCTTTTCCAGTGGCTTTATTAAGAATAAATTGCTATTTAAAGCATGCAAAACACAACAAAAACACACAGAAACTCCACTTTGGGTTGCTTTCCTCCTGTTCCCCTGCAGAGGAAGAAGGCTGGGCTGCTCTCTGGAGCCCAGCACTCAGAGAGGGCAGCTCTGGAGGAGGCAGAGCCTTGCTGTCAGCAGATGGTGCACTCACTGGGAATAGAAACGAGAAATACTTTCCAGAGAGTGTCTGGCACTATGGCAGCCTTGTCTGGAATCAGTTAGGAAGAGGACAAGGTCTTTGGTTGGTGTCTCCTTGCAATGTCAACTTTAGCTTGTTGGAAACTTCCCAGCTCATACTCAGAGATGGTTCTGTCCCCAGAAAACTCTTTGTTATGATATCACTGTTGGCTTTCGTCTACAAATTACTGTACAACTTAAATGTCAGTATTCAAAACTTGAAGTGCACAGGATTTGTTCAGCCAGAAGCACAAATGAAATTTAGTTTGGGCTCCTGGCAAGACTTGCTTTCACATTTATCAAACTGACATTCAAACCAAAGAAGTAAAAATCCAGCTAAAATATCAGGTGCTGTTGAATGCCTGGAGAAACCGTGGCAGGAGTGCTGCTTTTCTTTCCCTTTTATAATCAAATTTATCTACACTTCTGAACAAACATCTGCATGAAGTATTTAGTGGTTCTTTTTTCCCTTGGATCTGGTTTTGCATCTGAAACAAGCCGAGAGCTCAGCCAGCTTGGGCAGGGTGTTTGTGGCTTGTGAAAACCCTTTCATGCTCACAGTATCTGGGATGTCCAAATGCAGCCTCTCCAGCATTGCTAGGCACCCCAGCAGTGTGAGTGAGCCAAACAGCAAAGATTCCAACTTCTGAAAGACTGCTCAGGAAAGCCAACTCTCAGCTTCAGTCTTTTTTACTTTTAATGTGGGGCAGTAACTCGGTTCCAGCAAATAGCAGGACTTGCACAGGGCAGGTATGCCAAAGTGCTCTTCCTTTTCCAGCTTCTCATCTTGTAGCTCAACAGGATGAAAAAACTGTCCATGCTTTTGCCATCTGCCATATTAAACCAGCTGTAGATATCTTAGTTGAAAATACAGTTTTTTCTGAAGCTTTCTTCCCTCTGAATGGAATCTTTCTACCTTTTTTTTTCACTCTTCTGCCTGATGGTTTTAAATGCCCAATATTTACTTCCTCTTCAGTGCCATGGTGCTGGGATCTGTTCTGTAGACCCTTCCTGTTGCTGTTCTGCTTGGCACTTGTGAAGCTCAGCATGCCTGAGGTGGGCAGATGTTTCCAGATGCAGCTGTGCAGGACAGGTCCATCACCATCCCAGCTGCTTGAAGGGATTCCTTGCTCCTAAGTCATGTATTTCTCCCCATATTGAGATGTCAAAGGGGGAATATTTCTGATACCCTGTCTCAGACCCTCAGGTAGCCACGTGGCAAGGAAAGGCCTTGGAGAAACTGGAGGATGTGGACTATTACCTGTACATCCTCCCCTGCTTGTTTCCTGAAGATGGAGCCCTATTTATAGAGAAACTTCTAGTGTTCCCTCTGGGGAGAAGGGAAGAGGAAGAATCCATTCAACAGAACGCCAACATCTTCTGTTCAAATGGGGAAAAACTAACAAAACTCCCCAAGTAATTAGAAGGTGGAAGTGGGGCAGGATATCAATTTGTGGGGCTTTTCCTTATCCAGAACTAAAGTTATTTTGGTTTTGGGTCATTGCCACAAACCAGAGGAGCAACAAAGGGGATTTTTACATGTATTTTTTTTCAGACGTGTCTGAGACATTGAGAAGGAACAGTCATTTTCAATGTCCTAGAAAAAGAATGGGAAAGGGGGAGTGAAAAAGTGGCCCATATAGCAGAAATTGCTTCTAGCCCTGCTTCTAAAGAAAAATAACAATTCTGATAAAGGAAAGGGCATTGGGAAAAGCACCCTGATACCATGTTTTCTTCTCCAGTTTGTATTCACAGGTTGTCAGAAGTGGGCGCCATGGTTTATGGTTTGTGCCTGTGAGGATGGCAGAACATACTCTGCTAACCTCCTTCTTCCTCTTTTGCTGCTGAAGATATCTTCTTTCAGGTTGAAACATTCTGTGCTCAGCTGATATTTGATAAAGAGATAAAGAGGTTTTACACTTCAGAGGAGGAAAAATAAACATTTCCTCTCTTCTGGAGCTGATGCAATAAAGTGAGGCGTGTGTGGTTTAGAGTGGGTGTGTGGCTAAAACAACTAAATCACAAAAAGGAAGATTAGCTGTGATTGTAGAGCAGTGTGTGTCTTTATCCTTGGTTTGGCTTTCTGTGTTGTTCAGAGTTCAGGGTGAACTGCAGTAGGAATGAATTGTATGTGACACTTCACCTCGCCAAGCTGGAACCTGAAATAGCAAGAGTTGCTTTTGCAGAATGAGACACACAGGAAGGAGGAAGCATCATGGAAAAAAGCAATTTGTTGCAGTTCTTCTGCTTAGATTTTTTTCTCAGCTTTAACTAATTAATTACATGGAAAGTTTCTCTGGTTCTGTGTGTCATTTTGAGTGGGAAAGAAGTAGGATAGTCAAGAACACCAGATGCAGGAGGTCTAGCAGCACTCTGCATGGCTGATACACTTCAGGCAGTGGAGAAAGGATTTGCAGGAGAGTTAACAACTTTCAGATCTTCTGAGGGCTATTCTTGGTGTGATGAATGAAGTGCCATGTACTTCTGGCTGTCATGACTGCAGATTAAGTACAGCAAGGGCATTTCACAGGTGAGTGGCTTCCAGCACAAACGTCAGGCATCTGTTTAAGCATCAACCTTTGTTGTGAGCTCTGGTCCTTGGGCTTGAGGCACTGCCAGTTGTGCTGATGCTTTCATTGGCAGAGAAGAAATGTGTTCTCATAAAACCTAGTAGGTAGTGGAGATTGTTTCTGTAGAATTGGGTAGGCCTGGTGTTGCCTGATAGGAGGTTATGAATAAACCATCCAGCTTTCCATGCAGTAGAAACAATGAGACATTTGGATACCAATGTACACATGGAGTAAGGAAACTGTCAGTGCTTTCCTGCCCATTGGCACAAGTGAAAGCAGAGCCTGTAGCTTTCTGCTGCCCTCATTCTGTGCTGCTGCCTAGAAACCTGGAGGAGAGGAGGCAGTCCAAGCAATGTCAGCCTGGGTCTGGGATTGTCCTGACTCCTGTGCTTCAGAACATGACCCACCTGCTCACAAGGACAGCTGGGTTACTGCTCATAGAAGTGCAGAAGTGTTGGCAAAAGAGAGGTAATTTCTAGGCAATTCTGTCTGCTTTCTGCTTAGTTGTGGAGTTTTTAATCTGCCCTCCTTGATAGGTTTTGCCCATCTCTGTTTGTATTTGTTGTCTTTTGCAAAGTGATGCCATGTAAAACCAGGAAATCCTCCCCTGCTGAGTTTATGCTCTGCTGCACAGGAGGGGTGGGGCAAGAGTTAAAATCCACTCTGTGGGCTGTGATCAGCATGAATGGCAGAGAGGAGGCTTGTTGGATTTCTATGTTTTCACTCTGTTGCTGCTGGTGATGCTCTGCTGCTGTCAGCCAAGAAGGTTAGGGCTTGGGTTTGTAAACATGCCTATTTCAGGAAGCAACCGTGTTATGAAAGAGGAAAGCCAGCCTCTGGAGAGGAGAAATTGAAGTATTGCTTGTGTGCTTTTGAGAGTTCTCCTTTGCAGCTCACCCTCCTGAGGCTGCAGGTGTGGTACAGCAGTGGTGGGGTTGTGTTTCCAGCTCACACTGCAGTGCTGCTGCCTCTCTGCATGGAGAGCAGCACAGAGACCCCTGAGCTGCATGGCTGCCTGGCTGAGCAGCCTCCAGCACAGGATCCTTCATCCATGCCAGGACAGGGTGTCTGGCACCATGGCCTGCTGCCCATGGGGTTGTTGGCCTTGTCAGTTATTCTAAATCCAAGCAGAATTGAACATATTTAGATTTGTGTACAGTGCTGGTAGATGTCTTGCATAACATTCCAGGCTTGCAGCTGCATGGAATTTGATAGCTAAGTTTTCCTTACATGTTGTATTCATATAAACTATGTAAATTGTACTTTGAGGCTGGTGAAAGTTAAAGTTTAGGAGTGCTTTAATTTGATTTTAGATCGTTTTCTTATCCCTCTAGACCTGGGTTACAAGGAGAGTGTTCTCAGTTTCAGCAGGTGAAGCTTGTGTGAGGGAATGTGCAAACTAGAGCATCAGAATCCTTCAAACAATTAAAACTGAAAGAGAGAACAGAAATGCTTTTCTGGCTATACTGCTTTGAACAATGGTATTATATTGACAGATCAGTTTTTTTACAGTAGGTGTGACATGAACCTTATCCATGTAATGTAACAGCAGCCAGAAACTTCTCCACCTGAGTATTTAATGCCTTGCAGACCCGTCCTGTGTGTAGTACATTTTGCTGTTTTGTTTATTATGTTATGTTCTGTTTCATTATGTGTTCCAGTGTATTTGAGAAGGATCCCAATGGAGCAGATTCCACTGTGAGTTCTAACCACCGCACCAGAAATCTTCTGGAGTTCTCAGCTGGCCAGGAGTCCAGCCCAGCTCAGAAGGAACCTGAGGGCATCGTTTCTGAGGGGAGTAACAGGTGAGATGAAAACCTTTTACATATTTCAGGTGGCAGAGGGCAGTGGTGCTTGTAGCCCTCCCCACCTTTTTGCCCAGTGTTCTTGCTGCTTTTACAGAGCACCTGAGTCCTAAACACAGTGTTTTGAAAGCTGCTCAGTTTGCTTTTCAAGTGAATGTGGTGTTTTATCTCCCAGAGTACCCAACACATACAGCTTCAGGAGTGTACACGTGGCTGTGATGCACAGTGTTAGGGCAGAGAGCACATCCACAAGTGCTCGTCACCACGACTTTCAGGACCTTCTTCAATTCAGCTGTTTGCTTTTTTTCTCTGATCTATATTTTAGCTTGCATAGTTGTGATATTTGTCATATTATCTATCTCTTTTTGCTTTTCAAGCCAGGGTATTTATTTTCTTAGTTGCTCAAGGGAAGACTGAGGAAGTTCACAACTAAGAACACACTCTGAGCTTAGAATTGTCTTTTTCATTTAAAAAAAGTCTGAGTCCATCCCTGTGCTTATCCATTATTTAATTAAATACTGGCTTTCAGGCTTCCTAGATCTCCAGCATGCAGTGCATAAGTGAACATATAATTGCCTCCAGATTGAAGTCTGGCTAATACAGCTCATGTTTTCCCCTTACAAGATTTATCCTATTAGACTGTCCCTTTCCAGTGGAGTGTTTTGGCTGGTTGAACAAAGCCAGGCACAGATGTGCAGAAAGCCCTCATGTATTTTGCCATGCAGAAAGAAGGCAATAAATCAGGAGCATTTTAAGGCTGTAGCCATGGTGAGGGCTTTGTATCCTACGTGGTACGTTTCAGACCATGACCTGTGGGACAGAGGAGTGGAATGGTTTTCTTAGGAGGATGTGCTCG
This sequence comes from Cichladusa arquata, assembly GCA_026413545.1. Lineage (NCBI taxonomy): Eukaryota > Metazoa > Chordata > Aves > Passeriformes > Muscicapidae > Cichladusa > Cichladusa arquata. Next base: position 4,474,334 of record JAOTQP010000403.1, on the reverse strand, counting down.
TGCCTCTTCCTCCTTTTCTTTCACTGTTTCACTCTGGGTTTGGCAAGCTGTGAGCTCTTTGCTGCATATTCTTTATCAGTCCTAGTTGCAGTAGAGAGGAGAAGCAGACATGAAGTTGGAGAGAAAGCTGGGAAAGGGAGGAGACTATGAATAAAGCTTTCCTAAACTCTTATACCTGATTTTTCAAAAAGAAGTTGAGGTTCAGGAGCTACAAGTCTGTGAAAACCCAGAGGATTAAAGCTGTTACATTGATAACCAGTCGAGAGGGAAACCTACACTAGGTATTTGATGATAGATAGTTAACCCCTCAGGAATTGCTGAGAGTGTTAGGGATTTTTGTACTGAGCAATACATGCTCCTTTTCACTTTTTATCAAAACCAAGCTGGATTGTGGAGACAGAGATGTAAGTCCTCTGCACTCACTTGTAATATAGTTTGTGGCTGCTCAATTGTCATATTGCTTATGGTCTTTCTATCTGCATGGTTTTAGTAGATAATAAATTCAGTATTTCTATAGCAAGTCTTGCACAGCTCTGGAATGAAAACAAAGTTGTGCTTGCAGAGATCACATAGTTTGCATACTATGAGGAATATTTTACAGATTACATATTCTATCAATATCTGGCTTTCTTGGGAAGAGATCCAACATCTGCTAATGCTCATCTGTCTGCCCTGCATTGAGAGCTGTCAGCCCCCTTTGAGGGATTGACTGAGAACATTGCATGTTTGATAGCAATTATTTCTCACCTGTTTCTGAGCTCTCACGGGAGCAGCTGTAACGTTCATGGGTCTGCTGGAGTTAGTGCTCATTCTCTGCCTTTGGTCAAAGGGTCATGAAGAAGTTTTTTAAGGGATTTCTTGACATGCTTTTGTTGATTTTCCCCAGGTATGACCGTTCTGTGTCTGATAACAAAGCACTAATGATAGTCTCAGAAGAGCCACTGTTATATATTTCACCACCACCACCCCCCTGCCGGCCTCTGATCAACAGGACAGAGTCCCTGAGGTGAGCAAACACCCTGCTGTGAGCACTGGGAGCTTACTGGGAGCTGATCTATAAACTCTGTGTTGGCTGAGTGCTGCTGGACAGCTGGGAATGGTGCTGCTGTCATAAGGACAGATCCACTTGGATCTTTGTAATCTTTCCATGGTTTTAGTGATGACTTTCGCCACTCTCTTTTCACACTTGAAATAACCAAGTAACAATTTTCTGATCACTTCATATGTAGAAATGTTAATGATATGGAAATCAAGTCCAGCTAAAAGCCTTTCCCTAAAAGTTATGTAAGAGATGGTCTTCTGTTCTTCGGGTTCTGATAGAAGGAGACTGAGCCTGACATTGCAGATGTTCTTTGTTCAGTTAGAAAACACCTAGCTCCACTTTTTCTGTAGATATGAGTCACTAACCTTATCTCCATTCTTTGTCCATTCTTTCTCTCAGAGTTACTTGCCATAATTTATCCTTAACCAGTAATTTGTCTTGAATTGATCAACTTTTGTTTTTTAATTTCAGTAGTCCTACCAGTAATTTCAAAATTACTGTTTGTTGGCCAAAAGAAAGGACTGTATCTACTTTATATGGGAACACCTGTGAATCTAATAGCTTATACATAAATCTTAAAATTGTATTTCCTTCCTGTGGTATTAAAAATAAGTTATCTTAATAGTAAAATTCAGCATCTATGATGCCTTGTAGTGGCTACCTAGAACAGAGGCTAGACAAGATTAAGAAAGTAAAAGCAGGTATTTATTAAAGACCTTCAAGCACTGGGTGGGCAGTTAAAGCCCACCCAGGGGCTATACCCAGAATGGACCACGGGTCACAAGTTTTCACATTTTTATAAGTTTGGTTCATTTGCATATTGGGGGTTAATCTTCCAATTAGAGCTTCAGGTAATGAAGTCATTTACCCCAAATTTGCTCCCCCCAACTCACATTTGTTTCCATCTCTGGAGGCCTGAAACAGTGAGGTGTCCTTGATTCCCAGGCCTGGAGAGGAATTGTGTTTGACCAAAATGGGGAAGCAGGAGCTGACTGTATATGGAATAGAGTTATACACTAAAGAACTGCAGGATTGCAAATACATGAAGAATATAAAAACTGGAATCCTAAGGCACCACCTCTGTGGTGGCTGAGCTGTTGCACACCCCTGAGCTGCTGTGCCAGCATTGCTTGCAGCGTGTGGTGGGCACATTGTCTTAGCTGCTCAAGAGAAGACTGGGGAAGTTCACCTCTAAGAACACACTCTGAGCTTGGCAGTGTCTTTTTCATTTAAAAAAAAAAAGCCCATCTGAGTCCATCCCTGTGCTTGTCCGTGATTTCCCAGGCTGACCCACGAGCTGCGGGGATGGGTGCACAGGCACGAGGTGGAGCGCACGCGGTCCCGGCGCCTCAGCAACAGCCAGCAGAGAGCACGAGTGCCACAGGTGGGCAGGACAGAGCTGTTCCTGGGGCATCCCTCAGCACTCCCTGTTCATCCCTCACCTCTTCATCCCTCAGCTCTCCCTGGGCATCCCTCTGCACTCGCTGGGCATCCCTCAGCACTCCCTGTTCATCCCTCACCTGTTCATCCCTCTGCACTCGCTGGGCATCCCTCTGCACTCGCTGGGCATCCCTCTGCACTCGCTGGGCATCCCTCAGCTCTCCCTGTTCATCCCTCACCTCTCCCTGTTCATCCCTCACTCCTTTCCCTTGCCATCACAGGCTAAAGTGCCATCCTGCCTGTAACCAGGGCAGCCAGCACTCCCCATTTTAAATTGCTGGGTTTGGTTGCTTCTTACATTGTCAGAGTTGTTTTCTTCCATTCCTGCTCTTGGATTCAGGGTTTTGAATTGTTTTAGCAGCCAACAAAATTTGTTCAGCATTTTCTAGAATGAAGTCAATCATTATTCTTTTAATGGCTTCTCTGTAAGGATAAGCAATTGCTTAATGGAGAGAAATGCAACCTACAGCACATTGATCTGATTCACTGATAAGGGCCACAGCTTATTGATTGTGTTGAAATATTTCTATTGTTTAAATTTCTTGCTAGAGGGATTATTTTATTTTTTTGGTAAGACTAAGAAATTATGAGACTTGTGCTCATATTTCCTATTTCTTAAAAACTCTTTTATCTACATGGCATACTGATATCAAGGCTGAAATTAAGACAATGAATTTTCAAAGTATTGAAATTGATTAGAGGTTGTAACAGCTTTAAAAAGAATTGAGCATTACATCGTGGGTAATACTGCAGTTTTCTTAAGAGTAAGTGTTGTGTATCCTTCAGATCCTTCTCACTGGTGTCCAGAGCACAATGGTAGAATATTTAGAAATGTTGTCTGTGGTACCAAGCTCCTTTTCTTGTCTCTGAATGTTGACTTCAAATTCGGCTGTATTAAAATCTTGCTGGTTTTATTGTTCCAGCTTGATTGCTGACCATTGCAGTTTCTCCTGTTTCAGTGGAAAAATGCACATTTCTGGTACAGGGCACTGATTGACCTCTGCCCCCCACTCTGTGTGTTATATTTAATGTAGTGGCAAACCAAGGGAATGCTTATTGATTTCACTTTGTGTCATCTTTTCTTTTTCCCCCTTTTTAGAGCTCCCTCAGTGACAAAACAGATTCCCAGCTAATGACCATGCCTTACACAGACACCAGTCTCAGGTAAGGCAGAACAGCTCCTAGTTTTTCACCAACAGTTGATAAAGAATGCCCATTTTCATCTTCTCAGGATTCTTAAGGCAAATGCATCTGCTTTTCTTGTCCTAATTCTGTCCCTTAGCAAATAACTGCTTCTTATTATTTATATTACACTTAAAGGGACCCCTGTATCACAGCACCACTCTTCCAGGGCCTTTCTAGCCATGAATTTTAAGGAAATCCTTGCTTTTCTCTCCAGAATCCCTTTCTAAACAGATTGGAATATTTAGGGGAAAACAGGGAACTAACTTTGGACTCTCTGTGAGAACATCCTAAGTAAGTTTGTAAGAAGGTTTCAGAGGGCCCTGAGTCTGGTTAAGGTTTTTCTCATTGTCTTCAAGAGCAGAGCCATTACAGCTGGCACCAGATTATGATGATGAACTTTAAATACCATTGTATCTCATTTGCATTCTTTGTCTCCATCTGCTGACTTTTCTCTGCTGATTATTGGGGCACATTAATGCAGAGTTTCCTGATGTTCCTTCCTCATAACTATCCTGTTCCTCTTCCCTTCCCAGTCCTTCTGGTGACAGGAAGTACTGGGCAGAAAAGACTTCTCTCTCCTGATCTCTGTATGAGACTGTTTAGGAGGCTGTGTGCTTTGAGAGGAGTGTAAGAGCAGGATGAAGTACAGAGGGGACTTTTTGGTGAGAGCAGCACCTGAAAGTGGTGCTGTGGAGAGAAGGCAGCTGTGGCCTCTCTGTTTGCCTTGCTGCTTTGAAAGCAGGATCAGCCTGGGGGAAAGAGCAAGCTGCATGCAAATGTTACAGAAAACAAGCTGTCAAATTTTGATACATCTTGACTTACAAGGGAAAAAAAAAAAGAAAAAGCTTTTTTGAGTTCTACAAGCAGATGAAGCATAGCTGTGTTAACTGAACACTGATGAACAAGCCTCATGCCATAAGGCAGTTTAATATCCATGCTTGCATTACTCTTGAAAAGAAATTATCTGGATTGTTGGAAACAGTGTGCAACATCATGCAGCTCAGCATCTGTGGTGCTCCAGAGGAAGTGAGATTTTTTGGGGGTTTTTTTTTCAGATTAATGATGTTTATATGAACAGGACCAGTGAGTCATGGCAGCTGCATGCTGAGGCTGTCCTGGAGCTGCTAAGAACATAGAACAGATTTCCAGTTCCTCCTAGAGCCACCAGCTATTAGGTGCTCCATGAAATCACAGAATCACAGAGTAGTTTGGGTTGTAAAGGACCTCTGGAGATCTCTAGTCCAACATCCTGCTCCATCTCAGGAGTGGCTTGCTGACCCTTGCTGTTTTCATGAATGAGTAATCAAGCCCAAATTAGCTCCAAATTAGTCTTTGTTTGCTGTGTGTGGAGGTTGGGAGCCCATTCCTCTCGTGCATAGTTCTGCAGGAGGGGATGTGCAGAGTAGAGCTGCCTGCTCCCAGACTTCCACCCCCAGTCCAGAAAGGGCAACTGGCCTGGCAAGCTGCTTGCCACAGGACTCTGGTAGCAGTGGAAGAGAAGATGGGGACAGCCTGCTCTTACTGCTGCTAGAGAAAATCTCTAATAATCTAAATAATAAAAAATAATCTAAATTAATCCCCCTAGTTCAGAACCTGGGTCAGCAGGAGACAGCCTGGGAGGGGAGGGATGCCTGGTCAGTGTCCTTGCCACAAACACCCAGTGTGCTGTTAAAGTGGAGGAAATTACAATGACAGGTTGAAGGTCCAGCTAATGGTTTCCCTGAGTACAGCTTTCCAGCCCGATTAAATAAGTTAGTTTGGAATGGGATTGGGGAAGTATAAATGATAGCAGTATATGCTAGGAATTTCTCACCTTTCCAAGATAAACAGTGGATAAGTACCATGATTATAGGACTTGCTAGTGTTTTGGCTTGGAATGGTTTAGAGCATCTTTTCCTTGTGTCTCATATGTGTAAGATGAGAACTGTGGAAAAGATAAGCCAGAATTTGGCTGGTGAATATCTTATTTTTGCTCCTCTGTCTCAACTGGAAATCAGAGCAAACCTATGAGTTGACCAGGGGAAAAATCTTTTGAGTTGACCAGAGGACACAGCAGAAAAAAAAAAAAAAGGTGTGTGAGAAAGAAGGTGGATTTGTCATTTGAGAGTAAATTGAAAGCTCTGTTTAATCTTAACTTTGCACTTCTTTAAATTTCAGTGGTTTGGATTCTTAGCAATAAAAGAAAATTATTAAATTATTACATGATTTGATATTTTATTTCAGAATGAAATTTTATCCTTAAATGTGTTTTCAGAAGTCATCACAGTTTTTCAGACACTTTAGGTTGAAACTTTTTTTCCTGTTGAGCTAGCAAACAGGTTTTTGCTGGCTTCAGAACCACAGACAAAAACAAATGTGGAATACTTTTACCACAGTAAGACCTTTGAAGCACCTTGAACTTTCAAAAAGTACAGAGTAGTTTCATTGTCTTTACCTATGTTCTGTGTGTCTCATTTTTCTTTCAGTGGATGAAGGGCTGCAGTTTCTTTAAAAAGCAGGTTTCAAAGTCATTGTCTCCCTGGAATTAGCTGTCTTGTCTAAAATAATTACCTTTGCCCTTCCCTATTTCAGCAGGAACTCAGGGAATGAGCTGCAGGTGTATTATGCCTCTCCCAGGAGCTATCAAGACTTCTTTGAAGCAATCCACCGGAGGGAGGACACGTTCTACGTGGTGTCATTCCGCAGAGTAAGTGTGGCACCTTCCACCTGTGCCCCTAAAACTGCTGCTAGCAGGTACCAAGGATGGCTTAGTCCTGATTGAAGGTAAATTTGTTCCTTCTGAAAGGATGCTTCTCCCTGTCCTTTGCAGTAACATGGCCAGATCATGGGCTTTGCAAAACATGCCCATCACTTTGGGAATGGAAAGAGCTTTGCAGAAAACATTGCAGTGCCAGGGCAAGACAGCCCAAAATTGCATGAACCCTGTGGTTAAACACACATCAGAGCTACTTAATGGGGATAAAAACCTTTTGTGCTTCTGGGTGTAGGAGCAAATACACCCTCTGCATCAATTATTATTGTTAACACGGTTTCTGTCTTCCCCTAAAACTCTTGCATTTGCAGTTTTATGTGTCACATACTGCAGCTGTACAGGACTGTGTGCAGGTCCACAATTTTTCTGCTGTTTTGTGACTTGTAAGTTGACATAGATGAGCAGGTCTGCTGTCTGTGCTGAGATACAGCAGAGGCTCGTGCTGCAGCTTTGTCAGGCACAGCCTCACATCTGCAGCACAGTTAGGGATGGTAAAAGCTGTTATAAAATGGAATTTCAGGTGTCTGATGGCACTTTGTGCACTGCAAGCCTGACTAGGGTTGAAGCCAGGGCAGCTGCAGCAGTGAGAAGCTGGTTGGGATCTGGTGATGGAAATGATCAAGGCAAATAGTGGTTGAAACACCAACCTGGAGCTGGAAGAACTTCTTCCTTGCCTTCTGCAGAGGTCTTGATGAGCCATTAGATGTGTCTCTGATGCACGTTGGGCTGACCCTGGGGTCTTGCTGAGCCTCCTGCCCTGTCATTTTGCAGTGGAGGTGTTAGATGAGAATTGCTCTGTGCATGTTCACACCCAGCTGTGATCCTCCCTGCAAAGCTCCATTTGTCTCCTCTTCGCAGGGGTGTCCCCAGAGGGGTCCCAAGGTCGTGGGGGACCAGTAGTGGCCACGACAGCAGCTCACCCAGCTAAAACCAGTTGTTGTGAGAGCAGACAGATAAGCACAGCTAGTTTTAGCAGTTCCTGTGTTGTCAGAACTACCAATCTAGAGATGCCATAGGTACACAGGTAATACAGCCCTGTTCCACCTGGTGCACAGCAAGTTTCTTCATTTGTGAGGTGCATGTCTGTAGAAAAGGTTCAGGCAAAACAAAAATAGTGGTGCTCTTCTTCTTAGGATTAAGGTTTTATGCTGAGTAGAAATACGAGGTTAGTTTCCAGTCTTGGGATTACTGGGTTGTGTCACAAGGCTGGAATTTTGTTATTAAATGCTTGGCATGTTCTGCTGTTCTTTCAGCTAGCAACACAAATATAGCCAGCACCAGGCTCCACATATCCCGAGGATGAGAAGAAGGGAGAGGAGAATAAAAGTTTTCCTGGAAGCTCTGAAGACAAAGCAGAGCAGTGGAGTTCTGCACTCGGGCCATTGCTCCAGCCCACCTGAGTGCTGTTCATGTCCATAGTCCTGTTTACACTGTCGGGTTAATGACCTGGAAGTTGTCAGCTCTCATTTCAAGGCGCAGTTTTGTCCTTGGAAACAGTGAGCCTTGCGCCACAGAATCCCTGCAGCTCGCTCTGCTCTCTTGTAGGGCCAGCTGGGGGGCCTTTGAAACCCCTCTATGAAATTGATTTGGTTGCAAAGCTTTTGGTATTTCTGTTTTATGAATGAAATGTCCTCAAATAGAAGGCAGTTTCATGCATTACCTCATTTATTGTTTTAGCAGGGCAAACCTGATCTAGCAGCAGGCTCTGCCCTGAGGCACTCTTCAATGACTTGCTTGGATTCCTTTGTGAGTGCAGAAGAAAGGACTCCTGCACAGCCCGAGGGGTGCCATCAGCAGGGCCCCAGCCTGGGAGGTGCCCTTTCACCTCCTCCTAGGGATTGCTGACTTCATTTTCTCTGGCCCACAGCTCCCCTTTCAGTGCTGATTAGGAGCTGGGAGGGGGCTGGTTCCTCCCCAGAGCTGTCCCACAGCTCGCTTGTGCTGCTTGGCTTGTACAGGTGAGGAGCCCAGGCCTGGAGATGAAAGGTTTTGTTCTCCTCTCTCGCTGTTTGCCCTGCAGACACTCACCCACACTTAATAAGCTGTTATAGCCCTGGAACATAAAAGCCAGAGCAAGAATCATGTAGTTCAGAGTTGCAGGGAGTGGGTGGTTCTGGTGGAAGGTGGGACTTTGGATCTCAGGAGTTCCCTTCCACTGATGTCCCTGGATCCTCTGTCCCCATTTCCTGCTCTGTGCCCATGCATCTGATAAAATGTAATGTTTTTTGTGTCTTCTCACCTGCACTGCAGGAGCTGTGCCCTGAGTTCCTTGGATTTTCTAGAAGATGGGATTTGCTAGGGCTGCCCCTCCCTCTTGCATGGCAGGACTCAGCCAAGACTTCTGGAAGGGCAGGGTTGGGAGGCAAAGCTCCTGCACACTGTGTTCTTCTGGTGATGCTTGCTACCTGTAAGACTGAGATTCCCATGATCTCAGCAATTTTATTTTCTTTCCTTTCCTTGGAAGGCTTGCAGATCTGCCTATTTACAGTTGAAGTTTACATGGGTTTTTTTTTCCCATAAAAATAAATTAGCATTTGGATCAGCTGAGTCCACAGAAGAAGCAGGGCTTTTGCTCTGGGTGCCTACAGAAATTAATTTGTTGCTATTATCAGGAGAATCTGTAATGTCATTTTTAAACAAGAAGAGCCTGCTGCTCTGCCAAGCCCTTTGATTTCTACTCTGTAATGTCTGTGATATCAGGTCTGCTTGATGTGTCCTAAAAGCCCAGTGGAGTGTGGATACAAAGCCCCAGCTGGTGGATCTGAGGTGCTCTCCCTGCAGGGAAGGGACACCTGGCTGCTTCTCTGTGAGCCTGGCACCCACACAGCTCTGCCAGAGCACATCTGGGGTGCCACAGACTGCTCACCGAGATTGTTTCCAGAATTACCTGAATAGCCAGCTTAATTTGAAAAGTAATTAAGTAAATCATTGGAGAAAACAAATCCCTTCCAATTTACTTTGGCCTGTAAATGCTGCTGCAGATCATTTCCACCCTGGTGTGGTTAGGATCAGAGTCCCCACAACTTGGAGTGATTAAGCAGTAGATTTCTCCATACTGGAAGGTTCACTCAGTGACCCTTTGATGACATCTCTGCAGACTTATTTAAGGACAGTGACATTTTTTGGGGGTAAGAATGTAATTACTGTTCTTAAGGAAAACACAGTTTAAAGTTTAATTCACTTGGGAAATCCAGGGGACTTCTGGCATTTCCTCTCACTACTTTCTCTATTTCTCTATTTCAAATATCTCCTAATATCAAAGTTTGCCACTTGCATATATTGCAGTGCACATAGAGTATCTTACAGTAGAATGTAGTAAAAAGTAGATATTAAATTGATTCTGTTTGTTAGAGCAAGAGTGATGCTGGCCCTGTGGGAATCAATGGCAAAGCCTTTACCAACGTCTGTAAGACCAGGATTTTGTTTTATAAATTTCTGCTTCACTGCCATAAACCATAGAGCTTCAGGGAAACCTCTTATTATGAAAGTAAATTTCTGGTCCTACAAGCCAACATCTGCAGTAAGCATTTAAGGGTTTCTCAAGTTCTGCAAACAATTTTTTACTGAAATGAATAAGCCAAATTTCAGTCAGAACTTTTGTTCTTTCTTTTTTTGTTAGGAATAAAAATGTCTTAGGTTGTGATGTGCTTCTGTTGATAATAAGCCTGTGCTGTGCTAATTGTATTTGAGATGATATAATTGTATTTGGGGTGATCTGTTACTTTCAGGAGATAAAAGATTATGAAGCCTGGCTTTGTAACATATATTTTATATAACATGCTTGTGCAGCAGTTTGCTGTGCTGCACACACTTCTGGCAGCAATAATTTGGATATATCAGAGAGCATGAGGCAGGCTCCAATTCACTGCACTCCTGATGCCATCCACATCCTGCAGGCAAAACTGCTCTGTAAGAAGTTGGCTCCAGATGATGTTTCACAGCCAGAAATTCAGTCCTAACATATACTTTCCTCCTACTTTGTTGCACTTGACAATGGGTGGTTTTTACTGGACATGGAGTTTTCTGCTGTTGACTTTCTTGCGGATTTTTGCAGGATGGGAGGTGTAATTTGGTGTTTCATTCAGATGAGTTGATCAGACCCACATAGTGCTCTGGAGATAGAGCAGCTCTTCTGTATGTTTGAGCCCTGTGGATCTGCAACTGGTGCAAGTTAACATGCAGATTTTTGAAAGATTTTTACAAACTCCTCTTTTTCCTGTGGAGCCTGACCTTAGCTATTCAGAGGAAGAAGGTTACTTTATCCCAGAACTGTAGGATTTTTAGATCTTGTCCCATATTTTATAAATGTGCTGAGAATAATATGTGATAAAAGAACTGAGGCTCAGGACATGGTATCCATGATAAAATTGTCTGTTCTTTTCAAAGCAGAGGTCACCCTTTAGCCTGGCTTCTCACTGATGCCAGTTCTTGCCTCTCTGGAAGAACTGGAGGAAGCAAACAGTGTGATTGTGCTTCAGCGTGCCCTGGAGCTCAGTGAGTCAGCCTCTGTCAAACTACAGCTGTATTTGACTTTCAAATTTGAAAATCCATTATGAAAACCTCCTGTTTCCATCTAAGTGTCGCTAGTGAAAATTAAGTCTGGCCTGTTGCATTCTTTGTTACAAATTCCCTCTTTTCTGGCCAGGCTTTGGATTCTTTCTGTGTCAGGAAATTTTCTCCTTTGGAATCCCTGGTGAGAAAACAATGAAGCAAGCTTTCTTTCTGGTCTTTCTTCCTTTCTGATATGGAATATTTTAGGTAGGTGGGAGAGGTGACCTTCCAAGGTGATGGGGAGAAGGTTTCTCTGTGCTCTTCCTTTGATTCCTTTGTTCTGTTCTTAGTTCCTGCTTGGAGAGCTGCTCCTACTCGGGAATCTCTCCCAAGGCATTTTGGAAGCAAAGTCTTAGTCACTCTGATTTTTATCTCCTTGGGTCCCTTTGAACCCCACTGTCCTCCAAATAAAGTTGAGAATGGATGTGGTGTTGAGGACAGATGTATAAGCAAAGGCAGAAAAGTCAACTCGAATGTCTGGCATGAAGCAAAAGCTCCTCCTGGACTTTGTGTGTATAGTCTTGATTCGTTTGTCCTCTCCATGGTTGCTGGAACTTCATGAATCATATTAATGCTGAACTTCTTTACGTGTCCCAGATCTAACTAATACTTTGTTATTTTTAAACTAGCATTTGGAAGGACAACATACACAGCAGATAATTATAGTGAAAATAAAATATGCCACCAGAAATGTCTCAGGAAGCCAAAGTGGTTGCAGAGAGACGTGATCAGTAATAGCATACATGCATTTAAAATGTGCTGCATGCTTGAGAGACAAAGAGCTGTGGGCAAGAAGGAAAGGAAGATTGTTGGGTTTGGAAAACCTCTGTGAAAGACTCACTGCTTATGAAATTGGTGTGGACATGGGCTAGAGAAGTATAATTGGGAAGCATGGGAGGAAGATGTGATTATACAGTGGGAATTGTCTCAGTAAAGGAAGTGACAGCAGTATCTCACTTAATGAGTACAGAATTAGTACAGAAGAGATAATTGCTACCAGCAAAGTGAGCAGGAGCACAAGCCTATCCACAGACAATTAATTTGTGTTCAGTTAGAGCAGGTGGTGAAAATATGTAGCTCTGAAGCAGTTCCCTTCCTTCAGGAAATAACCCAAGTTCAGTAATGCATTAATAATACTTTAATTTTGCCAGATAATAGTGCATCTTTCTTTAGTGATAGCATGGTATCCATTGAAAGTTTTACTGAGGTTGTTGTGAACAGTTTCCAGAAGGAAATGATGGGCTCTTGCTTGTGATCTGTAGCAGTATTTAATTTTGGAATCAATGCTGACCTAGCCCTAACTGTACAGAGACACAAATTATACCTTCAGCTCTGGAGCTGCAGCAGCCAGTGAGACACTGACTTGAGTCTGGTAGGAATGAACTGCTTGAAAAAATGACCTTCCTGATATTTCATTTGCCCTGAGTGACAGTGCATGCAGAGAGCACTTAAAGTACCCATGCCTGCTTTCTTAGTTTTACACTTCCACAGCTTCAGACTAGTGATACTTTTCTGTTCATTTTCAGTTTTTATATCTGACTCTCTAGAGTCTGCATAAAAGTAAAGCATGCAGAATTGAGATGGGTTTGGTTTCATTAGTGTCCTGCCTTTTAGCAAATGTTAATCATTACAGTGTTACATTTGAGACTGTTATTTAAAATCTTAGGCACACTTTTAGAGTTAATTCTGGTCAGATGAAGTTATGTGCTTCCAGTTGGAATTAATCCTTTTGCCAGATTTTTAGCTGGACAGCACACAGAGCTTATTTTATGAAGTAAGAGCCCAGGTGCTGTTGTGAGTATGTGCAGATTATCATCACCTCCCACTGGACCGAACAGAACTCTTGCAGCTTCCAGGTTTTATTTTTAAATAGCTGACACTCCTAGGACACGAAGTGTGGTAGAATTCACTGTACATTTTTATCTTTAAGCTGGCTTTGAAACTGCTTGAAAGTGGAACATAAAACTTGTTTTCAACTTCTGGGTCTCCTAGTTGCTTGTGCTCTATCTGCTGGGATGGTGATGGGAGTGAGAAGAGCTCATTTTGCCTTGTTTTTGGCATGTTGCTCCTCACCCTGCAGCTGGACAAACTCCACTTTTGCCAGCACATTTGATAGAGACTCTTGGGCTTTGAGTTAGTGAGTAAGAATTGGGAATGCCGTGGGCTAAGCTGAGAGATCCTTCACGCTGGAAAGCACTGCTCAGGAAATCCTCTTTGTGTTTGGATTGCAAATGTTCAAATGTGCCTGTGAATAATTCTGGCACTTGAAAGTGCTTTTTGTGGAGGGAAGGCAGAGCTGTGCAGGAGGGACACGTGCACAGCTCGAGCAGTGTGCTGTACCATGAGGATGGTGGAGGAGCCTGCTGGCTACGTGCCATGGGCCACTACAGCATTGCACGAGTGGTTGTTACTGTTCCTTGGTTCCATAACTCTCCAAAACAGAGTAGGGGGTGCCAGCTGTCTCAGAGAGGGTTACATCCAGTGTGAGAGAGGTCAGAGAGGTCTCTGTGCTATGTGAGAAGGTGCACAAGCCTTCCTCTCAGGATCTGAGTCCTGCCTGCCAGGCTCCTGAGTGTTCAGCAGGGCTCTCCTCTGAGACTCTACAAGTGCACATTCCCAAACTGTTCCTCAGCCTGGAGATTCTTAGGTTGAGTCACTTGTTAGCATCTGGGAGGCCCTTGTTTAATCTCCTTTCTAGGAAATCAGCCTGGAGCTCTTCTCCTCTCTAAGAACAGTCCCAAGCACTCAGACCTGCAGTTTTCCATCAGCAGCTCTGTGGGTGATCAGTGGGCAGGTGGCTCCTGGAAAAGGTGGCTGAAAAAAACCCATTTTGCTGTCTCAGGTAATCTGAGGCCAGCATCTCCAGAAAGGCATCTCCTTCACGTCAGGGAAACAACACTGTGGGTTTCTCTTTGCTCTTGCTGGACCATGTTTGGCATTTGCTGACCAGCTCTAAGCCTTAACTCTCCAGCAGGCAGCAGAGGAGAATCCAGGCATGAAGTTTCCTGACTGCTCAAGCTCAGTTTCCAAAGTGCCAACATAGCGAAACATGTACAAAAATGAAACTAGAAAAAAACATGCTGTCATTTGGAGAAAAGCAGCAGATGCAGCAATTTGCTTGGTGTAAAATTTTGGCAAAATCAAGTGATTGCAGCTCTAGGAGAATAAGAGAAAGTGTAAAGAAACTACATTTGCACAACCAGAAAGCAACTTTAGGTTCAGGCTAAACACAGGTGTGGTACTGGAGATGCTGAAAAAAGGGTGTGAAGCCAGCTGGGCAAACAGCAATGTGGTGACAGGTATTTCCATTTCAGGGAAGAGTTGGTTGGTGTTGGCTTGGTATGGCAGTCCAGGAGGAGGATATTGCCCACAGCATGGCACTTGTCAAAAGGATGTAAGAAATGCATGTAAAAAGCATGTATGGCCCTCAGTCTCATTTAATGCACACTTACAGTGTAAAGAGTGCAGGATAGCCAGAGAGCAGGACCTGAGATCCTGTAAGTTCTGGAATAATGACCATGTAATTCCCTACAGCACTCCATCCCTCCTCTGCTCTCCTGGCAGTTCTAACCAGCACTGTCCAGCAGAGTAGAACCTCTTCACATGAATCAAAAGTGACACCCTTATGACTTAGTCTCTTCAAATCCTGATGGTTGATTTGAGAATTTAGCTGTTTGCTTATAAAGGTCACTTCCAGTACTTTAATTCTCCTAGGAAACAAGCATCTTGAACCAAGACTGGTGTGGATTGAAAGAAGGAAACCAGAAGGAAACTTGTGCCTCAGCTTTGGCACCTTCTGTCCAGTTCTGCTACAAATCACCTCTAGCTGCTTGCAGTGCTTTTTCTTTTTGAAAATGCCCTGACAAAGCCTTGGTGCAGCTGCCTGGGCTTGTAGGAAGTTGCAGTGCTGAATCTGTCCCATCAGAGGATGTGTTGCTGTGCTCCTGGTCTGGGTGTCCCTGCCAGTAATGGCATGTGCAGTTGTTACAGGGCTGATAAGGTATTTTTGGTTTTGATGAGCTGAGGTAATGAAGAGAGTAGTGACTACACATATTGAACTGGTTAATGGCAAGCTGAGTGGCCCTCCAGCTAGAAGAGAAGATTTGGGTTGGTGCCTTCAGGGTGCTCAGTGCCTCTGATATTTTGCAGAAATTGTGAGTCCAAGATGCTCAGTTGTTTCATGTAGAATGAAAACCAGTACAGTAGTAAGAAAAGAGGGGAAGGTTCATAGGGAAGCGTAATTCAAATGATTAATAAAGTGCCCATGCAACTGATGTAGTGAAATCAGTTATTTTACCATAGTATTTGTACCCTCAATGTCCAAGAGAACACTGATGTATGTACTCGTCTAAAACTGTTCATGCATCATTCCTCACATCTTTATTCTATGATTAGAATTCTGATAGAGCTCTCCTTGACCTGAAAGTGCCCTGTATTTTGCAACAAAAAAGCTGGAAACTCCAGTGGCTTGGTGAAATGTTGTCAATGGGGCATTTAATTTTTAAAACCCACATTTATGAAAACAGAGCTTCTGTGGTTCTCTGATATGGTTGCATCATACTTTGCAGGATGTTTGTAGAAAATGTTGAAATTAACTCAAGGCTTCTTGTTCCAGGAGCAAAATGTACCTGATTAGAACAGTTGAGGGCAAAAGTCTTTACTGGGTGCTGCTGGCACATGTCAAGTGAGAAGTGCACTGATAAAGGCTTAGGTTTGCTTAATTTGCAGTGTTCCTCTCATACTTCTGTTTTACTTCCTTAATTTCTTCACATCTGGCTTTCTTTCTTAAATCATTTCACAGATTGTTGTTGCTACTTTACAGACTACCAGGCACCACAAATTCTCAAGCACCACTCAAGGCTCCTTCTCTGCTAAATGGAGCCAGAAAAGCTCTTCTCAGTTTTCCCCACCTATCCCAAACACCCCCCATTGTGTGGACTGGATTTCCTTCCAGAGGTACCTTTTCTTCTGTAGATTTTAAAAAGAGCCCAGACAACTCTGTGAGACAGCTGAAGCTGCAAAAAATTACCCACCCTAAGTGGGGAGATGAAAGGCTTTTATTTGCTCGAGCTGTTGTGTTCTAAATGTGGTGGGGAGCTGGCAAGTACTGATAGAAGAAAACATATTACTCTGCAGGAAGAGACACAAGCCCAGCCTGAAAGCTACAGCTTGATGTCTTCTGAGTGGTGTGCAGGCAAGCATCTCCACGTTTTTATCTTCCCAAAGCTGACCTTTCCCTCTCTTTTATCTGATCTGGTGCCTGTGATCTCACTAATTCAATTGCAGTGGCAGACAGGCAGTTACTCACATGCACAGAGCTGGACAAGGAGTGTGATGCTCATGCACCAGTTTTTGCCTGTGTTGAGCCATTCTCAGGCTTCAGAGCAGGATCCATGTGAGCTATTGTCACAAGAGAAAGCTTTTGCTGTGGAAGCTGCTGTTTCCTACCAGCTGTACAACAGATAAGTGCAGGTGGCTTGTGTGATGGCTGGTACAGCAATGTAGTGCTCCCACACTGTTCAGAACTGATGATTTGTTTTCTTCCTGAGCTACATGAGCAGACCCCAAGACTTTTTAAGGGTAAAGGCCAGTGAGTTATTCACAGGATTTGTCAGCACCAGAATTAGGGTTCCTGTTGTCCATGCCAGTTCCTGGGCTGTGAGTACTCAGGTCCCCCTTTGGGCCATTTTGTTGTCTTGGTGGGAAAACAGCCTGAGGAGTTCAGGGGACTTTGAGGAGAGTCTGACAGTGCCAGAAGCAGACAGGGAAGGAGAAGGAGCCCTCTTGTTTGAGGTGGTCATGGGGATCAGACTGCTCAGGCTGTGCCCAGCCATTCTGAACTGCACTTAGGGTAGCTTGGGGGTGAGTAATGAAGAATCCTCAGTGTCAGGCATCTTTTTTGCTTCCAAGTATGAGTTAATAATGCACCTTATATATACTTTTAAGACATTTTCCATCAGATTGCTTTATTGTTTTGGTTTGAGGGGTTCTTTCTGGGGGAAAATGCTAAGTTTTTATAATCCTTGTTCCCCGCATAAAATGATCTCTGTTTCTAAAAACTGATTTATGTCTTCCTCAGTAAGACTAGAAATTCAAACAGAGCAGACGTTTGGCAAAAAATCTGGACTCAGAATTGAGATTTAGAAGTGAAACAGCTACAAAAGTGAAAAGTGGGAAGCTCATTGAGCTGGGCTAAATACAAACCAGGAGGCAAAAAAAAAAAGAAAGGGAACTTCATGCTCTCTTAACTGAGATTATTACTAACAGAGGCAATAACTTCTTTATTATATTGAATATCTCTTTAATTAGAAGAAGCTATTAATAGTTGATGAATCCTTAGCCATACAGATGTCCCAGGATCTGCAGAATGAGAAACATCTTTCCAACAAGCAGCTGTAATACAATACACATTGCACAGCTTAAAATGCTGCCATCCAATTTGGATTCAGCCCACTGCATCCTGATATTAAAACCTCGTTGTCTGTACAGCAGCACTTGAGGGAAACAGGAGGCAGCTTGGCTTTGGAGCCCCAGCCATGGCCTGAGTGTGCAGAGACCCAGCCAGCTCTGAGCTGGAGTCATGGCAGGGCTCTGGGTGAGGCTGGGGGGCTCAGGCAGAAATGCCTGAGCTGAACCTGGCTGAGAATTGTTCATTTCTGTGTTCTGTCCTTATGTCCCCTGCTGCTCTGTTGTTGTGGCTTTGCAGGGGCATCTGCATTGTGGGTGATTATAGTTATATAAAGGTATTCTTTTATTCAGCTTGGCATGATCTGGAGGGAGGGAGAAGCCACTTTCAGCATTGAAATCAGAGGAGAGAAAATGTCAGATGGGTAGAGAAGAAAGAGCACCCAATTCTTTAGGTTCCACAGAAAGGTGTTTTCAAAGCTGCTTTACCCAGCAGCTGCTGACAATTCAAATCAGACCTGTACTTTCAAAGCCAAAGGCAGTTTAGTAAAAGTCCTGCCTCTGTTTATAAAGCAGCTTTCTGCCTGTGACCATCATCGTGGTGACCTAAAATATAATTTCTTGCTGTTGCTTGGGAGGTGATGACTTCCATCTCAGTGAAGAGGAGTTAACTTTGTGGAGGTTTAGAGGGAGAGTCAGGTACCCTGAGCATATGAGGCTGAAGGATGGAGGGAGGAGGAGATCCCAGAGACTTAACTCACTGTCAGTTGCTTTTTCCAAGAATTTGAGGACAGCAAACACTTCTAACCCAGACTTTCCAGTCCTCTGATGTATTTCTGTGTAACTGATGCAACTTCCACAATTAGGAAAGATTTGTTGCCAATTTCCTGTGCATCTGCTGTGCTCTCAGAGGCAGCATCTCTCTGGCTGCAGATGTGAATCAAGCTGCCACTGTCTGCTCTTGGGCAGTACCATGGCTTAACCCCATCCAGTAAATAAGAACCATGCAGCCACTTGTTCATGGTCTGTCTTCCCACCAGGGGAGAGGAGAACGGGGGGAAAAAAGAGTACACCTTGTAAAAACAGTTTAATAATGAAAATTAAATATGATTATAAAAGTGATAGTAATTATAATGAAAAGGAGAGAGGGGAGAGGAGCAAATGATGCACAGTCCAGTTGCTCACTGCCTGCTGCCCAGCCTGTCCCAAGAAGCAATCCTGGCCAGTTCTCCCCAGTTTGTGTACTGGACACAGCATTGTGTGCTGTGGGATATCCCTTTGGCCAGTTTGGGTCAGCTGTCCAGGCTCCTAGCACTGCACCTGCTCACTGCAGAGCATGGGAGAGCCAGAAGTCCTTGATTTGGGGTAAGCTCTGCTCAGCAACAGCCAAAAAATTGGTGTGTTATCCAGATAAATTCCAAGTAGGCACTGTGCCAGCTGCTAAGGAGAAAAATAACTCTCCCAGTTGAAACCAGGACAGGCACTTGAGGGCAAGCAGCAGCAAGCTGGGGCTGTCCCAGCAGGGAGAAGAGCACCCTGAGTTGGGCTCCCACTGGGCTTGATCTGAGTTTAATTTAGGCTTACTTTATTCTCTCTAGTCATTAGCCTTGCTTTCAATTTGTTTGTTTACCCCTCCCAGTGAATATATTTGCAATAAGTTGACAGCAATCACAGATCAGTGGATGGATCAGGAAAGGGAGGAGGTCTCAATGAGTGGGAGATGTAAGCTGCAGTTGTCATTTTATTCCTTCAAACCAGATCAGAATCCAGCACCTGATACCCTGGCTGCAAAGGACATGTATGCTCTCTTTGCAAACACTAAAACATATTTTAAGGTAAATCCCAGGTGTTCAAGTCAAGAATGCATCTGTGTGTGCTCAGTTTTTAGGCTAATGGACAATTGGGTCCTGTTGTGCCAAATATGCCTTTTAGAATAATTTTTAGAATAATTAACAGCTTCTGTAAAATGAAGTTTTGCAGTCTAGTAGTATTTTTACCCAAAACTTTAAATGTATATTCACCTATGCACCAGTAATATATATAATTTTTCTTTGCATGGGAACATGTTTGGATCCACTTAATAGAAGCTGCCCTTCAGATTGAATCCTGCATCTTGTGTCCAAATTCTGACTGTCTCAGCTTCCTTAGCTGAGCTCTCTGAGATGCTGAGTTTGCTGCACTGACAACTGCAGGTGATCTACTTCTTGGCTTGCAGCTGTCTTACATGGTGTGGAGCTTGAGTGGGAGGTTGAAATTCTTTCGTTGCTGCAGAAAAGCAAGAAGAGAGCAATTTCAGATCAGGGCTGGCTCTTGTGCCATATGTATTGTAGGACTGAACACACTGTGATCTAATTAATTGCCTTGATTTAAAAAAGATTGAAGTCTTGACTCTACTTAGCAGTTGTTTCTGATTAGGATTCTGAAGTTTTCTTGAATCCCCAGCTGCCTGCATGTGTGGGCATTTTTGCTCTGTAAGAAAGTATCCTTTCTCCTGCTTTGAAATGAAATTGTTCTGCCAGAAGAGCATTCAGTCACCGACTGTGTGACCTTTCCTGGACTTGTGTAGCTATTCCTGAGCTGTTTCTCTTGTGTGTTTAACCCTGATTGCTGTCTTTGATATCTTTGTAATCCTGATTACTATCAGCATCTTTCTTTTCGTGAGAGGTCAGCAAGTCAGGGAGAAGGTAAGGTAGAAGTATGATCTTGACAGAGTTCCAAATTGGAGCCAGGTCCTTCTGGATCTTGGAAATGCTGCTTAGAGGAGCCCTGTGGTGCAGCCTCCTGTGTGGAGGAGGGCTGCTGCTGGCACAGTGAGTTGGCTGTGCCATTGTCAAGTGGGCTCTGAAGAGCTCTCAGGATGGAGATCTCAGCACAAAGCCAGATCAAAGTGTTCTGGCACTTCCCTGTCCTTTGAAGTCAGCTGGAAGGGAAAGCAGAGGACAGCTGTATTAGCAAATGGATTTGGAACCATTTGCAGTGGTGGGTTGAGCCAGCATTTGGAGAAAGCCTGGCATCAATTCCTTTTTAGCCATGCAGCTTCTGTTTGACAGGAGTGTGATGTGGAGAGATCCTGCTCCACTCTCCAAGGCGTGTGCCCATGGCACTGCCCTGTTCTTGTGCACTGGCTGGCTCTGGGCTTGTGTGCCTGGGCTGCCAAAGAACAGCACAACAGCACAGCAAAGGTGTTTGCTGAGAGGAGCATTCCCCTCTGTGTGTGCTTTTTGGGGCAGTCTCCAGCCAAGCAGTAATTCTGGGAATCCAGGATTTGTCTTCTGGAGAAGACCTGAGGTCGTGCTGACAAGTATAGAAACTTTGGGTTAATGTTTTGTGAGAGAAGCAAAGAATCTGGATTACATCCCTTTTGGTTTTACTGGACTGGATTCACATGCCCTACCTAAATTACATGTTTTTCCAATTACAGATTGCAGTTGCAAAACTAATAGCCTGCAGATGCTATGCAAAAGCAGAGCTCTGCTGCAGTGAGTTGTAGAAGGAGGGGTATTTCTTTTTATGGGTAACAGTAATAAAACAATTAATTCCTTTTGGGTCTTACAACTTTGTAAAATCTGCAAAGACAGTTGACAGACTCAGCTGGGAGTTACAGATGAACTGCATTTCTGTGCTCCTATAGCCTCTGGGAAGGACAAAAAATGGCAGAGAAACAGAACTTTCAAATAATTTGAAGCAAACATTTATAATTTTATGATGCTGGTTAGATTGAGAGAGCCTTTAGAAGAAAACCTGATCCTTATCAAACATAATGGAGAAACTTTTCCACCAGTAGAAGCTGGGATTCTTTTTCCTTCACAGAGGCACGGGACTAAGTCATCTAGACATACCTTCTCCAGTTTCTTTTAAAACTTTGATAATTTCCACAAATAACACACAACTTACCAAAGCATTTTCAAGTCCTTTAGAACCTTCCTATATGATTTTAACCAAAACTGTTCACTTAAACATAGAATTCTGTCCCTCATATCCTCTTACTTGGCGTTTAGGAATTTTTTTTAATCTGCTGCCAAACCAAAATTACATCATAGCAAATGCATGCATTGTTCTTTACTTTTGGGCCTGCAGAGCAGTTCTGCAGACAAGTTTAACTGGCAGGATTTCTGTCCAGTCTCTGTCCTGTGCCCTCCATATTCACATGGCCTTTTTCCTTCCTATTCAAATCCAAAAGGACAAAACTACAAGGAAAAATACATTTATGAGAGAAATAAAGTCCAAATGGGCTTCCTTCACCTCATTCTCCCTTGCAATTGGACTGGCATTGGTATGGCCCATTCAAGCTTCTGCAAACTGTGATTTCCTGGGGCATTTCCTATCCAGAGGGCAAGGATGATGGTATTTATTGCCTCTTATTTTGGATGTCTTGCAAGTCAGAAATGGTCCTGAAATAGCTTGGAGAGAAATGAGGCAGGTTCATGTTGGGTAATTCCAGGAGGAAGGATTTGCAGAGGAACGTGGAGCTGGAGAGAAGCTGGGAATTTTGCTGCTCTGGTGTGATTTTAACAGGATGAAGATGGATGTTGCAGTAGGACAGGAGGTCAGTGAGCCTGTCTTTGGAATGTGCTTGTGTTCCACTGCCTGGAGGGAGACTTGGTGCCTTCTCAGAGCTCACTTGGGTACCTGACTACTTCATATTTCAGAGTTGTCTTAGGGTATGATTCCTCCTCTTTGGCCTTGTGTGTTGAACAAAGGGATTAAAAACCATGAGAATAGAAAAACTGAGCAGTGTATCAATATTTTCCACCTTTCTATGAGCCCTGCTTTACAACTGCCTTTTGTGCACCTCCACAATGTTTGTGGACTGCAAAGGACACAGTTCCCAGCAGGTCTCTGTTATCCTTAGGAGTCTCCATAACCTTTCTAGTTCTTAATCCAGGAGAGATCCTGTGCTGCTGGTTCTCCTCTACACAGAGAAAACTGCCCAAAGCTGAGCCCTGCTCCTGGACAAGCTGCCTTTGAAGGAAGGAGGGGAAACTGCTCTGAAGGAAGCTTGTGACAGAATGAATTTTCCATTCCTCTGAGGTCTCTGGGATTTTCACAAGGCTCTCTGACTCACAGTGAGGTGCTTTCCAGTCAGTTTGGTTTTGGAGTCCAGGCCATATCACATCTGGCAGTAGCACAATTTACAATAAAAGGCACTAAAGACTTCTTCATTAAAAGGTCTCTCATGTGGGAACTAAACTGGATAGCAGCTCCTTCTTCTGCAGGACAGTGACTGGAGGCTGTTCCAAAGTGCAGTTAGGTTTTATTTATGAAAATTTGTCTGGGAATGGCAGAAAGGTGTAATCTTACACTAGAGGACATTTTATTGACTGTGAGCTGGAGCTATTTCTGGAAAAACACTTAAATAAAGATTGTATCTCATCGCTTCATTCCATCACTGTGTGCAAAGTATAGGCTGTAAAAACCACCTGTGCACAGAAACACTGGGATTGAAGCAGCACTGGGGTGAAAAGGAGCAATTTTGGCAAAAATGAAGGCACAAAAAGAATCTCTATTCCCACTGCTTTTTGGAGCCTTCTTGTTCTGGAACAACCTTTTCCCCATCCCTCAAAATGGGCTTAAAACCTAGAAAAGTAATTAGACACTGTGATTAGGGGTTGAATTCTCAATTACAAACTCTCTTCTTTAAGTGTGCTGCAAACTCAGGCTGTGTTAATGTGTGCTGGCTAACACCATGGTTAACATAGACACAACTGGTACAACTTCAAATTCAGTTAAATGGCACTGCTAAACTCAGAGAGGTAAAGCTGGTCTCAGGGTGGGCTGCAGAGATCTGCTGCAGAGAGTCTGATCCCTTGTGAAATTGTATTGTGGGTTTTCTGTGGCTTCCTTGCAGTCATTATCCCATTTTTCACCTGCTCCCATACTCTTCATGTCATGGATTCCCTGTAAGGATCCATGATGAGGTAGGTAAATCTCCTTGGATTTCTGAGGTCTACCTTTACAAAAAGCTTCAGAAACCAACCAAACAAAAAAACTCAACACATCAACTTTAAAAACAAGATTTATTAAGTTCTTGGTATGATGAGCAGGAGTGGTGGCTATGAGTCACAGTTTGTGTAGAAGTTTCAGTTGGTTTCCTCTCTCTTTTTTTTCCCTATTCTCAAAAACAACAAGATATAAGGGTCAGAAATGTTTCCAGAGGCACCCTCTCCTCTGCATTTCTGCCCTAACATTCACTGGTGGCAAAGGCAGTGTTTCAGGAGCTTCTGGCATTTTCAGATGGACCAGTGCTGCATCCAGTGTGGTGTAACCTCAGGGCACCATATGGTTGCCATCCCCCAAAAGAATCAATAATGAAATTATACAGCCATTTCCTCTACAAATTTGTAAACTTGCATGCACATCCTTTTTGAAGTGGCAGAGGCCTGACTGCCATTTCCATCCTGATCTGTGCTCTGTGCTTTGGGAGCTGCTGGGGTAGGTGGGGATCAGCCCCTTGGCTCTGGGTGTGCATTGGTGAGTTCTCTGCCCTGGGGAGCAGCCTCCTTTTGTATTCAGAGAGCTGCTGGCATCCAGCCCTGCATTCCTGGGAATGGAGCTCTCAGGTACCATTGCTCAGCCAGCAGCTGTGTGCCAAAGGCTGGGATGCTGCTCAGGGCCAGGTCAGGGTGAACAGGACAGACACGTCACATCTCTGGCAACAGCAGAAGGCCTGAAACAATGATCCTGAAATTTTTAAAACATGTGAAATCTGGTCTGTAGAAAAAAAGCTGGCTCAGGGGCTCTGTCAACCCAGGGATTTAAGAAGTCTAGCTCCTTGGAGTACTTGTACTCTGAATCAGTCTCTGAAGTGACAGGCAGTATTTTGGGCCTGGGAGAGCACATTTCTGTTGCACATTCTTTGTAAAGAAGGTCCAGTATTGTGTCAGACTTGAAGTCCCTGAAGACGTTCAGAAAAAATAGCATCAAAAGAGTGCATGGATTTGATGCACAATTTTTGTGTGATTAAAAAAGCACTTGTTTTCTATCTGCTGCATCTTGAGATCACTCTCCAGGTGTGGTCAGAGAGTGAACAGGTAAGTTTTTAAGCTGTCAGGAGGTGTAGAGCACTGCCAGGATGAAAGAAGAAGGATGGGATGTGGGGCAGCAGCAGCTGTAGTGTGGTCCTGCAACCACAGCAGGAGGATTGAGGCTGGAAGAGGTTGAGGCACACAGTTCCCTGGGAGACTTCTTAGTCATAAACAGAGATGAAAAAATGCCCAGCTCCAGTGTTTGTTTGCTGTGAGAAGCCCTGGGAAGCTGCTGGACAGAGTGCCCTTTGGCACGCCTGGCTCCTGCTGCCCCTCTGCTCTGGCAGCTGCCTTTGTTGGTTGCAATAGTCTAGCACAGAGCTGGTCTCCAAGGCAATGGGAAAGATCAAATCTCCTCATCAAGTCAAATTACCAGAACAGCACATTAAAGTTTTCCTTTGGTATTTTAATCCAGTCTCCTCGGAGCTTTTATTGCTGTAAAGCAGCAAATGTCACTTGTTTTTGCAAAAGGTTATCCTTGGTTTGCCAGAGATGGATCTCTTAATGAAGAGCAGGGCTCCTGGAGACATGTTGACAAAGTCTTTGTGGGCAGTGGGCTGGGGGCTGTGTTCCTGAGCCTTGGCCCCATGGATCACATCTGTGCTTTGCAGGGTCTGTGCTCCAAGCCCTGGGAAGGGGCTGGGGCTGGGCAGCACAGGCAGATGTGCTGTGTGCTCCAGCAAAGCACATCTCAGTCAAGTGTCCTTAATTAGGAGCTCAAAAAAGCCTTTTCAAAATCATTTCTCCATACCTAAGCACAACAGCTGAGAAGGTAAGAAGGGTCTGGGGGAATTGGTTTGACAGATAGAAACCCCTGGGACAGGAGGAAGGACAGCTCCTGCTGGGAGTGCAGAGCCTTGGGGGGCTGGAAATCCTCTCCTTTGTGTCCTGTGTCACACAGGCTTCCCTCAAATGTGTGCACCTCTCCTCCAAACATTGCCTGCAGTGTTTTCCTCCATCATGGGCATACTGTGAGGGTTAATTCCTGTGTGTTTCTGTCACACAGTGAAGCAGGGGTGGAGGAGGTGCTGTGGCTGATGGGATATGCATTGCAAAACCCAAAACAGGCAATATAATATGAACAGTTTGTTAATTTAAAAGCCAAGCGTCCAGCTTAGAAGTGAAGGTGTTAGGTTAAGAAACAAAATTAAATCAAAAAGATCCATGCCTGGCATTTTTTTTTCTCTGTTTAATGAAACCTCATGGTATGCAGTGATGATGTTTTGTTCACGTCCTTAAAATTATGAGAGTTAAGACCAATTTTTTAACAAAAAAATGGAAATGAAAGCTAAAATGTCTCCATATTTTCATGCATCTGGGTAGGAGGGACTTTGGGTACCAAATCACATGTCATGAGACTGAGGCTGAAGCTGCAGGAGCAGCAGGACTTTTGGAATATTCTAGCACAGTGGAACTGGATTTCCATTGCCATTTGGCTGTAGAGTTAGAGATACCTGAGGCTCTCAGGCTTTATCCCTGCTAGAGCCCTGATAACACTGATCTTTTGTGCAAGAAACCTCAAAATCCTTATGTTCCATGTGTTGTTGAGACTTACTAAATTAAGGTAACGTGTTCGTGACTGGATTTTTAGTATCTGTGTCTATATTTATCTATCTGTCCATCTCATCTGGCTTCAGCATCACAGAACTGCAGAGATGATCAAAAGCAAAGTGAGAATGCTGAAGCAGGGGTCCCATTTGGAATATTCTTTCCAGGCTGATATTTTTCCAGTCATTCTGCCAGCAGTCTCAGGTCTGCTTTGTCTATTTAAACTGTCGTCCTAAGTGCAGCTCCTGCTCCAAGCCAAGGCCATCTGTTATTGGGTAATAGTTCTGATTTATTCTGCCTCTGGTTGACACTCATGCTCCTGAGCCAGATGCTGACTTGCAAAATTTGCTTTTATTCATTTTCAATTTTATGCCATGTGTTAATATCACAAACAGTATTTTAATTTAGATTTTTTTTGTTCGTCTACTGTTTAAAATAAAGGATGAGTGATAGTGTCACAGCCCCCTCTGGGATGCAATTCAGCATCCTTCAGAATGGCACAGGACATTTTAGAGACACATGTTTCTAAATGTCCAGTATCTTCCAAATCATTAATCTGGACACTCATTTCTGTGGCATAGAATTAATTATGTATTGCTTTCAAATGAAAGGTTTGGACTACGTGAAGACTTTTGGGCTTGAGAAAGTTGTGGGTGGCTAACTGTGGTCAAAATATCTGATACTCTACAGCACACCCTTCAACTTCAGTGAGGAGTGAGGGTAGTTAGGTAACCTTGAAAGTTTGCACTGATGGCCACAATGCATATGAAGGATAAAGGTGATTAAAGAGATGAATAAATTTCACCAATTCCAGATCTATAAAATGTCTTTTAATGGGTGGGCAGCTTCCAGACAATGTGTGCATCTTGCACATTAGCTCCTGGTGGCAATCTGGGTTTAGAGGTTTCTGTTAGTCTGTTTTCTCCAGAGCTGGTGTTGGATCACTGGGAGGTTGTGCAGCAGCTCCAAAACACGTTTGAATGCAACTGTAAAGTCCTTAATAGCTCTTAATACAATTTATACACACAGTAAATAGAGGTGCCATTACAAGGTAGCATAAATTAATGCTCCAGCCTTCAGAGAGGTTAGCAAAAAGCAGTTGCTACTTGTAACGACTCTCAGGTGATCATCTGAGCAGTGCTTGTGGTTTGGTAGGTAATGATGGACTCTCAGAAGCATTGAAAAAAGAAAAAACAACAAACAGTATAAGCATTTTTTAAGTTCTGCTAAAAATAGTCATCAAATCACGGCAAGGGCACTGTTACAAAATGTAATTTAATGGACATCTTATCTTTGGCCTGTTCCTTTGGGAATGTTGGGTTTCAAGAACAGTTTTTATGTAAGGTTCATTGTCTTAGTGAATGTTGTCTTAATCTTGAGCGGTTCAGAAGTGAAATGGGAATTGCATATGTCATCTGAGAATTACACCAGAGTGGTTTTATAATTTTGGTACCAAGATGTCTTTTGCAGACATTTGTTTAAGTAATGTTTTCTTCTCATGGTCAGTCATTTGGTGTTTTGGGGGGAAAATTTCTGATGGGAAAAAAAGAGAAAGAAAGTGATATTTCTGCAATGTATCTACAGAATATCTTGATATATTTAATACTTAACTTTGTGTGTAACTCAATTCCCCAGATCTTACATACAACACTGTAGTGTTTGTATTTTAAAATGGCAGAATTACAGCTATCCTGACATTAATAAATTAACATGTCCTGAAGGAAGTCTAATTCACTTTGCCAAAAAGATAACCTTGCCCAAAAGTATGAGATGTTTGTATGGGAAAGCATGAAAGGAGAGCATCAGACTGGCTTAATAATATGGGAGATGCCTGGACCAGGGCTTTTAAGTGCAGTCCTGCTGCTCCAAGGTGTGTGGTGTAGAGCTTCACTGGGACAGCAAGACAACTTACATAGAAAGTAAACAGCTGTGCAAGTAAAAGCTTCAATTCAGCAAGGTCCTTAACCACATGTTTAAATATCACTGAAGTCAAGTTGAATTACTTTAATCATATACATAAGCACTCTGCTGAATGAGGGCTTAATAGTAGTTTCCATCTCTTTCCACATGATCAAGGCTTTTTCATATTCTGCTGCATGCAATAGGGATTTCTTCTTGGTTACACAGCATGAGCAATTGCTGTGACTTTTGGAAGACTCCCTCAGCAATATGAATTTTCTGAGCTGTTGTAAACAGTTAGGTGTGGAATGCCAGTAAGAGAGAATGGAGAGGCATTTTCCCAGCTCTCCATTTTGAGAGGAGATTTAACACATCTTTGCTGTTTTCCAGGACCACCTGTTACTGCCAGCCACCACACACAACAAGACCAGGAGACCAAAGATGTCTATAGTGCTGCCAGCTGTAAACATCAATGGTAAGTGCAAGAGAAGAAAGAACAGTTTCAAAGAGATGTGCCTGACTCATACATGAAAAGCAAACTTGGGCCAAGTGTCTGTCATTACAGCTTTGCAGAAGAAATCAAACTGATCATTACTGGGGTTTAATTGCTAGGGTCCCCCTTGGAGCAGGAGCTCTGGCAAATCCCCCATGGTCACCCAGACTGTGGGGAGAGGTGGCACTTGGCCAGCAGTTGTGCGTTCTGGCTCCATCAGGGACAGGGAGGTGCCATCCAGTGCTGGTGGTTTGCAGCCAGCTGATGAAGGGTTACATGAATGGCATTGAACTTCCCTGGCTTGGTGGCTCACAGAGCCCGTGGGACTGTCCTCATCTCCTCGTTTGGGTTCCTCCTACGCCTGCTTAGCAGGGCAAATTCCTTGGCCCTGTTGGTTTGTTGGGATGCTGACTGCCTTCCCTGGCCCTCCCCAACTGTTTACCACGCTGTTATACAACACTCAGTGTGAGTGGGACCTCTCAGCACTGCCTGCTCAGGATTAATAATCATCACATTACTGTGCTGCAGGACAGCAGAGAAAACAGCTTTGCACTGGGGCACGGGCTTATTAGTGCACAGAAATGTTCTGGGTCAGCATTTCAGCCCCACATGAGAGACAGGACATGACCTGCACAAATGTATCATGAATTCACATGGGGAGGAATTGCCAAGTTAGGACATGGTTGGGACACAGGGTCACTGCCACACTCACCAAACGCATTGAGAACCCTGGGGCAGTGTAAACTTTACTTTCTGAGCAACTGTGCACATAGTGCTTTTTTAAAACATCTGTGTTTTACAGTACATGTGAATCATAAACCCAAATGTTATTGTTAAATCCCAGCATGCCGAAAGCATTATCTGCTGATGCGAATTTCCATCAGCTAGGAAAAAAAGAATCAGTTCAGGCTTTAGGCATTTTGATAATTGCACTTTCCCATGCAGTACAGCCGAGTGTGATAATCTGTACAGCTGTCCTAGGGGAATTTTTATTAGATGTATCAGAATTATTTTTGGCATTTATCTGCCTGAAACTCCCTTCTTATGTCTATTACAAAAATCCTTTTCTGGCTGACCTAAATTATCACATGCAAGTGGGCACTTTATCACTGAAGTACAAACACTATTTCTAAATTACAAATTGTTTCTTCTTAACATTTTATTGAGTCCTGTTTTTACATGAAATAACTTTTCTTTTGTTGGAGTAAATATAATTTGGAAAATACGCATCAGAGTCCAGTGAGAAATCTTATCCATAAATAATGAAACATTGTGAAATTATATTTTCATCAGTTCTTCGGGATTTTTCCTTGGAACATCAGGATAATCCAGGAAATAAAAAAAAATGTCCAGGGATTTGGGCAGAGATGTCGAAACAGATGAGGCACGAGAATAGCATTGAGTAAACAATGGCATCAAACACCCAGCCAGGTGTTGGGGGAAAGGTTACAAGGCACACAAGGACCAGTGGGTAACTTGGCTTGATTTTTAATTTGACTATTGATAACCTGTAGGAAATGATTCCCTCAAATGTGCTGCCTGGACAAGAACCCATTTCTGTCCTTTGAGAACTTTGCTTCTCCACCCTGTTCAGCCTCTCTGGGGACTGGAGATGATCTGCACAAGCATTTGGAGTTAGCTGACAGCAAAGCTTTCCTCCCAGCTGTTCTTTTAAGCCCACCTTCATTCTTTGTGCACCTGCAGAGAGATGGCTGCTGGAAAAGGAGTCTCCTTTGGAAAAACTGGGAAAACTTTCAGTGAAAGAACTTGTCCCCTCTTTCCTTGTGCCTCAGCTAGAGCTCTGTGCAAGAAGGAAACTTTTTTGCTGCCACTTCATTGCCCTTCATTTTTACTGCCACAGCCCTGGCAGAGGAGATGATAGGAATGCAAGTGAAGGGAGCTTTGTTTTGAAGCTTTTTCAGACCTCCATCACTTGCTTCTGCAGGGTCTTTTTCTGTGTACTAAAGCCTACCCAAAGATGAAATACCTGACAGGGCAGTTGGGAACCAGCTCTCTGAAGTACTTGAACAATCTTTTCTCACCAGGACAGGCACCCTTTTCTGGTCACACTCTGATTGTTGTGGTGCCTTCTGAGGTCCACTGGAGACTGCCTTTAGCTGCCTTGAGCCATTCCCAGCATGGCTGCAGGACAGAGAACACAGATGGACGATGAGTACGGAGTAGAATGAGCTGTCCACTGCTGTCCTACATGGTGGTTCTTGGCATGGCTCTGCAGGACTGGTCTGGCAGTTTTCACCAGTGTACAAGGCAGAGTCAAGGTTACAGCCTGAAGAGTTTTTCTGGGAGGAAAGTGGCAGTCCTTGTGCTGTGAGGTAGTGGAAGATGTCAACAATCTTTTAATTGATGTGCACATGCATGTATGTGCAGTAAATAAGATGGAAGTTTAAAAGAAGATCTCATGCAAGGCAATAGCAGTATGTTAATAATTTTCCAGATAAAAACTTGCTTTCAGGTGTTCTATGCTGGAAAAGAGTAAAAACAGCCATTACCTTGTAATGTTGTGCCATGTGCTCCTTCTCACAGTCAGCCTGAATCACCCATGCCCCTCAGAGAGCATTAAGATAGAACCAGATCCTCACTGTGCAGGTGCACAGAAACTTATTTGCCTATTTAAATATGTTTAATATGCTAACATATGTTAAATATGTTTAATTTTTTTTAAGTATAGGAACTTGTTATACATTGGTACATGTTATTCCTCCACCTCTTACTCCCTTTCCAAGCCTGCTGGTCCATCCCCCAGTTCACAGGGAATGCTTGCTGGCAGCTCTTCCTTTTCTGGCTCCCCAGATGCTCTGGCAGCCCTTGGCCCTTGTGCCATGTCCCTGCTGTACCCTGTGGTGCAGCTCTGCCCTTGGCCCTGCAGCCAATCATGCCCAATTCCATTCCTGCCCAGCATTTGTCAACACGTGCAATACTCAGAAAATCTGCCTGATGGTACCTAAGGACCTCAGCATTGGGAAGCCTGGAATGAAAAAAGCAGAACTGGGGAGTCCTAGTCCCACTCTTTTGGAGTCACCATTGGTGTGTCTTTCTGAGAAGTTACTCCAAGAAGAAATATCTCACAGTTTCTCATGGGAATGAGAACGAACTGCAATCTACAGTTAAACTCAGGCTTTTGTTTTCAAGCAAGTCATGTTTGTTATGCTGGATTGCAGCTATTATTTTAGAAATCTAACTATGCACTTGAGAGCAGTTAAGTCTCCAGTAGGTTTCATTCCTAAATTTGCTTTTATTGTAGTTCAGAATGTTGTTGGCTCATTACCCCAATTCCAAATTGACATATAGGCGGTGCCTTTCTTGAAGTTTAAGTGGAACCATCTGCCATTAGCCCTCTATTTATTTAGCTGCAGTGGGTTACTTTGGATCCAAGTAACCTATAGAGAGCAGCATAGCTGGGCCACTGTCCCCACCCTGAGCACAAGGCTGCTGTGTCTGCAGCATGTCTGCAGCTCAGCAGAGCCCAGCAGGGCCCAGCAGGGCTGTTCTGTGCAGCACACAGGGCTGAGCACAGGCAGTGCCCAAGGAGCCCCTTCCAGGAATGCAGCTCTCCCTGGGATTAGGTGAGGGACTCTCACAGCTTGCACTTGCCCTTGGTAGGAGTGTCTGTGCAGGTGTGTACTCACCAGCAATACTGGTGGCCTCAGCAACAGCACAAAAACCAAAAAAGCCTTTGTTCTTCTTAGGATCTCTGTGCAAAACAGTTCTCTACATGTGAAAGTCCTTCCATCATTTACTCTCTGTAAACTGAGGGCTGGTGTCTGCACTCGAGGCCAAAACAAAAGTGAGAGACCTGATGAGAAAGCCTCTGGTGAAATCTAAAGCTCATTTTCTTGGAATTAGCAGCTGTGACAGAGAGAGTTTTGAATTTTTTACAGATATTCTGGGTAGGACCTTAGTCTGATGTAGCCCAGTGGGGCTTGTCTGCAGTCTGCCTTTGAGAAAGCTGTCTGTGTGCCTGACCCTTGATAACCTCTGTGCTTCTGGCTTCTTGAGGAGCCCTCTTCTCCCAAGGGTTGCTTTCTGTCATGAAATCCAACAGCAGAGTAATCTCCCAAAGGCAGAAATGGAATGGAATGGCAACTCCAGCAGAGTCCATGTGCTCTGTTGTGTTGGCCAACTTCTGATTTGTGACCAATTCCATCAGCTTTCCTTCTTGCCATCCATCACCATACTGATGAAACAGACTTCAAAAGTGCTCTGAAATAATGCAGGTTCTAATTAAAAAGGTGGAAAACAAATCTAGTGGTAAGGCTTTTTGATCCAAACTGGAGCGATTTCTGCTATCAAGCAGCATGATTATTTGCATGCAGCTACAAAGAACCTCCTTTCAACTGCCAGCCATGTGCAGGCAAGTCACAGATGTCCCAGGCTAGTAGCAAACTGTCTGTGAAAAATCTGTAAGGCAAACAGAACCCACACAGGCTGAGGAGGAAAATAAAAACAAAAGCTCTTTGGGAAGTGACAATGGTCTGTAAGTTCCCATGTCTTAGGGTTGAATAAATAAAGTCTTCAACTTCCTCTGCCTTTCAGGGTCAAGCAAACAAAAGATGCTGTTTCCTTTTTTCAGAGCAAGAAACAGAATTGGTAGTCAGTCATTGAGGAAGGTCTAAAACAATACATATCTGACTGAACAGCAACTGCCTTCCCTGAAGGTTGCTGCTTGGCATTTTGGGAGGCCTCTCTCTCTGTTTGGATAACTCCAGAACAGTTTCCAGGAGGGTGGTGGTCCCTGCTCTCCACAGCTGTTGTCCTTCACTGTTCTCCCTGTGGTGGTGCCCGTGGCTCCCTGTCACAGCTGCTGTCCTGGGCACCAGGCTGGGAAGCTCGTGCCACTCTGCCACGTGCAGGGGACACATGAGCTGTAGAGATATTTCCCTCAGTGTTTCTGCTTTTTGCTGCATTTAGCAGAAAGTGCTGAGAGCTCAGCACAGCCTTACAAGCTGCAGTGTGTGACCAGAGAGCTCTGGGAGTTGTGTAGGTGGGATTAGAACCTGGATGGGAGATGAAAGCAGGGTAACTGCTGAGGTTTTTTGGGGAAAGTCACTGAGAGTCCATCAAGTTCTCTAAACAGGATGTAGGGAAATACATCTGAGAACGTCTCCAGTGCTGTCATTCTCATTTTGAAACTGCCATTCTTTTGCTTCCTGAGCTGCCAGTTGAGGAATAAAAGTAGTTTGGCAAAGTAGGGAAGAATCAGAGCCGTGGTCAGACCTCAGTGCAGCAGCTGATGCCTGAGCCTGGGCTGGGACAGAGGAGAGCCTGCAGAGTCCTGTGTGCAGCCATGGACAGGCAGCATTTCCTGTGGTTCTCCTCCCATTTGGAGGATTTGCCAATGTCAGACTTGCACTTGTGCTCCTGTGCTCGTGGAAAGCTGTGCTGCAGGGGTCAGGATGGAAACGATGGCAGAACATTGTTTAACGAGGAATTTTAACAACAGATTTTAGTAATCATGTAAGATGCTGCTATTTACCTTTCTGGTCTCAAAGCCATGTGGAAGTGCAGCTTGTCAAAACAAAATATTCCCTCAAACTTTGCTACATTTCTTTGAATCAGAATTGATCATTGCCTAGATTAAACCTTAAATAGAAGTTTTCAACAGCTGTTGTTACTTTTGAAAGACTTTGCACTCCCCAGCCATGTTTGTTAATATGTTGTCTTTGATAGAAAGGAGGAGATTGAATTATTCAAAAAAGTATGAAAGAAATAATTCAAGAATCTGTGCACAAAAGTAATGGAATCTGTGTCACTTGAGTTCATGTTTATTTATTTAGACAGGGAACGATCAAGAAATGAAATCATGAAGGCTTATTCCCTAATGACTTTTCATAACGAGCTGTTTACCTAAATTGCTAAATGAGTAATCTATTTTTATGCATTCAGAATAACAGGAAGGTTATTTCAGATGATTTTCAGTGCCTTTTGCCCCTTAATTAATACAGAGAAGAGTATCTCCTGGGTTTTGCTGGAGCAGGCAGGGCAACTGTTGCAGATGGCATTTTGCTGGGAATGTGCTGTTCATCAAGGGGGCAGATAATTAGTCATAAATTAATTGGGTTTCATACTTAGTATTTCCAATGCCAATGTTGAGTTATTCCAGCGGGTTGGCTTTTCCACAGGAATGACACACTTGTGTCAAATTCAGGATTATATAAATTCAGGATTAAAATTCAGGATTATATAATCCCTCTTGGTGCAAAGTTATAGGTGGCAAACAGTTTTATGTTTGTGATACACAGGCCAACTCTGGTAGCTCTTTATTTCTGCAGTGATCTGAAGCATAATTATCCATAATGAGCTCACCCCATAAAAACATGAAAAGCTGCAACAGAGCTGGTAGAGGAGGTTCACATTTATGGGTTGTGTCTTGAGGACATCACTGGAGCAAAGCTAGAGACTGGTGAGAACACAGCCCTGAGAGGGCCTGTAGGAGTGTTTGGGTCAGTCTCTAAGGAGACTCCTGCCAGCAGGGCTGGGAGGCTTTTCCCTGCTCCTCACACCCTGGCTCTGTGCTCCACTTCCTCACCTCTTCACACAGCCCACCCCATCCCTGGTGCTTCCTGCTCTGCTTCCTGGGCATCCTCTGGCCTTGGAAAGTATTTGAAAAACACATGCTGAGCTCCTGAAGGACATTTTTGCTCGTTCCCCACTTCATTAAGTAAATTACCTCCCTGCATGGTGCCTGAGCCTGTAGCAGCTCCAGAGGAAGAGGCTGTGCCACATCCCCGTCCAGCACAGACACCCTCTGGATGGATGTGGCTGGAGAAGTGACTGCCAGCCCCAGCTGCCCCTGTCTGTGAGAAAGGAGGAGCCCTGTTTGAGACCATTAAAGCTGTAAATCTGCTGTTGCTGTAGTGGGAGACAGAAATGTTTGCAATGTGTGTCTTTATTAGCACGCTGCGTTCAGACAGCGCTTTCATCATTCACTGACACAGGCACTGAATCACAGAGGCTCCTGTGGGAGGAGGGTGCTCACCCCACACACACAGAAGATGCTGTTAAAAATACTCCTCTGTGATCAAGAGCTGATTGCAGTGTCTAAATAAATGAGGTAGCTTTATGTGTCCAAGTGAGACAGGTGGAAAATTTGGCTCACTTTTTGGATGCTGTCCAAACCATAAAGACATTTCAGCTGTAAAGGAATACAGGCTCTCAGCAGCCTTCAGTCTTAAATCAGAGACACACTTTAACACCAGGGTACAAGTGATACTGGGTGATAGGCATGTCAATGAAAACATCATGCTGTCTCTTGAAAATAAAAGTCCAGTAGTTAAATTAATTTTATCAGTAAGCCTACTACTTGAAATGCTGCAGTTCAAAGGTAAGGGCTAAATAAAATAGGACTACATGGAAGGAAAAACTAGTGGGGTTAAAATGCTGGCAGATGAGGATTGATTAAAGATTAAAATCTCTCTGCAAAAATCTTTAAAAGAGCACTAAAAAATCCAATGGGCTTAAGTAACACATTAAAGTCAATTCATAGAAGAAGATACCTTTTAAACAATGAACTTTGTAGCCAAATGAGGGAATAGGAAAAAAAAAAAAAAAAAAAAGGAGGATAATTTCTGGCAGACTAAATGTCAAACCATAAGAAGTTAAGCCAGAAAAAGATACTGAGCAACAGTGTGCCTGAGGCATTAAAAAAATAGTAAAAATATTTTTCAGAGGAAGCCTGCCAGGGACTCTCTAGTGCCTGTGGAGGACCAAGGTGTAAAGGAGCACTTGAAGTCAGCACTGCTGAAGGAAGGAGTAAAGTGTTCTTGTGCTAGTGTTAACCACTGAGGCTCTGTATGTATCAGGAGAATGGCAGGTGACAAACAAAGCAAACTTTTAAAAAATGGCTTCAACCAAAGTGTCAGTTTTGCACCCGTTGGCAGAATCTGTGAGAAGTGACTGTGTCCTGGGATGTGAACAGCCTGGGAAGAGAGCACAGATTGTGCAGAGGAAAGCCCTACCCTAGTGCCCATCCTTAGTGCTCCCCTGGAGGCCCCAGAGGGAGGGAGTGAGGGTGAGGATGGTCTCTTCAGCACAGTCACATGCTGAGGGTTCAAAAACCTGGGGAAAAGATGGTTCTTTGAGGCTGCTGAAAGGGAGCAAGAGGGAAGGCTCACTCACAGGGTAGTGTCTCTAAAAGGTGCAAACAGCTGCTCTGGTTTTGCAGTGGAGGGGTTGTTGCAGTGGGTTCACACCCAGCTCTGTGCTGGGGCGGTGCCCTGGCTCCCAGTCCCTGCTGCACTCACAGGCAGCAGTGCCCTGGGCCTGGGACAAGCCCTCCAGCCCTGCTTCTTGAAAGGAGCCTTTACTGGAATGCCTTTCCAGGCTACTCTCCTGAGTGCAGTTTTATGTCTTGTAAAGTGAGTAGGTCTGGATCTGCAGGCAGAGTGGGAAGTTTGTTTATCCTTTGAGTGCCTCCCAAGTGGGCATGGGATGGTTCTGACTAAGAGCATTGCTCTTCTCCAGCCTCTTCCCTTCACTCCCCAGAGTTTTCTGTGCAGCAGAACTCCTCACCCTTGTCTTTGTTTTCTCTTTGGGTTTTTGCCTCTTGTCATTAGCATTGTCACAGCTGGTTAGGTTTTAAATATGGTCATCCTGCAGCAATGCTGCCCTGCCAACAGCACACATATGCACAGCCAGAGCTGTCAAAAATGTCTCTGTTTTTCCAAGAAATACTCCATGAGAGGGAGTTTTAAATGAGGTGCCTGTGAGAGTCAGCACGGGTGAGTCTGATCCTCCCTTCCTGAGGTGACCATTGGCTCCCTCTCCAAAATGAGAGCAGCCACACCAAGTGCACACTGGGCCATCTCCTGAGCAGCTCATGTGCTTCATCTTAGAGGGAAGTGAGGCAGCATGAAAGGAGATTGGACAGGGAGGTGGGAAATCCAGTGGGGAATGGTCCCTGGGAAGAGCCAGCTTCCCTTCCCTCTCCCTGAGACCTCCCAGGGTAGAGCAGATCCTGCAGAGCCCCGACTGGCACAGGCTGGCCACTGACCACATTGCTCACAGGTGCTGCTGGCTCTTCCAAAAACCACACTGGTGTAAGCTAAGGGCAGCTGATGCTCCTCACCCACAGCCTCTGGTGGCTCCATTGGTTACTTCAGAGGCCACAAAGAGTTTTCTGGTTTTCTTGCTTACCTCTCGTGCCTGTGTGTATCTCCCTTGGGTAACCCCTGACACCACTGCTCCCATGGACTAGGCTTGGAGAGAGACCCTGTCTCCTTGCTGTCAGCTCATGGCTGGTCAGGGTGACTTTGGTGTGGGTCCAGTGTTTCTGTACTCCTGGAGATGCCTGG
The DNA here is from genome assembly GCA_026413545.1 of Cichladusa arquata. Taxonomy (NCBI): domain Eukaryota; kingdom Metazoa; phylum Chordata; class Aves; order Passeriformes; family Muscicapidae; genus Cichladusa; species Cichladusa arquata. The sequence continues at coordinate 4,436,683 of JAOTQP010000403.1, read as the reverse complement.
CTCACAGTCTGAGGGGTGGTAGGAGACCTGGAGACTGAAATGCCAGGATCTCACCTAGGCTGTGCCCGGGACTGAGGACAGCTGAGGTCACAGAGGTGAGACCACTGCAACCCCTCTGTTTGGAAGTAGCTCCAAGTGGGAATTTGCTTTTTAAAAGGGAAGTTATTTGGGTCACACTCAAACTTTCTCCCTTGCCTCAAGCAGTCCTGTCCAACGAGCCAGTCTGTAAATGTTTCAGCAATCCTGCTGCGCTGCTGCAGCGAGCGTATTTTTAGTCTGCAGCACTGCTTCATTTATATACTTATTTGGTAGTGTATAGCAGCCCTTCAGATGGAAACACTGTCCAGATGTGTGGGTACTCAGTCAGGGCTTCTCAACAGAGATGAGGTGTAAGATTGCAGCAGTGACAGTGCGGAGAGAGCCCCTGAGTTATGTGTGGGGACAGCTGCAGCCCTCCAGCAGTGCCAGAGTGCAGCTGGTGCCTTCAGCTCCTGCAGCTCGGCTTTCTGAGCCCTACTGCCCCAAACACGAGCTCTGGATTGGGCCAGGGCAGGTTACAATAAAAACTATTTGGGTAATTCAGTGCTAAATCATTCCTAAAGCTACACTTTATCATTGACAGCTTGGCACAAAGCCCCCAGGTACTGGAAAACCTTAGTAGCTCTTTGAAAGCTGCCCTGGCTTCTGCTGCTCTGAGAGATGGGCCTGCAGAAGGGGCTCCAGTGTAGGTTAATGCTGACACAGACTGAAAACTTCCTCTTCAGGAGTTGTGGAAAGTCCCGAGTGTGAGTAGGTGTTCAGCAAAGATGGCTTTAATAAGTTGGTGGGTTTGGATCACCTTACCCAGGGATGGTTTGCTGGCTCCTATTTTAACATCAGTTCACTGGTTCATGGATAGCAAAGTCACCCTCTGCTCCCCCCACAAGGAGGGGTGATTCTCCAGCCTTGTTGATAATGACAGGTAGTTACAGTAAGGATGGGGCAAGTGATTGCCCTCCCTGTACCTTACCAGGAGCAAGGACACATAGTCCACATCTATTTGGTTTACAGCACCTTAAATGTGTGCTCAGTGAGCACAGCAGACAAGCCAGGCAGGTTCTGACCATTTGAAAGTCACCTACTCAGAAAGCAGCCAGTAGGTATATGGGTTATCTGCTTCAAAGGCAGCTGGGGCCTTAGAAAAGGGCCTGAGGACCTCACTGAATGATAGAGTATTGGTCCCACAGAGTATTTTTTTATGATATTGCCCAGAGTAAGGTAAAATTCATAGTTCTGGTAGAATAAGGCTCTGTAAATGTACCTATGGCATGAGTGCACCTTCAGAAAGCTGTGAAGCTTTTCCATGGAGTTTGAAACAGTCCAGCCAGCTCAGGTGGTCTTTCAGGGAAGCTCTGTTTCAGTTTCCCTGCAGACACCAGTTGTCACAATGAACATTTGCTGCAGCAAAGCTTTTTGGGGAGATATAAGTAGGAAAGGGTAAATCACCAGAATTACATATTTTTTAAGACAGATAGGGCCAAACAGCCTAATGATATGTGTAAAGTTGAAGTCTGTGGAGACAGCTGACATCACCCTTTGTTCTTACTGACTGCAGAGCAAGTGTTTCACTGCCTGTCTCCTGCCTTTCCCTGAGAGAGCATCTCCCATAGAAGCAGGTGCTCATTCTCAGACATTTGAACAGCCAGCTGATTGATGGATGTCCGTTCTACCGAGGGAAGAAGGAGGATTTTGGTTCTATGGCCTTTTCAGGCAGTTTTTTAAAATCTAGTGCTTCAGATATGAAGACAATCTTCTATCATCCTCAGTATTTTGCAGCAGTAGTTAATGCCTCCAGCCTTCTTTGGTTTTGGTTTAGACTACAGCTTTCATCTGTTGGGTGTTGCAAGATGATTGTTTTTAGGGGGAGAGCAGCACTGGGAGTTAGGTTTCTGCTCCCTAGACCAAGCTCGTGCTGGGAGTTTGGTCCAGCCTGCAGGAGCCAGCAAGGCTCTTTGGGGAAGTGCAGTCAGAGCAGCAATGCTTGGCACAATTACCTTTGCTATTAATTTGAAAGAGTCAATCATCTGAGGCATGGCTTTTAAACCTGTTAACAAATAATTAACTGCAGCACAGGCTCTTGGCCCAGCAAGGATGGCTTCTTAAGCCTGAGTCTGCACTGTGTGAGAAACTGTATGTTCTGAACTTCAAAGAGGAGCAATAAATCTATTTATAAATCCAGACACCTCTACAGGAGATCCCTTCCTGTGTTTTCACTTACGTAATCCCGGCAAACATCAGGCACAGGTAATTCAGACATAAACTCTGGGAATCACTGTGTCAGGGCTGCTCTGACACACACTGGCCCTCCAGCCAGCAGCCTGGGGCTGTCAGCTCTGCTTCACAGACACCCTGCTACCTGTGCCTGCCTGGGAGGGGGGTGGCTGTGCTCAGGCAGGGCACTGCAGGCTGCCTGAGCACTGGTTACACACACTGACCCCTCCAGGGATCAGCCACATGCAGCTGTGAGCTCAGGGCTGGGCACAGCTCACAGAAAGGCAGGCCAGAGGGAGCAGGAGTGTCTGTGGAGCTCTGGTACCCAAGGGCTTGATGGGCAGCTGCTCCTCCAGCCTTGCCTTAAAAACTCTTCATCATGGAGATCCTCTCATCTCCCCGAGGTGTTTTCATCCAGGGCTTGGATTTCATTATCCTTAGAAACTCGGTCAAAGTTAGTTAAATATGTTTCTCTTGCAGTGGAGCTGTTGTTTCTAGTCCTGTCATTCTGCTGGCTTACCCACAGTGATCCTCTGCAGTCCTCAAGGCTTTTCTGTAGCACTTCTGCCCAGCCCCATTTTTACTCATGTTTTCCAACTCTGGCCATGGTTGAAATGCATTCTGAAGATTTTGGACAGCTTCTCTCTTTTATCAAAACTGCAGTCTCATCCAATCTAGCCCCACTCCAAGGTGGTTGGAATCTGCTCAGTTTAGCATGTTCCAGAAATCTTCCAAGTATGCTGTCTATTGCTCATCCAGATCCTGAAGCATTTTAATGGCCTGCAGCTCAGGATGGAGTGTGGAATCATTTTTTACAATGATAGTGAGCCACTCTTCCCAAGCAGGGGATTGTGCTGGCTGCACTCAGGTCACATTTGCCTGCTGTTGTGCTGAGACCATCCCATGGGTGTTCCAGAGCTCCAGCCCCTTCCTGGGCTGGGGCTGCCACACTTCCAGAGCCCTCCTTACCGTGAAGCTGGTCCAGGTGCCAGGCAGCAGCACCAAGCAGTCTTTGGGGAGCATGCCACCTCCTCTTCTAGGTGTGTTTGGAGCTAATGCTAATGAGAAAAGCTGCTGGAAATGCCTGTGGTGGGCATTGAGCCATTCCCACTGCTGCCCTCACCCCTGTGAGATCAAAGCCTTTGCAGAGGCTTTCTGCAGCAGTTCAATGCCTTCACCCCAAAAAGGGAAAGAATCAGATGCCAACTTCAAAAACCTGCCTTTACCTCCTGGGCTGGCTCACAGACCCAGGGCAGGATTTGGGTACTTTTTGTGAATGTCAGTGTGGGGGGTGTGCATCCCCTGTGTGCCTGCTGGCCAGAGAGTCTCATCCTGAGCCCCCTCCCAGCTCTCTCTGCTGTGGTGGGCTCAGAACACACAGCCCTTCTTGCCATGGGGTAGCAGAGCTGTGGCTCACTTGATCCTGGCAGACTTTGCTGGGAAGGAGCTGTGTCAGCACAGGGGGAGCAGGATCCCAGCTGGCCAGAATGGCCTGGGCTGGTTCCCCAGTGCCACCCACACAGCTCAGCTCCCTGCCTTGCCTGGGCAGCCCTTGGGATTGCTCTTCTCTGTCTTGTGCAATGCCCAGACCTTAATGACAGCCCTCTGTGGCTGGCTGCTGTGGGTAGCCAGGGAAGCTCTGCTTTACCAGAACATTTTCCTGGCCCTGGCCACCATCCCACCCCACCTCACCCACTTGTGGCTTTGGAGCACTGTTTTCACACAGCTGGGGTCCTGTCAACTGCAGCCTGGGGTCCTGTCAACTGCAGCCTGAGAGCTGAGGAGCTGTTTCCAGCTTGCTGGGTCACAGGGAGCCCATCTGTGCCCCTTTGCTGGCTCCGGGCTCTGTGCCCCTCATGCCCCTCTGCTGCCCTTCCCAGCCCCCTGTTCTGAGCTGCTCCTGAGCCTGTGGGGTGGGAGCCAAGAGCACATCCAGAGGCAGGAAGAGTGACCTGCAGGGATGGAAGGGTCCCAGCTGGGCACCTGATGGCATGGCAGTGCAGCACCCAGGAGGGCTCAGGGGCTTGGGTCAGTGGCACAGGGACTTGCACAGCTGCTCCTGGCTTCAGGCTCTTGGTGGCACATACAGAGCTTTTTCCATTTCATTTCTTGCAGGTGGGAGCTTTGATTTCCCTTGCAGGCTCTCAGCCCCCTTAGCAAGGGTTTGCTCCTGCTTTTCATTACTGTACCAGACACAGTTGATCTGATGGCTTCTACAGGTGGTGTGGGGTGCAAGAGGGTCCGGCCACGCTTGTCAGCTGTCATCCAGAGTCAGAGTTAATCCAGGAAAACAGTAAAAATTAGTAATGTATATTGCATTCCTGCAGTCCATACGCTTTCCATTAGGTGATCTTCCATCCTCCTCAGCACAGAAAGGAAACCCTGCCAGTGGCAGCCTTCTGACTCTGAAAGGATTGGTCGTGCCTGGAAATCCGATCTGGGCTCTTGCATTCCTGGGCACACTGTCTGTGCAGGAATAGTCTCCCACCTTTCAATGCAGGCAGCAGATGCTAGCCATGTGCACAGCCTGTAAGCCCAGCAGCTCCTGTGGCAGCAGATGGGGCCTGGGGCTGCACTGGGGTGCTGGTCAGGCTCTTGCTGTGTCCAGGGCTCTGGCAGGCCTTGCCCACCATCACCACATCACTCAAGTGCAATAGCCAGGTCAGGATGGGAATGAGGCACAGTTAATTCTTTTGAGAGGTCACATTTTAGCTTTTTTTAATTAATAAACTGGTGAAGAAATTCCTCAAGATCCTCAGTGTCTGGAGGGTTACAGAAAGTGAAGCATTCGGCTTTCTTAAATAAACCTTATCCTCAGTCACTCCCATGCTTTAGTGGCTCAAGAGCAGCAGTTCTGTAATAAATGTTACGCAGTGCAAACTCCGTTAGTAATTATGTGCAGATGAAGAAGGGGAAATAAAAGACATTAATTTCTAGGTGTGACTGTACATCCTAAGTGTGCTCTGGGCTCTTTGAGGTGTCACGAGCAGCCTGGGGCTCTGCTCTGTGAGATGGAGCTCCGTGTGTGCAGCTGTAGAAAGGGAGTTCCCTCACTGCAGCTCCTGCTCCAGACTAAAAAAGGCTCTGAAAGCTCTGCTTTCAGTGCTGTTGGATGCCTAGCTTGCAGGGCTAGCTCTTACCTGTTACTTTTTATCCTTCCTTTTGCAGAGAATGTGATCAACGGGCAGGACTACGAGGTGATGATGCAGATTGACTGCGAGGTGATGGACACCAGGATCCTGCACATCAAGAGCTCCTCTGTCCCTCCCTACCTGCGGGAGCAGCGCAGGAATCACAGCCACCCCCTGTACAGCTCGTCCCCCTCAGTCCCAGAGACTCCCCACGCCCTGAGGGCCATTGTCAAGTCCCTGCAGTGACACACAGGCAGCACCCGGCATGCAGCAGGTCCTGCTGCCAGCCTGAGCCCTTCCCTGGCAGCTCCTGGGGCTCCTGGGCACAGCAGGGACAGTCCCCTTGAGCCCACCTTACCCAGTGGTCCCATCCTGCCCGGGATTGTGCAGCTCAGCTGGCTCCTGGCCAGGGACAGTCCTGGGGACCCCACGCAGCGTGGGGGACAGGGGCCATCCCTGCCACTTCTGCACTGTCCACAGCTGGGGTTGTTCTGTGTTTTTGTCCCTGCTGGGCTGCCAGAGGTGGGCTGATGAGCCAGAGACGTGGCAGCAGACACCCACACTTGGGTGCCTGGGCAGCAGGAGGAGGCCAGCTGAGTCCAGCTGTTGTGTCCAGCTCCCAGCTGCAGGTGCTGGGCCTGACCAGGCAGCACCACTCCTCACCTTCCCTGCCCAAATCCTGCCTGCACAGCCTCCCCTGCAGCAGTGGGGGGGCAGCCCAGTCCAGCCCAGCCCCCAGGAGGGTGTTGGGACCCCCACTCACCCCTAAAGCACTACAAGCAGAACAGCCCCAGTGCCCCAGGGCTGGGCTGCCCACCATGCACTGCCCACCCCGCACCTGCCTGGCTCTCCAGGGTCCTGCTGCTGCCTTCCCCAGCCCACAGGGCTGCACAAAAGGCTTGGCCCAAAGGAAGTGATTTCATGCAGCAGATGCATTTGTAAAGTTTGGGTTTTTATGAGTTTGTTGTTTTGTTTTCTTCCTGGTTTTTGTTTGCGTGGGTTTTTTTGTGAGTGCTATTTAATACTTTTCACTGTGTACAACAGCCTGGGGAGCAGCACTGGCCCTTCTGGGGCAGAGGGGCTGCTTCAGTTCCGTGGGACACAGCCACAGCACCTTCTCCTGAAGCCACACACAGGTCACACAGAGCCAGCCCCAGACACAGGGCACACACAGCCAGCCCCACACACCCCTCTGCCCTGACTGCACTGGCAGCACTGGGGGAAGGTTCCATTTGCCCCAAGCACTGTCTGAGCCAACTGCTGCCATTGCAGAGTGTCTGTGGAGCTCTGTCACTGCTCCCACATCTCTCAGCTGAGCCCCAGGCTCCCAGGAGCTGCAGCACACCGGGGCTCAGCAGGGGTGAGCTGCCAGCAGAGCATCAGCCTTGCACAATGACTTCAGCACGTCGTTACGATATTTTTTCTCCCCTGTGCAGTTCACAGAAGATGATGAGCTTCAGCTTGCCAGCCAGCTGCCTTTCCTTCACAGTCTGAGCATTAGCTGGCTCGTGTGGGGTTTTTAATTATTAATTAGTAGTGTTGTTGTTGGTGTGTGTGTGTGCCTGTTAGGAAATAAAGGTGGATGCCGCAGCAAGACAGACAGTCCAGGGGCAGTGAGGAGGAGGATGAGGGGCAGTGAGGAGGAGGATGAGGGGCAGTTCACCCCTGTGAAGCATGTGCCTTGCAGCAGCACCAAGAGCTGTGCCCTTTGCCACGTCCCCGTTCCCCTGCTGAGAAGGAGCGGGGCTGGGCCGGGGCTTGGCTCTGCTCACACCAGTTCATTTTCCTGGCCCAGCCCCACCTGACTGCAGGCCAGCTCACAACAGGCAGGAGAAAAACCCCAGCGGTGCCCCAGGCAGAGGCACACGGCTCCTGCAGCCGTGGGCAGGGGCTGCTGGCTGCTCTGGGGGCATTTGCTGCCAGGGAGATGGGGAGGGCACTGGGCTGGTGGCTGGGCTTGGCACCTGGGCAAGGGCTGGGGGCTCGGGACTGCTGCAGCACCACTTCCTCAGCCAGCCCCCCTGGGTTCTGGTGGTGCAGAGCATCTCTCAACCTGTGTAATTCTGTCCTCTGTGTCCCTAGTACTGAAGGCAATAAAATCCTTCTTTTATTTATTACTAATAACTTCATTATTGTGCTTGTTAATACCATTTGCCTTGGGCAAATTACTGGATCACCTGCCCCTGTCTGCTATCTCTTGGGATGCAGTGTGGCTCTGCTTGGCACAGTGTTGGCACTGCCCATGGCACATCCACTCTGTCCCCCTCCTGCTGCTGGAGAGGGGATACTCCACATGGCCATGTCCCCCTTGCCTCAGTGCCAGTCCCAAGCATCCAGAAGCCCTCTGGGGTTTGTCCCCACCTGGTGTGTAAGCTGGCTCTCCCCAAACCAACCAAAACCCACCCAAAACAGCGTTTCATGCACCCAGAGGGTGAGCCAGAGCCAAAGAAAGCCCCGAACAGCTGCGAAGGTACTGGATCCTTTATTACTGACAGCAGGTAAATACAAGATGCTGGTGGGCAGGAGGGCAAGGGCTGTGCCTCTCTGAGGGATCCTGATGGTCCAGGAGCAGGGTGGGCGTGACAGGGGACGTAGGAGATGGAGCGGCACAGGGAAGGCTCTGCCAGCCCCTGCCCAGGCTGCCCAGCGCCCAGCAGATGCCGAGGGGGACTACTTTGGGTTACAAAATGAACAAACAAAAGCCATCTACACGTATTTACAGCACTCCCCTCCTGAGTCAGGGCTCGGGGTGCGCCCGGCCCCCAGAGGAGCCCGCAGAGAGCAGAGGGGACAGTCCTGGGCGTCAGTACCAGCACCAGGGAGCTGGAGCTGAGCTCGCAGCCCCGTTGTACAGCAGGGTCTCCCTGCTGGCTGTCAGCTGGGAAGGTGGTCCTGAGAGACGGGACATTGCCATGGGACGTGCAGCTCCTCCACCAGGACAGGCAGCAGTCCCGCTGCGACCTGGTGTGTGCAGCCTTGCACTGCTGCAGAGTGGCTTGCTGGTCATCTTTAGCTAACAACATCATCAGGAGGACCCTGCCTGGGCCACCTCCTCTTCCCTGGGCAGGAGAGCCGGGCCTGCCCTTCCAAAGGAGAACCTCCTTCCCCTGGGAAGGAAAATCGGAAGTGAGGATACAGCAAAGACGAAGGGGGTGGTTCTGGCCTGGGGATCGATCTACAATCCGCCATAAAAAACCAGCTCGAAACAAAACCCATCATTTACTCTTCGATTTGTACAAAATAACAATAATAACAATAAAAATAATAATAAAAGGTGCTGGTGGCCCCTGGCTTGCAGTGCCCCACTGTGGTGGGGGGTCTCAGTAGGCGAAGATGACGTGGTAGGTGACTTGGTGGCCATTGTCCCAGGCGTAGAGCAGGCGGTCCTTGGGGTTATAGTCTATCTGCGTGGTGTAGGCGTACTCGTTCTCAAAGAGCAGCCTGGGGATGATCTGCGTGTTGGTGTGCGTGTCGAAGGCGTAGGAGATGTTGGCGTTCCTCTTGTTGTAGCTGTCCACGGCGTACAGCACCCCGCAGATGACGAAGCAGTTCCCGTAGAAGTTCTTGCGCAGCCCCGTCCTCCACGTGGTCTCCTTCTGCGTGCTGAGGTCGGCGGCGTTCAGCTTGCTCAGCACGATCACCTCCTGGCTGGAGCCCTCGTAGCTGATGGCCGGGTAGATGACCCACAGGCCGTTCTCATCCACGGCGAAGTCCACGTCCGAGTGGCCGCGCCAGCGCCAGGGGGTGGCCTCCTCGTAGGCCACGTCGTGCAGCATGGCCCAGGCGGCCACGTAGCGCTGCCTCAGGTCGTACTTGATGATGTTGCGCGTGAAGGCGCGGTTGTAGTAGAAGGAGCCGTTGTAGACCACGTGTCCCGTCCCGATCCAGCTGTAGGGCAGCTTGTAGGAGTTGCTCCAGCGACCTGCAGGGCGGGCACAGCTGGCTGTGAGATCTCCCCTGCCAGCAGCACCCTCTGCTCCCAGCTCTGCCTGCCCTCCCTGTGTTGGGTTGATGTGGCCAGAAATGTGTATTCTGTCACCATCTGTTGAGCCAGGTGGGGCAGTGACCCTTATCTCCGTGGCACATATTATCTGCTAATGGGCCATCTTTAAACCAGCTGGGGCAATCAT
>JAOTQP010000403.1:4395241-4411420 GCA_026413545.1 Cichladusa arquata | reverse complement strand
GATGCTTTTCCCAGTAATCCTTGGAATTTTGGCAGATGTTAGGTGGATTTGTACAGATTCCAGGAGTTTCTGGGCCACTTTTTGCACCATTTTAGTGGGGTTTGGGCCATTTGAAGTCACATTTTCTGCCGAAATTTGCCCACCCATTTTTCCAATTTTTTCCTTACAAGTCCCTGGGCACTCCCTGGGTTTTGGGGCAGATACCATGAGTTTTTCTGGCCACCTCCCATCCTCCTTCCCTCCCTCCCGGTCCTCCCTCCCAGCTCCGCTCCTCCCTCCGCTTCCCCTCCCCGAGCCCCGGGTCCTTCCCACCTTCCCCGGGGCTCCCGCTGAATCCCGCTGCTCGGGCACTCGGGCATCACCCGGGAGCCCCGGGATGCTCTGGGGAGCAGCCACCACCTCCCCGAAAGGCGAGCCTGAGCATCCCCGCTGCCGTGTGCCGTGAGCCGTCTGTCTGGCTCCTTTTCCAGCTCCAGGAAGAGCCTGGCTCTCCATCCTTTGGGTGGCAGGGTGTGGCACGGCACGGCTCTCAGCCGGCGCTGGGAGTCACACGCTGCGTGTTCCAGGACAGGCTCCCAGCCATGAGTGCAGAGCTCCATGTGCTCACTGAAATTCGGCTGCGCTCTGGCAGTGCTGCATCCTCCTGCACCTCCTGCCAAGCGGAAATGTTCTGGACACGCTGTTCCCAGGGAGAGCACAGGCACAGCATCTGCTGCTGCGGAGGTGTCTGCACTGCCCTGACCATGGCTGGGCCTCGCTGGCACACAGGGGAACCTGAGGTGCCCTTATAAACACACCTGAGCAGGTCAGCATCACCTGCCAGGTATGGCACAGACTCAGGTTTTCCTCAAAATGTGCCCATGGGTCACAGGCAGAAGTGACACGCACAGCAAGTGGCATGAGAGGCCACCTAAGCTGCTGGAGCAAGGCTGAGCACAAGCCAAGCACCCCCAATCCCTAATGCACACATATCCCAAAATCACCCCAAAATGTAGTGCCAGCAGCCCTGGGACCAGGCACCCTCCTTAGGGGAGCTCCAGCTCCTCCAACCCATCCTGTCTCCCACGGTCGCTCCAAGGAATGGGGCTGCCAGACACAAAGAAAACATCTTGTGTGGGAGAGGAAGCGCCTGTGGCACAGGGATGGCGAGGATGCTGACCTCAGGATCCGTGTGGGATGGCTCTGTGCCTCCCTGGCCCCTGTGGGGAAGGGGCAGGGCCCTGTGGGTCCCTGCAGCGGGGCTGAGCAGAGCAGAGCAAGAGGGGAAGCAGCCAGGGGGGCTGGGAGGAGAAGGACAGCAAGCCTTTGGCAACTGGAGAGCAGTGGGAGGCAAAGGCATCTCTAAAAGCCTCTCCCCACCAGCCTCTCTCAAGGATAATCGGTCCCTGGAGCACAGGCTCCTTCCCTTCTGTTTCCATGGCTCAACTTCCCCATCTGCCAGCACAGGCTGTCCTGGGGCTGCCAGCCCAGCGCTCCTGGAGGCCCCAGCCCGTGCCCAGCTGGCCCAGGGCACCAGACCCCCATGGCACTGCCAGGGCTGGCAGGGACACCAGCCCAGAGAGCTGCCACAGCAAACAGCTCCTGAAACTGTGGAGGCCTTTTCCCAGTGATCACTTCCAAAGGCTGGAAGAACATAAGGAAAACAAATCAACCATGGTATTTCAAAACTAAAGGAAAGGATTTCATATATTACTGACATCCCTGAAGGAAAGCATTTCTGGCAGTATGTAGTTTGGGTTAAAGATGGGTTTAAGCCCATCCTTTGAGGGCAAGGACAGAAAGTGACAGGCACTTTGGGTTCAAAGCAGTCATCTCTAGATGAGCATTCCTCCCTCAAGAAAAAACAAAAGACAAATACACAGATCAAGAAGGACAGCAGAACAAGATGTGATTTTGGCTTTTCTGTCTTGCTGATGGAGACTGGCCCAAACTTTGCTCAGAGCAGGAGGCCCCAGTGTCCCCATACCTGACCCCATTCTGTGGCTCCAGCCAAGCCAGGGCTGCTCAATGGTGCAGATAGTGCTCTTCAAAGTGCAACAAGAAAAAACACCACGAGATCGGGGTAAAAGGGAATTTAACAGTCTCAAAACAGAAGCCCGGGGCTGACCCCGCAGGACGCTCGGGGCTGACCCCGCGGGATGAACTGAGCTGGACCCGCGGGATGCTCGGGGCTGGACCCGCGGGATCCTCGGGGCTGGACCCGCGGGATGCTCGGGGCTGACCCCGCGGGATGCTCGGGGCTGGACCCGCGGGATGAACTGAGCTGGACCCGCAGGACGCTCGGGGCTGGACCCGCGGGATGCTCCGGGCTGACACCGCGGGATGCTGGGGCTGGACCCGTGGGATGCTCGGGGCTGGACCCGCGGGACGAACTGAGCTGGACCCGCGGGATGCTCGGGGCTGACACCGCGGGATGCTCGGGGCTGGACCCGCGGGATGCTCGGGGCTGGACCCGCGGGATGCTCGGAACTCGGCCGGTCGGTCCGTGCCCGTTTTTCTGGCGAGGGCGCAGCTCCCCCGCGCGGCACAGCCCGGCCCGGACACTTGGGTGCTCGAGGCCGCGGCTCCTGGCAGCTTCTGGCGATTAAAACCCCTCCTGCCGGGGCCAGACCCTCCCTAGGGTCTCTCCTGCTGCCGGGCAGCCCCGCACTGATGCAGCGCTGCAGAGGGGAGAGATCCTCCCTGTGCCTGCTATCCCAGCTCATGCACCAGCACACCATCCACCTTCTCCCCTGCCGAGGTGTGTTCCTGGCTCCTGCCCAGCCTGTTCCCTACCAGCACCCTCAGGGCTCTCCCTGTCAAGCTGCTTTCCAGCTGGGTGGCCCAGCACACCCTGCTGTGGGGGCTGTTCCTGCTCCGTGCCCTTCTCTGTGTTTGGCTGCATGAGATCCCTGGCACCCCATTTCCCCAGGCAGGGAAAGACCAAGCCTCCAGCTTGTCAGACACCCCTGCCAGTGCAAAAGGACACAGATAATTTAGGGTTAAAAGCTGAAAGATCCCTACGGCATCACGTGGATGGGACACATCATCTTCCTCTTTACCTGGCCCGGAGGTGGGCAAGGTGAGCTGCAGGCTGTGGTCGATCCTTGCCTGCTCCTGGTGTGTGCTGGAGCTCTTCCCAGAACCTCCCTGTGGCCTCAGCTCATGTGGCTGCTGCTCCCACAGCCTTGGGTGTCAGCACCACATCCTGCTGAGAGCCCAAAGCCTCAGGAGGCAGGAGGTGTTTGTGTTCCCATGCTACTGTGCCTTCCAGGGGCCACAGACAGAGAGGGGCTGGTGGCTCGAGTCAGGTGTGCCACCCTGTCCCTGGGCTCCTGGAGGCAGCACCTCCACAGATGCCAGGGGCTGGCAGGGAGGTGGCTGAGTGTGGGAGGTGAGAGGTGCTGCCACTGAGCTGCCACAAGCTGTGGCTGGGATGGCAGGAGGCCACAGAGCCTCCAGCAGTGGCAGCCTCGTGCAGCAGCTCCAGCAGGCAGGTTTGCTGCAGGAGCCCAGGGTGAGGGCAGCTCCCTCCTACGTCCATCCGCTGCAGGAGGAAACCCACGCCGTGGGCTGAATTAACAGGCAGCAAAACTCGTGGTGTGACCCTGAGCTGTACAGCAATTTGAGAGGTTTCCCCACTGAACTCAGCAGTGAGATTTTTGTTGACGTCTGTGAGTCAAGTGACACCTGGGTGAGCAGGCTCATGCTCCGGAAACCATTCCTGGGCTGTCCACAGAGCAGGAGGCACCACTGCCCCAAAAAAAACAGAGCAGAGCAGAGCAGAACAAAAAATGTATTCAAAAATGTGTCCTGAAACCAGTAATTATAGAACTGTCCAAGAAGGGTTTTGGAAACCAGGAGCAGGCCAGGTGAGTTGCACTGTGTCAGATGTGTTAGATGGCTGGGATGGGCCCCAAGCTCCCCAGGCAGGTCTGCTCCACCTGTCAGACCTCATGAGAGCAGATTAAAGATGGGTTTAGGAGAGCTTGCACTAAGCTGAGCTGCACAGGCACTGATTGCAAAGCTCAGGGCAGATTACTGCAGTGTGAGGAAAGTGGGACTTCACACAAGTTCTGCCTTGTCATGACATTATGCTGAAACTCCTGGTTTCCTGTTCCCATTCACCAAACAGTGGCAGATGCTGGGGCCTGGCAGTTTCCCACCAGTGTCAGAGACTTTTGGGATTCGCCTGGGCTTTCCTACTCTTCAAGGGATTCTGACCTGTGCTGGCACTGGTACCTAGGGAGCAGCATGGAAACCATGGACCTGAGAGGTCAGGGGGCTGTGCAGGGAGACCCTGAGGGGCTGCTGGGGGTCCACATCCAGCAAAGTGAGCATGGGCCAGGTCCAGCACAGCCTGTCCCACTCCAAGCTGCACTTTTGAGGTGTCCAGCTCTGTGGTTGGACCCAGAGCTCACAGAGCAGTGCTGTAATAAACATCAGGAAAGCTGAGCCTGACCTTTGTCATGCAGCAATCAAATCACTGATGAGCACCTCACTGAGGGATGCATGGGCAGGGGAAAAGGTGGGGAGAAAACAGGGATTAGCAAGGGCTGATGAAAACATGAGAGCAGCCTGTGTCAATATTGACAGGTCCCTGGGGAATGGATGAGCTCAGCTCCCCAGGCAGGGAGCATCACCCTGACCAGCAGCATTCAGGGAAGGTGATTGATCCAGTGGGATGTGCTGGGACAGGTTTCTCCAGCAGCCACCACATACCAGCAGCACCTGGCACTGAGGTGCCCTGGGCAGCACATCCGGAGGTGCCACCCGTGCCAGCGCCACCAAACCTGCCCAGTGTCACCTGGGAGCCCTGTTTGTGTCCCAAGGAAGGGGCTGAAGGGCTGGAGGTGAGGAGGCTTGGTCAGCCTGGGGAAGAGGAGGCTGAGGGGAGACCTCCCAGCAGCCTGCAGCTTGCTCAGGGGAAGCACCAACCTCTCCTCTCTGGTGGCCAGCAACAGCAGGAAGCTGTGCCCAGCAAGAGGAGAAGGTTTTATTGGTTTTATTTACTGGGAGAAGGTTTTTCACCCAGAGAGTGGCTGGGCATTGGAACAGGCTCTGCAGGGAAGTGCCCATGCCTGCCAGAGTTTCAGAAGTGTTTGGGCAATGCTCTCAGGCACACAGGGTGCCTCCCGGTGTGTCCTGTGCAGGGCCAGGAGTGGTGCTTTGATGATCCCTGTGTGTCCCTTCCAGCTCTGTGGCTCCATGGAACCTGTTCCAGCAGGCTCTCTGCTTGCCCTGGGACACCAACAGCACATCACCCTGCCACGGGCTGTGCCCACACCTCCCTGAAAATCCCGTGGGCTTTTGGGGCCCAGGAGGTGTTGGGACACCTTCACACCACCAGCTTCTACATCCATGCTCCCCCTTCTCCCCTGTATCCTCGGCAGCTCTGCAGCCCAGCAGCACTGTCCTTGAGTGTGGGGAAGGAGATGAGAGCAGGAGCTGGACCCAGCTCCCAGAGGATGAGGAGCAACATCTCCTGCAGGAATGCCCTGCCCTCCTTGTCCCAGCTCATTAGACACCGTGCCTGCCCCAGCAGGAGCAGCGGAAGGGCTTTGCTGATGATGGAGATGCCAAGGGCCACCACACGTGGGTGGCAGGAAGCCCTTGGGCTCGTGCCCACGGCCACAGCTGCCTGCTGGGCTGTGCTGCTGCTGCCTGACTCACTGCCTGCCTTTCAGAGAGGCAGAGGCTCACTCCCAGCAGGACTTCTGGTCCCCCTGCCTGTGGCAGAGGGTGCCCCAAAGCCCTCTGTGGGACAGGGGATGTGCCAGAGCACCCACCTCGTGCATCCATCATGGATGTCCCCACAGCTGAGCACTCCAGAGCTACGCTGACCCATGCAGGACATGGAAGGAGACCAGGAGAATGGCCAGCACCACGTGGGCCTGCAGGGAACCCAGAGGTGGATCATTAATGCTTTGCCTATTCCTGCTCCAGGAGGGACATCCTGACCAGGGGGCTCCCAAACCCATGGCACTGTGGGCTGTAACAAACCCCTGCAGGTGTGACCCCAGAGCCGTGCCCAGGCTACTGAATTTTCCTGCCATTCCCATTCTCTGACCTTGATCCAGTGTTCCCAGGGAACGTTTCCTGACCAGGGACGTTGACCAGGGGGCTCCCAATCTCATGGCACTGTGGGCTGTAACAAACCCCTGCAGGTGTGACCCCAGAGCCGTGCCCTGGCTGCCGAATTCTCCTGCCATTCCCAATCTCTGACCTCGATCCAGTGCTCCCAGCCCTAACACCAGGCACGGTGCCTGCTGTGGGCTCCTCCCCTGACTTCACCTGTGGCACTGCCTGGCAGCTAGCCCAAGCCCAGAGGAGGAGCCATCCTCAGACTGGCCTCCCACCCTGCTGTGCTCCAGCATTTCTGCTGTCACACGCACCTGAGTCGTGCCTCCCACAGCATTCATTCTGCCTTCCTTCCACCCAGCTGACAGCACATCCCTCTCCAGAAAAGAATGCCCATCCTGAGCTGGGCACAGCAGGAAGAGCCTGAGTCAGCCCAAGAGCTGCCCAAAGCCAAAGAAGCCATGACCTGCTCTGAGGTATCCAAGGAATTCCAGGCAGGGATGGATGCAGCCCTCCCAAAGCCTGAGCTGGGGCAGCTGCTGCCAGGCAGAGTGAGGATCTGCTCTGCTCTCAGTGCATTTTGAGCCATCAATAAACCCCTGAAAGCCATGCACACACATCCTAGGGCTCCACAGCAGCATCCCCACAGCCCTCACACCCTGCTGCTTGGAAGTGACCATCACAGCCAGCTTGGCTTTTGTTGGCTCACCAGGAATGAGGCACCTTCTGCCCAGGTGACAAAGACACCAAATATTGCTGCAGCTGCCGTGTGCTGCCCAGAGGGGAGCCAGCCACGGTGACTCAGGGAGCTGCCTGGGGACACAGCTCCCCCTGAGCCAGCCTGAGCTGGCCAGAGCTCCTGCTGGGACACAGAGGAGGCCAAGCCTGCAGCTGAGCCTCGTGCTGCACCATCTTAGTCTTTAGTGGCTTCTCCTGCACCAGAGAGGGTCCTACACCCTGTGGTACCCACCACAGTCCTGTTTGCTGTGCTGGAGGCAGATTGCAGGGAGAAATGAGTGCACAGTGAGCAGCTCTGCCTCAAGGGGAATGTCACCTGCCTGCCAGCACTGTGGTTTGGTACAGACCCTTGTGTCTGCAGAGGGGTTCTGGCAGGGCAGCCTCTCCTCTGAGCACAGGTGCCAAAGTGTCAATTACAGCATCACAGTTACAGCCTCTCCAAGCTCTGCTCGGGCACAGGAGCATCAACTGATGAGTTCACAAGGAATTTACCACTCCTGCTGACTATTCTCACTGGCTGTTCCTGAGCTCATCCCCCAGCTCCCTTTCTGATTTCTCCTCTGAGCACAGCTCTGTTTTCCAAAGCAGCACTGACAATCTTCCCTGACCCCGGGGGCAGTCTTGGCTCTACAATTTGCCCATTCTTAGCAAAACCCACCCAGACCCAGGTCCCTCTTGGCTCTGCTCTGCTGCTGAGACCCTCTCAGAGGGGCTCCTGCTCCCTGTTCCTCACCCAGCTCTCCAGAGCTGTGTGTCTCCTCTCCCCACTCTGGGCAGCTCCCCTCCAGGGCTTTCAACATCAAAGCTGCCATCCACTAAGCCTGGGTCTTTCCAAACAAGCTGGCTGTGTTACATCCACCTGTTTACAGGGACATGCCAGTCCTTGTTGTTCTCTTCCATCCCGTTCCATTCCCTTCCTGGAGAGGCAAAGGTCACCCAGCCACGGGATCTCAGCTGCGACACGCTGATCTCAAGCTTTCTCCTCCCTTGGCCAGGGCTCAGGTCCCACCCACCCTCCTGTTATCCATGCCCTACATAGCTGAAAAGCAAAACTCAGGCTGTGTTTGGAGCAAGGCAACGTGTTTGCTCACAAAGGTGACAAACCAGTGGCTCAGGATGAGGCACAGCCATGAGATCCCAGATCACACAATCAGCTGATTGTGCAGGGCAACCACAGCCACTTTTCACACTCAAGACCTGCCGTGGAGGTTCTCTGGAAAGCTCCATACCCAGGGATCACACAGAGCAAGCTCCTGTGTTAGCAGAGCTTCATGGCAGCCAGCTCTTCCCTATCCCAGCTGGGATTTCTCAGCTCCAGGCAGGAGCTGTTTTCATGGCACAGAAATGAAAATCCAGCTGAAAGGGATGAAGCTCTGTGTTCAGGTGTCTGCTAGCCAGGAGCAGGGTGTGAGGAGCCATCCTTCCCTACAGGCCAGCACATCCCAGCATTGCCAGCTCTTCTCACAGCTGGGTTCTGGGCAGCCACAGACCTTGGGAATAGCCAGACCTTGGGAGCAGCCACCCCCTGCCCTTTGGGCAGCCCCTGTTTCAAAGATCCAGGCCCTACCTGTGCTTTCAGGACAAAAGACAAAATGTGGGAGGTGTTTATGGTTCCCATCCCACAGCACAGTCCCATCCCTTGGCTGCAAAGACATCCAGCTCCTCACTGAGGTTGAACATAGCCAAGTAAATTTTCTACAGAAAATAATGCCTGGGATCAGGCAGGAGCCCCTGTGGAGAAGCAGGGATTTGTGACAAGTGCCACAGAACAGTGGAGCACCTCCTCCCACTGAGGAGCATTCCTCAGGACACACCTGGGCTGGCTGTGCATCTCCAGCTCCTGCAGCACCAAACCTGTGGGACATCACAGGTCTGTCCCATCTTTTCAGGTCATTCCACTCTCCAGGGCTCAGCTCATGCTTTAGCACCCTCTGTTCTTTCTTTGTGTCACTCTGAGCAGGCAGCTGAGCTCCAGGTCTCCAGAGGCCACTCTGCACCCACACCAAGCACAGCCACGGGCTGCAGGGATCCCTCACAACTCCTGAATCCCACACCTGCACCTCCCAGGATGGAACAACACCCCAGTGCACCAAGGGCCACCACAGCGAGTGAGGGGAAACTCAACCACACAGCAGAAAACAGAAAAACACATCTTCTCTAACCCCGAGCTGCAAATCCTCGAGGGAGAGCTACAGAGAGCTTTTAAGATGAACCAGAAGCAAGTTCACAGCTTTACTGACCATGTCATGGATAAAGACTGGTCCATCCTCTCCCCTCATCAGCCACTGCACCCATCCCATCCCATCCCATCCCCACTTTTCCTGTTAAATGTCCAGCTTCATCCTACAAGCACACTTGAGATAAAACCTAAAATCTCTGGTCATCAACCTCTGGCCATCCTAGAAATTTTCCCCTTTTTCCCAATCTTTAAGGAAAAAAATGCAACAGAACCACCAAACCCATATATCAGAAAATATTTATTTTTCTGAAGTATGCTAGATCATTCAAAGCTAGGTCTCCTAGGCTCTCCAGACCTCACTGATTCAAACCCCAAGGCTGGCAGAGCTGCAGTGCCAGCTGGCACAGGGCAGTACAGGCAATCATCTTGGCACCAGAGCCCTGACCCTCCCATTTCCCACTGAGTTGCACTCAGCTCAGGAGAATTGTGTCAGACTGTGCTTTCAGTAACACTTGCTGTTTCATTTCCCTCAGCCCAGAGAGAGAATGGGATAACAAATGGCTGAGGGCCTCTGCATTTGGGGTAGGGGGAGAATCCTGAATGTGGAGGTGGTGAGTGAGCACAGCAAAGCTCAAAACTCATCCCAAACCCCCCCAGGCACTGTGCTTCATCCCTCTGCAGAGCAGAGCCAGGGATGCTGTGCATGGATCAAGCACCCCCAGCCACTACTCTCCCTGCAGAGAGAGGGAGGCACTCCACCAGAAATAGAGGGGATTGGTCCCAGGGTGGTTTAGGACACAACTGAACAGAATCCAGATCTGGTGCTAGGAGTGGTTTTATTGCATTTCAATAAACATCCACAGCAGCACAGCCCAATCTGGTCACAGCTGAGGGAAGCACACCCCACAAGGGCCAGCTCCTCATTCTGCCCTACTGCCAGGACAAAACCCAGAACACTCCCACCTGCACTCATGCTGGTGGCTCAGGTCTTCCACCAGGCTGAGCTGGGAGGGTTTCCTCAGCCCAAACTCAAGACTGAGACACCTCTGCTGCTGGTACCACCCTCTGCTCTGCTCAAAACCAGTGGAGGACGTGAAGTTAAACATTGAAAGCAAGATTCTTCAAATCCATATCCCTGCAAGCCAACTCCACCAAGAGCCTGGATGCTCCTGGCTGGCAGGTCTGTGCAGGTTTCCTACCCAGACCCCTCTTTGTGGGCACCCAGCACAGCCTCCTCTGACCTCACCTGACCCTGCCAGCCCCAGGGAAGCACCTGGGCTCCCTTGCTACCGAGCATTAAGCCAGTAATTATGTGACACAGCAGGGTGAGCAAGCAGCAGGGACGTCTCCCAAGAGCCTAGGGCTGGGAAATAGTCTGACTTCCCACAGCTGCTCATCACTGAAGTCCTCAGAAATCACTCATGTCTTTCCTGACCTAAAGAAGCAAGCCAAAAAGCTGGCTAGCAGCTCTTCTGTGGCAGAGGGGAGAGACTCCACATTTGCCAGGTACACACAGGTTTACAGCACAGGGCAACAAACTGAATTTCCTTCCAGCCCTCCAAGTCAAAAGTAGATGGACATTGGAGTAAAAACATCACTGCAGCAAGGGTAGATGGATATTGGAGTAAAAACACCATGGCATCAAGGACAAGTCAGCTTCAGTCATTTATTCATTACAGCACTTGAAGTTACTGGGTGGCAGGTACTTGGTGAAGGTCCCCAGATAAATAACAGGAAGAATGGTTGGTACAACAGATTTATATAAAAAGAGTTAAATAGTTAAAACAACATGGTAACCTCTCACTCTTGCTCTGAACAGAGCAGACTGGCCCTGAGTCCAGGTTAACACCATCCTTTCCAGCCAGCCATGGTTAAAACCCTCAATGCCCATACCCAGGGGACAGCAAGGCATCTGTGGTCACAGTTGAGGCAGGTGTGTGCTGCTCAGGCCAGCTCTCCAGGAGCTTGGTTCCAGCTGCTGTGCAGACCCTGCCTGCCAGTGAGGCTCAATCCTGCAGAGCAGGTCTGCACAGCCAGCCCCAGCTCTGCTGAAGGTGAGCCTTCAAGTACATCAGGATCAGCCACAGGCGATGTGTTTGAGCCATCTACAAACACCAGCAGAGCCAAGATGCAGGGCAGCACCCAGGCTGCTGCCAGATTGAAAGCACAGGTTTTGAGGCTGCTCCTGAACCATGCACAGTTCAGTCATGCTTTTGCAAGGCCCTGCTTTGCAACTGTGTTAGGACAGACTCTGCCTACTCGAGGTCTCCGGTTTTATGCCAAAAGAAAAACCCCATAGCAAAAGGTCTAAGTATTTCTCTTCAGTTTTCACACTTCCATTTTCAGGAACTGGTCACCTTCTGTCGAGAAGGAAGATTTGTGTCTGAAGCCGTGTGCCTGCAGAACAGCTGGCAACAGAGGTAGCACCAGAATGAAGAAATCCCACGTTACTGATACAAGACTCTCACCCCACTGAGAATGGCTTTACTTAGTCTAAGAGATCATGGTATTTCTCTAGAGTCTGCTCCTCCAGCTCCAACAGCTTCTGGTAAAGTTTCTCAGCAATGTCTTCATCCACATCCATCTGGAAGACAAGGAAAACTGTGAGACCTGTGTTACGTGAGACCTGTGCTCCTGTGAGACCATCCCCTCAGTGGCAGCCAGGCAGACACCAAGGGCAGCTCTGGGGATAAGCAGGGTGCATTTCCAGAGCCTCCACCTTCACAAACAGCCAGCTGAAGGCATCTGCCACCAGGGCATAAACCAGAAAAAAATTCTGAAGAAGCATCATGACATACTTAATCTGTTCTGATCATCACTTCCATTATCTTCCAACTCCAGCCTAAGCCAGAGCTACTCTAGGAAACACTGCAGACAACTCCCACATCCCTTCCTGCTAGTTGGCATTCAACAAGCATCTTCCTTGCACCCCAGGCACAGGACACCCTTGGCACCAGCCCTCCCATGCAAAGGGGATCACAGACCCCCAGCCAAGTCCCCTGCAGCAGGAAGCTCCCTCTCCATTTACCTTCCTTGGCTCCACGTAGCATCTCCCCAGCCCAGTAGTACAGCTGTGGTATTTGACCAGGGCATCCAGGTACTCTGGCTTCTGTTTGAACAGCCACACCTGGGAAGAACAGCACAAAGATGTACAAGCCCAGCAGACCCTGTCCCAGCCAAGCCTGGGGGCAAAGACCTGACTGCCAGCAGACACAGGAGCAGACACCACAGCTGCTCCCACCAAGCAGGGGAAGATGTGAAGTCCTCAGCAGTTCAGCATGGCTAAACTTGCTCTCACTGTGCCCCCCATCACCCACCTCCATCCCCTGTGCTGCACATCATTCCCCCTGGCCAGGATGTTTTCCCAAAATCCTTTATTTGTGGGTGCTGGGTAAAGGCCACAGAGAACCATGGGGCAGATCAGCCCTGGGGACAGCTGGTCTCCCACACTCACTGCTGTGTGCTGTTTTGGGGGTCAAACACAGCACCCATCCAGCAGCCTTGCTGAGAGGCTCTTTGCTCAAGCCACAGGACCCCAGAAGAGCTACCCAGAAGGAAGGAATATTAAAATATCAAGTTGTGAACTACTTACATGAGCTTCTGCTCCATTATAGGGTGTCAGAGTGTAAGTTTTGGCAAAAAATCGGATCTGAGAGGAAAAGAAGGACATGGCAGAATCTGTGCTGTGGCTCTAGGTTTGTTGGAAAGCCCTGAGCAGCCCAAACACTCCAGATAATCTACCAGAAATGCTTCTCAAACTGGTAACACTGCACACTGACTAAAGCACTCCTTTATCACCACAAACTGCTTTCTGGAGCCCCCCAGCAAGTCACCAAGTGTCACTCCACACTCCCACACAGAGTCCACCCCAAGGCAGGAGCCACAAACACCTCACAGGTACCTCTGCTGGGAGGGTCTCAAGGGCAGGGATGGCAGGAGGCAGAGGGGATCTGCAGTTCTGCCAGCTTGGAGGACAGCTGAGAAGGCATTGCCAGGAGAAACGTGATCCATCAGGATCAGCTGCTGCAACTGGGGCAGCTTACGATGAAAGGCCACTCTTGCAGCAGGAGCATCAAGGCTCAGAGCAAGCAGCCCTCAGGGACAGAGCTGCAGTGAAAGCTGAGGGCCAGAGGAAGAAAGGCAAGGAAATTTTTGGGGAAGCAGGGGAGAGGCAATAGAGAGCAGGAGGCTTTGCTTTCCATAGGGTGGGAATTAAAAAACAACACTGCCTTCTAGAGGAATTGAAAGAACAACAGTGGAAAACAGGTTGTTCTAGAAATGAACAGCATCTCAAAGCACAGGGGCCAAGCCACTTCCCAGCTCTGCTGCCAGCAAGTTCATGGTGTTTCACAAGCCCAAGCAGAGCTGGCAAACCTTCCAAGGGGAACCTTGACAAACACTGCTGTGGCTGAAGGGCTGAACCCTGCCCCTCTGCACAGAGTCCAGCACCAAACCTCCAAACTCAACTTGGAAATTGGGGCCCCAAGAGGAGAAAGGGAAGGTTTACAGAGGGTGCAGCCTGCCCAGCCCAACAGAAGGACAAAATCTATAGAAACACAGGCAGCAAGGAGCCAGAAGTGTGCTGTGCATCACTCACAGTGAAGTGTGTCACAGCACAAAACCAGCCAGGACATTTATCCACTCACCAACCACATGATGGGCATGAGCAGCTTCCACAGAAAAACGGGCAAAATTCCATAGGTCATGTTGGACATAACGAGCCCAGGACAAACAACACTGGAATACAGACCCTGCAGAAAGAAACCATGTCAGGGTGCAATTGCACCACACTGAAAAGAATGGGTCACACTCCTTTCTTCCCTGTACTCCTCAGCAGGAGTGTGTACAGACAGTAATACTCCACTAAGTACCAGAGCAGACAGCAATTAGATGGAGTGATTTTTAAGAGGTGAAAATTGGAAATGTTTGTGTTAAATCCATGCCCATTCCAAACCCCCAGGGCAGAAAGTGCAGCCTCCTGGTGCTATCTCCACGCAGCTCAGCAGCCACAGCAGATATCCCACAAATTACAGCCCAAAGGCTACCTCTTCTCTAAGATACAAGAGCTCAGCCTCTTGGGACTAAACCACTTAATCTGGAAGTGTTTGAGAATGGCACAACCACTACTGCTGGACCAGGGCTGCAGCTGCCAACAAAATCCATCACTCCCCAGGACAGGGAAGGCAGGTTGTTTGTACAGCTCACTGTAACAAGCCTGAGCAGCAGAACAGGGCCAGCAGCAGAGCCTGCAGCTTGCCAGCAGTGCCAGAGCAGCCCTGTGCTGGCAGGCAGGGACACCTGAAAAAAGCAGAGCCTCTTTGCTCTTTAACATCAGCTCTGATCTAGAGAAAAGAGCTCACAAAGTAAGAACTGCTCCCGAAATCTCCTTTGGGAGGTTTTTCTGGCCAGAACTCCAGAACCTGGCAGTCTCTCTGGCAGATTCTCCACCCCCTACACCACCTGAGCTCAAGCTCAGCCATGTTTAGTTCTTACCTGTGCATTAAGGAACGCACCAGATTGCTATGAGTGAACGAATGCAACCAGGTAACAACAATGCCACGATAATTACAAACACTAATTCAACAGTAATCAGTGGGTTTCTGCAGCAGCACAAACCCCATCATCACCTGGCCATTAAATTTCCTGTTCAGAACCACACTTGTCAGGTCAGTAGCATATTTGGAGGAACTGTATGATTCCTGCCCCTTGGCATGCTGATAGTCAGAGAGGCTGAAGGCAGACTCCCTGGCATTGCTGGAGGAGGTCCAGATCAGTCGGGAGGGCTTCTCCTGACCACAGAGCAGAGACTGCAGCTGGCGCACCTGGAAAAGAGTTGTTAACTTATTTAACACAGCACTTTCCCAGTCTCAGGGTATAACTTTACAGCACCTGAGGCTGTGAGCTTCTCTCAGCCAGCTTTTCCTAGACTAGCCAAAAGCAGACACTTGTACAAGCAGCTGTCATTCTGCTGGACAGCTCAGCTGAGCACCTCAGAATTTAATACAGTCAAGCCTTAGTATTTACCCTGGATGGAGAACTACATATGATTGGCCTCTGTCTGCTGGCTCACTAGAGTAGCCTCAAAATTACATTAACTCTTGCAACAAAAGTCAGCATTTAAACAAATGTCAAGGCCTTTTCCCTGTCATTCTTTATCTGCAGCCCTCATCAGCACCTGAACCTGTGAGATCTGTCCTGCCCAGACCCATCCCTACCCACACCAAACATCAGACTGAGGGTCCAGCCTTCACACAGAGCCTCACCAGCATGAAGTGTCCAAAGAGGTTGGTGGCAAACACCTCCTGAAGTCCATCTCCATTCAGCCTGTCCGTCTGGGTCATGATGCCTTCTGCAGTGGTCAGCATGTGGAGCACCTTCCTGGAAGCCAGGAGCAGGAGTTAGTGAGGAATCCACCACTCCCCTACTTCAGCAGAACCCCCCATCTCACAGGCTCCACACAGCTTCACCTCCAAGGGCAATATCAAACCATGCAAAAATAGATGGGAAAGGTCTACAGAGTATCCCAGGCCCTTTACTTGCAAGTGCCTCAATACTGACTAGGCCAGAGAAGACTTGTCCCTTCCTTCACTTTCCCATGGTAAAGCACAGTTAGAAACATCACCTTCCCTCATTTCACGCTCAGATAATTTAATCAAGCTCCAGCACGGAGCCAAGCCCTCGGGCCATACCTAATGCAGGCAGGGAAACCAGTCTGGCTCACCACCCCAACAGCTCTGTTAGACTGACACAAGTCACTGTGCCCCTCAGCTCAGCTTCCCCATAGAGTAACCACGCTCTTACCAACGCCATGAGCTTCATAAAATACAGTGACCCACAGCTATGAACAGCTACAAAACTCTCCACTGGCATCACAACAACAGCAAGGAGACCCAGACTTCAACACAGCCACATTTCTCCTGAAGTGGCTGTGGGATTCAGGTGGCCTCCTGCCCTCCCCATGCACCCAGCAGGGCCCACACTGGGGATCAGGAGTGACCCTGGGCACCTTGGAGCACCTCACACCCGGGATCAGGAGTGAC
The DNA here is from genome assembly GCA_026413545.1 of Cichladusa arquata. Classification (NCBI taxonomy): domain Eukaryota; kingdom Metazoa; phylum Chordata; class Aves; order Passeriformes; family Muscicapidae; genus Cichladusa; species Cichladusa arquata. The sequence goes on along the minus strand of JAOTQP010000403.1, from coordinate 4,395,403 downwards.
ACTGGGCACCTTGGAGCACCTCACACTGGGGATCAGGAGTGGCACTGGGCACCTTGGAGCACCTCACACCCGGGATCAGGAGTGACACTGGGCACCTTGGAGCACCTCACACCCGGGATCAGGAGTGGCACTGGGCACCTTGGAGCACCTCACACCCGGGAT
>JAOTQP010000403.1:4368712-4385877 GCA_026413545.1 Cichladusa arquata | reverse complement strand
ATGGGACTGCTGCCAACACCCTGACTGACTGACAGGGTGTCAGGTTGGATTCTGACTCTGTCAGTGTTTTGGGTTTGGGGTTTTTTTGTATTACTGTATTTCTACATTAATTTTTTCTCCTAGTAAAGAACTGTTATTCCCATTCCCGTATCTTTTCCTGAGAGCTCCTTAATTTCCAAATTACAATAATTTGGAGGGAGGGGGTTTACACTGTCCATCTCTGCCTTTGTTAACAAACACCAGTGTTTCAAAGCAGGACCCCTACCTGACAGAGGGTGTGTGGCCAGCAGCGGGGCTGCCTGCCTGCTGGCGGGACAGGAACTGGTTGAGGTCCCCGTTCTCCATGTACTCGGTGATCATGCACAGAGGATCGTCCGTGATGCACACCGCCAGCAGCCGGATGATGTTGGGGTCCTTCAGCCGCGACATGATCTTGATTTCCTTCAGAAAATCATTCCTTTCCGGAACAGAAACCACACGGGTCGCACAGACAGACCCAGAGGGGCACGGAGGTGAGCAGAGACTGGCCAAGAGCCACCCACCCACCCCAGTCTGCTGTGGGCCCCTTCCCCTGAGACTGGAGAAGATGGGTGGGATCAGCAGGTAGACGGGCACTGGGGAGCTGCTTAGGACCAAGGATCCTGCCATGGGACAGCCCAGCACTCCCAGAGAGCTCAGGTGTGTGGTCCTTGCAGTGGCAGTGAGCACACAGCTGATGGATGGAGGCAGGGGATGCTTTCCAAGCACCCCAGCTCTCCTGGAGAGGCTCTGTGTGCCCCCCTCAGCCCCTACCTGGCATTCTTGTTGGCGTCTGCCCTCAGCATCTTCACAGCCACCAGCACTGGGTGCTCAGAGCTGCCATCCAAGCCCTCCAGGGCAAAGTCCTTCCCTGTGAACTTCTCCATGCCCTCCACTTCGCAGAGGTGAACCTGGGGGAGCAAGGGGCAGCCATTCCCTCTGCTCACCCACAGCCTCCCACCAGCTGGGAAGAGCTTTGCCTGATCCCTTTTGGGAGCTCACCTCCCCAAACTGGCCTTCCCCCAGCTTCTCCTTGAAGGTCAGCAGCTTCCTGGGGAACTCCTCGACGGCCACGTCCTTGCCGGAGAGCAGGTCCATGGTGAGGGCGGGCACCGAGTAGGTGTTGCCGCCCGTCACGCCCTGCAGGTTGACGATGTCGGCCTCGGCGTAGTGCGGCACGCCCTCGGGGACACTGGCCTGGGGCTTGGCAGGGCCACTGCAGCCTGGGGGGACACAGAGGGGCCAGCCCTGCCGTGGGTGTGCTGCCCTGCAGCCCCTGCTCCCTGCTCCCTCTCTGTCCCTTCTGCCCCAGAGCCCTGCACTCCTTCCCCACCAAACACCAAACCAGCCAAGCCCTGAGCTCCAGGCGAGCAGAGATCAGTGCCTGACCTCCAGATGGGCAAGGAAGAGGTGCCAGAGCATCCCAGGGATGATAGTGGGACACAGCTTAGCCTGGCAGAGGACTTGGTGGCCACAGGCTTTGTGTGACCCTCATGTGGGATGCACGGGGGCTTGTGAGACCTCTGTGCCAAAATGTTCAGGGAGTGGCCAGCAGCTGGGGCTGGGGAGAGGGGGCTGCAGCAGGCTCAGTGCTGTGAGCACCGTGTCCTGGCTCTCACCTGTGTCCTCCTCCCCCGAGGTGAACTCGGGCAGCTTGCGGATCAGGCGGGAGGGCTCCTGGTAGTCGGGCCCCAGGGGGAAGATGCGGTCGTAGGTGGAGCTGGACTCCTGCTCGCTGGGGGAGGAGGAGCGGTTGTGGTTGAACATGCTGGACTCGCTGGGCAGGGAGAGGCTGACGGTCATTTCGTCGTCCAGCATCCTCCGTGACGCCTGTGACAGCGGGGCAAGGGAGGAGAGAGCTGGGGTTCCCCAGAGCGCGGGCAGGACGGCTCCTGTTCCATGGCACCAAACCTCCTCTCTAGTGCCTGGTCCCTGCGTTGCAACACCTGCCTGGGCTTGGCCTCGTGTTCCCCCCTTCTCTTGTCTGCCTCTATGGAGGAGGGCTTGGCTTCATCAGCTCTGTGGGTGACCTTGGTTAGGTGGTGGCTGTGGTGAGAGCCCTCCACACCCCGGCTCCTGTTCCCCAGATCAGCTTCAGGACAGAGGGATGGACAAACATGCAAGTCCCAAAGTCACCACTCTGCTCAGCTAAGTGCCCTTGCTTGGGAGATGGCTGCAAAGCACAGCATTTCTGAAGAGGGGAAGGGAGCAGCAACCCTTGCACAAGTCTGTTTTCTCCTAGAGTGAGCCCACCGCCACAGGGCACCTCACCAGCCACGCCACGCTTGCCCACCTTCTCCAGCATCTTCTGCCAGAACTGCCGCCACAGTATGATGACAATGATGGCCACCAAGATGAAGATAATGGCCACCAGGCACCCGATCAGGATGCGCGTGTTGCTGTCATCTACCTTGAGCGTGGGGTCTGGCCAGAGAAGGGGTTAGGGTTAGGGTTAGGTCCAGCATGGGGTCTAGCCAGAGAAGGGGACAGGGAGGGCTGGTCACAGTGGGGTGTGGGGTGACCCCTGCCCCTTTCCTTGTCAGCACAGGTGACACGCTTACCGTAAGTGGTGGGGACCACGGGTACCTCGGCGGGGGGCATTGAGTTGTTGTACATGGCTGCATCTGGCCAGGGAGAACACAACATCAGGGTGGGGGTGTGGGTGCCCCACAGCCCCGCTATCCCCTCGAGCCTCCCACCCAGGAGAGCCTGGCCCCACGGGGTGGCAGGTACCTGACTGGAAGGTGATCTCGCTGAACATCATCCAGGTGTCAGCGAAGTAGTACTGGCACTTGATGGCGCTGGCCATGCGGTGCAGCAGGGGCACGGTGACAAAACGGGCGCTGGGGTTGACATCATCCAGCACCAGCACCGAGGAGACGGCGCCGGGCTCCCAGTCGCCGGCGTCGGCGCGGAAGTAGCACTGCACCTCCTTGAAGATCTTCACGCCTTTGGCGAACATGTTGTTGCAGTGGACCTGTGGGGCAGGCGGTCAGCACGGCCGCCGAGGGGCACGGGGAGGCCGGCGGGGCGGGGGTTTGGGGACCTTCATGGCCGTGAAGTTCCTGATGCGGTCGAACTCGAAGGTGATCTCCACGTAGCCGCCGGCCGTGCTCTCGTTGCGCCAGCCCACGTAGTCGTAGCCCGGCCAGACGTGGTACTCGTGGGTCTGGGTGAAGTCGTCCAGCCCTGACACCCCGTCCGTCAGCTGGCCCAGGCCCTCTGTCATGCTGCAAGGGGACAGAAGGAGCGTGACTCTGGCCAGCCCCACCAGCCTGCACCACCCAGCACCCCCTGGCAGCTCCTCACGGGACACTCAGGGGGGGATTTTGTTCCCAGTGTTCCCTCTGGAAAAGGCTGTGGGGTGATGAACATGTGGTGCAGCTAGAGCAAATCCAAGGGAAGGATTGGGGCATCGCACTGTCCCCCTCATGATGTGCAGCCTTCCCAGGTTGGCCACATGCCCCGTCTCAAGGACACTGCAAGCATTTGCTCTGCTGAGGACCAGCCTGACAATGCAGGGAAGAAACAGCCCCCTGGCCTGCTGCCCAGCCCTCACCTGTAGCCAAAGGCCCCATCATACACCGAGTCGTTCAGGTAGATGACGGTGCCCCCGGGAAGGACGAGCTGCTGCCCGACCGGCGCGTTGTAGGACACCAGCCCATCTGCAGGGAGGAAGGGTGAGCACATGGACACCCCCAGTCCCGGTGCTGCAGGACAGCCAGCCCCTCTGGGATGGCCAGCACGCGGGGACGGGCGCTGGGGACACGGGGACAGGCACAGGAGAGCAGCACACACCCAGCCAGACGCAGCCGTAGAGCTCCACGCGCAGGCACACGTTCATGGAGTGGTCGGTGACCGGGATGAAGCGCACGAAGCGGGCGATGAGGGGCGGCTCCAGGTCCTTGAGGACGATGTCGTAGGTGTTGGTGTTTCCATCCAGCACCTGGAGAGGGAGAAGCACGGTGGGGATGGGCAGGAGGAGCCTCCTCAGCCACCAGCCAGTGCAGCCTCCTCACCTGCTTCCCGTGCCGGTTCCTCCAGGAGATCCAGCGGGTGCCATCCCTGCTGTAGCTGATTTTATACATGGGGGCAAACTCGTTGCCGTGGCCCTTGGCGTGGCGGCCCTGCGTGCCCACCAGCGTGATGAAGTGCAGGGCGTGCAGGTCGATCTGCAGGAACTCCTTCAGGTCGTTTGGTGCCACGGGGGTCTTGGGGCACCAGGCTCCATCGCCACCCTCCAAGTCCAGCCTGCGAGCCCAGAGCAGAGGAGCTGTTTGTGGGTGGCCCAGGCCAGCCCTGTGTGCCCCTTCTCCAGCCCCTGCTGTGGCTACTGCAGGAGGGGGCCCGCACTCACCGTCCGTACTTGGCGGCCGTGGAGTCAGACCAGTGGCTGGAGGCCGAGATGTCCTCGTCGGGGATGTGCCCACCCGACATTCCCAAGGGGTACCGGCACACAGCTGCAAGGACACCAGCACAGAGCTCAGCAGGAGGGAATCCATCCCTCCCTGACTCCCTGGCCAAGCTGGGGCACATCCACCGGACCAAGACAGGCAGCCATCCTCCCTGCCCACCCCTCCCCAGCAGCCCTGGCTGCGAGTGGAAAAGTACCCGGGGTGGCAGGCGGGCTGCAGCCCCAGTGATGCCTCAGCACCGCATCCCCGCTGCTCCCCAGCAGTTATTTTTTCACGCCTGGCTGCCAAGAGCCGTGCTGAAAGGGCGGCTTGTTTGGCCGTGTTTACCGTCTGGCTGCCGGCTCCAGCCCACCGCAGCACGCCGAGCAAACGCCCGCACCGAGGTGGCAAGGGCCAGGCAGGACTCTGTGCCTGGGCCACCTCCCAGCCCACAGCCCCTGGCTCGCCTGGCAAAGAACCCACGTGCCATTGTGCCACCATCCCCGGGACAGCACCCATGGGGACCATATCCCACATCAGGCAGACCATATCCCACATCTTCACCGCGAGCATTGGCACAGCGGGAGCATCTCCTCTTGTCGCCTGCTCTCCCACAGAATTCCAATTTAATTCTTGCCAAACATGGAGCCAGCCCTCTTTTTTTGTCTTGGTAATGACAATCCTGGCCTGGCAAATCCAATTCTGCCAGCAGGAGAAGCAGGATTGCCTCCCTAAGTAAGCACCATGCAACCTCCAGGGAAGACCCAGCTAACTCCTCCCACAGATGGAAGAAGCCTTTGAAGGGACTTGTTGAAGGACTCCCTGGGAAAAGCTGGGCTCTGTCCATCCCTGCAGCACAGGACAGGGCTGAGCCCTGCAGGAACAGCCATCTAAACACACTTGCGCTGCTGGCCACGCAGTGTTGTGGTTTCTGAGAAAAGCCAGGCACCCAGTCAAGCCACTTCCCCAAAACCGCCAGAGAAGGCACAGCCCAGCAGAGAAAACAGCAGCCTGGCACCTGACACCTCCAGACTCAGGGAGCCCCCGTGGCAAGGGCCCTGCTGAGAGCACAGGGCTCTGGCTGTAGTGCCAAATCTGCCACGTCCAGCACCCTGCCAGCTGCCAGGGGCACGCAGAGGGGGCTCTGCAGGTGCCCAGGTGAGATGCAGGACAGCAGAGTGACCAGGCAGATGGGGGGTCCAGGCTTGGGGAGCCATCACGTACTGCTCCCAGAGATGATGGAGCCATCTGGCAGGAGCAGAGCCCAGGGAAATGCAATGATGGCACCTGCAGCCACCTGTCTGTGTGACTTACCGGGGTTGACCTGGGCTCTGGCAGCATGTGGGACGTGCAGCAGCAGCAGGGGCAGCAGGGGCAGTGGCAGCAGGGCTGCTCTGGGGGTGGCTGGCATGTCGGCAGTCCTGTGCAGACAGAACAGGGCTCCTCAGGCTGAGGCAGCTGAGCAGGGGCAAACACCAGCCCAGCTGAGGATGGCATCACCTCTCCTGCACGAGACCCCATGTCCCCACCTCGGCCTTGGAGCAGCAACAGAGCCCAGGGCTCAGAGCTGTGATGGTGGTCACGGGGATCCCAGACAGCACCCCTGGGAGCATGGTGTGCCACATCCTCATGGAATGGCCACAGGAGCCGTGGGGAGCTCCCTGGGGCCAGCACTGGCCACCTCCACCACAGGGCAAAAAGGCTATGGCCACTCCTGGCTGCCTTTGCAGGGCAGGAGTTGCACAACCCCACAGTGCCAGAGTGGGTTCCCTGCCCGCTGGCTCCCAGAGAGGAGAGCAGATTTACAGGGATTTTACACCTGAGATTTACAGGGGATTTACTGGGATAGCTTCCCATGGCAGAGTGGATCCCAGGGACGTGGGTGACACAGAAAGGTGTGACAGAGGGTGTGCTTGGGAGCCAGCTTGCACTCTCTGCTCGAGGGGAGCATAGCATGGGGCTGGAGGGGACCTGGCAACAGGGCTTGGGCCACAGCATGGGGAAAAAAAGGGCTGGTGCTGCTGGAGGGGACAAGGGGACCTCCCCAGGATGTGCCTACCCTTGTGTGACCACGGCCCTCAGCTGCCAGGAACCCCCAGAGCCCGAGCAGCTCCTGCTGTGCCCACACACCTCGGGGTGACCACCACAGCACTGTGCCAGGGGGAGCACCAGGGACACCCCTAAACATCACCAGCCCTGCCCCAGGCTCCCTGGCACCCCTCATCTGCCAAGAGGACACTTCACACCATCACCAGATGCAATTACTTCTCTTTCTATTAAAATAAACCTGTTTAAATCCAGTTTAAACACACACCTTTGAGAGAGCAACCCACTAACCTGGGAGTCAAGGGACCACAGCTCCTGGCAGGAGCACAAATGAACACCTGCACTTGGGATGATTCCTCCTCCTTTTTTCTAATTTTTTTTTTTTTTTTTTTGAAAAGCACATATGTGGGAAACTGTAGCTAGTTGTAATTAATTCAGCTGCAACTGGGAATTTCAGCTGCACTGCCCAGAGGCACACGCAGGAGGCTGCTGCGTTTGATGATGGCCAGTTCCCCCCAACATTTAAATCTTAATTTCCTTCTGCATTCCAAAAAATATCCAGGGATATTTTCCCCCCACTGTTCTTTCAGGCTGAGTAAACTCTTTGAGCATCAGGATACCAGATGCTGTAATCTCCTGCAGGGAATGCATTTACATTTGGCCTGGTATAGGGAGATCATCCCCATGTAGCCCCTGGGAAGTGCTGATCACCCCTCAGGGGTGTGGGGACAGTGGCTCAGGCCACCAGGCTGAGGGCTAAGGAACACATAGTCAAACACAGCTGGAAATCAGTTTTGTTCCACCAGCCCTGCAAAAGGGATGGCTCTGCAACGTTTTGACTGCAAATGTTTGCTGAAAATTTTCAATCACTGGAAAGTTTTAGTGCAGAGAGTTTTTGGAGCTCTTCCCTGGCATCGCCTAGGCTTTGAGTTTCCCTTGGCTGCTGCTATTTTGTTGTTTTCCCTTCTTATTTCCCTCCTTCCTTATTCTACTGAAACAACCCAGGGAACTAACTGGGGTTGGGGGGGGGAACTAAATCCACATTTGTTCAGAGACAAACCCCACCCAAGCCATGGTCCCTGTTGCTGCCAGCCCATTCCAGGTGATGTCCCCAGCTGGGTGAAGTCCCCAGGTGGGCACTGCCACCCTTGCTGGCAGTGCAGCAGCATCATCCACAGGGAGGGGGCTGGATGGCAGCAGCCTGCACCCCTTGTGCACAGCTGGACACGAGTCTGCCAGCAAATCCTGCTGCAGAGCTGCTGTCCTCACACGGGGCTGGTGCTGCTGGTGGGACACTGGGATGTCCCTGAGTAGGACAGGCTGGCTGCCACCCAGCCCAGGGGTGTTTGGGTGAGGGGGTTCAGGATCCCTGCCCCAAAAATGGCATTTTTGGAAGGGAGGAGGACTACAGCCCCCAGCATGCCGTGCCAGCAGCGGGAGCACAGTGCAGCATGCCGGGACCCGTAGTCCTCCTCCCTTCCAAAAATGCCATTTTAGACTTTTTCTGGGCTGGATGCAGCCCCATTTTCTGCAGCAGCAAGCACCTCCCTAGCCCTGGGCTGGCTGGCTGAGCCGGGGTGCGAGGAGCTCCCCGTGCCCTGGTGACACCTCCAGAGCACGGCTGGGGCTGGGGACAGCATCCGTGGGCTCCCCAAGCTGCCAGCCCTGCTCTGTGCCAGCATTGCCCCAGGGCCACCCAGGGCTGGCCACAGCAGCAGGGCCTGAGCGCTGCTGCCCGGCTGGGGGACCCTGGGGACAGCAGGGCCTCTCTGGCTGCCCAGCCCTGCCAACACACACATGGGCAGGAGCTGAGCAGGGACACCGGGAAGCGCCGGCCTGGCACGAGGCACGGGGGCACACGCTGGCACAGGGGGGCCAGCTGCAGACAAGGGGTCAGCTGTCACCTCTCTGAGCGAGGACAGCGCCCTGCTGCTGCCCCTGAGCCTGCCCAGGCAGACCCACAGCCCAGCCCTGCCGCCTGACCCCAATCCCCCCAGAATCCCAGCCCCAGCAGGGGCAAACAGCCCCAGACTCACCGGAGCGCGGCGGCGGCCGGGGCCGGGCGGGCTCCGAGCCCCTCGGCCGGGCCGGGGGAGCCAGGTGAGGAGAGAACTTCCCCGGGCTGATGCAAGATGCCTCTGGGAGCCCGCTCGCATTCTGTGGATTCCTGGGAGCCGGCCAGAAATCCCACAATCCTACATCTTGCACATTTGGTTTCAATTAGGGAGCGGAGAGGGGGAGCCAGTCAGCGAGCCGGGCTGGCTTTTCGGCAGAGCTTATTTTCCTTGGCCCGAGGGAACGTGCGCAGAGCTATAATTTACAGCAAAACCCATTCATAGCGAGAGGGAAAAAAATAAAAAAAGTCCCCGTGGCCAGCAAGGGAACTTAAAGCAATAGGCAACGTTTCACTTTCCAGCACTTGCCCCCTGGCATGCTCTCCAGGACCCTCCTCCTGCACTGTGGGGCCGGGTAGGACACCCCAAAATGTGGGGATGGGGACACTCCACAAGAGCCCAGAGTGTCCCAAAGGGCTGCCCCTGTCTGGGCCCCTGGGGGAGCCACTGGGGCTCCTGCACGGGCACACGTGGCCAGCACAGCAGCCAGAGAGCCAGCCTGGCTCAAGGCTCAGCTTCACGCACAACTGGTGCCTTGACATCATTTCCAGGCACCGTGGGCACTAGCCTGGCACCATGGGCAGGGAGAAAATAATACTACTACTAATAAGGGGCTCATGTTGACTTTCGTGCAGCAGCAGAAACCACAATTAAAGAGCTTTCTCAAAAATTATTTTTTAGACTGTTTTGGCTGTGTTGAATTCCACACTCACATTATTTGGGAAGGAAGTAGCACCCCTGGCAGCAGCCCAGCACCTCCCTAAAAGGCTTTCCTGTCCCACTAGACACCCCAAAGCCCCAGGGCTGTAACCTTGCTCCTAAACCAACCTGAATTTTCCAGGCAAACCAACTGGCCCACAGGTAGAAGCCACCCACTGCCCCCAGCAGACACTGGTGACCCAGTCACTGCCACCAGAGAGGGGCTGCAGCAGCAGCACTGCCCAGGGTGACAGAAGTAGGGCACAGCTCCCTCTGGGCTGGAAGGGAGCAGAGCCCCATGTGCTGCCCTATATCAGCTGGCAGGGAGAAGCCCAGGCTGCCCTAGGGGCACACCAGCACAAATCCCAGCCAGCTCTGCTCCACTCCCCTCTGCTATCTGGAATTGCCAAATAACTTGGCAGCAGCCAGCACCCCAGAGCTCTGTCCTAGGACCTACTGCAAAGGTGGTGGTCTGCAAAGCCAAAAAGCCAAAGGCTTGGCCACACAGACCCTGTGGTGAGCCAGCAGCAGGCACAGCACCAGCCAGGACCCCCCACACTGCCCTGGTGGCCCAGGCACAGTGCCCAGGGAACCCAGGGCTTGGCTGAGCCCGGGGTGCCCAGCAGTCACCTTTGCACTGGGGGGCACGTGGTGACTTCCCCCACAGGGAGTGGTTTGGGTCCCATTCCCAGGCCTGCAAGGGAAAACCCCTGCCCAGGCAGCCACGGGGCAGCAGGAGGCTGTGACCACACTAGGATCAGGAGAGGAGCTGCCAAGCTCTACATTCTCCTTCCCAAACAGGAGGGGAGGCAGCACAGCTGCTCTGCCCCAGGCAGCCAGGACACCAGCACGAGCAGTGGGCTCATGCAGGAGCTAAAGAGCCCCTCCAGAGACAGCAGAGGGCACATGGCAGGGGTGGAGGGCTCTGTGCCAGGCTGGATTCACCCTGAGCACTTGGCATGAGCAGCCAGCTCTCTGCTCCACGAGCCTTTTGGTGGAAAGTCAGTCACTCAAACACCACCAGATGACAAACAGGAGGGACTTAGAGTTTAATTGGGTGCTTCCAGTTGTGCAATATACAAAGGATGACCAAAAGGGAGGACATGGGCAATGGCAAGGACCCTATTAAAAAAAAAAAAAAGTCATGTAGATTTAAGAAAAATAAAAATTCAAGATTAAACCCAGCCCCGTACCGTAAAAATCCTCTCTGTGCATGTACAATGCCTATTACTATATACATGTTTAAAAATAAATGCCCACAGCCTGGAGTGCAAAGAGCAGCACCACAGCTGTGCCTTGTGGCAGGGGAATCCATAGTGTTTGGTTTTTAAATTAAAATATAAATAGAAGCATACAGCGTGCCAAGAACCGAGTGGGTCAAATCCTGCTCTGCACAGGGCTGGAGCGAGCAGGAGCAGCCCCTGCTAGGCCCAGCTATCATCCTTCCTCTGTGTGCCCAAGTTCCTGGAGGGATGGGCAGCCCTGCCTGGCACCAGGCTGCCACTACATCCCATTCTTCACCAGCTCGTGGATCCCGTCCTCGTCGATGATCAGGGGTGTGCGGAACTCCCGGTCCTTCACGTACTTCTCCAGAGCCTACAGAACGAGAAGGGGCTCACTGGAACACACCACACATCACAGGGGTGCCTCTGCTCCCCCCCCGTGCTGGAAATCCAGGGGGCACTGCCCCACAGAGCCCCCAGTGAATCGGAGTCGCTGTGTGTGCCCTGCCCCCCAGCCCTGCAGAGCCAGTACTCACCTCTCCTCCGTAGGACACCAGGGGGGAAATCTCACACTGGATTGGCAGGTCGTTTGCATCCTTCAGGCTGCAGTGAGAAACATCCAGAGTTAGGTGCAGCCCGGGGGGACATAGAGGGGGCCCAAGCTCTGCCAAGGACAGCAGAGGGTCAGGGCTGTCTGGGCCACACAGAGCTGCCCTGGGTTAGTCAAGCCTTGCGTGCTCTCCACAGAGGTGCCAGCTAAAGTTTAGATCCCAGCAGCGACTGAAAGGGAAAAGAGCTTTAGATGGGGCTTTCATGATGCCCTTCCACGTGTGTAACTACAGCAGTGCCTGTGCCCCCAGCCCTGCTGGTTTTGATGCTGCATGGAAACGAGTCACCCTTTCCTTCTCCTCCTGCAGTCCTGGGGTGATGTGAGATGCACTCACAGAGCACCTTCCTGTTTGGCTGGACACAAGAGGTCCTGCTTTAAGCCCTCTCTTGCTTAAAGCACATCCTGAGGACACAGGGTAAGCCCCTCTGCTCACTCAAACACTCCCTGCAGCACTGTCTGCTCCTCCTGCCTTTGCCTGTTAGATTGACTGTCTTGGCTCCTCTGTTCTGCCTGTGAGCTGGAGCTGCTGAGCAAAACATCAGAGCCACACCAGTGCTGCCCACTGCAGCAGCACAGCTGGGCAGGGGCCCGTGTGGGGTCCCTGACCCTGCTCCTACTGCCACCAGGACATGCTTGGATGATCCCTGGATCCAACTGGGAGTGCAGCTGTGTGGACCCAACAAGCAGCCATGGCAACAGCAACCCAGGGTGTCCCTTCCCCAGGCAGCAGCCCCAGTGGCCAGACAGGCATGGCAGGATGCCATCTGTGACCATGCTCCCTTCACTCAGGGGGGTGAAGCTCGTTCCTGCTGCCACGCACTCACTGAGCCCTCTCCTGTCCCAAGTGTCAGTAAATAAAACTCACCCATCCCTACCCACACTGGTATTTACCCTGAGTGTTAATTCAAGACAGTTGTTTAAAAAAAAATTGACAATAACTGGTAATGAAGGGTAAATGTAGGACAAGGTGCATCCTTTCTCCTACATGCAAACTAGTGCCATGGCTTCGTCATGAGCCTGAAAACACCTGGAGCCTGGAATTAAAACAGAGATAAAACAGCTGAATTCCAGCAGAAAGTACCTGAAGATACAGCTTCTGAAGGAGGGGAAGGTAACAAGATTGCTAACTCTGAGTCATCTACACTCATCAGCCCCAGGCCCCAGCACGCCTGTGCCTACACAACACAACGGAGGAGTTAAAGCTCCCCATGTATTCCCGTAAACTCTCCAGCACTGAGCCAGGGGCTTTCCCTGACGTCACACTCTGGATCCTCCAAACTCGAGAGCTGGAGTCACACAAAGCCCAGCTGGCTGCTGTGCTCAGACTCCATATGCTACATCAAAGCCTGCCTGACGTTTGCTTCGTGTTTTTAATCCCATTTTGGGATGATCTGCCCGGACGCCTGGCAGACACGGGGAGGTGGCAGCCATCCCCAGCTCTGGGACTGGCTGGGACCAGTCCCTGCTATGCTGTGACAAACAGGGAGTGGCATCAAAGGGTGTTTGCCAACAACGTCCTGCTTGCAGGGTGACACTGGGGGGCTGCCATCCTGCCCCTGTAGCAACACACGAGCCCCATCCATCCAGTTATCCCTGCAGAAAGGAGCCCAGCAGGGAGCAGAGCTGCCCGTGCCCACCACCAGGAGAAGAGGTGTCCCTGTGCCCAGGGGTGCCATGCCCCAGCGCCCGCATGCGGCCACCAGCCCCCCGGCCCCGTTAGCCTGCACGCTGCTCTGCCTGCAGCCCGTTAGTCCCTAAGCACAGCCCCACCACCATGCACCTGGCTCTGGGATAGTTACTTGTCAGTGACATCTGCTGGGCTGGCAGCTGACCTTCCGTTTGGGATGCTACACGGGAACAAACAAGGGTTAGCAAGGGGGGAAAACAGCACAACCAGGCTGGGCTTTGCTGATCCCTGCAGAGGGTGGCGGGAGCTCTCGTGGCTGAGGGATGTGTTGATGCCAGCCTGGCTGCTGCATGGCTCTGCTGGTGGCTTTAGGGAGCCACCTCCTCCCTGCAGAGGCAGCCTTGGCTGTGCAATGGAGGCTGGCAGGATTCAGTTCCCATGTGCTGAATTGAGAAGGAAAGCTGCTGCTGACCAGCCAGCACACAGCTCGCACCCAGCTCTGCTCCACAGATCACCCAGGAGAGGGGACCCATAGCTGGCTGCTTCTGTGACACTTATCAGTGCTGGGCTAGATATCCCTTGTGCTCAATATCCAGCCCAAAAAGGAGCAGGAGTGACAGGAGAAGCAGCTCACCGAGGGATGGCAGGGATGCGTGTGCCATTTTCATCCACAAAGTGTCCCCCTGCATTGAGCACCCAGCAGTGGTGCAGGGACATCAAGGCGTGCCGGGCTGTGGTGGGGTTGTCCTTGCCGTTCTGGCTGTCTGCGTTCTTCAGGGGAGAGAACTCATCCTCCCGCAGCACCTCGTACACCACGAACTTCCTGGGGAGCACAGCGTGGGAGCTGTGGCTGCTTCCCTTCCAGGCTGGGCCCCACAGCCCTCCCCCAGCCCACACCCACGGGCTGTTTTCACAGCCAGCAGGAGGGAGGGGAAGGTCTGGTCTGCAGGGTCAGCAGATGTTCTTCTGGCACAGGAGCAGGGCACACAGCACCCATCCCTCCACCCTACCCTGATCCCAGGGCATCACCAGTGGGCACAGCCTGGCACAGCCCCAGAGGCTCTCAGAGCTGCCCTAAGGACAGCAAGCAGCCAGCCTGGACCCCACAGAGAGCAAAGGACATACTTGGAAAACTGGAAGATGTCGAAGACAAACTTCTCCATCTTAATCCCATTGGGCTTCTCGGGCTGGATGAGCTGCCCTGTAGTGATGTCCACATGTGGGATCTTCTTCTCAGCCACGTGGTGCTGCAGCTGTGGCTCATATGTGCTGCAATGGGCCAAGAGAGAGATGTCACTTGCCCGAGCAAGCCACATCCCCAGCTCAGACAGTGCTGCAGCAGCATGGCTGCCCTGCTCTGACCCTGGCTGCCCCAAGCCCCACCCTGCTCTCCCCACAGGAGAGACGGCCCCACACGCCTGCACTCTGGAAGCAGCATCCAGAAACGGCCTGGAGAAACCTTATCTCAAGGAAGGGGCTGTGCAGACACTGGGGGCCTCATCCCAGCAGCCCAGCAGAAAGCAAGGCACAGGCAGCTCTGCTGGGCAGCAGCACTCCAGCACCAGCTGGAGGCACTCGGCAGGCCCTTACTTGACCACGTCTTTGAGGAAAGCAGTGGTGAAGTAGTGATTGGCGATGTTGCCCGCGTTGAAGAGCAGCCGCCCATCGGAGCCCCGCCTCTGGGCGGTGGCCAGGGAGATCTCGCTGTACTCCACCACCTGGTAGACGCCGTCCACCCGGCACACCACGCCCACCGGCTCCGTGGGGTTGGTCTTCTCCACCACCTGCCGGGGGAAGGAAGCACTGTCAGGAAAGGCAGCCAAAGCCCCACACCTCAGACACATTCCCTTGTAAGCAGGGATGGGGACGCTGGAGCCCTGCCCTCCCAGGTGTCTGGCAATGGAGACTAGAGCAGGCAGGGCTGGGTGACAGGTGTCACACACACCCAGAGGGAACAGCAGCATGTGGCACCAAGCCAACGTGCAGCTGGCAGCAGGCACGGGTATTTTTAGCTATGCACAACCAGAAGGTTGCTGGCTCAGAAGAGCCATCCCCCTGACCTTCCTGTGCTCCTTGCACCTCACACATCTCCATCCGGGTGTGGGATACCCCAGCAAATCCCTGCCCACCACTGTCACCACAGAGCAGTGCCATGCAGGGGAGTAGGGCTTTCTCCTTTCTGCATGCTAAGGTTTATTTCCTCTTTCTTTCAGGCAGGCCAGGAGGAAAAACTGGCTTCCCTTTCTCAGCTTACCCTCTGAAAGCTACAAGGCCAGTAAGTCCTTTCACTTGTTTGCCAGAGCCAAGCCCAATGCAAACAAAACTTTGGCTGTCAAGCCCATCTTTAAATAAAGCTTTAAGCATGCAATGTCCTACCCACAACACATGGGACTGGGTTTGGTGTCAGCTGCACTCACCATGTCCTGGTCTGGTGACCAGGATGTGAGGTTGGGGACAGCTGGCAGGATCCTGTCTGCCTGTGCTAGTCACAGCCACCCAGGAAAGAGCTACACAGGGCTCCCAAGCAGCCTTTTGGCCCCTGGGGGACCTCTGAGCCCTGGGCCTGTTGGTGCCACATTCCTGTGCAAGGCAGAAGAGCAGTGCCAGGCATTCTCCAGGAGGCCAGGGACAGGCAGGACTCTGGCAGCATGTGTTACTTCACCAGTGAGCTCCAGGTGCTTAGCTATCCCTCCTGGTTGTGGCAAGCCAGCAAATGAAGGGTGAAAAGTCAGGAAGGCGGGCAAGAAGCAGGACTGACTCCAGCCAGCTCTGCAGAAGCAGTGCCTACTCCCTAAAGCATACCTTGGCCCCACAGTCTGCTCCCTTCTCCAAGCAAAACCCGATGAACCTGGGGTCAGCCACCTTCACCAGGATGTTGTCCACACAATAGACATGGACACTGTGCACCCCCCTCCTCTCCATGTCGTCCATGATGCCGTGTGAGCCCAGGGCCCTGTACAGGCCCCCATTTCCATCTGCAGAGAGAACACACCACTGGGGCTGCAGCAATGCCCTGCTGTCCTTCAGCCACCCACACGCCTTCCCCATGGGCTGATGTGGAGGGGCATCAGCCCAGCCACACCCCAGCCTGCCAAGACAGACACCTCCCAGCACCAGTCAGTCTCCAAAAGCTGCTCCTCAGCACCATGTCTCAGCCCTGGCCACCAACCTGGTGCCATAGCAATCTTGCCCTTCTCCTCCAGCAGGATTTTCCCATCGAATCCCAGGGCAGGCAGCATGCCCTGCTGGAAGAAGATGACATTCTCCTTCTTCAAGCCAAAATACCGATGTTTCTGGAAGAATTCCTTGGTGGACTCCATAGTGCGGCCACTTGTCATGATGTACCTGTGGCAGAGCAGAAGACACCCAGTGAGCAGAGAGGAGAGGCAGGGTCTCACACCCCTCATCCCCAGTGTGGGGAACACTCAGGACAGGCTTTTCCCCCTCCACACTCAGCAGGACCTGACCCCCTGTGGTCCCACCACTTTGACAAGCCATTGAAGGGTTTCACCCTTCCCTGCAACACGTGTATCTCCAAAACCGTACAACATCTGCATGGGACACCCAGCTGCAGCGAGCAGCTCCTGCCTTGCCTACAAAGCACCTCAGCAGCTCATCTCCCTGTCCCCACCTTGCATGGGGACACGAAAGCCTCTCTCCCAAGGGCCGTGGGACTGAGTCTGACAGCGTGGGACCTGCCAGTGCCACTCTAAGGGGCTGTGCCCATTGCAAAGCGTTGGCATCAAGAGGGGCTATGCCAGGTCCTTGGAGGGGCTCAGCATCAACCCAGGGGCTACTCCGGGGAACTGCACTAATCCAGGCTAACCTCGGGCTGCCAAAGGGAACTGCACCAACCCCGAGGGCTGCGGGCAGCTGACAGCCAGCGGGCTGTGCCGATCTGCCGGACGCATGAGTGCCCGGGGGACCCTGCCCACAGCACCCCCTTTGCCGGGCTCACCAGGGGATGTGGCAGGCCGTGCCGTGCTGCTCCTCCGCCATCTGCTGCAGCCTCCGCAGGCGCTGGGCCTGCAGGTGGAAGAGGGTCTTGCGGGAGGGCAGCCCCACGTCGCACATGCCCTTGGGGTAGGGGACGCCGAGGCGGGTGCCCTGCCCGCCGGCCAGCAGCAGCACGGCCACGCGGCTCGCGGCGATCTCCGCCAGCCCTGCGGGAGCACACACGCGTGGGGCCCTGCGCGCCGGCCCCGCGCCGCTCCGCGCCCCGCCGCCCCGCGCACCTACCGCGGCTCTCCCAGCGCGGCACCAGCCCGCGGTCGCGGGAGGCGCTGCCCAGCACGTCCCGCGGCACCGGCTCCATGCGCGCGTCCAGCCCCGCCGCCGCCGCCGCCCCGCCGCTGTCCCCGCGGGCGCGCTGGAAGAAGCGGTTGATCTCGGCCACGTCCATGCGGCACAGCTCGGCCGCCAGCGCCCGGCGGG
>JAOTQP010000403.1:4338918-4351782 GCA_026413545.1 Cichladusa arquata | reverse complement strand
GGGGTCCCGCGGCACCCGGGCCCGGTGCCCTCAGCCCGCTACGGGCGGCTCTGGCACCCTCAGCACTGCCGGGGCGCCCTCAGCCAGATACCAGCCGGGGCTCCCGTCGGGTCCCGTCCCGCCAGCACCCCCGAGGCCCGGTCCCCTCAGCCGGGCACAGGCGGGCTCCAGCTCCCTCAACAGCCTCGGGGTCCGGTCCCCTCAGCCCGGGCACAGACAGGCTCCAGCCCCCTCAACAGCCTCGGGGTCCTGTCCTCTCAGCCGGGCGCCCCCGGGATCCAGTCCCCTCAGCCCAGGCACAGCAGGCTCCAGCCCGCTCAACAGCCTCGGGGTCCTGTCCCTTCACCCGACCACCTCCGGGATCCAGTCCCTTTAGCCCGGGCACAGACAGGCTCCAGCCCCCTCAACAGCCTCGGGGTCCGGTCCCCTCAGCCCGGCACAGACAGGCTCCAGCCCCCTCAACAGCCTCGGGATCCCGTCCCCTCAGCCCGGGCACTCTCGAGATCCGGTCCCCTCAGCCCGGGCACGGGCGGGCTCCAGATTCTCAGCTCTCCCGGGGCTCACACGCCCTCAGCCCAGACACCAGCCGGGGTTCCCGTCGGGGTCTCATCCCCCCAGCACCCCCCGGGATCCTGTCCCCTCAGCCCTCCCAAGGCTCTCGCGCCCTCAGCCCAAACACCAGGCAGGACTCCTGTGCCCTCAGTGCCAAGCACAGCGGGGCAGCCACGTTCTCCACCCCAATCTCGACACCACCAAAGTCCCCCTCCGCTCCCTGGCTCCCCACCAGGATGGTGCCTGGGTCGTGCAGGGTGTCCTCTCCCATCAAGGGAATGCCACACATCAGTGGGTAAAAAAAGGAAAAAAAATTTATTGTGCAATCTGCATCTCTTGTCCCAAACCACACATACGCACCTTGACAACATAAATAGAGGCACTGGACCGGCTGTGAGTGACAACTCTTCATTAAGGGGAAGGTTTCCTTGGTATCACAGTGATGGAAGATGCTGATTCTTCAGAGAGGGGCTATGAGTCCTGATTTCCATCAACAGCTACACTGCAGTGCAGACCTGGGCAGCACACACACACACACCCTGTATCTGAGGGTGGAGGTGGCCATTAACAGCATGATCACATTGTCACAGGGCATGGACACCTCAGCACTGAACACGGGCTCTGTGCAGCTCTGCATCCCTTCACTCTTGAGCAGAGCTTTCCCAGAGCCAAGAGCTGCAGGGCCCCAGCGCCAGCACAGCATCACCACACCAACAGCAAGGACATGGGTGGCTGCTCCCAGGGCAATGGGATCCACGCTCACAGCTTCCTTCCTTCAGTGGGACAGCGTGGCTTTGGGTGGTGGAAGTCATTTCTTCAGCCCAACCACCCTGCGTGGCCCAGAAGGAGCTGAGAGCAGGCCCATCCACGAGCTCCTCCAACCCAACCCAGAGCTTTGAAACTTTTCCTCTGAAAACCACCTTTGTGGTGAGGATGCACATAAAAGCTCTAAGCAAAAAGTTCCATCTCACAGCTGCTTCCTTGCGTTGGCACAGGTGTCCCCAGGCTGGCTAACCCCTCCTGTAATCCATGGTGAAACACTCATCCAGCAGTATCAGAGGACCACGTGGCTCCGTGTGTCCCTGTCTCGCAGAGGCTACTGTCCCAGGAAATAAAGGGAAGCAGTGACACTGGCCCAGAACTGCCTGGACAGTTCTGTCCATGGTGGCTGTGACGAGACCAGGAAACAAGCAGGAGCTGGAAGGGGGTCTCACAGAGAGCTCAGCTCCCTGCCAGAGCCCACTGGCCAGCAGCTGGGCAGTCCCAGGTGCCCAGGTCTCCTGCATCTGGGGCTCCACTGCAAGGAGATGGCACTCAGCACAGAAACACCACGAGGCCAGCACCTGGAGAAGGCCCTGGGAATTTGGGGAGAAGCGGGTTGTCAGGGCTCCCCAGAGCCCACACTGGGCAGCAATGGCTCTTTCCACCCCGAGGCTTCTCCCTTTGCAAAACAGTCACTCCCAAAAAGGCAAGTGGCAGTGAGAGACAAGTCGAGGAGAGCCAGCCCCCATGGTGCCCCTGTCACAGCTACCCACTGCTACTCAAAGGACAGTAGGTCAGGATGGGCCCCCTCCACCTCCCAGCCAGGGCTGCGTGGCTCTGGCTGCCCTGTGCTCCCTGCTGGCTCATGCTCCAGCCCTGGTCTCCATGAGGCCTTCTCTGTGCTGGCTGATATCTCAGTGGCCCTCTCACCCACTTGCCACTGGCTCTCCCGGCTGCCCTTATGGATGAGGTCAGGCACAGGTAAGGCACTGGTCGGCTGGCCCCCGCTGGGCTCTGGGGTGCCCGTCACGCTGGGGACCCCAGGGCATTCTGGAGGAGATGGGTCCCCCATGCCCAGCTGCTCCTCTGTGGGGTCAGGGAGGGCTGTGGGTGGCTCAGGAGGCTCCTCAGTGCCACTGCTCATGCTGGTCCCCTCCGGCTGCGGAGCGATGAGCATGTCCTGGGGGGTCTTCAGGGCGCGCGGCGTGCGCTTCTTGGTGATGGGGGGCGGGGGTTCCAGCCGGGGAAAGGCATCCAGCCCCACAGCCCTGCAAGCACAGAGGCACAGTTCATACAGCCGGTCCCAATGACCCCAGCGGGGTGCACGCTGCGGGACACTCACCCATCCTCTGCAGCCGGCTCTCCTGCCCCCAGCACAGCCCCCGCGCTGGCGTTCACCTCCATGGCTCCCAGGCCGGCCGGCTCCCTGCGGCGCAGCAGGTCGCTCACCCTGGCGCCCACGGCCTTGCCCAGGTTGCGGAGGTGCTGGCTGCCGGCGGGCCGGCAGGGCTGGGGCGCGCTGCCCGCCGCGCCAGGGACGGGCTGCGCCCGCGGCGGGGGCACCGCGCTGGCGTTCTCAAACAGGCTCTGGTCCACTGCAGGGGGAAAGGCACAGAGAGCATGTGAGCCAGGCTGGAGCGGGGAGCCCAGCAGGGCTGGCACGCCAGCACTGGGAGAACACAATTCTGGGGGCAGTTCTGGGAGGATGTTCCCCATGCCAGGCTCCACAGGGCAGTGCATGCACAGGGGACCAGCGTGGGGCAAGACAGCGTAGCAGTGAGCCCAGGCCTCCATGCTGGCACTGCCAACACACCAAGAGCTTCTCTTACCTGACACCAAGTGACTGGGGAAGCAGTTGTGGAAAAAGAGAGAGAGCAAGCATTTACCAGGGAAGAGGCCTGTCCCTTGCACACTGCCAGGTGAGGGGTGCTGCCCACCCCCTGCTCAAGCCTGTCATGCTGCCTGAAGGAATGGGAACACATGGGGGTCCCTTGTCAGCCACACCCTGGTAAAGCTACAGGGCCTTCTCCTGGGGCACCCACAGGGTGGGCTCTGCACTGCCCACCCCACCATGTCTCCCTCAGCTCAGCTCAGCCAGGCTGGGTCTCTGGGTCTCTGGGAGCCAGCAGGTGCTCTGCAGTCACACCCCACCTCTGAGCTACCCTGGCTTCTCCACCACGTCTTCTGAGCAAGAGTCCTTGCAGCTGTGGGGGTACCCCAGGAGTGCCAGCTCAAAGTCCCATGGCTGCCTCCATGTCAGTGTGGGTGTGTGTGATGGCTCCAGCCAGTTCTGGCTGAGCCTGGTGCCGTTCTGGGGCCTCACTGCCCATCAGCACCCTCTGCCCAACTCTACCTCTGCATCCCAGGGGCACATACTGGGACAGAGACAACCACCTCCACATCCCATGGCACAGGCAGAGAGGAAGGGTTCCCAGCACTGCCCCAGCCTCACGGTGGGCTGGGCTCTTATAGGGACCCCAAGTCACTGCAGGCCCTTTCCTCTGCATTCTGGGGCCCCACAGTCCTGCTGAACAGCGAGCTCCCTGTCTGTACCTGCAGCATCTACCCTGGGGTTCATCCTACAGCTATTCACCTGCACCAAGAGCCACCCAGCAGTGCCTGTGCAGCCTCTCCTCCAGCTCTCAGGAGTGTGAGCCACCTGACAATCTCCTGGACAGCTCTCTTCTGGCTCCTCAGATGACTTCCAGCCCCTGAGAGGGACAGGCTGGCCAGCAGCACAGCCAGATCATGGTCCAGGACAAACACTGCTTCCAAGTGCCAGCCTGTGCTCCAGCGTGGCAACCAGTGCACGTTGTGCTGCCCCATCTTCCCCACACCGTGGCTGCTCAACACCCAGATCCAGCACAGCTCCCAGGAGGGCTAGAGAGCAGGAGCTCCAGGCAGAGGGGGCTGCAGCCCCCAGGTGTCCCTGCAGCCCCTGGGTGTCCCTGCAGATCCCGGGTGTCCCTGCAGCCCCCCCCGTGTCCCTGCAGCCCCCAAGTATCTCTGCAGCCCCCCAAGTGTCCCTGCAGCTTCCCAAGTGTCCCTGCAGCCCCCAAGTGTCCCAGCAGGCCCCCAGCATGTCCTTGCAGCCCCTGGGTGTCCCTGCAGTCCCCCAGGTGTCCCTGTAGCCCCCAGGTGTCCCTGCAGCCCCCGAAGTATCTCTGCAGCCCCCCAAGTGTCCCCGCAGCCCCCAGGTGTTCCTGCAGCCCCCCAAGTGTCCCTGCAGCCCGCCGGGTGTCCCTGCAGATCCCGGGTGTCCCTGCAGCCCCTCAAGTGTCCCTGCAGCCCTCAGGTCTCCCTGCAGTCCCCCAAGTATCCCTGCAGCCCCCAAGTGCCCCTGCAGCCCCCCGGGTGTCCCTGCAGCCCCCCAGTGTGTCCCTGCAGCCCCCGGGTGTCCCTGCAGCCCCTCGGGTGTCTGTGCAGCCCCAAGTGTCCCTGCAGCCCCCCAAGTGTCCCTGCAGCCCCAAGTGTCCCTGCAGCCCCCCGGGTGTCCCTGCAGCCCCTCGGGTGTCCCTGCAGCCCCATGTGTCCCTGCAGCCCCATGTGTCCCTGCAGCCCCTCGAGTGTCCCTGCAGCCCCCCGGGTGTCCCTGCAGCCCCTCGGGTGTCCCTGCAGCCCCAAGTGTCCCTGCAGCCCCAAGTGTCCCTGCAGCCCCTCGAGTGTCCCTGCAGCCCCCCGGGTGTCCCTGCAGCCCCAGCAGCCAGGCGGCTGCCACGGGAGGGCACTGCTCCATCACTCCTGCCAGCAGCAGAATGAATTGTTTCAGGAGCAGCCAGCTTCCCCTGGACGCTGCTTTTGTCTACACTACACTTCTGCCATCCTTTAAGAGAGGCTCTTCCCTACTCTTCCTTCTCCAGCAGCCCAAAATTTCCTGAGCCCCTCGAAGTGCTGATTAGCATCTCTGCATCTGCATGGGGAGCTCTGCAGATGCCAGGAAGCCCCTGGCACCCTGCAGCTGTTGGATCAGCCCTGAGACAAGGGTGTGCTGTGCAGTGGCTGAAGGGCAAGGCTGAAACACCTCTACTCGCAGCAATATTCTGGGCACCTTGCTCTCGTGGGCATCCTGTGGCTGGAGAGGAAGCTCAGGCTGGAGGGGGTCTCTGCAAGGGCAGAGGATGCCACTGCTGGTGCTGGCACTCAGCACGGAGAGGGAAGGAAGTACAGAAAGAGAGAGTCAGTGAGAAGAAAGAGACAACAGAAAGCCTTGAGAAATAGAAAGATTTATTTAGCAAAAGCCAGTTGACTAATGACAACACCCAAGGGTTAAGTGCACTTACATTGACAGATTGGCTTCCCAGATAGATTGAGTCAACAGTTAGTAATACGACAGTTGTAGGAAAAGAAAGGACAAAAATATAGCTATAAAACCCCTGTCAAGGTCCATAACAAAAGTGAGAGGCTAGAGAGGAGTCCTGGAGGCAGTGCTGACTTAGGAGGGGTCATTTACCCATGGCACAGCATGGGGCTGGCAGGATCCCACCCAGCCTGTGGGGCCCTGGCCACTGTCCCCTGTGGGCAGAGCGTGGGGCAGGAGCCCGAGGCCACAGCTGGTCCTGCCAGCCCTGCAGGAGCTGGGACACAGCCTGGGCTCTGTGTCTGGGATGGCACAACCCAGCCTGGGCTCTGTGTCTGGGATGGCACAACCCAGCCTGGGCTTTGTGTGTGGGATGGCACACAGCTCTGTGTGGCAGCTGGGATGGACTCCAGCAGTGGCTCAGGAGATGGCTCCCCACACCTGCTTCCTGAGCAGAGACTTCTGGGATGCTGCTGTTGCTCTCAGGCTCCCCCTCCACCTGCCCTGTGTGTGCAGCTGTCCTTTCCCCTGAATGATCAGTCTGCCCACATGGAAACCCCTGCCCAAGCTCCACCACCCCTGCCCTGCCCTCTAAGCGCCATGCCTTGTGCGTGCTGCCATGCCCACATCCTCCTCCTAGCTGGACCAGCCATGCCTTTACCTTCAACTGCTGCAAGCTGGCAGTGGGATGCTGAGTCCCCAGCAGAGGGGCTGGCACAGCTGTCCCCACAGCCATGTGGAGGCAGTGGTGCCCAGAGGACAGGAGCACCATGTACCAAACAGCACCCTCTCGCACTCTGCCTGTTGGGTGGCTGCTGCAGAGCTCCCCTGGACACCAGGGCACTGCTGGGGACACTGAAACATGTCCTTTTTTCCTTCCCACTAGACCCTCTAAGCTCCTCAAGTCCATCCAGTCCTGTCATGTGGTGGAGGGTGCATAGCTCAGCTCGTGCTGACCCCGGGGGTCTCATCCACACATCACTCCTCAGCAGCCCTCAGGCCCAAGGGGACCAGGGCAGAGAGAACTGATGGACCTTCCTCAGCAGCCAGGCTAAGCCCTGGAGGAGAGCAAGAGGTGGTGTCAGCCAGGGGTTATTGCAGGCAGATTGAGCAGAGACAGAGCTGGCGAAGGTGAGAGCAGCACGGAAGCAACAAAGCAAAGCAGAAGCAGGACAGGAGGGAGGATGGGGAGGAAGATAACTGTTCCAAATCCCCACCTCATCGAGGGCTTCCACGTGAAGCAGGGTGGACAACAGGACTTTGGTTCATACCCCTTCAACCATGGCCTCTTAGAGGCTCAGCACCAGGCAGGTGATAAAAGTGTTTGCAGAAAAGGAACAAGCTCTGGGTCCCTTGGAGGACCCCACAGATGGCTTCCAGCTGTGTTTCAGGGGCTAGTGGGAAACCCTGATATCTTGGATTCACTTTTCCAGAGGGTGCAAACCAGAGGTGTGATGAAGCACCCCTGCAGACACCAGCAGTTCACTCCCCATCGAGTGTGCTCATCCCTGAAAATGCCAATGCCAGCACTGCAGCTCCCAGCCTTGGTCTGGGGCAAAACAACTGCTCAAAAATGGGAGGGTTTGTCTATAAAGCAAAGCCGGGAGTTTGTGGTGATGGGAACTGCTTGAAAATGTGACTTGAGAGCACGAGGAAGGCTTTGAAACCTGTCAGCTGGGCCAAGGAGCCATTGGATGATGAGGGGGAGGACACTCCACAGCTTGGTGCTGTGGCTCCCTGTTCCATACTGCACTGTGCCTTCCTCTCTGCTCCACAGCCTGGCAAAGGAGCGGGCTCCACCTGCCTTGGCACGGATAAACCCTGTCCTGGAAGTGCCACATTCTCCTGCCAGCAACTGCCTGCACCAGGCCAGCCTGAGCAACCTCATCTCAGCCCTTCAGATCCTTTCCAGGCTCATCCCCACTGTCCCTCAGTGGCTCACATCTCACTCACAGACCCACTCTGACAGTGCACCGTCACCAACCCTCACCTAGCACAGCCCTGCTATCGTCCCCACCCTGCCCAGCACACAGACAGCCAGACCAGCTGCTCTGTCCTTGCTCACCACCTTGGAGCTGCCCCCTCACTGTCCTAGACTGCTCTCCATTCCCCAGCAGAACCCTTCCTCTGCTTTACTGCTTCCCCAGCAGCAGCAGAAATGCCTTGCCTCTTCCTGACCTTGACACACAGTTTGAAGGGAGATGGGGCCGGGGGGGAGCACGAGCAGCTGTCAGCCTGCAAAGCAGGGATGCTGCAGCTCAGCACACGGCTCCATGCTCACCTCCACGCTCCCTCCTCTGCACCCCTCCCTCCCTGCCAGGGCCGTGGGGCTGCTCCAGCAGGTCCTGGCAGCTCTGCACCACCTCCTGCTGACCCCTAGACCGCGATCTCATCCTCCAGGCTGTCTCCCAGGTCCTGCCTGGGCTGCACGTGGAGCAGGCGCGGCGGCTCCTCCTGGGACCAGGAGTCGCGCTCCTCGCTCTCGTCCGTGTTGGACTCGTACTCAGAGGCGATGCCCGACTCGCGGAACTTGATGAGCTCCAGGCTGCCCAGGGCGGGCTCGGGGGCGGGCGGGCCCGCCTCGGGCAGGAAGCGGTAGCACTCCAGCTTCACCAGGCAGTCGTTCCTACCTATGGGGCTGCCCAGGGCGCTGGGGAAGGCCGGGCTGGGGCCCAGCGGCGGCGGCTGCGTGTCCTCGGGCTGCGGGGTGGTCGGGTCGCACAGCACGGGCAGCGCGTTGGAGCGGAAGGTGATCTCCAGCAGACTGTCCTGGGAGCCTGCTGCAAGAGAAGGGCACGGCTGAGAGGCACGGCTTGCCCTGGCCTGTCAGCACTGGGGGACAGTTTGGCTATCAGCCTCTCCACTCTCGCTGTTTTGAGGGGCGTTTTTGGTGTCACTAATGCCAGGAGCTGCTGCTGGCCACTTAACTATCTTCCAGCCCAGCTCCTGCAGAGAGCTGACGGCCACATCTGCTGGAAAGGAAGGTCAAATTGGGCAGGTATGGAGCTGGCCTGGAGCATGCAGCCACTGGGGAAAGCAGACATACAGCTGATGGAGGTAGGTGCCTACCTGTCCATACAGCCCTCCCCAAGCCCCTTCCACGCTGCATGCAAGCACCCTGCTGCACACACACAAGCCAGGCCAGAAGGGCACAAATATCCCTCTGAACAAAAAGACTGGAAATGCACAAAAAGCCCCAAGAAAAACACCCACATGCAGGTCCCCCACAGCCCTGGCTAGCTGCGAGGGGACAGGAAGGGGCGGCAGCGCTTACTGGTCGTGTTCCCCGCCAGCTTCAGCTCCAGCTCCTGCACCTGTTTGACCAGGAGTGAGATGTGCTGCAGCAAGTCCTTGTTCTGGAGCAGGAGCTGGTGCACACGAGCCTGGGCCTCCAGCCGTGCTGCTGCTTCTGCTGCCAGCTGGTCCTTCAGCAGGTGCACCTGGACAGGATACAGCAGGTGAGCAGGGCACTGCTGCTCCAGGGTCAAGGGCTTGGACTCTGGCCATCCCTGCTCCTCTCCCAGGGCTCACCAGCACCCCACCCATGCTGTATGAAGCAGCATTCCCTGTGGGAACTGCAGATGGGATGGGGAGTGTGTGGGTGGTGTCACCCCAGGGCTCAGCACGTTGTTCCCTGGCCTCCCTGATGGAAAAGCCCAAAGCACTGAGCTGTCAGTGGTGCAGTGATCTGGGGATGTGCATGGAAAGGGCAGCACTGAGCTGTCAGTGGTGCAGGTGAGCTGGGGATGTGCATGGAAAGGGCAGCACTGAGCTGTCAGTGGTGCAGTGAGATGGGATGTGCATGGAAAGGGCCGCCCAGGAGCAGCCAGATGAATGCAGCTCTGGATGGTGCTGGGGTGTGTGAGGGCACATGCAGCAGAGCTGGCCCTGGAAAAGCTGTGGTTTTGGGCAGCTTTCCCAGAAGCAGGGCCCAGGCAGCAGCTCTGTCACAAGGAGGGGCTGCAGCACCACGGATGGCAGGGTGCTGCTGAGGGGGTGGCTCTGGGCTGTGAGCCGCCCACTCAGCCTGGCTCTGGGAAGCAATGCCTGCAGGGAGCCCACGGGCAAGAGCAGCACTGATCTCAGCACAGCTACCTCCATGCAAACATCTGTGTCCCCAGAACCATGCCTGGAGCTCCTGCCCAGGGCTGCTCTCTGATCTGTGTTTGAGCAAGGAGAACTCCAGAAATGTACACTGCACAAGGCAGCAGCAGTGACCTGGGGGCCACTTGGGCTCAGCACCCCTTCCTCACACCCACCTACACCTCCTACAGCTGGACTGGGACCAGAAAAGCACAGATTTACAACTAAACAAAAAAAAAAATCCAAAAATAACCCAAAACCAAAAATATCCCCACCAAACACAAGAGGCTATTTCCCCATGGCCTAGAAAGTGATCTTGAGGAGGAAGAAGAGGAAGCTCTCTCTACCTGCCAAGCTGTGAGCTGCTGCTGCAGCTGCAGGGCCACCTGCCCCCATGGGTGGGACAGTGACAGGAGGCAGTGCCAGCTGGCCCAATGTGGCCAGCAAAGTGGCACAGCAGTGCCATTGGCAGAGCTGAGCTGAAGCACAGTGAGCCTAGGAGTGACAGTAGACCAGGGAAAGGACTGGGATTTACAACTTCCCACGAAGCCAGACCAAGAGCAAGGGGTGCAATATCTGACACTTTGGAGCCTTTTGGATTGTGAGCAACGTTACACTTGGACAGATACAAAGGATTCCCCAAGGATGCAGATCTCTCTTCCAGAGGGGAAAACAACTTGGCAGCCTGGGACCCCAAAAGGCATGTGGGCTCTGGAGGCAGCAGCTCAGCCAGAACGGATCCACAAATACTGATTTACTGAAGCGAGAGGAGCAAAGCCAGGGGGCAGCACAGAAATGCTGCTGGAGCCCATAGCTCAGGCCACAAAGGAAGTTGGTGAATTGCAGCGAGCTCTGTGCAGGGTCAGGGAACAAGTAAAGCTCAGGTAATGAGCTGGATAAAGCAGCCAGAGCTGTTCCATGAGAAATAGCTGCGTGGAGAATGAGCTGCCAGCTGCACAGCCCAGTCACACTTGGGGGCAAGCTGAGCCAAGCAGCGTGCCCCAGCCCTGCCACTGCCTCTGGGAAAGAACAGAGGGGACAACCTGTGCCACGGCCACTTGTGTCTGCTGCTGCTGCTGCTGCAGGAGCTGCTGGAGAAGCTGCATCTGGTGGTGGGCAGACAGGGGTGTTCCCAGGTCAGGCAGCTGCGCAGATGAGGGCAGCAGCATCTTGGGTGACGCCGTCAGGATATCTTCAGGGTGGAGGCAGCTCTGCAAAACACCAGCGCTGAAGGTGTGATCCCCTGGCACCCACCTCAGAGAGCCACACACGAGCTGTGGCACAGAGCAGCTGCCCAAAATACCCAGAAAAGAAGCAGCTGCATTCAAAGCTAATGCACGCTTTGCTGAGGGTGCTTTGAAAAAAGAACTGTTTTTCAGTTTCAACAACAACCCCAACACTTTTGTAGAAAATTCCCGAAAAGGCATGGGAATTTCCACTGTATCAAAAAAGTCTTTTATTTTTGTGTTTTTGGTGGAGCCCAGCTCTGCCCCAAACCCTTTCCGTGCGGCTGCACAAAGCTGAGCCTCGGCACAGCGCTCTCCAGGAGCGCCCTGGGCCCCAGCCAAAGGGCAGCCCTGCAGCGGCAGACAGCTTTGATCAGGGAGCTGGGGAATGCTGCACAATCCCCTCCTGACCCCAGAGCCCTGGGGATGCACGTCACAGCCCCCAGGCAGCTGGGCTAGCGGTGGCACCCACCTCCTTGCCCACGGCGTCCAGGTCGGTGACGCCGCGGCTGAAGTCCAGGATGTCGGCGCCGGGCAGCGGCAGCTCCACGGCGTCAATGTCGGTCTCCTCGGCAGAGGCAGCCGCTCTCTCCACGCCTGAGAGGCGACAGGCTGGGGGGAAGGGTCAGGGCACAGCCTGTGGCACCCACAGTGGCCATGCCCACCCACCACAGTGCCACCCACCCTCCAGGTACAGAGACACGGCTGCTGCTGCTTTGTGCTCACCCAGCCCAGCACGCCAAACCTGGGGAATGGCAGCCAAAAAGCCCTGATGTGGGACAAACGGGCCACCGAGAACAGAAAACACAGATAAAGCTGGAGAAAGGTAAACAAGAGATTACGGGAAAGAAAAACATAAAACAGATGCTCTGCATTCCCCAGGGAGCTGCATATCGTGGCCGGGACATTGTGTGGAGGAAAACCAAACAATGACCGGTCCAGGGCAGCCCAGTGATTAGGTCATCAGGACAGAACTGGTCGCAGAGGCAAGCAGGAAACCACAGCTCAGCCAGGCTGCTGCTGTTGGGATGTGGGGGATCCAGCCCACAGCATGGCAGGGCAGGGAATCCACACACAGACAGGCAGCAGGACCTGCCAGTGTCCCACTGGCACTGGAAGGGTTTGACTAATCTCTCCTAAAACTTCTGCCTCCCTCCAACACAGGAGTCGAGGAGCAAAGCTGCTGCTCCCTGGGACCCTGCACAGCTCAGAGTGATGGGGCTGGACCAGCAGGCCCCAGCCAGGCATCCCTGCACCCTGTACCCACAGGGCTGAGAAGGAGCGGGGTCTGCAGCCTGCCTGCAGCCCTGACAGCTTGCTGGGAGACCATAAACAGGGCTGTGTCCATTGTGGGAGCGGCAGAGAGCTGGCCCCAGAGCCAGGCACGCCTGGGGACACGAGGAAGGTCTGTGCTGGGGGCCCCTGTGCGGAAGCAGCGAGGGAATGTTTGCAGTGTGTGCAGCCAAGCACGGAGCAGAGCCCCAGGCACTGCTAATGGGCTCCCAGCAAGAGCCATGTCTGAGAGACCATGGCTAACACCTAGAGAAGGCTCCTTGCTGGGCCAGATCCCAGCCTGAGCCTGGAGCGCAGCAGGGCAGGCTGCCGTGCAGACCCACTGCCCGGGGGTGTCAGCCTCTGTGACCCACAGCTGCCACCCCCCAGCTGTACCTGGCACATCCAGGTCATCTCCATTCCTCTCACTGTCTGCATCCTCCTGGCCATCAGCGTTCTGCTGCGTGTGCTGCAGGCTCAGCTTGTGGCACACCTCGAACGCCTGGCCCACCGTGCGCACGATCCGCATGGCCTGGCTCTGCCACAGAGGAGAGAGAGAAAAGGAGAGGAGAGGAGAGGAGAGGAGAGGAGAGGAGACTTGACAGGGCTCCTACGTGTGCTTGCTTGGACAGGGCTCATGTATGGGCTTACTTAGACAAGGCTCCTACGTGT
>JAOTQP010000403.1:4323584-4338147 GCA_026413545.1 Cichladusa arquata | reverse complement strand
AGAAGAGAAGAGAAGAGAAGAGAAGAGAAGAGAAGAGAAGAGAAGAGAAGAGAAGAGAAGAGAAGAGAAGAGAAGGCGAGGGCAAGGCAAGGCAAAAGGCAAGGAAAAGGAAAAGGAAAAGGAAAAGGAAAAGGAAAAGGAAAAGAAGATATAGCTTCAGCTGGGCTGCCTCTGCATGGTGACCCCCCAGCCTGGCACAGCTCTCAGGGGTCTCTGTGCTGTCCCAGGGTCTCAGACCCCCAGGATGCCCCAGGCTGGCAGCTCCAGTGCAGTGCCACAGGGTCTTGCCCCAGCTGCTCCACCCAGAGTGCACCAGGACAGGATCCCAGCATCTTTACCTTCTTCTTGGACTTGAAGACGTTGCACCTGAAGACATTGCTAGACCCATCCCTGGCAATGTAGCTGAAGATCTTTAGGTCCTGGGAGTCATGAGATACATAGAATATCCTGCAAAGACAGAATGGAAGGCAGGATATAAGCAGACACATTACCCACGTGCCCAGGAGACTGCCAAGGCCACAATCAATACTTCCCATGGCACAGGGTGCTGGCAGATGCCCAATCTCTGCAGCACATCCCTGCCAAAGCCCATCACAAAAGTTTTTGGCACTGGTTTTACCTCAGCTGGGAAAATTTGCCTGCTGATTCAGCAGCAGCAAATATTTTGCAAAGGCAGCACGGGACTTCTCTGCTCAGCCCCTGGGGACATCAGCAGCCCAGGAGCCCTCCAGGGATGGAGAGGAGCAAACCCCATTCCTGGCCTGCTCAGAGAGCTGGATGCCTTGCCCAGCTGCCTGCCACCCCCTCCCCTGAATGGCTGGGGGCCTCTCTCATTCCCATTTGGCCTCCCTGGGACAGACACACCCTGCTCTTGGCTTTTGGGAACAAGAGGGAGGAGGAGAGCTGGCGATTTTGGGAAGCCCCATGAGCTGCCCTGCACAGGACAGCTCTCCAGTGCCCAGCTGGTGTGGTGTGGTGTGGGCAAGGGGCACATCAGAGCCACTCCAGCCTCTGCCCCCCACCCCACAGCCTTACCTGTAGATGGGATCATGCATGACGAGCATTTTGTTCTCGTCCCAGGCCCATTCTCTTTTCTGCAATGAAAGAAGCTGAAAATGAGTACGTCAGATGCTGTCCTTGAGAACAAGGACAGGGCAGAGAGACGTACTGGGGAAGCTCTTGTCATCACAGCTGTGCTGCTGCTCCCCTGCAGCCCTTTGCTGAGGGTTGGGCGCTACTGGGGACCAGCCACACCCCACATCACCTCCCACAGGGCCCCCCCAGCCTCATCTGCAGCACACCAGGACTGGCTCAGCCACCCTGCAGGAACATGACTCACACCAGGCTGACCCCAGCCCATCCCTCCCTCTCCCAGCCCACCAGGGCTTCCCAGAAATTCAAGGATGCTGCAGCAGGAGGGGAGGGGTTCTGCTGCTGAGGCACTGCTGCCTCAGGGACCAGTGCTGCCTACCTTCTTCTTCTTCTTCAGAATGACCTTCACACCGTCCACCGACACGATGAGGTTCACTTTCTTCTTCTTGATATTCTTGGCTTTAAACTCATACTGCAGGAGATGGGAGAAAACACCTGAATGAGCCTTCCTGTGCCAGGACAGCCCCAGGGAGGGGTGAAGAGAACAGGGACAGGTTTTCCTGGTCCCACATCAACCTCTACATTCATGCCAGGTCAGGACAAGGGGTCTTTTTGCCCTTGCTCAGCATCTGGAGGAGCACACACGGAAACAATCCAGCCCCTGGATGTGGATAATGCTTTCCCCAGTTCAGGATGCTGCTGGGAATGTTAGCTTGTGTTTCAGAGGCCCCTATGAAGGGCTGTGCCCCCCTCAGAGAGGAATCACCACCCCCCCAGCCCTGCCAGCCCCCAGGGACCTGCAGCCTGGCTCGTGGCCACTGCTGAGCTCTGGAAAGTGAAATGGCATCTTGAGTTGGGTATTTTTGGGCTCAGTATAGAACTGAAGATGATTGCTGAGGATCCTGTGAACCCCTCCAGGGGAGATGGGATAATGAAATTAGAAGTCACCAGACAGGAAAAAATCCCAACAGCAACTTCCAAAGATCAGGGACTAAACAGTGAGCTCTGCTCTGGCCTGGGAAGAGAATGGGATTGCCCCCAGTTTGGCATTTAGAGTGTTCCAAGCAGGGAGAAGGCTGGCAGAGGAGTGGGTTGATAAAGCCATTTGGGCTGACCCTGCTGTGGGATTTCTGAGGAGTCCCATGACTGCTTTCCACAGGTGCAGCCACATCAGGCACCTGATCTGCTGGTGCCACCGTGCACAGCCATGGGGACAGACCCCCTGTCTGACCCCTGCACCCTGCCCCCCTGCCCCTCTTGAGGCACAGGGGGTGCATTTCTCCTCTCATCCCTCTGGCAGTGTCCCTGCAGAGCAGTGCTGCCCTGCCTGTGACATTCCCAGCCTCAGTGATGCATTGGCTCTGGCAGCCAGAGCCAGCAGGCACGGAAAGCTGCTGGCCCTGACCTGTGATCAGATGATAAAAGACTAAGAGCACAATTCCTCAATGCCTTTTGAAGTGGCTGCAGGGGATGGGAGATTCAGAAGGTTTGGAAAACTGTGGGGATCACAGCTCTGCCCTGCCCCGAGCACTGACCATGCAAGCCCACCCACACTGGGGCTGAAGCCACACTGATGGGCTGCAGAAAGCAGAGCTCAGGCTCCCACCATGGCTGTGGTGAGGCTCAAAGCCCCCAGCACAGCCCCACGTGCTGCTGGCATGGTTTATTCCCCATGGAGAAGGGTCTCACCAAGGAACCCATCTCTGTGGGCTTCCCAGTGCCATCCCCATCACTGCATTCCAAACCCCTTTGTGTCCTGTCAGGACACTACACCAGTGCCTGGCACCTAACACTACAGAAAAGTCTTGATTTAGCCCTGAAGAGGTGAGCTTTGGCCTGACAACCTTGGACTAACTCACCCAGTCCTTTCTGAGGCTCTGCATGTGATTTTGCAGGAGCTGCAGGCTGATCTGGAAGCTCTCTGCAGCACCCAGGGTGACTGCATGGCACCTTGGGTGCTGATGCCTGATTTATTGGTCCTGACAATCACTGATCATACACATCCAGTTGCATTTTGGAGCTCCTGGTGCTGGGGGGTTTCTGCTGTGGGCTACCCCAAGTGCTAATTGATGTGAGCTTGGAAGAGAGAAAAACATCTCAGGGTAAGACAGACTATTTTAGTCTGTTTCTTTTTTTTTTTTTTTTGATTGCTGCTTTTGAGGGGCTTCCTCGTTTGGTCTAAGGAAGTGTCAGCTTTGTGGAGTTCCTCTGAGTGGGATCTGAGCCCCAGAGACTGCAGGGGGCGAACCCAAACCCCTTTACTTAAGGGGGCCATGGAAGAACATTTCTGAACAAGTGATCAGGACCTCCCTGGCTTGGAGTTGTTCTTGATGACAGAGATCTGCTGTGTCTGCCCATGTCTATCAGCATTCCCCTTTCTGCTGCAGAAAAAGAGGGCTGCAAAATAAAAAAATGGGATTTGAGCTGGGAGGAGAGCAGAGCCAATGATGGCAGGGTTGGAAATGCCACCAAAGGGACTCTAGGATGGTCTGCACACACACAGCCACTGCTGCTGCACCCAAAACAAGCAGCTACAAGGAAAGGAAACCCACATGTTTCCACTGCCACCCAATGCTGGGAGCACATCCTGCATTCCCAAAGATGTGCAGGAGGAATTCTCTGTATTTGGGAGCTGGCTGGCAGCAATTCACCCTGCACTCACTGGGCACTGCACTGGGATTTGGGGACTGCCTGAGGAGAAAAAACACATTTCAAACGTGATGAGCTCAGCTTACCCATAGCTCTGTCTTGGAGAGCTGAATCCTAGCCTACAGCTTAATAAAGAACTGATACAGAAATAATTATCCAGCTTGAAATCAAGAAAGGAAAGAGGATTTGCACAGCATTGCCATGATCCCCTTTGGTTTCACACCATGCAGGATTTCACTGTACTGCTGATAACCAATTAAATGCCGTAACAGAAGAGCCTTCTGAGCCTTCAACCCAGGCATTTTGCCCATCTTGGGTATGTTTCTGGACCTTTAAATATCTCTAATAATACTACAAGCTTGGGTTAATTACATTAATTCTTGTTTATAGCAATGTGGCAATGCCAGAAGAAAGAGAAGGATTAATTTCAGGGAAATGCACAGAAAACGGAAAATCAACAAAATCATCTGTTCCTGGGCTTGCACAGCTCCATTGTTGGTCTCCCACTGAAAAATTAAAATTTTTGAGCAAAATTTTTTAGCAATTAAAATTTTTGAGCAAATTTTTGAAAATGGACATCTGAGATACAAACAATTAAAATGCCCTGCAACTATTTGAGAAAAAAACCAAAGGTGGTCTCAGTAATGCAAAAGAAGTACAAGGTCACTCATAAAATCCAAGTGAATAAAGATTATCCCTTAAGTATCCTGCCCAGAAAAAAAAAAAAAAATCCATCTTTTCAAATGGAAGAGAAACATCCACTCCACCAGAGCACGGGAGCCTTCCCATCGACCTTGGGTTAGTGGGAGTCTATTTTCAACATCTGTCTTTTGTGCAGAGTTCAGTATTTCAATAACTTTGGAAGGAAAAGAAGCCAGCTGGTGCATGCATCATTCCTACTGGCAGAGTATTAAAACTGCCCTTTCTGGAGAGCTGAGGAACATATGTTCCTTAATGGAGAGCGCATGTAACCCTGTCAGCTTGGAGTAAAATTATGTATGAATCCAATGTGTGAAAAGCAGGGAAATCTCAGCATCCCTAGAAAGATGCTCCCCATCCCCATGGGGCTGTTTCCACACAGCAGAAGTGTGAGAAAACTCAAAACCCAAGGTCAGGCACCGAGGAGGAGAGATGATGTCTTTCTACATCCATCATCTCCCACATTCACAAGCATCTGAAAAATGTTAACCTGAATAAAAACGCCCTCATTTCATTCCAGCCCGTCTAAACTGCCTCAGGTACAATTTAAATCTGCCCACTAGTAAGTAAGGGAAGGTACCAGGAATTTTTTATACAAATAAACAGAATATTTTTTAAAAGGAAGTTGCTCTAAGTGGTGAGCTGCCCCCATCCCCATCCACCCTCTCAAAACTCAAAAACTCCCAACTCAAAAAATAAAAAAAATAAAAAGAGGAAAAGGTTACTAGCTTGCACCTTGTATTGGGAAGAGAGCAGTGTTCTGAGAATTCAATTAACAGGAAAAAAGCAATTCCCACAAAACTCACTGCTGCTCTGCTTGCCTGGGAGGCAGGGGATGAAAACCTGCCATAAGAAAAGGCAGAGAAGAGGATGCAGTTTTTGCCAGCAAGCTGAATTTCTGTGTGTTCCTGCAGCAAGGCCATGGGACTGTGAGCAAAGTGGGGTACCCCGAGGCAGCTGTGCTGGATGCAGAGCTGCTGGCAGCACCCCCAGCTCCCCTGGCAGCTCCTCCTGCAGCTGGCTCATAAAATACCTCATAAACTCCCTCCTGAGTTAGACTTTAACCCCGGGTCAGGCCGGGCCTGTGCTCTTGATGAAGAATTAACTTATTAGAGAATGACAGGCGGGACTGAGTTCAGTGGGCACGGGCTCCACGGCGCCAGGAATCCAAGGCTGGGGGAGGCACACAGCTCCCAGTTCCTGCTGCTGAAAACATGGGGAGTGACAGCAAAGCTCAGACGTGGCCAGCAGCTTCCCAGGAGGGGAGCCTGAGAAGCCTTGCTGGCATCCTGACAGCCCTAACTGGGAGGAGTGGCAAACCCAGCTGTGCACAGGGCGCCAGGATTTCGCTGTGCTGAGCCCCACAAAGAAATGGCACCAGCCCCAGTGCCCTGCAGGGACTCAGAAACCACCTGTGGGAAGGGGAACCTGCCAAGGAAAGGCTCTTTTTGCCTGGCCAGGGGTGCCAAGCCACTCTGGGGCTGGGCAGGCAAAGCAGGAGGAGCAGGAAGGCAGCACTGAGCCCTCTGTGGGTAACCCACACCCAGAGCTCGGTGCCAAAGCAGACTGCAGCCACACCACTCATGCCTTCCTTTTTCCTTCTGGGTAACTGGAGAAGTTTGCCTTTCAGCCTGAAAGAAAAGAGCACTGGAGAGAAGAGAATGGTTTTAAATATGGCTTTGCATCTAGGAAGTAGCAGACAGATACAAGCTGGCCAGAAGCAGCCTTGCAGAGCAGAAGAGTCCACAACCATGTGAGCTGTGGTACTGTGTGGTGTCCAGGCAGGGAGCAGGGCAGCAGAGAGCCAGAGTCCTGCCAGGGCTCCCCAGCCATGGAGCATCCATCCATCCATCCATCCATCCATCCATCCATCCATCCATCCCTGCTGCTGCCCCCAAAACAGAACAGCCCTGTCAGGGCAGCAGAGAGCCAGATCCTGCCAGGGCTCCCCAGCCATGGAGCATCCATCCATCCATCCATCCATCCATCCATCCATCCATCCATCCATCCATCCATCCATCCCTGCTGCTGCCCCCAAAACACAACAGCCCTGCCAGGGCAGCTGCAAGTGTCAAGGGATGATGTGGCTGGGAAGCAGGGCACCTCCCAGGAGAGCACACAGCTTCATCCAAAAGGCATTTCTGTCAGAGTACCTGACAGTCCTCTCCTCTGGGCTGCACTCAGGGGACTCAGGCTTGCTGGAGGGGAGCACACTGAAATTCCTGCTTAGCCTACAGATGAGATCAGCAATAAATGGACTGAAACTTGTTGTTAAAACACTGCTTTAAGCCATCCCACCAAAGTGCTGTGTCTGATCCCACCCTTGTGCGTGGGATCCCATTGCACCCCAGTTCCTCTGTGCACCTCTCAATCTGGCCATGCCCATGCTGCACACGTGAGAGGACACTTGCCATGGGATGGATGCCAGCAGCACCTCCCTGCTCCCTCCAGCAGCTGGGAGACAAAAAGATGAGAAAAGGAGGGAAATTTGGGGATCTTCTCAGTGTGGCCACTTTGCTTGGAGTCCCTGCTCCTGCCACCAAAGCTGAGGACAAAACCAGCCCGTGGCACTCACACTTGCAGCAGGGATGGGTCCCATAGTGGGGCACAGGAATATGGAGATACCTGAGGCCAGGATGAAGGTTCCCACCTTCAGTTCCATCCTCAGACTGCCAGCATGGCATGGCCAAACATGCTGGAAACCTGCTCTTGATGAAGAATTAACTTATTAGAAAATGACACCTCTGCTATCCTGGCAGTTGGGGTTTAAACTACTCCTCAGGATTCAATTTCCCCTGCCCTCCTGCCTACACCCCATTGCTGGTGGTTTTTGGCACGAGCTGGACCTCAATTTAAGGCCACAGCAATTTGGAAGAGAGGAGGAATAATGAAGCACTGGATGCTTGTTCTTGAGCTTAATGATGCTTTTTAAAACTCTGCCACAGCTCCTTGGAGTTTGCATTTGCACATATGGGAAATGCAGCTCTGAGGTACGTGTGTTTGTCTGAAATAGATATGATTTTGGTTTGCACTGACAAGGTCAGTGCCTATTTTCCCATCCAACTTCAGGTTTAATTTCGGTACCCGTCTGTGATGGTTGTTTATTCCCATTTATACCGATGGGTATAAATGGGAATCAGGCTAAAAATACCCATGTGGTGAGAGCAGCAGAGCAAAGTTAAGGTTGCTGCTTCAAAACCACCCCAGGATTGCAGCATACCCATCCATCACACAGAATATGTTTTCCAATAACATCCAATACTTCACAATAAATGCCTTCTGCTCGGGTTGCTATTTCCTCCTCCATCCGCTTCCTCCAGCCTCCCCTCGCTGCCTCCGAGTTTCACAAGTTGAGGTGGCAAACTGGGACACACTCACCAGCCATCTGCAGGAGAAGCAGCCTCACAGGAAGCTCAGAGAAATCAGAACTGTAAGAATTAAATCGATACCAGTCACAGGGTTAAACGGAGAACAGGCAGCAACTTATGCCAAGCCTTTCTTTTGAAGACTTCCATTTGCAAGATGATTTATCTCCCTTACCAAGAAACCCTCAGGCATTCCATACCTCTCAGTGTGTTTAAAAAAAACCACTTTTCAATCAGAGGTTCAGAAGAGTCCCAGCAGCAGCAGCATCACTGTGTCATGAGGGATGCAGGAGCACATCCCTCAGTTCCACCAAGGCCACCAGGGTCCCAGTGCCACTGTCACTGCTCAACTTGTCACTTGACCAACACCAAGCTCAGGACAGAAAGCTGGGGCTTTCTTTCCAGCCCAGCCATACCATTTCTCCTCCAGCCTGCAATACCCAGTGGCAGCTCCAAGTGGGAGCTGGGAAAGCAGCAGCTCAGGCAGGTCAGTGCAGACCCTCTATCCCCCAGCCCTGAAACACCTCCCAAAAAACCACTTTCCTTCCAGCAAGCCAAGGGAGGGATAACAGCACAGCACATGGCAAGCTCCCCCCTGCCTCCACATGCTGCCATCCCTGCTGGGGTGTGAATGAACTGGTGTGTGGGTGCCTGTGGGATACTGGTCAAACTGGTTATCACAATAACAGCGGGCTGGGAGCTGCTTCCTGCAGCCCAGGAAAACAAGGGCGGGCTCTGTGTGCATCTGCTCCCACCCTGCTCCTCAGAGCAGAGCACAGGGAACGAGCTGTGCACGTGCCCACATCCACCACCTGCTGCTAGAATAAGCAGAGGAGCATTCCTTGGGAAGCCCACATCTGCCTGGAATTTGTGGTATTTTTAATTAGACATGTTGGTTTGACCTGTGCAGGCAGGGGCAGCAGAGCTGTT
The DNA here is from genome assembly GCA_026413545.1 of Cichladusa arquata. Taxonomy (NCBI): domain Eukaryota; kingdom Metazoa; phylum Chordata; class Aves; order Passeriformes; family Muscicapidae; genus Cichladusa; species Cichladusa arquata. Next base: position 4,329,412 of record JAOTQP010000403.1, on the reverse strand, counting down.
TGGTGCAAGCACCCTTTGAAGAAGGTAAGGAGCTACCAGAGCCTGGAATTGCCTCTGCTCTTCCAGCCCAGAGTGGGTTTGAGCTCACTGCTAGACCCAGCTTGGCTTAAACAGCAGCACTGCAGCAGCTCAGCCCTTTACAATAACCCCTGAACAACTCCTGCCCCTCTCTGCCTCGGGGGACCCCAGCACTGAGCAATGTCCAGCCTCCACCTGAGAAGGAAAACAAGACTCCTGTGTTCAAAATTAGCTTTTTCAAGGCAGCTGAGGTAAACCCCTGCCCACATGGAAAGGTCAAAGGCAGGGCTGACACTGCAGAGGAGCACAAAGCCACCCCAAACCCACCCTGAGGGCAGGTGACAAATCAAGGGCACCCTCATAAGATCCCCACACAGCACTTCAGGAAGGTGTCAGCTCAGCAAAGCCAAGCCAAACCACTCTGATATTTATGCCCCAAGTTGTGAAACACAGGATTTATTTTGGTATTTTTTTTTTTACTGCTCTCCCACTGTTGCATAAAAAGCTTGAGTAAGACCAGTTGGGAAGGCAAATGAGAATAGGCAGGCAGAGAAGCAGTGCCACGCCAAGGAAGGCAATTCTGTAACTAAATCAGCGATGATGAAATTCAGACAATTAATAAGGAATGAATGAGCAGCAGCATTAAACGCTTGGTGCATCAGAAACAAGCCAGCCCTGTGGGGCTCTTTAGATGCTGGCAGTGCTCAGCAATGTTTCTGGGTTGCAATGGAGAAAAGAGGTGATTATTCATATCACTCTTGCTTCACAGTTCCTATTTCAACCATAACTAATGCAGGTATTAAAACCCATTCACTAAATTCTACGTGTTAAAGGCAACAAGAATAATGTCCTTTAGAGAGATTTAGACAGACTTATAGAAAAAATTTCCAAGTAATAAAAGTACCGAGATTTGAGGTGGAGTTAGAAAAGAAGGGTTGAAATGCACCTCAGCAGCAGAGCCCCAGATGAAGCAATGAGAGACAGAGGACAGAATGCCACTGTGCTTCCAGGAAACCCCAGCCAGGAGAGCACAGCAATGCTCATTTCTATGCAGGGCTGGGTAAAAAAAAAAAAAAACAAAAAAAAAAACGAGTATTTGCTATCCAGGCCAAGTGTGCAGGAATCTGGCATCTACTCACATCAGGATGATTTTATATGGCATTGGCCAAGCAGCCTCTCACAGGAAAAAGGAACAGAAGCTGCATCTGCCAAGATGCAGAAATGTATCCTAAAAAGACCCTGGGGGCACTGCAAGGTGTCACCCCAGTCCAAAGGACACAGTGGGGACAGTGGGGGGACACATGCAGCAAAACAGGAAGGTGACATTACCTCAAACCCCCAAAATCACTACCAATACAATCCACCCCTGCAGAACTTCTGCTTTATCACACACTTCAAAGGAGAAACAGAAAACAGAAAACATCACCAAGAACACGAGGCAGCTTCCCCAGCCTCCCACATCCCAGAGGTCAAAACAAACTCTGTGGATAATTTGGCTTGTCCACAGAGCAGGCCCAGTGGGCACTTGTCCATAGCCCAAACCTGGGATTTGGGAAGAGCTTCCTCATGTCAAAGGCTCTGATTTTGATGCACAAAATCAACAGGTGGGAGTTGAAGCTGGATCCACTCAAACCACAGCAGGACAGGCTTTTTTCACAGAAAGCCACACTCACCCACAGCTTTGGGCAATTATTCTGGATTTCTCTGCTCCTTTCAGATAAAGTGGATTCCTTAGCATGTAAGCAGAGGTCAGCACAGATGTGCTCTTTGTGCTGGAGATACACACACATCCCCCAAGCTGCCAAGGATCAGGGAATGTTTGAAGGAGTCCAGACCAGTCCCATCCATCATGTTAAGAGGGAGTAAGAAAATGTCACTGGAGCAAAATGCTAAAACAAAACTGGAGGCCTTGGAGAGGAAAAGAAAGAGGTGGCTCTCTCAGATGCTTATCACTGCTGCAATCCAACAACAGCACTAAAACAGCACAGGTCAGGCTGCTTCCTGTGAAAGGATTAAGCTGAAATTTAACCATCTCTGCTGAAGTTTCCTGTGGCAAATGCACACTTCAGGCTGGCTTCTGCAGCTTCTGCTGGAACAGAGCAGCAGTTCCATGACTGGGAACTGCTTTGGTTGGGATTTTTCCCTGTCAGGTTACACTCCCACTGCTGAAAACAAGCCACAGATTAAGAACCCCTCTGTTCTTTCTGGACACCCCAAATCTCTCTGTCCTTTCTGGACACTCCAAACCCCTCTCCCCCTGCTGGTCACCCCAAATCCCTCTCCCTTTCTGGACACCCCAAATCCCTCTCCCTTTCTGGACACCCCAAATCCCTCTTCCCCTGCTGGACACCCCAAATCCCTCTCTCCTTGCTGGACACCCCAAACCCCTCTGCCCTTTCTGGACACCCCAAATCCCTCTCCCCCTGCTGGACACCCCAAATCCCTCTCCCCTTGCTGGACACCCCAAATCCCTCTCTCCTTGCTGGACACCCCAAATCCCTCTCCCCTTTCTGGACACCCCAAATCTCTCTCTCCTTGCTGGACACCCCAAATCCCTCTCCCCCTGCTGGACACCTCAAATCCCTCTCTCCTTGCTGGACACCCCAAATCCCTCTGCCCTTTCTGGACACCTCAAATCCCTCTCTCCTTGCTGGACACCCCAAATCCCTCTGCCCTTTCTGGACACCCCAAATCCCTCTCCCCTTGCTGGACAACCCAAATCCCTCTCCCCTTGCTGGTCACCAAAAACCCCTCTGCCCTTTCTGGACATCCCAAAATCCCTCTCTCCTTGCTGGACATCCCAAATCCCCCTCACCTTTCTGGACTCCCCAAATCCCTCTCCCTTTCCTGGACACCCCAAATCCCTCTCCCCTTGCTGCAGGCTCTGTACCTCCCCAGGGCTCAGCATCCCTTCCTGCTGCACCGAGCCAAAACCACCAAGAATTAATTTTAGCAGGGAAGAATCTGGGGCACGTGGCATTTCTTTAGGAAGGCTGCAGCCCCAGGCTTTTGTCTCTCTGCTGAGGTGATGCTGCAGAGAACACCACAACAGATTAAATTAAAGGGTCCCTGGCCTTTGAGGACCAGCAGGGAAGCACAAGAGCAGAAAGGATCAGACACAGGAGTGGCATTCAAAGCTGATTTCAGTTTGGTCTGGCTTGAATTCAGCCCAGTTCCCTGCATAGGGATGTGGAAGGAGTCTGACAAGTCACAGCCTCCCTGTGCCTTAGGTTCTCACCCATAAAATGGATGCTAAATATTGCTGGACCCCTGCTTATCAGCTTTATTAACCCCTTGGTGTCCTTTTCCTGGGTTATATCTCCCTTCAGCCACGGAGCAAGAGTGAGGAGCTGTCTCTCAAGCCTGGCTGGAAGATGTGGCTGCCCAGAATCAGGCTGCCTGTATCTCTGCTGCTCAGGCCCATGCAGCATCAGCACTCAGCACCAGGGAGCATTTGGTCCCACTCCACCCCAAGAGTAAAACGTTGCCATGGTGGCAGAAAACTGATGAAAGCACTGATTTGTTAAAAAACTCATGAAAATTCCATGTTGTAGTAAATAGGAAGGGGAAAAACCTCCAAAGAAAAGCAATGCCAAGGGTGAGAGGAGCCACAGACTCAGGGAGAGGGTTCAGCTCTGCACTGCACTGCCCAGACACTGCTGAGAGCCTGAAACCAGCCAAACCTCAGCACACCTCTCTCAAACCTGTTTTCCCTCATCAACAGCCTCCCAGCCAGCCAGGAGCTTATTAAGCACAGTCAAAAATACACTCTAAAATGCAAAAGGAAGTGCAGGCAGATATCTTCACCTGCAATCTCCCAGCAGCAGAAGAGCCTGTCCCCTCTTGGTGAGATGAGTGCTGTGCACTGAGCTGGGTGTGTGACACTGACCACAGCCTTTTCCCACAGTGACAACACCTTCAGCAGAGGTCTGTGCAAGCCTGAGGCTCAGGCCATCACCAAAGGAAGCTCTGTCACCCTGCAGAAGGGCTATCAAAGGATGCTGGCTGCTGCAGGAACTCTCCAAACCCCCACAAACAGCAACCACCAGTGCTAACCCCACCCCAAATCTCCCAGAACAAGCTGCTGACTCCTTGCCTCGACAGCCAGGCTGAATCCATTCATGCCTGGGAGGCAGAGTGTGCAACAAATCTTTCCTTTCTGGGCAAAAAAAAAAGGAAAAAAGGAAAAAAAAAACAAAAGGACAAGGCCAAGGACACTGGCCCAGAGCAGGAGTGCTGAGCCACAAGAGGCACAGGGCACAGCACACACGGCAGCACCTCCTGGCCCAGCAGCTTCCCCAAACCTCCTGGTCATGGTTTCCTTCATCCTCACTGGCTCCACCACATCCAGCTGTCCATCCCTGCTCTTTCCTGCCCCAGCCTGGCCACCCCACCCTGTTTTGGGCACGCTGCTGGGCCAGGTTTGGCAGAGAACTCGTGGACAGGGCCTTGCTGGGAGCTCAGAGGCAGTGAGCTTATCATGACTTGGAGCAGCTCTCCTGGAAACCTGGGCAGTCTTGGACAAAAGACTAATTCAACCAGTTGACTGATGAAACACTAACCAGAGGATGAGATCCCATTCCATGCCATGCTGGCAGCACTACCAGACTAGCCATTATTTTATTATGACATTAAGTGGCACTGGTGATGCCAGGAGAAATTCAAGGCTTCACCCCTTTATTGTGCCTGTCAGAGCACTGGAAGAGCAACTGAAATTATTACAGACATCCTTTCAGCTCCTCCCAGATCCAACACAACATAATCTTGTTCATCTTGGTAACCACATCAAGCCATTAGCTCATCAATAATTGCACCAAGTGCCATGACTCAGGTGGCCAAAGCATGAGCAGCTCCTGGCCAGCCCACTTCTCACTGTGCTGGTCCAGACAGACAGACAGACAGACAGGGGTGGGCTATCCCAGGCAGCCAAATCCTGCTCCATGCACAGGGAGAGAAAAGAAGAAAAAAACACAAAGGAAGGCATTGCTGTAAATGGCTTCTAAAAACCCACCACGGCAGGAGCAGGGAGAGCTGAGAAATATTCCAATTAAAGGAGCTCAGAGTTACACCAGGAGCTCTACACCAATAACACACCAATTTTCACACCAGCCCAACTGCACCTGTGCCCTGCAGAGGATGCAAAATCTTGCTTTACCCAAGCTCGTAGAAATTCAGCAGTTTTGCCAACTGGCTAAATTTGAGCTCAGCTATGCAAAGCAGCACAAGTCCCACGAAATCAGATGTACCTGACAGAGTGGGAGGTGTAGAGGAGCAAGATTTTCAAGTGCTTGGAATGCCTCCCTGTTTTGAGCCTGCAAAACCCAGCTGGACACTTCCCAGAAACAGCCTTGCAGAAGACTTCCACAGAGGCAGCTTTTAAGAAGTGCCTAGATGGGATTTCTGGCTCCAAAAAAAAATCCTGGATCAAAGCTGCACTCAGCAATCCAAAAGGGCTGATTCCAAATTCTCCAGAACCAGGCACCAAGCCCCAGCCAGGCAGTGCTGGCTGCCCTGGAGACATGCCAGGGGCATGGGGAGGAAAGCATTTGCAGGAATTTACATTTGTAAAAAATATACAGTTGTCATTGTAATTTATTTTGAATTTTTTTTTTTTAATTTTTGAAATTTTTTGAAAAAAAATTGAATTTTTTTGGTTGCTGGAGACAGAACCAGGACACAAATCCAACCTACTGCAGCAATTCAGGGCATGAAGCAACATGGGCTGGGTCACCCTGCTAGGGATGAGGAGGAGACAGGAGCCAGTTGTACTCACTGAAGCCCCACTGCTTGCCCAGGAAACAAGCTCTGGG
>JAOTQP010000403.1:4245875-4256707 GCA_026413545.1 Cichladusa arquata | reverse complement strand
TTTGGACTTAGTTGTTTATTAATTTTTATTTCATTTTTATTTTACTTTTATTATTTTATATTATATTATTTTATATTACATTATCTTTATTTTAATTGTTATTATTAATTTTTGTTTTAATTTTTCCTTATAGTACAGTGAATTCTTCACTAAAAAGATTTTGGCTTTTAACAAGCTAAAACCGAGAAAACGGAGCTTGATGATTTTGCTGGTTACAAGGTTTTTTAAAGGCAAATAGTCTAATTAAAAGTTAACATTTACATTATTTATGCTTTTGACTCAATGACTAAGTACTTGTGATTCGTAGTGTAGGACTTTTTGGAAACTCTAAATCTGCTTATCCCTGAGCCTTTGAATGTTTCTTTTGCTGTTTCAGCCTCTGAAAAGCTGAGATTTCTCCTTCCCCAGCCGGGCAGACCCTGGGGACCATCAGAGGGAGAAAGGGAGGGAGGGAGGATGCTCCTGTGCCCTGCCTCCCCCCCAAGGCAGCACCGGGCTCTCAAGAGCATCCTGTGAAGGAAATGAGATTGAGGAAGATTTTTCCGGACCCTGCCCACTAATTGTGTCTGAAGGAGGAAACAGCCCACTCGCTAATGATTACAGATCATTTACTGTGTGGGCACGTCAAGAGATGGGGAAAGAGCTGCAAACTGTTCCTAGATCCTGCTCAAAATAAAACAGTGCAATGGCAGAGAAAACCAGCTTGTATCCTATATAAAGATATATATATATCCTGTGAGTGCATCACCTGTGCTCTCCTGCTGCAAACCCCCTCTGGAGTTCATTTCAGCCCCCTTCCCCAAAAACAAACACAAGCAGAAGGTACCAGAACTGCTGCCTGAATAGGAAAGAAAATAAAACCACCCTCTCCATCACACCACTTTGGGATGGGGAAATGCTGCTTGCACAAAGCAGAGCCCTGCATGGACTAGCTGCATGGATGGATGGATGGATGGATGGATGGATGGCCTTTCTGTTCCCAGTTCTGTCCCCCACACCCATCCTGGTCAGGGCTCTCCTGCTGACACAGGCAGCTGCAGCTGCTGGGAACATCTCCCCATTCACAAACACGCTGAGTTTGATGATATTTGACAGACGTGTCAAAAAAAAAAAAGTGCCTTTTCAGATGTTTCGGGTGTTTAAAAATAGTTAAAGGAGGTAAATGATTCATTTTGACTTGTACATAAAACGTGAAATTATAATTCTACATTTTGACTCTACCAAAACAATTCACCATTCTCCCAGAAAAATGTTTCTGCAGAGGAATTTTGTGGCATTCCAAGTTGGGTGCATTTTCAAGATTTTGACCTAATCTGGGCCAAACCCCAGGTATAAAAGCATCAAAATCCCCCAAGGCTCGTTGGTTTATTGCCACAGAGGGCATGTTTGGCAAACATCTGTCTGAATGTGTTTGCCACAGTGAGCTGAGTGGAGAGCAGGTTCTGCTGGCAGAGCTATCCCAACTGCAGGTTCCTTGCACTCTTTACCACCCTTCAGCAGAGCTCTCCCCACTGCTCCTGGGGCATTTCCCTCCCTGCTACCTTGGGGATCCTCCTGGGTGTGCTGCTCCCCTGCCAAACCACCAGCATTTCCCCTGCACACTGCCCTCCCAGTCCCAGGGCTCCTGCAGATACAGGATTTGCCTCTGCTGGGGGAACTTGACCCAACTATAATCCCTTTTTTCGTTTGGGTGTTGTTTTGTTTTGTTTTCCAGGCTTCCCCCCCACTTTTTTGGAGATGCTGCTGGATTTTATGCTCCCAGCTCACCCCAGAGGGTGCTGTCTGTAGCTATAACCAACACCCTCACTTTCCCCTGCCCAGGAAACTGTCTGGCTTTCATCTGAAGGAGCTGTGCCATCCTTGGGCTGGGAACAAAAGTGCTTCCTGCCCCAGGCACGGCAGGGCTGAGAGTGCACCTGCAACTCGCAGTCAAACAAATCATCTCACTAAAACCCAGCAGCACTCCACCAGCTCTGAGCTCTGCTGGTGCCCTCCTGGACAGAAAGGCTTTACTCAAGTGGTCAACAAGTTTCACCTGCACACAAAGACCCCAGCTTGGATTTTTCCTGTGCCATCAAAAGGCATGAATGCAAGCACCAGGAGCGAGCCAGGCCAGGAGCACAAAACTTGGATCTGATTTCAGTAGCCTGAGGATGTACTTTTGTGTGTGAATCACAACCATGTCCTCAAACAACCCCACACTGTCAGTGCTGGGGGAAAGGAGATCGTGGAGCCAGAGCAGAGTGCTCACACAGATGCCTACCCCACTGCCTGCTGGAAATCCCTACAGATGGAGGATGGAAAGCTTCCTGCTCTTGCTCATCCCTGTCCTCACTCTCCTGGGTGCTGGCAGAGAGGTACAAACTTCCCTGAGTGCTGCTCCCAGCATCCCCATCCAATCCACTGGGTGCCTGAGAGCCAGGTGGGAGAGGGAACCAGCTAATTAAAATAAAATGAAAACTGGAGAGTGCAGCTATAAATAGGAGAGCGCTGGGAGTCTCCTGCTGCTAAAAACATGCTTGTGGGGAAGGAGATGCTGGGAGCTCTGGGGCAGAACTCTGGAGATCTACCAGGGAAGATGCATCTGAGATGTGCTGGCACCTCCTGCTCGTGTGGGAGGGGTGACAGGGCTGACTCTGCAGTGCTGGCTGCAGGGATGAGGGCTGGCATGCAGAGACCTGGGCACAGAGTCACCTGCTGGCTCCTCTGAACTGGGCACAGTCACCTGCTGGCTCCTCTGCCCAGGGCCAGCCTGCCTGTCATTAAGGCAGCAGGAGAGGAGCCTTTCCTCTTCTCTCCTCCCTCACCCACACCATGCAGGAAAGGCTGGAGGTGAAAGTGCCTGGTGCAGGTAAAGCAGGGCAAGCTGCAAAGGGAAGAGCTGGGAGGACGGAGGTCTGACTGCCACACTGCAGTCCTGGAGACCTCTGCTCCACTTGATAGTGAAGGTACTGGGGACTCCCTGCACTCAAGTAGCTTTTGGGACAGCAAGGATGGGCTGTATCTGTCCTGCTCTTCAAGAACTCCTGTTCCCCTGGAGTCCCCAGGTGAGCAGAGGGCTCCAGCAGAGGAGGTGGCTTCAGCATCCCAGAGCTGGGCAGGTGCCTCTGGAGGCCAGCCAGCTCCTGCACAAAGCAAGTGGCATCTCTGCCCTCCCTGGGAGTGGCCCCCAGCTCGGCCCTGCTGCCAGGCTGGGGTGGCACAGAAAAAACTGTGCCCCTGCTCTTCCCTCTGCCCCCAGCTCAGGGTTAGGGGAGCTGGGCTGAGCTCAGCAGGCTGCTGCTGCTGCCATCAGTCTGCCCTTTGATTCAGAGTGATTGTTCTCTTAATTAACAGGAGGCAGCTGCTGGCTGCTCTGCTGGAATGGAGGAGCAGAGCCCAGTGGCTGTGATAAAAGGAGCCTGTGTCTGCTGGCTCCCACTGAGCCTAGAACAGCCACCCTGTGCCCAGCCCCACACCTGGGCTGTGGGACACGTCCCTGGGAGAGACTCAGCCCCACACCTGGGCTGTGGGACACGTCCCTGGGAGACACTCAGCCCCACACCTGGGCTGTGGGACACGTCCCTGGGAGAGACTCAGCCCCACACCTGGGCTGTGGGACACATCCCTGGGAGACACTCAGCCCCACACCTGGGCTGTGGGACACGTCCCTGGGAGGGACTCAGCCCCATCAGCACAGCCAGGCTTCACAAGCAGCAGATATGGGGCATCCAGATCAGCCCTGGGGTGATTCTGCTGCTCTCTGCTCTCCCAAGGTGGTGCTGCTGGTGATGCCTGCCTGCTTCCCACAGGGGTTATTTCCTGGTCTGCCCCTCTGGGATCTTCCTGAGAGCTTTTCCTGTGACAGCAGGTCTCATCCTCCAGGGAAAAGCTTCCCCAAGAACATCACGCCCTTTTCCTGAGTTTCTCAAACCCTGGCAGTGCAGGGACAGCACACAGGACAGAAGTAACACATAACCTGAAAAATCCAGGGACCTTTGCCTTGCCATACAACTGCTGGATTTATTCTGGCAAGGCTGCTGCAATGTTAATTACTGATGAGAGCAGCTCGAGGCTGGCTGTCATGAACCCTTGGCAGCATGAGAGCTCCTGGTGGGGCACCCCACAGCACACAGGTATTAACCTGTTTGAAACCACTGAAAACATGGCATTGACCTGTTTGAAACCACTGAAAACGTGACATGAACCTGTTTGAAACCACTGAAAACATGGCATTGACCTGTCTGAAGCCTCTGGCATCACCTGGGAGATGACACTGCACCCATCTGACACAGTGCAAGGAAAATGATGCCAGCCCTGAGGTCACTGGGGAGACACTCCTCTTCCTCTGGTTTCAGGCCTTCTCTCCACCAGCCATCTAATAAATCTAATAAAATCTGTCTTGCTGATGGCTGATTCAATTCCAGCACCCAGAGACCAGGCTCCTTATATCACTCACAAGGCTAACCAGCTCCCTCCTTGCCACAGGAGCCAGGCCAAGGGGCTGCTGCAGGCTGCTCCAGAAAACAGTAATTACCTGGGATCAGAACTCACTCTCCCAATTACATGTCCATAGGTTTCCCTGGGGTCACACCTAATTGAATTTTTAGGTGCTTGAACACCTAAAGGCAGCTGATGACTTCTAGGCTGAAGGCTGAGAACTTTGGTGCCCCAAAGAAAAGTCACCCAGCACCTCTAAGCCATTTGTTTGCACAAACTCTTGGTTTTTCAGGCTTTCCTTCTCCTCCTTCAGGAAAAGCCAGGAGCAGGGGAGCTCCCAGATTCTCACTGTCAGGTCCCAGGTGAGGAGGAAGCTCAGCATGGAAACTGGGAGATGGCCACCCCATGGGGATGTGACAATTTGCTGTGCTGGAGCTCATTGCCAAAGAAATAAAATATTTACAGCTGCTCTCTCTAGCTCCCCTCTTCAAGCCACGGTGACTTATTTGTTACCAATTTACATGCTTGTTTAAAGACATCTTTTTGTTCCTTCTAAACATAAAAGGTGTATTTCTCCATGTAGCATTTTGCCAGTCAGGATCAGCCACCCTATCCACTGTGTGCCTGGCTTCAGTGCTCGTTTTTCCTCTTGGTAATGATTATCATTATATGAAGAAAAATGGGTCATTTACAGCGGTTTCTCCCCAAATGAAAGGCTGTGGGATACAGGATATCATTAAAATTCTAAACCTGACTCCCAACCTCAAAAGCAGGCTCTTGCTATTTGGAGGGAGGAGGGAGGAGGGGAGAGGACACACCATGAATGTGCTTTGGCCATGAGAGCTCTGCCTGACATCTGCACTGGCATCTGCACTGGGGCTGAGCTTAGCCCTGCTGCTCACACACCAGCTCCCTGGCTGGCCCTGCAGGGCACAGCCCTCTCCCAGTCTCTCCAAGGCTTCCCAGGGATGGGGGACAGCATAGCCAGAGCAGGTGACATTCCAGCAGGTCACTCCTGCCATAAAAAGAGCAGTTTAGCTCCTGCCAGAAGGAGGTGGCCGGGTGAGGTCTCCTGCAGGTGCCTGGAGAGGGAGAAAGCAGGATGGAGTGCTCAGACTTGCCCTGCCCTTACCCATTTCTAGGGCTGGAACAATGTGAGAAACACATTTCTGGGGCTGGAACAACGCCCTGTGAGAGTGTCACTGCTGTCCCATGGACCTGCCACTGTCCCCACAGCTGCAGGTGCCTGGGGATGGAGGAGATGCCCACCCAAGGACCAGGCTCCCAGCACCAGGGCTCCCTCCCTCTCCACTCCTGATGGCAGGAAAGCGTGTCCTGCCCACACTGGGTGCTGTGTTTGTGTGTGGGGGCAGATTTCCCACCTGCTGGCATCCCCCACTCCCTGCTCCCCAGCATGTGCTGCCCCAGAGGCTCATTCCCATCTCCTGGTGTCCCCAGGAGGGGCTTCACGGGAAATGTTTTGCTTGGAAAGGCTCTGCAGCTCCCGTGCAAGCCTGAAATTGCTGTGTACAGAGCTGGAAGGCAAAGCTAATCCGTTTTGCAGCTTAGGCAGCTGCTGAAAGATGCTACTTAAGAGTGAGGAACTGCTAACTGTTCTTCTCCCCTCCATGAAATGGGAGGGATAAGGGATATTCAGAGGATGAGAGATGGAGACTGACCCAAAAAACAAAACAAAATAAAACAAACTACAAAGAGTGTCTAGAAGAAATCCTGGGATACTTTGTTCAGCCTCAGAAATATCTCCTTTCTCTCTGGGGTCATTTTGCTCTCCTCCTTCCCTCCCCTCTGCTGATAACTTCAGATTGTGTTTGAAGTAGCAGATGGCTTGGACTTTTCAGGAACAATGGATGTGGTTTGCTAGAAAACATAGATCCAGGGGAAGAGCATTCAAACCTCATTCCCAACTGATGCCACACAAAAGGAAGAGCAATAAAACCCATTTCTATCCATTAATGGCCACAAAGTCATCACACACTTCTCCCTGGGAGGGAATCTCTTGCCTGGGAAAGGGGGATAAAGTGTGGGATGGAGCAGACATGTCCCAGTCTCCCAGAGAAAACAGGAAATGTGGTAAATGGCAGGTGTTGCTCACTGAATTTTCAAGTGCAGGAGGCACAGGAAAAGTGTTTGCAGAGCATCCCTCCTGTACGAAGCAGTGATGAAACCCTGCTTAAGAAGTGGTGAGATGTGGGGGGAGGCTGGGGGGCACTGGGAGGGCTGTGGCAGCCAGGCCACTGCTGGGCTGGCAGAAAACCCACCTGGCTGCAGAGAGAGGCACAGTGAGTGCACTGCAATCAGTGCTGCTTCAATTTGCATTCTGAAGCTGCTTCTGGGAGCCCCCCTAAACACCAGGCCAGCATCTCCCACTGGTTTTTGCACCAGCATTTCCCCTCTCCCAGCCTTGCTCAGCCTCAGCCTTTTCCTGGGACCACCAGGTCTCTCCCATGGGATCATTAGGATTCCTTTCCCATTAGGGCTCCTGGAAGCCCAGGGGCCCCTGGAAGCAGGTGAGAGCCACACCAGGGTGAGCTGGACCTGCCTTCCACCTCCTGGAAGGGTTTGCCCACAAGAATTGAGGGCAGCCCCAGCTTGCAGCGTGAGCTGGGGGGTACAGCCCCCCTCCAGTGCTCAGCCCTGCCCTGTGGCTGGGCTAGGGGCTCCTCTGACCCCCCAAACCCCTCCTGGGGGAAGGAGGAGCACACTGGTTCCAGGGCTCCTGCAAGAACCACCCACGGCTTTTTTGGGTGCATCTCTGTGTTCTCTTCCCACGGAAAGCTGATTTCTTTGTGCTGCTCTCCAAAACAGCTCCAGTGCACTTGTGGGAGACACTGCAGAGAGCTGGCTTTTCCCTCCCCTGAGGGGGAACACAGGTGACAGTCTGCACAATGTGTGTGTGCCCTGCAGGACACCCTGGGCTGTGGCAGGCTGGGGACAGCACAGCCAGGTTCACCCTTGCACTGATTTAATCTGATTAGGACACACACAGTGCAATGCTGAATTACTCCAGTTTGTGCTTAAATAATAACTATACACAGCTATCTGCTGAAGGAATTGCATGTGTGTAAACACTCTCCCTCTGTGAATCCAAACAAGGTCTTGAAGCACAGTTAACCATGCATCACCACTTCAGATTGCTGCTAATGCTGGGATTCCCCTCCTCTGCCAGCCCTCCAGCTCATACCAGGTCTGCAGCAGCCAGCTGAGCATCAGCAGCAGGGAAACAACACAGACAAGCAGGAGGGAGAGAGAAAACCTTGTAAAGAGACACAGGGCACATCTGTCCCCTCCCTGCCAGCTGATAGACCTGCCACTCCAAACTCCAGCTCCAGGGTCCTGCTGGGCAGCACCTGCTGCAGGCAGGATTGTTGGAAGGGATATTGATGGTAAGATCCCATCACAGGTCCCATTGCTTCTGCTGGCATCTGCAGCTTCCCTTTGGTGGTGGTGAGCTCCAGAGACAGGGAGGCTGCCAAGCCAAACACGTTTCTGTGGGCTGGAGATAACCCCCAGCAGCACAGGGGAGTGTTTTGGGATCCTGCAGCGAGCAACAGCATTACTCATTTTGGGCAGTCCCTGGGAAAGTCTCCATTTTTGGTACAAACACCAGGAGCAGGAACATGGGCATGATTCATGAAGTCTGAGCTGAGCGAGGCTGCTCCACCTTCCCTTCCTCCACTGCACTGAAAGGAATAGAAAACAGATCTTTGTTTTTTCATTACCAAGCTGGGAAAAAAAAAAAAAACAATCAAAAACAACACAATCCATGCTGGGTTCATGTTCCTCTGTGGGCCCTCAACCTGCTTCTTGCACTGCATCCCCAGTTTAGGCAGGAGCCTGAGAGCAGCCAGCACCCAGCAGGGCTTTGCTGGCAGCTGCTGCCTTTGCCTCTCCATATCCCTGCATGCTAATATGAAGTAAAATGGGATGGTAATTTAATCCTGTGCCACTGGAAGCAAAGCATCACACAAGCCTGCTCATCCTCTCCTCTAAGTTTAGCCCAACAGTGTATTAAAAAGCTGCTACTGGATTCTGGCCAGCCCCTACTTAGCTAAACTACCTGACTCTGCAGAAAAGCAGAGAATTCTCCATTCTGTGCTATTTCTGATCCTTGGGAGGACGAGCCACATCTCTCAGGGAAGCTGACCCCCCAGTGTAATTTGGAGAAATGTGTGGAGTGACAAAGGCTTTTCTTGTGGCATTGGGGACTGGAGCTGGGCTGCTGGAATCTCAGCTTGGAGCTCCTTCCACCCCTCCACCGTACACAGTAATGAATAAATCTGTCCCTGCTCACTTATAAATAGTTTATTAAAGGTTCATAAATAATTTCTAGATGTTTTAATGAATAGTTAATCAATTGTTGCCGGGCCCAACAGGTCAGCAGATTGCTTAAATCCATCAATTTACAATGGCTGCTGATGAGCTTATGAGCATCAGCAGGACACCATCAATGTCTGTGACAGGCCTGTGGCGGCTACAAAGGGTTAATAAGTAATTAATAAATGATTAAAAGCTGTGGAGGGCCATTGAGAAATGCATTCCTGGAAAGCTACAGGCAACACAGCAAGCAAACATCTGGCCCTGGTTTTGTAACCCTGCCTGTGAGGAGCAAAGCTGGCAGAAAGGAGCCAGCAAATTCCCTGAATTCCCTTTGTTCAGGCTGATCCCAGAGAATTCCTGCTCCCAGTGCCCTCTGAGAGCCTGGAGCCTGCCCCAGGGAGATTGGCCACCTCCTCCCCAGCTGCTGCAGGGGCACCCTCTCTGCTCCTGGTAGGGCACCCGGGCACAGGGATGCATGGAAAACAAAAACAATTCCCATTTTTTGGGGCCTTGCTCTTCCCTCCTGTGGGTTTGGGGTGAGCAGCCCTCTCCTCCCAGGGTGTGGGTGACACAAGAAATGCCACACCAGGAGTTGTGCACTGCCAGTAACACACTTGGTGTTTGGCCTCCTTAGCAGAGGCTCTTTATTATCATTAGGCACCGAGTATTTCTGGATGATAAAAGCAATTAAGTGTAAAAAAAGGTAATGATCCGTCCCGTATTGCATCCAAAAGATATGAAAATCCCTCATAAAATTATCACCCTCGCACAGAATGGGACCTAAATATCTTTATAATGTAAGACAGAGAACTTTGCTTACAGTCAGAACATTCATAAGGCATTCAATTAGCCACTGGAGGGTTTCTTAGTATTACCCAATTCTCCACGAGCACAGAGGCAATTACAGGAGATTCTAACTTTTTAAATTAAAGACAAAAAGCAGGAGAATTTGGGTAAAACCTGTTCCCAGGTTCTCCCTGGAACATACATGCAGAGGAAATTTCATGCAGATCAGCCTTAATTTACTGCACAATTTAGCTCAGAGCAAAGCCAGATCCTTTGCTGGGAGATCCTCCTGCACGGGGAGGGGAGCAGTACATGATGTACTGAGCTGAGAGCTGGTGCTGGGGGTGCCAGGGCAGGGTGCCATCCCTCATCCCACCCCCTTGGCAATGTCCCCAAGCCCTTGGGCAGGGATCCCAACCCCAGCTGCTCGGGGAATTCATCATGGGGACCCCCATGCCCCCTGTTCCTGGGGCCACTCATGCTCCTACACTCATCACTGTGCCAATCTGCCATGGCCAGGCACCAGTTCAGGCTGGAAATAAGGTGTGCATCTGTAACAGGCAGTTAATGGTGAGGGTAATCAATCACAGCAGCAGATTAGCGAGGGATGTGATGGATTTCCTGATTCCCACACCTCTAAATCACCATCAGTTTCTCCTTCCAGAACTGCTGGGGCTGAGCCAGAAGGGATGGGCTCAGTGATGCATCACCCAGTGAAACCTGCCCCCAAACTGGGGTTGTGGATGGGGAGAGGGCAGCAGCAGGAGGAGGAGTCCTCCCTGCATGGGGGCTTCCATTGCTTCCATTGCACAGGGGCTTTCATTGCTCCTGATTTATATTTTGAGAGTGTTTCAATGGATCAGGGTGTCAGATCCATAGTGCTGCCAGCAACCACCATTTTCTTTCAATAAGGAGAGAGCAGCAGGTCATTTCACCTGCTGTACCTGCCCTGCTCCTCCTCCTCCCCAGCACCAGCACCTCTCTCCTCCTCTCAGCGTGGCTGTGGCAGCCCTTTCCCCCTCACAGCATCCCAGCACAGCTCCCTCCCTGCAGCTTGTGAGGATCCACACCCCCCTACACATTCCTAGGGGTGTTTGCTTCTCCTGAGCTGCTCCACAGCACCATGGGCTCACAGAAGCACCAGTGGCTGCTCCCAAGTGTGTGCTGCCCATGAGTGGCTTCACTGATGGCTGGAGAGGCTCCCTGGAACAGAGGCTGGACAGAGTTAAAGGAATAAAGCAGGGATTTAGTAAAAGCCCTTCAAAGGATTCACCTTGGGCAGTGCAAGA
>JAOTQP010000403.1:4232651-4245478 GCA_026413545.1 Cichladusa arquata | reverse complement strand
GCACTTTTTGGGGCTGAAGCTGCAGCGGTGTCCTTGGTTCTGGGGCTGGAAAAGGATTGTTTTGTGTGACTGAGCTGGGAGGAGAACTTGTAACACTTTATATGGAGTTCAGAGTCACACCCCAGTGCAGTGCAGAATCTGGAAATATAAAAGCTACAACTTGAGGCACCATCACCACTGAGGCAATGCTCTACAAAGGGATCCAAAGCCTTGCCTCTCACTTTGCTTTTGGCTCCCCAGCCTGCCAGCCTGCCTTGGCTCACAGGCACAGCCTTGTCTCCAGCCAGCAGTGCCAGACACTCCTCGCTGGCTGCCAGTGCCAAAATCCTCCTGTGGTGCACACAGGGCTCCTGATGCAGCCCTGGGGGCCACCAGCCCCACAGCCCCAGCCCCGCAGCACCTGGGCAGGCAGCAGCAGCAGCTGTGTGAGCCCCAGCTGTGGCTGTGGGTGCCCCCAGGCTGGCACTGAGCACTGAGCATCACTGGGTGCTGGGCAGGAGCCACACAGGCTCCTCCTGACACACATCCCAGCTCCTGCTGACAAACCTGCCCTGTGCAGGGTCAAGGCTGCTCCCAGCACCGAGGAAGCAGCACAGAAAGGTGATGTGGAAGTTGATACAGCTGCACAAACCAGCTCTGACACCACACAGGCAGGATCCAGGAAAGTGTAATGCCCAAAAGGACTTCTATGTTTTTTTTTTTTTGCTGAAAAGCAAAGCTCTCCACTGCTTTTTGGAAAAGCTGAGTGGATCAGGACTCCCTCAGGGCACTCCCTCACAAGCTCTGGTGCTCTCCACACTCTCTCTGTGGGTACCAGGCACAGGGTGGGCACACTGAGGAACCCCAGAGCGTTCTGATGCTGCTGCTTTGCCAGCACTGAGATCACTACAGAGGGGCCAGCTGTGGGAGGCAGGGCAGCATCCCCAGGGCTCACTCCCATCAGCATTTTGTTCTACCCAGCCTGCACTAAAGCCATGCTTTGGCATTTCTGAGCTGCTGCTGCTGCTGCTGCTCAAAGAAATCACTCTGTGCATAACATGGCAGAGCTGGGTGTCTGTGCTGCCTTCCCCATGCCCATGTAAGAGAGAGAAGGGCTGTGAGTGTGCAGAAAGATTCAGGTTCTGCTCTTGGAGCACTCACACTCAGAAAAAAAAAAACAGGGGGGGGAAAGAGCGTGTTTACAAATCCATATATTCATACCTACATGTATGTCATTATGCTAAGTCATGGTGAGACAAAGTGGATTGGCTACAGTCTTGACGTGCTAAAATTAGGTTTTATGTAAAATAAGTATTTGCTTCATGTAGGGCATGTTGGTATTAAGATTTATTTTCATCCTGCCTCGTGTTACTGCTTGGTGTGATTGGGCAAAGCCCAGGGCACAGGAATATAGTTTCCATTCATAACATCCACATGGATCCATGACCCAGCTAGCAAACTGAACTGCCTTGCAATCTTTTTTCCTCTGCAGAAAGCTTAATAACCATACCAGTCTTGGAGCAAAAAGGGACCTCGTGTATTTGCTCTGCAAGAAGGGCTCTTGAACTTAGTTGTAGGAGGCAGGGAAAGCATCACAGCAACTCCTCAGCACCATGTGGACTCAGTTCCATGAGTCTGTGGGACTAACAGTGCATGCCAGGGCAGTAAATGTTAGTGGAGTGTCTGCATAAACTGCAGAACAACCCCAGAAAAAAAAATTAATGAGTTTATTTTAAAATTATTATTATCATCATCATCATCATCATCATCAATTATTTTATTATTTATTTTCTTTTAAAAATTAGTGATTTTATTTAGTCCAGCTCTTTAACGAAAGGGCTTTGGCAAAGACTGCTTGTGGAGCAATCACCACTGTCTTCAATGGCATTAAACAGAAAGGTGTGAAAAACAGGCTGGTGTGTGAGGGCTCCACCCTGAAGGGGAGAAAAGGGGTGAAGGGATCTCCAGCCTCTTCCATGGAAGTACTTTTCTCCCCTTTGGCTCATTGGCCACTGTGGTGGTTTGTAAAGGTTTACAAACTATTTTAAAAATAATAAACTGAGTTGTTTTTCTGTATGTTTTCAGTATTGAAAAAAGTAGGGAGGGGGGAAGAAGAAAAAGTGGTCTAAAGTTTTATTCTAAGTTTTTTTTTTTCCTTATAGTTTCTAACAATAAACTTTCTCTTTATACCATTTAAAATTAAGCCTGTTTAGCCTTCCTCCCAATCCTATCTCACAACACAAAAATTTCAAATTAATAAACCGAAGCCAGTGCAGCCACTTTTCCAAGGAGATGCCAGGAGGCAGCACCAGAGAGGAGCCTATAAATAACATCAATGTGCCACACACTGGCCCTTTTATGAGCCCCACTCTTCCTGATTCACTCACATGCAAGACATTTTACAGGACAAGCCAATTAAGTGTGACAGACAGCGATGAATTCCCGGGGATGACTCACAACCATTTTGTTTTAAACCAAATAAAAGGGTGCAGAAAACCAGTGGTGTGATTTTGTATTACCCCACAACCTCTACAGCAACAGCCCTCTGACACTCTGCCATCCCAGGGGTGATTTCTATATTCCAGAGAAGCAGCAGAGATAAAAAACAGAAGGCCCAGGGCATCTCTCAGCCCCTGGCAAGTCACAGCTATCCTGGGAAATTCTCCTCCACTCTAGACCCACTTCCATTTTCTCTCCCAAACAAAGAAAATCTCCCAGAAAAACAAACAAAACTCCCAAACAAACAGCCCTGATAGCCCTCATCCCAGAGCCAGATGATTTTCCCAGCTTGATGTCATCTTCCTTATGCTCTCCCTGCACAACTCTGGGTCAGGGCAGAGCATTCCCAGCAGATACAGGTGGGAAGAAAAAAAAGGCTGTTCACTGTAGAAATTACTGAAGTTGCTTTCTGTGTTCCAAGGCAAGTGTCTGGATTCTGCCTGAGGCTGGGGCAAGAAAGCCCCTATGGCACATGGGGGGAAAATACAGGTTCCTCAATTCCAAACAAACACAGCAGCATTTTTTTTCAGCTCTTTTTGGTTGGAGCCCAGAATTGGATTCAGGCCCAAATATCCATTTTTAGATTTTTGATATTGTATGATTTAACAACACTGAGGAAGGCAGGGGCCTCATAAAATCCCATTCAGTCACTTGAAAATGCAATTTCCCCACGATTTTTCAAACAGAGGAAGTTTGGATCAGCTGTAGTTTGATGTTGGGTTGACACCTCAACCCAGGTGGCTGGAAGGTTAATGAAGAACAATGAGTCCCACCAGTCACCTAAACCACCCAAGCTCTGAGATTGCTTAGCTTCAGATGTATAAATTCCCCCCAAATCCACATTAAGGCTGTCAGTTCTCCCCTCCCATTCAGCATTTTCTCCTTTTATGTCTGCACCATTTTCCTCCACTTTATTCCCTTCTCCCTGCATGGTTTTATTTTGCCTGCGCCAAGGAAACAGAGCGTAATGCCACTCTGCAAAGTTCTTTTGCAACTATAAATTTCCTGTACTCCCCCTGCTAGACTTAGGTGTGAAGAAGGACTTCAAAGCAATGCTGGTCTCATGAAATTCCCGTGAATTTGACCCAAAATCTGTGTGGGACTGCAAGGACAGAATTAATGGTGAGGTTATGAGCCCCACCACGACCTCCACCCTGAGCACTGCCCCAGGTCTGAGGGCACACAGAGGTGAAAAACTCTGCTGCTTATCAGTTTGGGTGAGTTGCAGAAAATGTGGGAAGATCAGAAAAGCCAGGGAATCAAAGGAGGAACCAAAGACAAGAGGAGATTGATTTCTGCCAGGGAAATAAGAACTTAACAAAGCAGGGATTACACTGCTGTACCTTGCAGAGGGATGGGGAGGAGTGGAAGGAAGAGGCTCCCATTCCCGTGAAGTTTGCTGCTCTGCTGCACACTGAAAACCAGCGGTGAAGCTCCCCAAAATTTAAGATACCTAAGGGGAACTCAAACAAGAGCCAACAAGAAGCTGGGTATTCTGCAAAGTGATTAAAAGAGAGCTCTAGAACACGAGCCTGTAGCTCCACAGGTACATTAATTAGGTGGAAGTTAGCCAGGAAAAGGATGTGGAGCAGCAGCATGAACTTCAGTAGAGCATCCCTGGTGAGCTCTGCCAGGAGACTGAGGGCAAGGGGAGGTGCTGCTCAGCAGAGCAGGTTCTCCTGGAAAAAACAGGACCTCATTCACAGAGGCAAATTCAGCAGGAGCCTAAAATCCAGTTTTTGAAGAGAATCACAAGGTTACAATCTGCAGCAGGGAGCACTTGCTCGGACACAGGACTCGACCAGCTCTCTCCATGGAGCTGTAATTCCAGCAAGAGGCTGGCAAAGGCCAGAAGCACTCAGATGTGCTGCTGGCACTCTAACAGGAATTCCTTTGCTTTTGAGATGCAGGCATGCAAGTCCACAAGGGTCAGCCCAGGCTGTCCCACCTTTAATAACTCAAGAACTGAGGACCTTTAATAATAAAGTTGATTTCAGGCTCTGCTTTAACCTCGCCGTGTAAATGATGGGCAAGGGCAAGGCGTGGCTATAAAAAAGGAACCTGCACTGCCTGGCTCTGCTGCTGCTGCAGAAATGAGCCCACAGGGAACAGAAAAGTCATCCCAGGGCAGCAGCAGAGGCAGCTGGAGCTCTGTGCTAATTGCTGAGGACACCCAGGGACCTGCCATTTGCTGTGTGTGTGTGTGGGCAGGGTGAGGGCACGCTCACACTCTGCCTGCTTTGCAAACAGCACAGGGGAAAAGTTCAGCTGGAATGCCTGAGCTGGAAAAAAAGCAGCTACATATGAGGATTAGTTAACACAGCTTTCTTCTTAACTGCAGCTTCAAGTGAGACACCAGAGAAGCAGCACAGAAAGCAGGCAGGGCTCTGAGCCATTTAATGGTGCTGGCCCAAAAGCAGCCTGGAACAGAGTGAGCAAGGTCAGAGTGCCCCCAGCACACACAGCCCCTGGAATGGCTCCCAGCCATCCCAGCAGGCTGGGAACACCAGGAGAGTGCCATGGCCTGGAAACACACACATCCCCATCCACCTGTGCAGCAGTGGGACGTGGAGATGCTTCTGTCACTTGGGAGGCCAGAGTGCTCCTCTGACCCTTCTAGCCCTGAGAGCTCTGGATGCCTCCAGGGTGCCCATCTGTGCTATAAATACATATTCTGGGATTGGCTTTTTGCAAATATTAGGGTGGATGCTATATGTGTGGTGTTGAAATGGTTTCTAAGATGTAGTTTTTCTTTAGGAGTAACATAGGCTGATAAAGTGTGTTTGTAGTAAGTGAACTCCCTGCTTGTTGGATAACACCCAGTGAAGACACCTGCTACTGATACACCAGCTACCAGCACTGACCCTCTGCAGAAATTGAAGACCACAGCCCGAATTAAGACTGATTAAAAAAAATTAAATTAAAACAAGAGTCAAGAGACGTGCACGATCTTAAATGGCGGACTTAAGGAGTGGGCATGTAAAACAGTTCCTAGAATATGAAAAATAGTTTGTAGAAAAGATTGAATAAGCATGACAAGTCTATGAATATGCAACGAGCTGATAAATTTAAGGGGTGTCCCCAAAACAGCAGGTGTGCTCTTGGCTGAATGCCAATCACCCAGCCATTATAACCTTCTGCTATATTGCTTGTCTCTTACTGTCTTTTATTCAACTTTTTAAAATCCACCAGGAAAGTGAACCTCGTTTTTCACGTTTATTCACTCCAGCCTCACAACCTGAGGAACCCACTTGAGGAGCCCAGGAAAGCTGGATTTGGTGTAAGGACCTGGATTCACTTACAGATGCTTCCCCTGGGAGAAGGACAAGGTGTGATGGGCTCCTGCAGACCAACAAAGACCTGCTCATGTATCCCAAGCACCAAATCCACATTCAGTGCAGGCTCTCTGTGGATGCTCTGCACAGCTGGACTCTCTCATGGGTTTGTCTGCAGAGCTGTCACAGCCTGAGCCTCTGCTTTGCAGCCAGATTTTTGTATTCTGTGCTGATTTCCCAAGGGTCTCCACTTGGGCTTATCATCCCCACAGGGATCAATAGGACTGCAGCTGCTGTCCTAGCATCTGCAGCCAGCTCTGCTGTCTACAGCATCCACAGCCAGGATCAAGTCAGAGGAATGGAATTAAAACAGCCAGGGCAATGGGCATGTGGCTGAGGCATCTCCTCTGCCCCACCTCCACATTTTGGGACATGCCTGGGAAGGAATCCTCCTGCAGAGAAGCCTGGTGGCTGCAGAGCCAAGCACTGCTCACTAGCAGAGCCTTTCCAATCTCCCTCAGTGCTTCTGGCCTCTGCCAGCCTCCTCTTGGAATTACAATTCCGTGGAATTACAGGTCCAGTGTGAGGCCAGCAGCCATAAGGGGATGTGCACCCATAACTCTGGGTTAAAATCTTGATGAGCACCAGCTGCATTCCTTTTTGTGATGATCCTCAGATCCACAGATGAGGCAAACTGCCTGTTCTGCCACCAGCTTCTAAATATCTGTATTGCATGCCTCCACTCTTTGCTCCATGGTCACTCCAGGCACTGCCCAACTCAATCCTGATTAGCAGCAGCAAATCTTTGTGAGCAGAGCTGGGTAATGATGCCATCCCAGCCCCTTCAGTCTGGAGGAGCAGGAAAGGCCCCTTGTCCCTGTGCCCCTGGAGCCAGGCACATTTCCCTGCTGCCACGCTCCTTCAGCTCTAATAACACCCCAGTGGAAAAATTATGGATGCACTTTGCCAGGTGCCTGTGTTTGCAGTGATGGATTCTGCATCTGGTTATTAACCTCTTGCAAAAGCTGGGTGTTATCTGGCATGGAAGTAATATTAAGTTAAATAGTTGTTGATAACTTATCTCCCATTATCCACGGCTTCCTTCAAGGCCAATATTTACTCACATCCCAGAAGCATTGCTGCATTCCCAATGGCACTGTTTGCGGAGTCAAATGAGAGCAATTTTTTAATTTACTCAGAGGACGTTACCCAAGTGCCTCCTAACCCTGAACGTGTGGCACAAGGAAGGGATGCAGAGCCTGGACACAGGGCACCATCTGCAGAGGAAAGCTAAACTGGGGGAGGAAACCCAGCTTGGGGAGCACCTCCTACAGCCACAAAGGTGCTGACCCAAATTCCCCACTGCCTGCATCCTGCACCAACCACTTGCCATGCTGCTGTTTCTCCTCCTTCCTCCCTCACAGATTAGGTCCCAGCCATCAGTGTGACTTTTTCCCTTGCCTCTTCCATCCTCCAGTCCAGCCAAAGGATCAGAAGAGCCATCTCCTGCTACTTCACTCAGTCACTCAGACTAGTGTAGGTAGGTTACTCTTAGCTGAAAAAAACAATTTTCTGGGCTTCCACTGTGAGGAGTGTGCCAGTGGTTTGCTTCATGGTATTGTCCCAGGGAGTCCATTCTCTTCTTTATTACTTTTGCTGATGCTATAACAGCGTGGCCAAGCCTTAGGCAGACTCAGACCCTGCTGTGCTGGACGTGGCAGAAGCAGTGATCAGAGAACAGAATTTGCATCCAAAAAAAAAAAAAAAAAAAAACATCTCTGCAGTATAGCTTCTCCCACCGCTATCAAAAGGACTGGGATGGAGACTGGGCATTCTGGGATGAGTTCCAAGGCGTTTCCCACCCACACAGGCACTGCCAGGCACACAGCAGAGCTCCTGCTGGCCCTGCCTCAAGTTTTCAGGGCTCCCCTCACGACCTCTCCTCTCCTCCCCAGCACCACACTGCAGTGAGAAACCAGACCGTGGTGACCACTGGGCTGTTTTATGATGCCAGCAGAGCTGAACCCCCAGCCTGTGAGCAAGTGGCAGCCCTAGGAATGGCCAAGGACTGGCAAGGGACTGTGGTTAATGCTAAGTCTAAGCTGCAAGTGGCAGGTACATTTTAAGTGTGTCCCCTGACTCAGTACCCAGCTGTGGTGAGTTTATAGCCTTTGATATTGTTACATGAATCACAAGGAATCTCCCAGTTAGAAATACAGCACCAAGCTCCCCAGGGCTGGTTTCAGTAGTTTTATTCCCAGGTAATAGCCCTCTCCCTCATTTATAGCTATGTCTAGACACACAGTGAGGAAGGTGCTATAAAGGCTTGATGGAAAAACCCTGTCTCACTCCTAATCCCTGCATTTCACATCCCCACCGTGCAGGGAGCACACGGCTGTAAAGTCTGTGCCACCAGCCCTGTGTGACAGAAGGACACAGGGGACACAGCTGGCCCAGCCCAGAGGTGTTTGCTCACACCCCACAGGAGTTGTTTGTCGAGAAAACGCCCAAAAGAGAAGGAAAGAAGGAACAGAGGCTGCAGATCCCCTTGGGAAGATGCAGCAGGAGCAGCTCAGCTCCTCGTGGCATCTCTCAGCACTGCCCTTCCAAGCACCAGTGTGAAGAGGAAGAACCCAAATACATAAACAAGAGGAAGGAGAGGATGTGTTTATTCCCTTTTTTTGGGGAGGCTGATTCAATACTAATCAAAAAAAGAAAATTAACATAATGGGATGGAAACCCTACAATGTTCAAGGCCTCTATGGATGTCAAAAAATCATTCACTAAGTTTAAATACTGTGTTCAATGCACCCAGTGGCACTGCCCCAGCTACACCTTGTGCAGAGGGAGGCTGGCTAGCTATCCTGCATCTCCCCAGGGCTCTGGAAATAACTGAGCAGGGTGGGAGAACAGGGTGAACACATGCTGGAGCCTGGGCACACCACAGGCAAGGAGAATGAAATCACAGCCCTCTGGAAGATGATGGTGGTGCTGACCAGGAGCAAGCACACAGGGCAAGGGGCTTGGGATGGGGCTGATCAGCAACATCACACCCGGGCTGTGGAATAACAGA
Source organism: Cichladusa arquata (assembly GCA_026413545.1). NCBI lineage: Eukaryota > Metazoa > Chordata > Aves > Passeriformes > Muscicapidae > Cichladusa > Cichladusa arquata. The sequence goes on along the minus strand of JAOTQP010000403.1, from coordinate 4,236,652 downwards.
GCCATTTAGACTGAAAAAAAAGCTGCTAAGGTTGTGGAGTCCAACCACTGACCCAGCACTGCCGAATTCACCACTAAATGACACCCCTAAGTGGCACATCTGCACATCTTTTAAATCCCTCCAGGGATGGTGACTCAACCACTTCCCAGGGCAGCATGTTCCAGGGCTTGACAACCCTTTCCATGAAGAAGTTTTCCCTAAAATCCATCCCAAACCTCCCCTGGTGAACCTTGAGGCCATCTCCTCTTGCCCTGTTGCTTATTACCTGGAAGAACTGGGTAACTCCCACCTTCTTTTCAGGTGGTTGTAGAGAGCTGCAAGGTCCCCCTGAGCCTCCCTGTCTCCAGCCTGAGCCCCCCAGCTCCCTCAGCCACTTCTCATTAGATTTGTGCTCAGGACCCTTTACCACATTTGTTGCCCAAAAATGAGCTCAGACAAAGCAGGGGGGCAGCCAGGCACTGATGGTGAGTGAGCCTTTGACCCACCTGCCAGCAAAGGTGGTGGTGCCAGGTGTTGTGGACTATTTTTCAGGCTCTTATGTGTATTAATGCACTCCACAGCCCTTGGAGCCTTTGAGATAAAAGGTATTTTCACCAGCGTTTCAGTGGCTTGTTTCCTATTATAGGTCTGGTTTTGACACTCCCCCACCCTCTTATCTAACTTACTCTACAAAGCTTTTCTCACTTTTTCATCTCTCTTCTGTGGTCCCTAGCCAGGGAAAAAACAAAACAACAAAAACAATGCCAACATATTCATTTCCTTTTCAGAGTCAGACACAGTGATCTAGAGACGGGAGACTTTCATAAAGGTGATTCTTTAACAAAGAAATGTGCATACTTTGCTGGAAACTCCTCTTCAAAAAGGCTTGGCACTTAAGGAAAAAAAAGGCCTTTGTTTTTTCCCTTTTTGTTTCTAACGAGCCTAGTGAATGTTTTAATTAAGTTGGATAGAAATTTTCACAGTGACTTGATGTGAAAATGCGAGCCTTTAAGAGTCGCCTTTGATGCTTGAGTTATGTTTTAAACACTTGATGAGTCCTGCAGAGCTGCTAATCCTTTTAGCACAGCTAATAGCTGTTGCTGGAGTGCTCCTGAAATCCTGTTTTGTTTCCTTCTTCCGGGCTGGAGGCTCCTCCAGAATGGCAGCAGTCCACTCTGGAGCTGTGTGCCAGACCCAGGAGCTCCCCTGAGGACACCTGAGGACCCCAGGGCTGGTGGATCTCTGATGGGAGTTTTCCCACATACATAACAGGGAGATGCTGGACAGCTCCAGGATCCCCCTGCAGGAATGCACACATCCTGGTGGCACCTCAGAGCTGTGCCAGGAGGATGTCAGAGGAACTTATGAGCCCCCATCACCCTTCTGGATGGGTCAGCTGCAGGGAATGGAGCTGGAATTCCATCAGGAATGGTCCCTGAGCCTGCACTCAGCAGTGGAGCACACACTGCAGTCTGTCTGTGCCATCCTCTGCTGGGTTCAGCGTGGCCTCCTTAAAGTAAGACTTTTCATTATCAAATATTTTGAGTTCAGCTCTCTCCAGACTTGGCAAGCCACCCTACACCTTGTAAACAGGCACTCCTCTGCTCTCTAGCTCTGGATTTGCTTGAAGGATAGGCAGCAAACTGACTTTGGGGAAATGCAAATGCCTTCCACAAAGGATGCTGCAGGGAGAGATGAAAGCCAACTCCATTTGCATTAGTTCTGTAACTGGATGTTTTCCCTCTCCCGTTTAGACTGTAGTTCACACACACACACACATTTTTGCCACTGAGCTGTCTGCTGTCAGCTGCTCCTCCCGGAGGTTTGAAGAAATCCCCATTTACACACGAAGCTGCTTGTCAGGGCATTGCACAGGCAAAAGGAGCTGGGATTCAGCAGAGCCCTGCCGTGGCCTTTTGGGCAAGTGCCACCTTGCTCTGTGTCCCTGCAGCAGCACCAGCAGGACCCTCCTGCCACCACCCCTGGGCAGCACTGCTGTCAGAATAACCACAGGAAAACCAAGCTGCTGAGCTCCCAGCCACTGCACAGGCTGTGCTTTTAGGCGTCCCACAGCAAAAGAGCAACCTCTCCGTTTGTCAGAGCAGGGCAGCAGGCACAGGACAGCTCCCTCTGGATCCATGAGCTAAGCAGCAGCAGGAGCAGGGCTGTCTCACAGGTCACTCCCGGGCACGGATGTTCACCCTGCTGCTGCTGCTGCCTCTCCACAGCAAGGCTTTGCTCTGAAGAGCTCCTCGGAGGGCTCAGCAAGGCACCCAGAGCCCCGTGAGGACACGGGCAAGCAGCACTGGGGACTCAGACTGGAGCTCCAGCTGTGCCAAGCCTCGCTCAGCGCATTGCTCAGACCCTCCTCCTCAATCTGCACGGCTTTTTGTACGCATTTCCCCTGTTATTTTTTAAAGGGAGCAGGGGGATGCCTCTCTGGCAGCAAGCAGAGGTGTTTAAGAGCAGTTATGCTCAGGCAGCCTTTGAAGCCACGGAGGTAAAGGGGATGGGGCTGGAGATTCCAGCACTGCTCACATCCTGACCAGAGGCGTTTCTGGCTTAAACAGGCAGCCAAGCATCTGCTTTCATTCTGACAGCAAGAGCTTTGCATCGGGAAACAGATAAAAACCCGGGGAAACCGATAAAAACCCAGATTCTATTCAGCCCCCTCTACTACTGCTGGTTGCGGCAAAACCCGTGGAGAGCCCTAAAATCGCAGAATCTGTGCTTCTTCTTTCACCTCATGTCAGAGACGCTCGGGAGAAGGGGATTTCTGGAGGAGGATGATCACAGCCCTGTACTGCCACCCGTTCTTGGTGGCACACAGCCGGGCTTCCCCCGGGTGCCACGGGCAAGCATCCCGCAGCCCCACTGAGCATCAGGAGGGACACAGCGAGCCGGGAGGTGTGCAGGGGATCCTGCGGGCACTGGGCACCGCTGTCGGCTGAAGGTGTGTGCACCCAAAATTCCCGGCACAAACCACCACGGGACGCCTAAATCCTCATGCCAGGCTGCACAAGGAGAAGTGTCCAGAGGGAGGACTCAGAGTGTGCCCAGAGCAGGAGCAGAGGAGCGATGCTGGGCTGAGCACACCTTCCCTTCCCTTCCCTTCCCTTTTGCAGGGCACAGATCGATACCCCACGCCCAGGGGAAGCCACAGCTCAGCCGCACAGCCTGCACGGTCCGTGGCGACAGGGGAAAGAGGGGAAAGGCTGCGCACAGCAATATCCCACACACGGGGGAGCGCCCCGGGGAAACCCGCACGTCAGGCACCCACATCCCTTGGGGCGCACCAGCTCTGCCGAGGCAGAGAGGGAAAGTCCCATTCACAACACGTTCAGCACTCCCAGGGAAGCCTGACCCCCTCCTCATATCCCCGGCTCTCCCACGGGCCGTGTCCTCTCTCCCACGCTCGCTCCCTGAGGTCGACAGCGAAGGGATCGCGTTCCCAAGGCAGAAACGGGAGCATCCCGAGCATCCCGACACGCAGCCCTGCCCCACGGCTGGAAGGAGCCCGCGTTCCCGTGGAGAACCGAGCTCTGGAGCGCTGCTCAGCCTCCAGCCAAGGCCTAGCGGGGAGCATCCCCGGCAGCGGGACGAGACACCCGCACCCCGAGCAGCAGCAGCAGCCTCCGGGCATGTGCTCCGGGGATCCCACCCCAGGCCAAGTTTGGTCCAAGAGCAGCACAACCTTCCCCCGCAGCAGCCCGAGCAGCGCGCTCCGCTCTCGGCTCCCGGGACCCCGGAACGCGGCGCTGTGCGGGGGCTGCGGAGCGGAGGAGAGCGGGGTCGCAGCCCCAAACCCGCAGCCCCAGCCGGTGCCCGCAGGGACCGCACCGGGCCAAACTTGCGAGTCGACGCGCGCCTTACCTGCCGCGCCGCTCCGCAGGCTGCAGTCCCCGGTAAATCCCAGCGGGCCGGCCGCGGAGCCGGGCGGGCGGGCGGGCGGGCGCACCCCCCGTGCCCGGGGCCCAGGAGCCCCGGCCGGCCGGCGCTCAGCCCCGCCGCCCCGCCCCGCC
>JAOTQP010000403.1:4134663-4159549 GCA_026413545.1 Cichladusa arquata | reverse complement strand
TGCCCCAGCTGGTTTAAAGATGGCCCATTAGCAGATAATATGTGCCATGGAGATAAGGGTCACTGCCCCACCCGGCTCAACAGATGGGGATAGAATACACATTTCTGGTCACATCAACCCAACACAGTCACCCCCAGATGACTCCTGCCAGTTTAACTGCACAGCAGGATAATAAATCCTGGCATCCAGCACTGAGCCAGCCCTGAGAAGCCCCAGCAGGGCAGGAGCTAGACCTGCACTTGAATCTGAGAGCCCTCGCCATGCTCAGGAATATTTGCCTGCTCTTCTCTGCCCAACATCCCAGGAGAAGAAAAGGTCTTTTGGGGGCAACATTTTAAACCTAAATGTGATGCACTATGAAAATTTCCTTGTGTAAAAGTTAAAGGAGGATATAAAATGCTCAAAGAGAGAGAGACTGGTGCTGCCACTCTTGTTAGTTCTGGAATATACTGCTTTGCTCCCATTCATGAATAATTTTCTGTGAAACCTGTGTCTGAATGAGTCCTCTCATGCATTAAATGCCAGCAGCCCTGGAGCCAACACCTGCCCAAAGCTGTACCAGCCTAGAATAGGCACCCTGCACCCACAGAGATGGTTTGGAAAGCAGAGTGGTGTGGACTGGCTTTTGAAAGCTGTGGAGATTCCTCCAGGAGCAGCAGCCTGGGGCCACCTGCCCCAGACAGGGATCCTGCCAGTCCCACAGGGTTTTTCTACTGCAGGACAGGGTGTCACTCCCAGTGCCAGCTGCCAGCAGGAACACTGGTTGTGACTGACAGCCGTGCACAACACACACAAACATCCTGCTCCCAGGGGCTGCTTCTCCAGACAAGAGAAATCCCACTGCTCACAGCAACTCACAAATGAAAAGCAGACCGGCTTACTTAAATATTATTTATTTCTCAAAGTGTACAACTAGAATATAAAAATATTCCTTGGTGAAAGCAAACCAGAAAAGGGGAGGAAATTAAGGCCAAAGGAAAAGCATTTCACTGTTCCAAGGGAAGAAGCCTTCAGAGACAGAGCCTGGAGACTCCTCAGGCTTGGAAGTTAAGGCTGTATTTCTGTACCACAGAAACTTCCTACAGCAGATCCGTAAGTTATCCATCTCATTGTGACTCATAACCTGATGGAATGGGTTTCTAGTTTGCTCTCTTTGAGAACCCAATTACTCCAAGTGCATCACACCAGTAAATGAAATCAGTGCAGTGCTTTATTTATTATTGGGTGTTTGTTTTTCTTTATTGTGACTACATTACAGCTGCCACAAATACTGCAAGCAGCTGAATTAAAACAACACACTTTCTTGAGCATTTCCAATCTCTCTAAGCCTTGGTATTTTTCATGTTCTCCAATACTTGGATTTTTCTGACTAATGAACTCTTCCAATTGCTGGGAAATATTGAATGCAATTAGTACTTCAATGCACAGCCTGAATGCTCGCCGTGCCTCGCAGCTGAGCACTGTAAAAGAGCCCAGTGCTTGGCAGAAGAACTAGAAATCCAGAAGATAAAAGGGAGATTTATGCACACTCCCACCAAGGCCTAATGCAGAGTTTAATTGGCAAGGTTAGCAATAAAGGAGCTGCAGAGAGAGCACCGAGGTTGTGGCCCCAGTACAAGTTATGGTTCCCAGGCTAAAAAATTAGAAATTACATTTGGTTCCTCAGCTCTCACAACATGACCAAGCCACTCCATTGCTTTGCTTCTCCCAGCCCAGGTTTCTCTCTTCAAGGGGAGATACAAATCACTCCCTCCCAGCCCTCTGCTTGGTTTCTCTCTTCAAGGGGAGATACAAATCACTCCCTCCCAGCCTTCTGCAATTGCCTGCAGCCGGCGCCGGCTCTGCTCCCGCAGCTGCTGCAGCTCTGCCTGCAGGCTGGCCTCCCTGCCCTGCAGCTCCCTGATCACCTCTGCAGCACCCATAGCTGGCACAGCCTCCTTGGGCACACACCCAGCAGTGCCCCTCTGGCTGCCAGGGGGTTTGCTCCTCAGCACCAGCCTGCACGAACCGTGCATTTCCTTCTTTGGAGCACGAAGGCATGGGAGAGCTCTCAGCTTCAGCTCAACACTCTCCTGAATCTTCCCAGCAGTGGCAGAGAACCTCTCCTTCTGTAGTTCTTCTGCTGCTGCCACCTGTAGAGGGAATAAAAAGAACATGAAGGGAAGAGTGCATTTCTGTGAAAGAAATCCTCCCCCAACAACACAAAAATATCATGTTTGGACTAGGATGTCCCAAAAAGAAGAGCTGGCTATGAGTGTGAACTAAAGAGTGTGGCAGTGCAAACTGAATGAAGCCAAGATGTGCTTTCAACCAGGCAGCACCTCGGTGCCCAGAGAGCTGCCTGGAGTCATTGCTTTGCAGATTCCCAGTCCAGCATTCCCTCCAGGATGGTTTGCACACAAGCTTCCCTCGCCCTGGGGAGGGGTGGGTTGGCTTCAGAGCAAAACACAGGCAGCAAAAAGGGAGACCCACAGAGTGACCTTCTCTTTATGCCACCAGGGTGTCATAGCAGATTAATTGCCTCGTGAATAACAGCAGTATTTCAGTTTGCAAACACTTTCTTCACTTGGCAGTGCTGAAATGTAGGGGTGACAACTGCAAGTGAGCAATTCCTTAATTCTCAGTTCTCATTATGGGGTAACAATTAGAAAAAGGAAAATAATGGAGCAAAGTCAAGCAGAGGCCAAGACCCAAATGAGTAGCAGGCATCACACTTTCACTGAAGACAGGCTCCAATAAAATAAAAGCTTTTCCTGTGACAGCATCACAGTCTGGATTATAAAAGCAATTGTATATACTGGGATTTTTCCAAAGCATTTGATTTAATGTTCTCTAACAATTTGATCTGAAGAACTTGCAAGATGGTAACTGCCTTGCCAATTTTACTAGTGGATTAAATATGAATTCAGTGACTCATCTCAAAATGCACTTGTCAGTGGGGAAACATCTGTAAAAGAGGCACCCTGCTAAGGCCTTTAGGGAAATGGTTCTTGGCCCAATGGGATTTTCTGTCTCTGCTATGGCAAAAAGCTGCCAAATCCACTCAGTCAAAAAGCAGCAAAGTTTCCCAAAAGCGATGCTGCCTCTGCAACCTGCACAAATCCCAGAGCTCTCCTGAGACTGGTGTGCAGTTCTGGAGTTTGTGCCTCAAAAAACCACAGGGAAACAGAGAGTAGGATTCACAGGCAGGTTACCCACAACGACCCACAGCCCAGAAAACAAATCTGAGAGTATGGAACTTAGAGAGTGCAAAATATTCCATTCATGGAGACAGACACAGTTTGTTTTACTTCCTAAAATGAAGTGGGGAAAAAAGGTGGCAAAGATCAGACTTTGCTGACAAAGCCATAAGAGCATCAAATGGATGAAAATTCGAGCTAAGATATTCAGCTCCAGAGTAAGACATTGCTTCCTACTGTGAGGATAATGAACCATGAAATGCTTCACTGCAGCTCCAGGGATGAATCCTTTGGCCAAAGCTCAGCTCAGGTCAAGCTCAGTGCTAATGATACCCCTTCCAGCCTTGAAACTGCTCAATCCCCTCCCTTCCCTGCCTGTGGGTGAAGCTCAACAACTCCTTGGGGTTTCAAATCTGCAGATCTGCATTAAGATATCGGTACCTCACGCATCAGGGCTTTGACAAGTTCCCTGTAAAGTCAGGGATGTTCTGGCAGCTCTCTGAAGCACAGAGATCAGGCAGAGCTCAAAGCAGCCCCAGCTGCAAGGACAAGAGTTCTAAGGTAGCAAAGCACCTGCAGCATTTCCCACTGCCAAGCTCCAGCTGCTCAGGATCAGACCAGCTGCTGTCTGGGAGGAAAAAGGGGTTTTTATTCCCCAGATCAGGGGGGAAAGGTTTTATTACTGCAACAATGCAGCAGGGTGTGACAGGCAGGGGATCAGCCTGCACTGTGACAGTGAACACTGCAGGTGTGAGGGCTGCAGTCACATTGAATTCCTGAAATGACACCAACTTCACCAGGGCTCCACTCACTTATCCCACATCTTCCTCCAGAATATCTTCATGAGTCTTGCAGCCAAGTAATTAATCCTCTCCATACTCTGCTGATGAGTTCTTCTCACCCCTCAGCCTCCGCTTAAAGGAGATTAAGAAAATCAATCAAATCAGAAAAGGAGTAAATTTCTGTGAATTTTTACTAACACATTAAAGGCTTTATTGATGCAGAACCATCTGTTAAAGGAGACCTCTGCTGATTAAGGCATTTGAAGAGAGAATTGAAGCTGAGAGAAGTCTATCTTTGTCCTTGTCCAAGAACCAGGGGTCCCTCTTTATCATAATCCCCAAGGAATCCCAGGGACATCTCTTGCTGTTGGCGGTAAGAATAGCTGAGGTGCGATTCTCTAACACCACTTCAGAAGGAACAAAACTGAAAAAATAAATCCAATGTTATCTGGTCTCCCCACAGCCAATGAATAAATGGAAAATGATGTTTGCACAAAGTGGATTTAACAGTGGAATCCAGGATGGCAAAAATTTCCCGTCAGTTACAAACAACAACATCAGTCAGCAAACAGAGCCCACAAGATGTTATTTATTTTTCACATTAAACTCCAGCAGAAGCACAGTAAGGCTGTATAAAAGCATTCTTAATGAAACATAGGTTTTCATACCCTCCACTAGTCAAAACTGGAGAATTTTATTATCCATTAAGCAAGGCACATGATGGAGGAGCAGCATGCTCCTCTCAGCACCGAGTGCATCCAGTTCTAACCCACAGCAACAGCAGGGGTAGGATTTGGGAAGCAGGAGCAGCTGTAAGGACAAGGACAACAGCCCCACAGCCAGGAAAACAGAAGTGGAACAGAACCTACCCCCACATGCTATCCTCTATAAAGAGGACCAGTATTTCCTGGGATAACACTAGATAAACTTAGGAGGGGAAATTTTTAAAATTATCAGTATTAAATAAGATAACAAGTTCAGCAAAGCACTGTTTATTTCCTATCAGCACAATTTGGAATTGGAAAGCTAACTCCAGTTCTGTTCTTCTTGGAAGGCTCTGCAAACATATGTATGGCCACAAATACTCACTCCTGTTGCAGTTTATAGATTTCTACTGCTAAAAATCTCCAAGGGTTACCTTCAAGCAATATCCTTTACTCCTCACATCCTGAATGCTTGTGAAAATACTCAATAATCTCCTCCTGTATGGTTAATTGATGCTCTTTAACAGCTTGCTGTCTCCCATTAGTCAGCACACAACGATTATTCTACTCTGCAAAACAATCTCAATAGACCACTTTGTATTAAACAAACATATTGTAAAAGATTAGGAGCCTCAGCATTTTGTGCCTGCCCGTTTCTATCCCACAGCTCAGCCTTTCAGCCTCAATCTACCAGCTGGAATCTGAATTCCCAATTAGGTGTGTAGTGCTGTCTGAAAGCTGCTGCACATCCTCTCCAAATAACTACAACAACATGATCATCATCTTCTCCACTTGCACAGAACAATCCTCATCCCAAAGGGACCTGGAGCACTTTGAGAAATTCCACTCCAAGCACAGAGGGGATCAGCACCTTCAAGCTGACACACATCCTGCTCTGCAGTGGGTCAAATTCTCCCTTCCTAGCTCTTCATTCCTTTGCTGCTCTTTGGGACAGGACAGTGGCCAAACTGCCCCTGAGTGTGCCCAGATGTTCTCCTTTGGGTAATTTCAGCATTCAGAAGGCATTAGGAACTAAGAGCTACGGGGAAAACTGCAGTAACTCCCATGTTCTAAGAAGAAGCCAGAAAAGGATGGGCCCAGTACAGAGCTGGGAAGGGGAACATCCCAAGGGGAGGCACATCCAAACACTAAACTGAGCAGGCAGCTTGGTTAATCCAGCATGGTGGATTAACTCTTGCACCAATGCACACAAGAGGCTTTGAGCCTGTAAACAACATGACTAACTCCCCCAGCATCTCCCCAGCCCAGCCTTCTCTGAAGTGTCTTCCAGCCAAAGGTAGCTGCCCAAATGAAAAGAACAGCCAGTACCAGCTCACCTATTTTCAGTCCTGTGAATCCTCTAGCTTTGATTAAAGCTGGTAACAATGACTTCAGTGGGCAAATCGTGGCAAAGGTAGCATTGCATATTTTGAATAAGATGCCTTCCAGTTTCTCTGCATGTTCCACAGCTTTGAGGCCAGAATGGTGTTACCCACACTCACCTCCCTGACTATATGCCAATTTGCCACAGTCTTTCTGCTTCCATCAATGCTTAGACGCCCCACACACTCAGCTCACTTGATTCCTCCTCAAAAGGAGACTTTCCTCAGCTCCCTGACATTTGCCTGCACCTTCCTGGTGATGAGCTTCCCAGAACCCTGTTTCATTCCATAGGGGTCATACCAGAGAGGCTGAGCTCTCTCCCCTTTTTCATAACTCACTGATAAAAAGTGCAGTAAAAATGACACACAAACTAGTTCTTTTTCTGCTGCAAAGCAAAAAACGTGAATTTATTCAGGGAGAATGTAACCAACACACAAGACATCCCAAAGAGATGCTAAGAGATCTAGATAACCCCATCATGTTACTTAAATCATTCCCAGTAATGGCCTAGCTGAAGTGACAATCTCCCAAATGCTGGAAGTCAACATTTCAGCTTGTTAAAATTTCACATTTGAAAGCCTTGCAGTTGCATCATTGAAGGAAGCCACTAGCTAGAGCTGAAGATTTAAAAAGCAGCAGTGGGGAAAGGTCCAAACTTCCACTTCCAGGAAGAGGAGAGGGAATCACAGGAGCATTTCCATTTTATGATTGTATTGCTGCCAGCTCAAACCAAACAAATGGCTGGAATTTCTTTTGAAGTGGATGATAAAGACCAGAATCGTGTCATTACCTGTAAACCACAATCTCTTCATTTTATTCCAGGAGTTCTGCAGAAACAGCTAGAACAGCATTGTTCAGAAAAACACACTGCACAAGCCTAGAAATGGCACATTTTCTCTCTCCAGTTCTATCTGTCCACTCCTCCTCTCATATTTCCCTTAGGAACAGGGAGAAGATCCCATAAGCATAGAGGATGAAATACAAATTATCCTTGCCAAGCTGCACAGATACTACAAACTGTGATGACTGCCTCTGCCAGAAAACACAATGAGCCTGGGAGCCTCCTTTGTGCTCCCAGACACAAGGAACAAACAGAAAAATCTCAGATCTTGTCTTTTGGGGTTGGGCAGTGAAAGGAAATTAGGAAATATAAACAGACACAATACCCAAGCCACCAAGCCACGCTCCTTTGCCATCAGGGCATAATAACCCAGCACATTTCAGTACAAACACTCTATAAAGCATCATTATTTATATCTTGTGCTGCCTCACAGTTCAGTTTTTCCACTGCCACCCCCCAAGATTGCAGAGCTGCAATCCCAGCTGACAGCCTACCTGGGATACAGAAAAAGGGATAAACAAGGATTTCCAGACTTCTTTTCAGCAAGTCCTCCTTTTCAGCACTGATAAAACAGCACCAAGTACAAAAGAAAGGAGCAAAAGGAAGCAATAAGCAGAAGTATCAATGACATAGGGGGAAGAGCAGAGTCCACTCTAAGCACAAAAGAAATACCTGTAAATATGACAAGAAAGTAGGATATAACCAAAAGAGCCAGAGGGATCCCAGGATTCCCACCCACAAGCCCTTTGTGCTCCTGTACAAGGATTTCCTCACTCATTCTGCATTGCTGCACACAGAGCAGCCAGGAAAAGCAGCACCCAAAGATGTGCAAACCAAGCACAGTTTGTCTCAAGTATCATCAGAGATAGCAGGAACTGAACATGCCAGCACTGCTTCTCCTGGTACAGAGCAAAAATCAGCAACCCAAGAGGCCTGTGTGACCCCAAAGACATAAAACCAAAGCTTTTTTCACACATAAATAGGGTGAGGGCTTTGGCTGCTTTAACAATAAACAATAATTTGGCTGGGGCAGCAGTTTCTTTTAACAAAAATGTTTGCTTTTTTTGTTGTTTTTTTTTTTAACAATGATGGTTGAGGGTATGGCAAATGCTTTCCTTCCTTAGCTGTAGACAGTGACCCATGCAGCCTCAGAGGAGCAGGGAAAGGCACTATTCCAAGAGATGCTGTGAATGCATAATTGACAGAAAAAATCAAATCTTGCAGCTCCTACTGCTGGGAAAAATCACAGAGCAGGGGGAACAGGACCCTGCAGAGCCCAAGAAGTTCAAACATTTGCTGGGAAGGAAAATCAGGCCCCCAACCTTCAGATAATAATCTAAAGGCATTTGCTGCTTATATACAAAAGCCCACAAGTCAAAGCAAAAGCAATATCTGAAATCAGCTGTTCTGGGAACACTACAGCACTGAGTAAGCAGGTGTTTTACTATAAAAAAACACCTTAGCCTAATTTCAAATTCATGTCTTATAGTAACTTGCCCAAATGTAATTTCAAGCCTGTAAGAAAGTTACAGAGTTAGTCCTGCAGCTCTATAAGCCTTGTCTCATTGAATCAAGCTTCTCTGCTGTCAGCTTTCAAGGGTTTTAATTTTCTGCTGCAATTTCTACACACTCAAGACTAACCAGTTTAAAGAGCTAGAAACCATCACTTTCTATTTTAATAGCTGAAGACTTCCCACACTGTCCTGCCTAAATGAGGTTTCTTTCTTCTCGTGAGAGCATTGATTGTACACAAAGAGACTTTAAATAGCCCATTTAATGCCAGTTTTCATACATTTGAGGATTAAAATCATAATAAACTGTTGGAACAGTCTAACCTATCACAAAGCACAGGCTACAGTCTCTCACCTGGTAATTTCTGCAATGTTCTGCTACATTTTGGCAAACTAGAAACATATAGTTTTGGGTTTCTAAACACAGACTCCAGCAGATGAAAATACTACCCTATCACTGCCCTACCCCAGCAGTGAAATGCAATTCTGGTTCAAAACACGTCCCTTTTCAGCAAGTTCCACCCCAGCCCCTGGGTCTGCTCACACCATCCTTCATCTAAAGTCTAATACTCTTAAAATTCCACTTCTGCCTAGGAATTTGCAGAACGTGGTCCAGTGAACCTTGCCTCGGTTAAATCACACTTTTCTCACTTCCCAAAAAGCCAGACCAAATTAATCCCTTTATTACCCTTCTGTTAATCCTTTCCAACCATTTTTTTCAAGCATTCCCCACCTGTGATGGTGGTGCACGTGGGGCCAACACATTTCATTAAACTCTGAATTGTGATCTGTGTCTTACCTGCCCTCCAATGACCAGTGGCAGACAGCAACACTTAGTTTCCAATAACCTAACAACTTTTTCATGACCCATTACCCTCTATTTCCAAAGGCCATAAAATGGGAAGGTTTTATCAAAACCTTTATCAAAATCAAGCTGACCTGAGGCACAGGAGGTGGTACTTCTTACTAAACCCAACACCAGCAACAGGAAGAAACTTAAATGATGTCTTTTGGCTTAACAATAATTACAGCAGCTAAAGCAAAATGTCACCTTAATATAATCACTAATTTGCAACACTTGTTACTAGCTCAGCAGGAGGAAAACCTCAGTCCTCTGGAACTGGTGGTGAATAAAAGGGGTGATCCCAAAGTAACATTCACAGGGGCATTATCTGTCCCATAAACTATGCAGATATTTTGGAAGAGCTGTAAAGCTGAGCTATAGCAACTGACAGAAGATGTAATTATACAAGCAGCTGCATTCCAAATTTTGCCTGGATCTGCAATTTCCTGCAATTAGGGAGGAATGTATGCATCTCCAATCTTATGCATTTTAAAGCAAGACATTCAGCATCAGAATGCTGGCTCCTGGTGCACCTACTGCTATTCCAAAACAATCTGACAGGGAAGCCAGGGAGAAGCTGGTTACCTATCTTATCTAGGAACAGATCTGATAACTAAAAATTCAGTTTTAATACCCAGAACACACTGAGCTGCATCTGAGAAGAGCTGGCACTGCTGCTCCCTGCTTCAATTAAACATCAGATACTGCAGAGCACTTCCCAAGCCTTCAGATCAGCATCCACACTGCTCTGATGGAGAGATGGTGAGAAAGCACAGCAATGGAAAGCTAGATGCTAATTAAAGCATTTGACTTAGATAATTTCATAACAAGAGTGACCTGATCTTGTTGAGATGGAGAACATAATTTCTTGGGGTTTGCTTGGTTTGTTTTGGGAGCTTTTCACTTTGGTTTAAGATAATCCAATAGCTCTGTAGTTAAGACTCATGTCTCTGAATTCATTAACAGGAGTCAAGGAAAGAACTGAAGTCAATTTAGCTTAATATAAAGGGAAAGGATATAGGACTAAGAAAAGAGAACAACATTAATATTTTTCAGGGTCTCCACCAGAAGAATACAAAAACTCCTCCAAACAGCAATACCAGGGCACACAACTGATAAAAGCAGTGCTTGTGGCTGAGTCACCATCCCCAAGGGATTTAAAAGACACAGAGATGTGGCACTAAGTGACATAGTTTAGGGCTGGATTTGTCAGTGACTCCATGATCTTGGCAGGTTTTTCCCAATCTCAGTGATTCTATGATTCCATGATTCTGTTCCATAGTATTTTCTGTGCTGTTTCTGATTTTTGGCATATGTAACTTGCTTCCCAGTTACTTTTGAGGAGAACAACTGACACCAAAGGAAAAAACCAAATAGGAGTCAAAAATGTAATTATACTACTGCAGATCCAGACAAGGACAGGCCCTAAAACAACAAATGGTCTTCAAAGAAATTTCTGCACCACCTCTGTTCACCTGAAGAGGATGCCAGCACAAAAAGAGCAGACATGAAACTCCAGCAAGGGCATCCCAGCTGAGCAGAATCCTTGTTTTATTGTGTGCTTTAACTGTGAGAGTCTAAGTGCTACACTTACTTCTTAAAGATGTGCCAGTCTGACCCTGGGGACAGTCTCTGCCCTGAGGAGTGCCACAGCTCCAAGCAGCACCAGCAAACTTGCAGATTCTTTACAGCACTGCAAGGAGACACAGCCCAGATTGTGAAAGTTCATCTGCCACCCAATTCTGAATGCACACCACAGGAAATAAGAGAACAAAACCCCAATTTTCTTCTCTGAATTAGAAATCTTGAGCATTTTACAGTAATTTTAAAAGTTCCATTCTACTATCCCAGCCTTTCATAATGCATTTCTTTTTAACCACAGTTTTATCTCTGGACTTTCCCAAATCCTTGAATTCAATTAGAAGATCACACAAATTAAAGCAGGAATAGGCACATACTGAAAATATATGATATGAAAACCAGAATATGTCAGCGTAAGTAATTCAGACACTTGCAAAAAGGCTGCAGAGCTACTCTGAAAAAGACCCTGACAACTACAAATTACAAAGGAAGGCAACAGACAAGTATTGCTTTGGATAATAAATTGCTCACTTACTTTTCAATTTGTTTTACCAAACTTTTATCTTGGGCAGCAGAGACAAACACTAATGATAGATCATCTCAGATCTAAGTGGCCTGCAGAGGCTTGGAGGGTCCCACTTTGCTTTTAGAACACTTTCATCACTGCACAACATGAAAGTAGGCACTTCAGAAGGAGTGCTGCTTGTGCCTTGCACTTATATCATCCTGCTCCCAGAGAACAGGATGTGAAACTTGAAATTCAAGCAATGCGGTCCTTGAATGGACAGCCAACAAAGGCAGTGTTGGTACAAACCACTCCTAAAACAGAGATGAGAGGAAGTCATCACCTAGTCATAGAAAAGGGCTTTTTTTCTTCCCCAAGAATTACAAATAAAAAGAAAGCCCAGGGAGTTTCTTCACCCCCAAACTGGTTTTGTTTCCAGTTGGAAAATGCTCCCTTGTCCCTTCCAGGGGCTTTGCATGACCACCCCAGCAGCCAGCCCTGCAGCTCCCATCCTATCCCAGCTTTTGGGGAAGGCAGGACCCTGCATCCAGAGCAGTCAAGGTCATTCCAGCAACATGGCTCTGGCACAGGAAAAAGGAACTTGAACTCCCAGGTGGAGATTTTCTACGGAAAACACTTTCAGGGGTCGAGTGCAGGCATTTTCTGAAGGCAGGACTCTCTCAGTGTGTTCAGCAGGGTTTATTATCTCAGTCTGAGGGTGAGGAGCAGCTGCAGGGGGATGACTCTGACAGCCTGCAAAGGGACACCATCAAACAGCTCTCAGGGCTCAGAGAGAGCCAGGAAAATGAAGAAAAAATGGGGAATTTGGAGCTCAGAAGAGTACTAAGGCTTTATTTAGATGCATTTCTGGCTGGAGAGAAGACATGTGACAACACTAAATTACAGATGTACTTTTATGTCAGCTCTTCCACGAGCACAGGGGACAAAGACACAAACAAGGTGGATACTTTCTTCTCTTATGATCAAGTACCTTGATTTCAGGCAGGCAACTGAGAGAACAAGGCCAAGGCTTCAAGAAAAAAGGAAACAAAGCTAAGCTTTGAGTGCCTGGATGCAAAGAATCCTTCTGAAAGCACCTCTGTCAACTCACCAAGAACAAAAGCCAAAAAAACAAAAACCCAAAGCAGTGCTGCAAAGCACTCAGGGACCCCAGCTCCTGCTGGCACAGGTAGAACCCATCCCCACAGTCTGCAAAGCCAGCCTGGCACCTCCTGGAAGCTCCTGTCCCCAAAATCCACTCTGCAAGGGGCAGTACAACACACTCACAGTGCTTCAGATACCCAAAACACAGCCTCTGCCAGCCAGAATGAGCTGGGACCCTGCTGGATCCCAGAAATCTGGGGTTTTAAGCCTGCTGTGCTTTCTGGCACTGACCCCCTGGAGAACACTGCTTTTGATCTGAAGCCCTGGAGAAGGCTTCCAAATTTAAGTGATAAAAGTCACAGGTGTGTAGTTAAATAGAAGTGTAGAATTTCATATGGTGAAGGGTTTTAGATTTGAGGCTTTTATAGTATAGTAACAGGAATGGGACAAGATGGAGGATTTTGAGTTAGTGTCTCTTTTCTATGTTCATTCTTCTTCATGATTTCAGGTAGTAGTTTCTGGTTAGACAGTATTGCACTAAAAGTAATGGAAGTTAGGTTATTGGGTCAAAAGTATAAATAATATAGGTATTATTTCTCTATTAGACTGTTTAGCATCTGAGCCCTGCAGACATTCCCAGTCTTCATCCCTGTTTTATTGTGTGCTTTAACTGTGAGAGCCTAAGTGCTACACTTATTTCTTAAAAATGCACTAAAACATTTACGTGGCTACAAAACACATTCTCTCCTTGCAATGGGGTTTTTTTTACACTTTATCATTAAATAAAGCTCATCTGAAATTTATTTGGAGTATAATTCTCCAGCTGCATTTATTACATGTTTCATTGCCTTGGTCAGTATCCAACATGTTAGTAAATAATGCAAGTAAAATAACAACACTGGTTATTTATGGTGCTTGAACTGATCCTGTCACCTGAGCAAACACTCTGCATTTTGGCAAAGGGAGGGAAAGCAGCATCTTCTGGGAAGCAAGAAAAACTTTCACCCACGCTTCCTTCAAACCCCCTCTGTGCTCTGCACACAGAGCAGGAGACAGCACTCGAGTTTTTAATGTTCCTCTCCTCCCTAAGGAGCTGCAGTCTTTTAGCCTACATAAGCCCCATGAAAAATGTCAGGCTGTGTGATTTATTTCCAGTTATGCTTTTTGTGTGTGTTTGAAATCAGTTTGCTGATTTAGCCACTGGCACACAGAGAGCCTCTGTGTCTCACACAGCGCGTCACTCCCTCAGCAATCTGCACAAAAAGTTGCATCTGCAAACAAAGAATAAACACTCATCTTTCCAACCTTTTGTATGCTGCAAGCTTCAAGCCTGGCCAGCCTACACAGAGCTCTCAGAGACAAGCAAAAGCCTTTCCATCAATCTTCCAGAATGTACAGTAACTTTCACATGCACACCAGCCCTAAACCAGGCTAATCTGGGACTTCAGATTTGAGATCCTGCTGCCAAAAGGAGACCCAGGTGCACAGGTGTGGTTCCTTTTCTCCTTCCATCCCAAGAAGGAATCCATCAACAATCACCTGGATCTCCACAGGCACTCACCAGAAACAAGCAGAGCCTTAGATCTCCTGCCAGGAATATTGATGAGTGAGGAAACAAACCAGTGCAAGAAAGTCCAAGAGCAAAGAGTGAATGTAAAGATCAGTATTTACTTCCTACTGTTTCTAGTAGCCTAAATCTGCAATTGCACAAGCAGCAGAGTTAATCCTACACTTAACTAAGCAGGAACTGCCCCTAAGAGGCAGCAGACTTGTCCCTCTTTGCCATCCTCCCTTTGATGGATGTTCTGCTTGATCTCTGTGGGTTCTCCTCCCCATCCAGGCATCTGGGCCCAGCCAACCATGCACTTCCAAAAGCTGCTCTTGTGGTCTTGCTAGTTCTTCAATTCCTTCTCGCATGAGGAGCTCCACTGACAGCTGCTCAGGGCTCCAGATGGAGGTTTGCAAATACAGAGTGGAGCACAGAAGCGTTCTGGGACCAGGAAAGGGAATGTGCTGACTGAGGAAATGCACCAGCACTGAACCATTCCCCAGCACTCCTTCACTTCCTCCAGCCCAGACAGCACAAATAATTAACTGCTGGCTACACTAACATCTTCATATTAGCAAAGAGCCCAGGGAACTAGAATGAGCAGCAGCAACAGCAAAGATGAGATGGGAACAGTGTGCTCACAAAAAAAAAGGGAAAAAAAACCCAAAACGAAAACCAAAAAAAAAAAAAGAAAAAAAAAGGGGAAAAAAAAACAACCAAAAAAACAAACAAAAAAAAAAAACAGGAAAAAAAAAAAAAGGGAGTTTTGACAAACCTTGGAGAGTTCTTCAGTGAGAGCTCAGCTGTAGCTTTGTCACAAATCCCTGGTTTAAGGCAGAGGAAACACAGCTCAGCCCTGCATCAGTGCAGGAAGAACTCAGACCACCAGGAGCCAGCCCTATCCATGCCCCTCACCATTCCCATGCTACAGAAAGCAACAAGACTTCATCTTTTCCTAGCAGTTGCTACTAGGGACCCACAGCTCCTCACCAATCATTGAAGCATAAAGAAAAACTTTGGAAGTGCATTTTTGGGGGGTAGATAAAATTTAACTCAATCTCGCTAAGAGTAACAAAAAAACCCCCAACCACAAACAGGAGGATGTAGGACCATTTTCCAGCATCAGCTTCTGGAGCTGCTTCCCTACCCTAAATATTGAAACCTTAAATCAAAATGAATCAAAACCCATTTAGTCTTTTATAAATGTAAGGACCTTAGAAGAAAGATCTCTCTTTGCAGGCTCTCCAAGGCCTCTGGCAGAGTGCTGTGATGAGTGGCAATATCAAAATGTTTATGTGAACCACAGAACTCTGGGGATTCAGAGGAAGTGCCTCTGTGTTTCAGTCCCCACCACCTTCACCTGCATCCCACCCTGCCCAGGAAGAGAAAACAAAACATCCCTGTCCTGCTACTATGAATTTGGAGAGCATCTCTTCTGGGCAGGCCTGCATCCTCCCATCCCTACCCAGGAGACAGCTGCAAGGGTTTGGGATTACTGAATGGAGGGGAGGAGATGGATCAGAATGGGGAAGAATACAGAAAGAAAGACAAAATGTAGGTTTCAGTGCTCTCCCACTGTGATGATGGGGGTCTGGTCCATAACCAGGGTCAGGCACTGCAGTCTCACCTGGGTACTCAGACACACCAGCAGCCAAGCAGGTACAGCCACCAGGATTCCTGGGTGGAATTCTGCTGTGGAAAGAGCCTCCTCTAGCTCAATTACAGCTCTAAGCCTTCCTGGTCTGTGCCTCAGAGATGTGTGCATGAGCAAGCTCCATCCCAATCACACTGCCATCTCAAAGGAGTCTGGCTTGCTTGGAAATGCAAGAGAACACAGAGGATCCCAGGACACAATATCCCGAGTTCCAACAAAAGCTGGGAATGATACAAGCATCTAGGTGATGAAAACTGAAACAATTACCATTTGTTACCCTGCATTCCAGCTTGTGGATGCCACATGTTTTAACACAGATAGAAATCAAATCCTCCCCTCTAATAGAGGAGCAGGTAACAGAATATTCAGAAAGGAAAAAGCAAACAAACAAGTTCACTTCTGGGCTTAGGAGATTTCATCTTTTACAGTTAAGTTTGTTTCTGAGAGGAGAAAAGTTCTTAAAGCTTAACCCTTTCCCTCCCCTTTTTTATCGTTCCCAGATCCCCAAAATGTCACCAAAGAAATGATTATTTGCCCAGTACTGCACAGAAAAGAGCAAAGCTAACAGAAAGCAAGCCTCATATTCAGATCACACCTATGTCATATGCCTTTCCTCCTCCAAGATACTGAATACATTGCTGCCTAGAGATGGGTATCACAGGGTTTCACAAATCACCCAAATCCCATGGCAGCATTCAAATGTCTTCTAACCTGAAAGGTTAAATCATTTCAGGGTCATTCCAAGCACATAACCAAAGAAACAGCTGGGGGTAGGCCAGAAACAAACAAAAGAAAACAAGGAAATGAAAAATGAAACAAAAGAAAATAAGCAGAATAATTCCCTTAATTTTAAGAGACTTGAGATGGGCAGTTTTAACTACCAGAATCACAATATGCAAATGATCAAACTTGCAACAAATAGATTCACTGCCCTGAAACATCATCCTGAACTGTAAGAAATGATGTTTAGTGCTGCAAACCAGGCATGATGACATGGCAATGACTTGAACACACCTGAAACACCTCTACACAGCCCAAAATAAAGAGATGGACCAATTGCAGGCTTTCCCATTTATGTGAACAGATAGAACTATATGCCTACATTATGTGTAAGGACTGACACTACTTTCATATTTTAAAGTTAGGTTCTGATAAGTGCAGAAAGAATGTTTTAGAATTGTGTTTTTAGCTCATTGGATGATTTATGAATAAAATCTCCTGTATTGAAGTAAGAGAACACATGAAGAAGAAGAAGACAGAGACAGGAGAAGAGGAGGAGGAGAAGAAGAAGAGAAATGCCAGGGAGCTGCTGCTGCTGCTTCTGCTTGGGTCTCAATGCCAGAAAGCCCTAGCATGGACTTTAACACTGAACTCTTTGCCTACAGCAACCAACCACTGCTCTTGTCTCTTTGAAGACCCAGATTCCCAGCCAGGATTTCTCTCTGCAGGAGCTGTGCTGTCTCTCCCCCAGCAGGGCATGTTCCATCAGGTGCCCCCAGTGCTGTCCAGAACAGTTTCTCCCCAGTTGCCTGGCACAGACAGGAGCACTCTGTGGATTATCAGGTTCTTTGTCAAGTACAAGGTAGTGGACATAAGAGCTGTAATAAACTGTGCTGTCCCTCAGCTGGGCATGCCTGTAAGAGCCAAGATAATTTCCAGATGTCTCAGTATTGCAAGATACAAAGTTAGCGATAATGGCTTCGGCTACCGCTGTATCTCCTCTTTGCTTGATTAAAAAAATAATATAGAAGGAAAGATTTGATAAGCTTATTTCTCCAGGGGAAAGAAGAGGTCAGAAGCATACAATTGACAGAGGAGCTTGCATTCAGCAAGCATCCTGGCTGTGGGGAAAAAGGACAGACCACGGGAAGAAAGCATCACGCGAGCAGCACTATGCAAAGCAAGGCTTGGTATAAAGAGGATTGATGGAGAGCCATCTGACCCCAAGCATTCCAAAAAATGCTGTCATGTAGCATTACAAAACAATTCTCTTTCAGGGCATATGTAGAAGAGAAGGCATCTGTGGTAAACCAGCCTTTTAACAACACACTGAAGATGCACTCCATTTATCACAGTCACAAACTCATATAATGTCCAGAGGACCTCAGAAACGCTGCAACACGACCAACCATTATTCAAATCCATTCAAATCCAGCGCATCTAATTCAAAGAAGAAGTCATCAGTTAAATCTTTCTGGATTTAAACCTCAAATTTAAGTACTTAAAAAAAAAAAAAACAGTGTGATATTACATAACACCTAACATCGCATTTAACAGCATATATATTGTTACATATAAGACAAGTCAGAGCATATCTTGCTTTAGAAATCATGCACTGGAAATTTTATTTTTAGAACTCGGGGTCTGAGTTGTCCTGCAACAGTCATTCCCATTTTGCCCAGGAACAACTAAATCTGATGATTCTAGAGATCTGCATAGTCCAGTACCCCTTCACTGACAAGTGAGTGCCCAGAGAAGACTCCAAGACAAATGTAAATACATGGATATACTTCCTCAGAATATTCCCCCAGCCTGCAATGATTTGTTCTCCCACTAACTCATAAGGTTGCAATTTGTATCTGCATATTTTATAGTCTTTGATGGATTTCAGCTTCCAAGAATGTGTACAGCAGATTTTAAATCCATGTACACTGCATATACCCACAGTGCCCTGTGGGAAGAAGTTTTGTACTCTGTGTGAAGCAGCAGCTCCTTGTGCCTTCCCTGTCCAAATGATCCTAATTAGTTCCTTATGCTTAAGGTGGAAGAGAGCAATTAGCTCTCCACACACTTTTCCCATGCCAGACGCCTTTTGAACTCTTGGGCAAATACTTTTTGATCTGACAACCTGCCAGTTTCCATTTTGTCAGCTGATCTGCAATCCTGTCTACCAATACCCCAATCTAAAACCACTGAAAAGAAAAAAAAAATCAAATACTCTGGGCTAAAAAAGCCCTCTCATTAGTTAAGACAGACACAAAGTGGTGATACAGCAATTTTATTACTGCTCTGTCTGCCCCAGCTGTTTCTTTCACTTTTTCTCCATCCACAGGTTTTGTAGATTCTCTGGTAGCCTTCTCTCCACTTGCTGCCTGGAAAAAAATCACTGTTTTTTTATGCCTATGTCCTCATTGTTCTCCTTGTGCCAATATGGTGATACTCAGATTCACCTTCCACATCTGCATTACCATCTCCTTTATTTATGCCCCACCACAACTCCCAGTGTCTCCCCATCCTTACACAGCAAATACCAGCACACTCCCTTCAGATCACCTGCTTTCCTCCACAGCCAGCCTCCCACAGCCAGTCTGTTCTGCCATCAAATCTTGTGCTCAGTCTCTTCCCTCGCTTCACAGGTTTCAAATTCCTCTTATTCCTTCCCCCATCAGACATTTCAAAGCCTCCTAATTCAATGAAAGTTGACAAGCTCTGGCCTCTTTCCCTGTAAATACTTTATTTTCTCACTGTAACCATTACTGCTGCATCCATCCCCTCTGGGGGCTGCCATGATTTCCTCCTCCTCTTCTCTTTTCTCTTCTCCTCTGCAGTGCCTATCCTTTGAAGCCTGCCCTTCCAAGAGAACACTTGTTTTGTTCCAGCACACAGATTTGTGTTTGAAAGAGCACTTGGGCATGCTGTGGGCATCAACACAGCTCTGGCACTGTGACTGCAGCAAGGGTGGCACAGGGAGCCTGCCCTAGGGCAAAGAGCTGAAAAATGCAGGTCTCCAAGTGCTGATGAGCAGCAGCCAGAGCCTTGCCTTACCTTCTCCCACCACGCTGCCTTTCGCTGAGCCACGAGCTGCTGCAGCTGCTCCTGGAGAGCCAGCAGGTCTCTGGATACTCTGTCCATTTGTCCAGCCAGCCTCTCAGCCCAGGGACAGCAGGAGCTCACCTCTGGCAGCCTTCTCTTCTCCACGTGAGCATCCTGGGACTCATACATATTGCCCTCTTCAGCCATATTATCCAACACGGTTTCCTAAACAAAAAGCAATAAAAGTTACTTTCCAGCAGAAGCTAAAATGGTTCCCCCCATCCTGCTGGTAATTCAGAGCTAGGAATTCACTGCTGCCATCTCAGTGTACAGTTGCTCCACAATTTCAGAGTTATTTTAAGAGAGAACCCCCTCAGTTCACTATAACATATTTCCAAGTTAACAGAAAACTTATGTTGCTAACCTAGCTCATTTTAGAAAGCACTGCACAGTCAGCTACTCTCCACTGCACTAAAGCATAAAGTAACACTCCTGAGATGGAGGTGATCAGCTGCAGCTTCCTCCCAGATTCTGAGCTTGGATGCACTTCTAGGGCTTTTTGTCACAAAGGAATGCCCAGGGAGGTGCATGCTGACACTGCTCTAACAGCCACAGGACACTTGTGCCCATGGGAAACTCCACAAGCTGAGGAACACCCAGAGATCCCTGCTCCAGCCTGGTCAGGAGCTGGCAGCTCTGCCTGACCATGATCCATGACCATCTAGCTGGTTTGAGAATTAACTGTGCAACTGCCTTCCAAGGTAGCAACTGTTTTTTCAAATACTCAAGGAAAAAAAAAAAACAACCTAAAATCAAAAATCAGAGCCCATCTATACACTCTGGTGCACAGACTGTGCAGAAAAACACATTTTTCAAGCCAGAACAGCACAGCATCACTAAAGGACACAAGCCTCACTCATAGAGTATTAAACATTTATTTCCATACTGTTATCAAGAAGGCATTCAATAGGAGAGGTCATAATCTCTTTTAAGGACATCATTTGCATTCAAAATTATCTTTAGCAATTGAAGAAGTAATTTAGGAACGCTGGCAGGAAATTCAGCAGTTGAGCAGCGTGGTCTGTACACCAGCAAGGAAAAACCAAGTGCATAATTAGTGGCACAGCAGCAACAGTGCTGGAGGAGACACCAGAGAGCCAGAAGTCACCAATGTCACACTGCTAAAGTCACAGAGTCTCAGGGACAGAAGAGTGACTGTAATGCTGACATACAGGTGAGGCACTTGAAGTTAAACACAGGCAGAGGGGAGGGAAAGTCCCAGATGAGAGCAGCAGCAAACATCTAAAAGCTCCAGTGAATGGCCTGCAAGGACACACACAGACATCAAAACTTTTGCTTAGCCTAGAGACAGGGACTGGGAAGGCAGTGACATACTCACAGCCTTCACTTACATAAAAGATTGCTAAAAAGAGGATGGGAAATTTTATTTTTTTCTGCTCTTTTTCTCTTTTCTCAGAAGGTAGGTTAAAAACTCTGGCTTAATTCACAGCAAGAGATTCTTAGGCTCATGCAAGAAACAGCTTCCTAAGACAGCTAAGAATGGCACAGGACACCCTGCAGAAGCTCCTGCTGGAGCTGTGGCCCAGCTCACAGAACACAGACACGGCAGGGACACGGTCAGGGTGAGAGCTTGCAGGGAAATAAAGCCAAGGGCTTTGGCTTCTTGGCCTTTGGCTTCTTGGCCTTTGGGGGCTCTTCTGTTTATGCCTTATTCTAAAATTGATTAAATGACAGAACTTAGCATTCAGTGCTCTCAGGCACATGGTGGGATTTTGGGGCTGTCCTGTGCAGGGCCAGGAGTTGGACTCACTGATCCTCGTGGATCCCTTCCAGGATATTTTGGATATTCTGTGATTACTGCACTCATTCCAGTTCCTGCAGGGATGTCATGCTCTGTTGTGCTCCTGCCCACCACCAGCAGGAAGAGCTGGCAGCAGCTATGCAAGAACATCCATCAGATCAGCAATGCAAAACACAACTTTGGTAAAAAGAGAAGACTACTCTTTTTGAAGCACATCTCATTCCCATACTTCCTACTTCACCCATGTTGTTCACAACCACCATCATCAGTGAAACAAAAGGAAAAAGCAAATTTAAACCATCCAGCACACTGAATATTTTAAAAAGGATGTTGCTGGTGAGTTTTCAAGTATTTATTTAGAATTTAACTCTAGAAAGCAGGCTAACACTCTTCAGCATGTCACAAGCAAATGTTTTGGTGGATACATAGAAATAATTGCAGTTATATTTTATCTGCTGGGAGCCAGGCCTGTGCTAATGTTGATGCTTTCCAAAAAACTATAAGATGGTAAACATGTAAAGCAAAAACTACTTAGGGAACTAATGGAAATTGGAAGCATCCTTCATGACAGGTGAGGTAATTTCACACTGCCCTTTGCCTTGTTTTTAGTGTAGAAAAAGGCACATGGGCAATTAGCAGTCAGCTCACTGATTCTCAAAATTCTGTAAGCTCATACAGCTAATGTGGTGTGCTAAAGAATTATTTCAGCAACACTGAATGGGCAAAAGTCTTAGAGAGAAGTGAGATGGATGGCATCGTTTGCACTCACTTGAAAAATCCTAAGATGCACAGAGAAAGGGTTATTGATTTTCTTATGATCATTCAACACAGTTCAAGGGGAAATCAGCAATGTCAACACACTATTTGGCTGGGAAAAAATGAAGTTGTTTTCAATATCAGCTGCCTGCAAATTTAGTTGTTCTCAAGACTGCAATAAAGCTTAGAGGGCCTCTTCTGAAAAGCCATTTAATTTTACAAAAATGTGCAACTGCTATATTTAAAAACTATTAAAAAAGATGAAGATCAGACCTTTTCATTTGTGTTAACTATATGAAATTCTGCCATTCTGCCCTGCAATTCCTCAGCTTAGCTGGGTGAGTCCTACTGAAGAAAACAGGAATGAAAGAGAACTATGAAAACATCCCTTACTTTACTGAGACTTTTTTTTTTCCTTTTTGTCACATGCTGTTGAACAGATGGTTTGTAATATTTAATTTTGTGGGACTTAAGGGCCTTTGGAAGCTATGTTAAAGTCAAGGAAGATGCACCCCTCAAGATCAGTTGGATTTGTTACCATCCACTGCCAGTACACTGGTTCCAGCTGCTTCCATTCCAGAAAGGCTTCCAGCTGCATGGTCTCAGACTCCAGGAGCTGGAACAGCTACAGGAAAGGAGACAAAGGAAAGGAAATCAGCTCACCTTGGTCGCTTGGGAGCTCCATGAATTGTGTGCTTGGCCTGAGGTACACAAAGAGTGTGAGTGGCACATGGGACAACACTTTACAAGGACATTTTAAAAACAGATGGGGAAACGTGAAGTAAAACACTTCTCCAGTATCACTGATTGATCCCTCACCCCAAATATACCAACTTTATCAACACAAAAATCTGAGTTTCCACACTGTTTTGAGGGAATAAAGGAACAGAGCTCTGATATAAATGCTTAGTGAATGACTAGCTTCAAATCTGTGCTTCTCACCACAAAAATAAGCTGTTTCTCCAGAAGTATTTTCCCCCATCTATCCCTTCACTCTGAAACAGCATGGAAGAAATCCCTTTAAAATGTTATGTATTTTATAAACTGTGTGGTCTGCTGCATGAGGAATCCCTCCCTTTGTCTGAGAGCACTCAAAGGAGAGATGCTGCATTATAGCTACACAAATTACATTTTCTTCACAAATATATGCATGATACCCATACATGCACACACATTTATGGTGAAGGAGACATTCCAAGACTAAATATTTACACATCAGTAAAAAAAAAAAACCTCTTGCAAAAATGATAAGAGAAATAAATTTGCTATAAATCTGGTGAGCTTTAACAATTTTGGTTCTGACCATACCTTTGAAGTGAACAATTTTAACACCAATCTGATACCAAAGGCAACTTCTTGAGATGACCACAAAGAGTGTAGGGCCTTGAGGAGAATGATAAGGACCAGACCAGTGCCAGCTAAATCCATTTTATACAGACAACTATCTTCTGCTAGCTTAGTTTGCTTTAGTTACTTTGTACATAACATAATTTAAGCAAGTGCAAAGCATGAGTTAACTTTGCAATTTTATTATGCAGATATTACTTGAAGATAAAGGAGCCAAAGAAAGGAAACCATTTTGCAAGAGTAACTGCTGGAAATTATATGCAGTTTGCTCTAAAACACTGCTGGATCCAAAATACAATTATTACACATTTGCTCACACACCAGACACTTGGCATTATGCTTAATGACTCTGCTAGTTTCAAGCTCAGCTGGGATATAAAAGGTGGAAGAATTGGCTTTCTGTCTCTTTTTTCCTTTTCTTTTTTTTTTTTTTTTTCCATAGGTACATCTAAAGCACAAATGGCTTACATTATGGAATCTGAGGCTTGCAGTAAAACTCAGCCAAAAAGTTGATTAAATATTCAGGCAATAGGGAAGTTATTTGACTTTAAAGCAGCTTTGTAATGTGGTCAGGAGCTGTGTGTGATTGCAGTATGAGCACGTCTCACTACAGCTAAAGAGGGCTGAAGGTTGGGATGGGGAGCTGCTCATTCTGAGCCTCCAAAAGAAGAGTGATCTTAATAAAAGCACAGTCGTCATCTTTATTCTCACTGGAATGTCAGAAGAGCCATATGCCACTTGCTTTCACAGCACAACTGAAAGGAAATGGCTCTGAAACGTCACCAAACCTCCACAGGATCTGCTGCAGTTAGCTCACCTTAACAACAATCAAAGCTTCCTGAGCTGCCTCCTCATCTCAAACCCTTTGGGATCTTTTGTATTTGGATGCTTTTGTTGCCTTTTTCCTCTTTTAACTGCTTCATTACTTACATATAATTCGAACAGCTTGTGTGAAAGCATTCATCTGACTCACCTACCCAGCTAGAGCATCCTCACCTTTCACTGAGGTATGAACACCTCAGGCAGGCCTGCAATAGCCAACATTTGAGTTTCCACCTCAGGGACTTCAGGCACTGCTCCTGAATGCCAATATCCTCTGCCATCCTTTGCACAGGCCTTGCAAGGCTTTGATGCTACTGCAGCACGGAGAATAAAGCAGAACTCAACAAAGAAATAATGTACTACAAATATCCTTGAGATGCCTTAGCAAAAATCATTTTAAAAAATAGATGTGCAAGGTTGGGAAGGGACAATGGATTGTATGTCCATGTGCCTTGAACTGGGTCTCAAGGACAGTGTCCACATGCTCCAGGGGTGACAGGTTTTCACTCAGACATGCCTGCACTTAGGAATGAACATTTCTGCCAGGCTGCTTCCTTCCCCAGCCTCATCCTGTGCACAAGGAGCATTTCTCATGAGCATTTCTCTTGTGTTCTTTAACAAACTCTGCTGTTGGGACTTTGAGGCCACAGTGATGCCTGGAGAGGCTGCCTAGAACAGAGGTTAGACAGTGCTAAAGGAATAAAGCAGGGATTTATTAAAAGCCCTTCAAAGGATTCACCTTGGGCAGT
>JAOTQP010000403.1:4072335-4121791 GCA_026413545.1 Cichladusa arquata | reverse complement strand
AAGTCTCAGCCCCCTGGCTTGCCCCCTTTCCCTCACTGTTGTTTCTGCTTTTTGGGTACCAGTTGTCCTTGATTCTCTAGCTAGAAAGGAATTGTTTTGTCCAACTCCCCTTGAAGAGAACTAACTAACACCTAATATGAAGTTTCAGAGTTACATA
Source organism: Cichladusa arquata (assembly GCA_026413545.1). NCBI lineage: Eukaryota > Metazoa > Chordata > Aves > Passeriformes > Muscicapidae > Cichladusa > Cichladusa arquata. Next base: position 4,121,634 of record JAOTQP010000403.1, on the reverse strand, counting down.
CTGAGCAGCAGAGATTCTGAAAAATAGAAAAGCTAGAACCCAAGGCATCACCAGGAGGTGGTGCTGTCCCTTGCATGCACTGAAATCACTGGTTCCTCCTTGCAGATAAAAACTTCAGCAGATACAAGGCACTTTATGCAAGTGCACAGCCCCTGATGCCAAGACTCAGCTTTCATGAGAAAGTAACTGTTAAATGCACATTCAAATGCAGTTCTGAGATTCCAAGACTATCAGCTCCTAATGCTTCCAATGTGAATGCATTTGTTCTGGAAAGAACAGCAGCTCTTTAGTGCTCTGCATTAATTCAAACCATGGGCTATTACTCTCACAGAGAATAAACCTGTTGTGCCACCCATCTGTAACAGCCATCTGGGACAGATGTTTGAAATGGAAACTGCCACAAGATTTAGGGTTCACTATCACCCCACCTCCCATCTCAACCAGTTACCCCTCGAATGGCCCAATAAGAAATTTATGGATCCCACCTGACTGAAGGAAGCAGTACAGATACTTCACATTGGTGTCCTTTCCTGATAAACCAACATTTCTCCTTTCCTGACAAACCAACAGTCCAGAAAGCAGCTCAGTGCTATGCCTGTACCATCCTATCCCATCCCACCCAACCCCTGCTGCTTGGAGAGCTGGAGCTCACTTGAATCTTTTATGGGCATAGAATTGACCATACATTATGTATGCAAAGTCAGACTATTTGTTTGCTCCCATTTACTTGCCAGTTTCTTAAGCTAAATAAATCACCTTTAAAACATGTTAATGATCAAACATAAACATTCTTCATAAAATTCTGAAACAAAATTATTGGCTATTCATGTCCAAGTTCTATAAATTTCACTGCATGTCCATCTGGCAGACAGCTGCATTATTTATTTGCTGTCACACTCAGTAAATTGATTTACTGGCATTTAAAGGTGTCATCTTTACTCATTACAATTTCAGTGATCACTCCAGCACTGTCAACATTGCACCAATGACCTGAGTTTCAACTTTTAATCTCTCCTAAGATTGAATTCCACATGCAAAGCAGTACATGCAAGAGACAGAGGAAACTGAAGCACTAAGGTGCTTTGATTTCAAGATCATTGATCTCTATACAGTAACAATTTGGTGAGAAAGTTAATTTAATGGCTCAAGTGCAACATACAGTTTTTGAACCCAAGGTAAACTTCAGAAGTGGCAGCACTGCTATGCAGAATTAAAATAAGTGGACTTGATAGACAAGAAAGAGGAATCCTGCAGTACCCATCAGCTTGGGAAATGCATCAGAACACAAGAGACTCGAGGTGCTCTGCACTATATTCTAGGATATTAAGTGATAAGTGCAAGAGATTTGCAAGCAAAGCTGCAATGACCCCGCCAAGCTCCCAGATTTGTGTGCTCAGCCTCAGGCAGACAGCTCCAGAACCATCCCCACTGACCCAGGCACTCCTGTGCTTCCTCTGGAAACTGAATTCCAGCTCAAATAACACCACTGACAGCCCCAGGCAGCACAGCAACCAAGCAGAGCAGTGAGCTGCAGCTCACACATATATATAACCACAGCCAAACTGCAGGAAAAGTTGGGGTTTTGATCATGCCTCACTAGAGAAAAACATAATTAAAACCATTAGGTTTGGAAAACTTCCAGCCCTATGAATCTGCCAAAGACATTTATGATGATAGAAGAATAATAATGTCCAGTAAAATCCCTGGACATAAAAGCACTAAAAGTGTTTTACAGTCAAAAATCAGAGGAAAGAACATTTTAAAAAAGTTAATATGCATCTTTTATAGAAAAGGAGCAAGCGTGACTTTTACATCTCACAAAGTGGAGCTTGACTTCACAGCTATCTGTATCCTATCACACTTTTCCTGTCAGACTAAACATCTCTTGTTTTGATGCAAACAGAGCAACTCCTCTCACAGGGTATTTTTGATGAACATGAGCTGGAGGCTTAAAAAAGCAGAGCCCAAGTCCCTTCTGTGATAGCAAATTTCTGATGCTGTGATGCACTTTGCATTGCTAGGCTTTGAAGGGTGCCCAGGATGAAAAGGAATTCATAACCCCATCCACCAAGAGGGGTGCATTACAGTAAAGCATATTGACATGCTTGCTCTTTTTATTGATCCATGCAGCAGGCTCTTACTCTTCAGAGAAATGTCTCATTTACTAGAAAAGGAAAAAAAACCAAAAAAAAAAACCAATTTCACAGTTTTTGGAGAAAACATTTGGCAGAGTGTTGCCATCTGCACCAATATTTGAAAACCAAGCCATTCAAATGCTCATAATTCACTTAATCCTAGCAAGATATTTGGAAATTAGAGGCTTTTTATTACATTTTTCCAAAGCAGCATCACTTTGCATATTGAGTATTAGATCCATCTGGAAAAGTGACACTCAAAACAACAAAGCCTTTTCAAGCCCATACCACCTTGTTGTACCAGGCTCTTCATACAGACTGAGCATGTGACTTCCAGAAGCTGCTTTTGGGAAATAAGGGTAAGGGCAGACAAAATCTACAAAGAATGTTCAAATGGTGACCATAACAATAATAAGGCTCTCAGAAGCATCTACACTCAAGTGTTGTGATGACTTCCTGCAATTTCTCCTGTTTATTTTAGAATCAGGCACAAGAGAGCAGCTTAGAACTCCTTCTTGAATAGGTTTGAGAGCTTTAAGAGGTTCAGAATTTCACAGCTGGTTGTACTGACAAATAATTCCAGTTTTGGATGAGTCCAAGCAATAAGAGACATAAGAAAGGAATTTCCAACACACATGCACTGGGGCTGGAGCCTGTTTGGGATTGCACCTGTCAGAGCCCAGAAACTGGAGACACACTGTGGCCACTTGTAGTTTATTTAAAGAAAACATCTTCTGTCACTCTGCCTCTCAGTCATCACCCTGGTTTTGTTTCATGTATTTGCTGTTTAAGCCTGGGAAAGGTGGAATTTTTAGTTAAAATTGTTGATTTTAACTACTCAGCTGCTCACTAAACCTTCTTGACTACAGCACTCTACCGAATACAGAAAAACTCCTTCCATTTTATCCTGAGCCTCCCCTGAACAGAACACCTGGAGCAGGCATCCAGGAAAGGGAGCAGCATGCAAGGAAAAAAACTCCTGGGATGATTCATTACCAAAGCAGCCAAAACCAAATGCCAAGAGCATCATTAAGCTTTATTGCAACAGATCAGTGACACACTCAGGGTAAGGCTTTGGGAAAAAAGGTCATTGCAAAGTCCCTCTGCACAGCCTGGAAGTTTCTAATAGCAGCCTGCCAGACCTTTACAGGTATTTGCTAAGATCTGGAGGACCACAGACTTCAGAGCAAGGTGCTGCTGTGAGGCACATTTGAAAAAGAAATCTCAAGCTGATTTAAGGCCAGAAAAAAAATAGTTTTCCAGAAAAATGTTCTAAACAGATGAATCTTACCAAGAGTTTGGATATGAACTGTTCATCCAAGAAATGCTCAGCAATGAAAGATTAACGTGCACTTTACTTTAGGGGCTTTGAACATAAAACTATCCTCCCACCTTCAAATCTACTTTCCTGAATTTCTTTGTGCAGAATATTTACAATGCCTGCTTTCATTCTTAAGCAAACAGCAGAAAGAATATCTTCTTTGAGCAAACAGGTCTGAACAGACTGCAGAAATTTGCCAAATATTGATTTTGTTAGGGATGAGCTTGAAATTTCCATCTTGTTTCAGTTTCACACTGAATGAACTTTTAGAAAGTGATTTTTTAAAACAAATGTATTATACTGCATTAAAAGAAGTGAATTAAACTACTTCAGATAATGAACTGAAACACCTGTGATAATTGAGTAATTGAGAGCAGTAGGAATTTGTCCTTCAGGGTAAAAGAGAACACTGGGTAAAATGATGTTGTCCTGAGAGGTTGTGTCTTGCTCAGGCAGGGCCACAGGCAGACACTGTACCTGACTGATGTGGTTACTGGCAGGACACAACAGCAAATCAGCCAGCTTCTCTAGAGTGTTTTATTCTACATGTCTTTTCTCTAGGGGCACTTTCAGTAGGTTCTCTTCCCACTCTTTGTCTATCAGGTTTTATAAAACTTACCCTGATACCTTTGGGCTTATGCTCTATCAAACCAGATTTGGTGAATACAAATAAGTGAAGAAACTGGAAATTCAATATCTAAGCCCTTATTTCTGCTGGAAACTAAGTTTAAAAATGTTATAAGGAATGCAGTCTTCACAATGTTCGTGTAAAGCATCCTGAGCATCCAAGAGTTACAGGAGAAGCATTACCTGCTTGTAGTTCTCTGGTTGTCTAGTGAGATCTGCTTCTGTGACAGAAAAATGTCCAAGGTTCTGGTCCATGTGGGAGCCACTTGTGAATAAATGGATCTGGAACAGATTGATTTCAAAGATATTTGTCAGTGCAAGGAGCAGACCATTAGCATCATTAATTACCATCCAACAGCTGCAGGGTGATGTGACCAGTGGGTTCAAACCCTCTCCCAAGGGACATGAGTACTGCCACCAACACAGCAGCCAGAACCACATGCAAGAATTGCAACCACTGCTGCCACAGTAAAACTAGAGGCTTCTCTCTTCATCCTCTCTTGAAGTTTTTCCCTTGCAGTATACATGGTCTGGTGCATGGCATGAAAGGAGAAACCATTTACCCAGATAGCAGCAGTCTTAACTGAGCTAAAGTATACTCTCAGAATAATTTTTGTTTAAGCAGAAAATGCTACTTAGCTACAGTAAGGTTCTCCTTTACTGCTCTACACTGTTGGCTTTTGCTTACCAAGACTTTACCCCAGCTGCACTGGTGATAGTACCATCAATTACTTGATGAAGAAGCTTCCCAAGTTAGTCAAGGGAACAATAAAAAGCAATTCCTCCTATTCAGAGCTGATCCCTTTGTTACTGTAATAACTGCAGCTGCCAAACAAGATAGCAGTGCACATTTGTCAGACAATCACTCATATTTCATTAATATTTCTACCAGAAGACAGAGAATGTTTCCTGCTTTTCTTCCTTTATTCTAATACGAACTTTATCACACACTTGGGTATTGACAACTATTTTAAAGTTGACAGGCACTGGGTAATTATCAACCCTTCCGTGAAACTCGGGAATATTTTAGCGTTCCTTTCCCAAAACTCACTGCTGGTGACAACCATCTGTCACATGTGCAGAGCTCTGCGAGTTTAAAAATAAAAGAGCACCTCCCCACACAATGTTCTCCCTTTCCACTTGCCACTCCTCTCTCTCCCTGCTGCATTCTTGTGTAACTCTGGCTGCCAAACCTTGGGGCCCCCAGCACCAGCAGGGAACCTCAGCCCCTTTTCCAAGGCAGGTGGCAGCAGCATCCCTGGGTAAAGCCCAAAACAAACACAGCAAAGCTGGAACAGCAGAGGAATGAGGTGTTCCCCTGAGACCAGACCGGAAGGATACCAAAATAATCCAGTATTTGTATTTTTGCTATCTCTGATAACAGCTAGAAGGTAAATAAGGCTAAAAAGGGGAAGAGCACCAAAGCAGGAGTAGCAGGTGAGAGGGTGAGAGGCAGAACATGCACAGCTGCTGCTCCCTGGCTCTGGAATCCCCAGGAGAGGTGGAGGCAGGTCTGATTTAACCTCACACCAACCTTTGTGCACAGCCCCCCACATCCAGCACCAATTCCTAAATGTCCTTGAGCTCAGACAAGCTGCTCTCCCTGCAGGGTGCCTAAGTCACCTAGAGAAGATGGGAAGGGGGCTTGCTCATGGTTCACACATATTTGCATGAGAGGAGAATATTCTGCTGCATTAAGAACGTGCTTCTGAGATCTAAAGGCAAATTCACCTTGGGGAAAAACTCAAAGATTTTCAAACCAAACAGACAAAATATAAACAAACAAGGTAGCAATTCCCAGAGTAACATGGTAGATTTTTCATGTCAAGATACAGATGCATCTAACAATTGCAGTTTAGCTCACTCATAAATTACTGACAATGAGGTAATTACCCAGCGCCAGTCCCTGCCCTCTATTATTCAGAGATCAAGACTTTGTCCTTGTCCCTTTGCTCTTACTACCTCAGATACAGAGATACAACCCATCCAATCCACTGCACTACATCTTATTTTATGTTGTTGATCTTAAAGGGGGCACAAGAAACCATTCCACTCACGGGTGGTAATTCCCAGTGCTGCTCTGCATTCTAACTGACAATACAACTCCTGCTCTTAATTTCCAAGCATATTGAAACCATTATCATTGCTTTACCATGATCTGATAATTCCCATTATGTTAAACTTTCTTCTATCATTGAGAATTCCATTTAATATCATTTTATTCTTACTAACCCCTACGCACAGTCCAGAATCAGATATTCACCTGCTTTAAAAAAGCCAAAAACATCTCTGAACCTGATCTAACCCTCCACTACTTGCATCCTGAAGTAAATCCATCAGTTTTACAGAAACTCACCTGTTCCTCTGTTTTTTATAACATGCCAATTGTGGCACAGTGCATTTAACAGAGCCCTCCAAAAAAAAAGTTTCAAACTCTACAGGTTCCTGTTTTGCTGAAACTATGCAAGGTCCCTTGCTCACATCTTTTAAGGCAAAGACTAAATAAAAACAACTGCTCTCTCCTATGGATTCAAGAGGGATCAAAACCCAGGAAGACAGACATTCTGGCACTTGACAGAACAAAGGAAAAGAAAGAGAAAAGAAGGAAGCAAGAGACGTGCCTTACCCAGTAATTTATTCCCATGTATTTGAAGGCACACCAGGTAAATATGTACCACTGAGAATTTCGAGGGAATTAGAATGGTATTACTACATTATACTTTCAAAGCCAGCCAACCTGGCCGTGTGGAGAAGCTATTAAAATGTTATTCAACAGCTCATAGCCTCAGGCTGCAAAATTCCTCAGAAACAAGAGAGGTTAAGATTTCCCTCAGGAACCTTCCCCCTACAGCAGGACATGTGTGCTTCTGTAAGCTTCAACATGCCTTGTGGGAGGTGAAGCCACTGCAAAGCAGCTCATCAGAGCAGCCAGGAAAAAGGAACAGCCAGGCAGGGCCACCCAACCAGCAATTCCCAGCACAGGAGCAGCTGAAGCTCCAGGGAGGCTTCCCTCTCTTGGGGACTGCAGAACTCCATCCCATCCACCTCAGGCAGGACAGGGCAGAGAGAGGACACAGCAATATTCCTACTGAAAAATGCAGAGTGGAAGGTAGAGCTGTCATCTTCTGAGTGAGAAGATTTTCCAGCTGTGCTGTGCTCTTCTCAGAAAGGCCCAAATAGAGGAAAGGACATTTTAGAGCCTGTGTGAATCACAGAATGAAATCTGCAGAAGTGTCACCACTAGTTGACAGAAATTATAGCTCCTGATCAGCAGTAAATAAGATTGTTCCACAGCTGAGACACATAACCTGGTACGTTATAAACAGAGGGAGTAAAAGCTGTAATTATCATTTTGTAGAGAAAGCCCTCTGTAAATCTGTCAGCATAATTAAAACATGTAACACTCATTAGCCTCTTGCATACTGTGTTTGTGGTTTATTAGAGGAAAGCAGCAGCTCATATAGAGGTCACACTGGGGCAGCTCAGCCTTCCAGCACATAGAATAGTTTAAAAGTTTGGAAATTAATGCAGTAGTAAAAGCAATTTCTCTAGAAAGAGTCAGGAAATATCAATTATTGTTTATACAGCTGTTAAATTGTGTAAGTATGTCATATTTTGTGTTACTGTAAATGCTGACATTAAGGTGGCACTGTAATGAAGTCCTTCCAAGGTCACATTTACCTTTCTATCCTCCTGCTTTTAATTCAAACTAAAATACAAATCAGAGCACTGCACTTTATTACAGCTCTGACCAGAACTCCCACAGCTGCACACATAATATCAGCGTGGGTTCACACGTGGAGGAGTCAGGCTCAGTTCCACTCTCCTTTGTGCACCCCTGACTGTGACAATCACCACCAGCACCAGTTCAGCCCAGCAGTGACTGCTGGAGAAGGCAGTAATGACAGCTTTGGGAAACTGCATGAACAGAAACACAATCCTCCCTCCTGCTTATTCCTCCAGATTCTGGAAATCATGGCCCAGGGACCTGCAGCACAACTGTTGGAACCCAGAAACCTGGGATTTTTGAGCTTTCTGTGCTTTCTGACACTGACCCCTGGAGAACACTACTTTTGACCTGAGGCCTTGGAGAAGGCTTCCAAATTTGAGTGATGGAGTTAAAGTCATGAGTGTGTAGTTAAAACAAAAGTGTGTGATTTCACATGGTGAAGGGTTTGGAATTTGGGGTTTTAGAATATAGTAATAGGTATGGGACAAGATGGAGGATTTTGGGTGTTGTTTCCTTTCTGTGTTCTTCTTCCTTCTTCATGATTTCAAATAATAGTTTCTGGTTGGACAGTTAGTGCTTCACTGTGGGTCACAAGAGTTTGGTTATTGAGTCAAAAGTATAAATAATACAGGTGTTGGTTCTCTATTGGACTGCTTAGCTTTAAAAGACCTTGTAACTAGCTAGAGACAGCTCCATTTTGCTCACTTTTAGCTGGCAGCTAGAAGTGCTGTAGAACTCTCTGTACTTTATATAAGTACAAAGCCCAAACACAAGAAAATTCATCTCCTTTGTGTTTTTAATCCTGACTGAGTGAAGACAAAAGAAACTGCAGACAAACCCCTAATTAAGTGGTGCAGATACTACCTTTACAACTAACCTGTCTCTTGTAGTTGTCTGACTGTCCTAACTTTAGCACATATTTTGCCTTAGATAGCCACAAAGGGGAAAAAAAGGCCAAGTTTATCTCACTGTACAACTTCCACAGGAGGGTCACCATCTCCCATCTCCCTGTCACTAAGTTTAGCCTGCTGCCCCATCAGCACATCTCTTCATTACCTCAGTGCCTCGTTTGGACTGCTGAGAATATCTCTGTTTGTGCTCCAGCTCCCAGGTTTGACCTGCTCTTAATTCTTCCTCAGCCTCATTAACTGCAGGCTGAGGCACTGGAGCTGCCTAATGATTTGCTACTGTCAAGCCTCACATAAATCAGAGCACTGATGATGAGTTATGGAGGCATTTGCCTCACCTACTAGAAAAAGCAGCACACCTTCAGCAGAGGTGGTTTATCAGGGGGAGAAGGTGCCAATCATTCCATTTGAGATTCACCTCTCCCAAGCCCATCACGGTGTGTGATCACAGTGCAAAGAGCCAAGGACTGCCTGGGCACTTAGAGGGAATTGCCACCTTTGTTCCCAGAGCAGGGAAGCACATCAGCACTGGTCAGTGAGAAGCAAAAGGTTATTTTAGATGCTGCACACACAGCACCTGATCCCTCTTCCCCAGGGCTGTCAGTCAGACGTCTGCCCTAGCAATCAGTAATGGAAAGAACAAAATGGAACCTCATTATAGTTTTTAGCACTGCTCTGCCAGACACGGGATCAAAACCAAGAAGGCATCTTCATTCAAAGGTGAAGATGATTCTGACAATTTTTTGATGTGTATTTTGGGAAGAAATGTCCCCAAACCATTTTTAGTCTCAGAAAAAGGATTTCTGTGAAGGTTTTGAGTACAGTAATAGCTGGCTCCATCTAAGTTATCTAAAGAGATATAAATGGAGAAAGGGGACCTAGGGAAAGCAATTCTTAATAACTTTTACGATTGTTCTAAGAACTGCAATTTTTAATTTGTTTCTGGAGCCACCATTGCTGTCAGCTTTGGGACTGAAGGCTGGTTCCATCCTAAACACACAGAATGCTCCCAGATGTCTGTGATTAGACAGGCATCTGCACACTCATAAATGGGAAGAGAACTGGAACCTTAGCAGTGCAGGCACCCTTACTGATTCCTGATTTAAAAGCAGGTATATTTTGGGTTCTGCTGAGATGTCCCCCAGCACTTTAGAAAGAGATTTTGCATTTAATTTTGCTATTACTTTCAATATTTATGCTTAACATTCTGAATGTACATTTCCTGTGAACTTATAGTTCTGCATCGCTACTTCTTGTCTGAGGAACCAGAATGCTCTGTCTTGTTTCTACCAGGCATTTTCTGAGAAAAAACAGCAGCAGCCTGTGGTTGCAGAAGTGACTAATGTGCCAAGCTGCAAAAGAGACTTTTATACAATTACAACCTTACAAACACTCAACACACATTTTCTCATGGTTCTGCCACACTGGGGAAAGACAGAGGTGCTTATAATCAGAGCGATTCACTCTTATCTACAGAAAATGCAGAACTAGCAAACAAGAATAATCTGTACATTTAGCTCTAGCTGACAAGGCTTTTAAATAATAAACTATGTCATAGTGAGTTAGAAGAATCATTTACCTTGTGCAGGAGTTTGCACTGCTCTTGGTGCTGAGCGTGCAAAGAGCACCACTGCAACCTCAGCCTCCCATTTAACCACTGCAGGTACCGAACATCCACTCTGTCCTCTGCTCCTGCTTCACCTGCACCTTCCTGGCTGCTGGGCACATCATCTTCACACTGAAAGCAGGAAAGAACACCAGACTCAGGAGTTTCAACATTTTCAAGTCATTCAGGAGTGAACTTACAAGGTACGTGGGCCAAATCGCCCTAAAATGGAGTCAATTCCAGTAGCACAGAGAAATCAGAGTACAGGACTGGGAACAGCCTAAACAAGTAGAGAAGTGTGGAATAAATATCAGCTTCTCAGATGTGATGTGGTGAGCTGTCTCCTCTCCCATCCTTCATTTTCCATACCCCAGGAAGACACAGTGTTCCTGAGACAGCAAGAATGTTCTTTACCCAGATGGGAAAAATTGTATTTTGACTAGGTTCTAATATGTCAAAGAACATAAAAAAAACAGATTTAGCTCCTGAAGTGTCTTCTTGAGACCCTATTTTGTAAATCAATAACTTATATTGTGACAAAATTGTGGGCCTGTGCTTGCCCAGCTATTTTCTTTTCTCCATCCAGCATCTCCTGTCTGGTAGGATTGAGGAAAAGGAAAACTCATGCAGCTGGCAATGGCCAGGACTCCACAGAGGCACTGCCATCTACAGCTGGGTCATCTGTCCTGCTTGTTTTGCCTTTTTCTAGAGTAATTTGGAAGGAAGAAGAGAGAAGGAAAGTGTTTCCATTTGTTCATCTTGTCCCACTTTCCTTCTGCTGCAGATAAAAACCAACAGCAGCCAACACCTTCATCTCCTGATGAAATTCCTACAGCACATTTCTGTTGTCTCTCATTCTGAGGAACACAGGGAATTCCACCTCCCCCAGCCCCTTGAACAAAGAGATCATTCTCATGTATAGACAGATCTCTCCCTTTCCAGCTGAGACTCCTGCAGATTGCAAATTAAAAGGGGAAGAAGCCATGGGTAGTTTTACTTCTGATGCCAGTAACACCATTTAAAGTGAAGCTTCCCATTTCATGCATTCTATGGGAATGACACACAATAAACATAACCCATCATTCCAAACATTTCTACTCCAACATGTCACCAGAAATAGGAAAAACACAGAACTGCAAAGACCTGCTTATTCAGAATGGATGTTTGCCATTCTGCAAGGAAGTGTCTCCCAGTTCTTAGACTCTCAAGACATTTCTTTAAAGTGGAAACTTAAAGCCTACTTGAAACATGACTGTTTTCAAGAAAACACTTAGGCAGATATTTGGACCCACAGACCTTGATGGTATTTAAACATATGTGCTTCCCTGCTTCACAGATTTCCACGTTCAGTAAAATCTTCAAAGGATCCAGTTGGCAGGCAAAGCTGGAATGTAGCTCCAATCTGGATCCTAAACTAACAATGCACTGTAAAATGAAGAGATTTAATCTTGCCTTAAATGCAGATTTCAACAGAAGTGTGGCTACAACCATGATCAAATAACCCCCTAACACTTGTTTTAACCTAAATATCCCCAGCTGACAAGGCCTCTGTTACAATGAGTGATCCTATTATTTATAAGCACAAAAAAAATGCTGTTCTGGTCACATACCAAACTGTATCACTATTACAGGTTTGTTCCTTTTTGCCCTGTGGCTCAGATAAACACCCACTATAAATCACAGAGGTGCAGGGCTGGTAAACGGCTTCTCCTTCAAATGGCACAGATTCATCTTTAACCAAAAAAAAAAAAAAAGAAGAGAGAAAAGAAAGAAGAAAGGGAGGAAAGAAGGAGGAGGAAAGAAGGAGGAGAAAAGAAGGAGGAGGAAAGAAGGAGGAGGAAAGAAGGAGGAAAGTTTGTGCCAATTCCAATGTCCCTCTTCTTCCTCTGCTCCTTTGTCTCCAGGCTCCTCTCCTCCACAGTTTTTTTGGGAAATACCCTGTTTTTCCCAGACAGGATGGTTTCTGGACCAGGAAACCATGCAGATGTGATTACCAAGCTGTCCATTAGCATGATAAGCCAAGCACTTGGATATTAGTCCTGGCAGCAGAGAAAACCCACGTGTAAAGAACATTAAAACACCTCACATAACCAGCTAGAAAGCCACAAAGCCAAAGACAGACCTGGGAATCCCAGATTAAAATCTGCATTGTCCATAATTTACAGTTCTACTCCAGCTTCCCTGTTTAGAGGTATCAGAACAGCACAAACACTGCTCTCCTGGGGATTTATTTCAGGAAGGAATGGCATTAGACTCAATTGCTTTGGCAGTACAGTGACAAACACCATGCAGAGCTAATTTTATTGTAGCAACCTGCCTTATTAATATTAAAATAAGGAAGCCAGCCAATGCATTTTTAACAGGATCTCTCCATTATTTATTTCACAAACTGCACAAAAAATTTACTTTTGCTATGAAATACTTAGCCTGGCATAAAGTAAACAAGGTAAAAAAAAAAAAAGGTCTTGCATATTATACTGTGACCTCAATTTCCAGTCCCATCTTTACAATCTAAGACTATTTACTGCTCTCTCAGTGGGTGAAAAATCACTAAAGCACCAGCCCAAGCTACAGGCTTTGCTTCAAATACCACTGTGAATTTATCTAATCTATGCAGCAACCCAGGTACACACCTACATTCACTCTGAGATACAGAAGTGCAGATTTTTCAGTCCAGTTCACAAAGAGAGCAGCCAAGGCAACCACTCAGAGACCTCAGCAGCCCTTCTACACTTGGAATGCTCCAGGCCACTTTTGGAAGAGATCATTCCACAGCCACCTCCCAGAGAAGCATTTTCTGCAATTAATTGTTTGCTGCAATTAATGCTTCTCTTTGATTCCATCTCAGAGAAGGGATGTGCCTGGGTCAGCTGCAGGAATTGGTAGTACAAAAGTCACACGAGCAAACATCAATGCCTTCATCACCATGCTGAGTTGGTCTGGTCAAACTGGGTGATGTGGACCTGCCAGAGCAACCCTGAGCAGTGTAACTTAGGATTAAGCAGAAGATTAAATAAATAATTAAAATTAAAAGTAATCAATTAAAAAAAAAAATTGATTAAGCAGAAGATAGAATGAAGCTCCTCATTTCCACTCTCACCATAACTCACCCCAAAGGAACTTTCTATCCTAAAAGCCCCAAGTACTGCTAGAACTTTTCCCTATCCACTCCTTGGCAAGGCTAAGAAAAGCAAGCACAAGCCTGATCAAAGTGACAAGCATATATTTACACGAGCTCTCTCCAAGCCAGTTTCTGAACCATCACCCTGCCCACACTTGAGCACAACCAGCTCTCCTGGGGTAAAAGATCCAGGAGAAATAAAACAGCTAAGCCCCAGAACAAATACACATTCCAAGACACCAGTTAAGGTAGCTCACAAACTACAAAACCTGCCTCAGGCTCACAAATGCACCTCTGGCTCAGTCAGACCTAAACATGGTTTATGTCCCAAAAGCATAGATTTAACAATTTTTGCATTGTTAAATCTATGAATTTATAATTCAGTCTTTAACACACAAGTTTTGCCCTAAACATTCCATCCCAAGCTATTTCAAGTAAAATCATAAAGAAAAAAAAAAAAAAAAGGTGTCAGATCATTCCCAAAGAGTGTGAATAGGCTTATGGTTAGACAATGCAGCAAGTGCATAAAAAAACTCCCAACACTGCCCAAGTCCTCCTGGCAGAATTGTTCTGAGCAGACAAGTCAGAGTCATGAAACACAGTGAACTAAAAAAGCCTTTAGATATGAAAGTACTCAAAAGAAAAGAATAAGGGGTGGAAGAAAGGAGGGTGTGAAAAAGACATGGTGCTCTATCACTTTTCAGTCACATTCCATACATCTGAGGAAACAACTTGCATGCAACGTGCTTAGAGAGAAATTAAAGATTAAGAAGCTTCAACTTCAACAGCAGAAATGAAGCTGTTCTTTTTGGTTTGAAATACAAAGCTATCCCACCTTATCAGAAATCAGAGAGCAGGTGTACCAACAGTGGATGGAGATAAATTAAACAAGTACTTCATCATATAAATACTTCATCAAAGAACAACATGGGCACCAGTGTGTTTGCAGACATGTGAGAAGGGAGCATTTTTTCCACTGCCTGCTCCCCTTGAGGATTTTAGTGACTTGGTACAGAGTAGATCTTGCTCTGTTCATACACTTTGAATTACACAAACTCCAAAAGCTGATTTAATGCAAAATTCCTTGCAGATCTGGCAATATGCCATAAGCAAGACTGCAGAGGAGTTGCTGTGCAACTTCATCTAGACTTTCTATACTATTCCTACTGATATAGGAACCGTTAAGGCTTATAAATCCTTACCTTAATAAATTCACTGTGCCCCGTGCAGGCAATGGGAAAGAAAAGGCTGTGCTGCCTGCACTGCTGTGAAACACAGCAGTGGCAGGGCTGGCTCCCCCAGAGATGCTCTTTTCTGACTGTGAGCTGCCACCTGTCGGCCCAGGACAGACCCCAGCTCATCCCCACCACACTGTGCCTTTCCCAAGCATCTGCCAAACCCCTCCAAGCACCAGCTCTCTGCCTCCACATCTGGACAAGCAGCAAGCACTCTGCTGCTCATGCTGCCCATGGAGAAACCAGCCTGCTGGAACATGGATAAGGTGTTTAACCCATGGATAGATGCACGAGGTCAAATCCTTGAGCAGAGCAACACAAAGCAGCTGCCAGCTGAACCCTTCACTGGGTCCAGACAGAAAATATTTCCTCAGTTACCACTCAGATCTTAAGCACACAGACTGGTACCACAAAGGTAGGTAGGAGCATATTTAGATGCTCACTGCAGGGCTCAGGAAAGGCAGGGCAATCACATAAATCAAGCCAATAAAGTGCTCCTGCAGCTTTTACTGAGTGCTCGTTCTGAACCACTCATAATTCACACGGTGGTTTTGATGTGACATAACATATGTTAACTTCTGTAATTACACATCTTTAAACAGAACATCTTTTTTTTTTTTTTTAATTAAACACCATAGCCGGAAATAACAGTATCAGACATGCTTTCTTAATTAATACAGCCATATATCTATCTGCAGGAGGGGAAAATGTGAAAAGGAACAATCTGAACAGATGAATATGAAAGGGACAGCAGTATTTTCATTAATAGCATCATAAACAACACTAAATGGATTTCCTCCTAGACAAGGCAGGATCCAGATTAGATTTATGCAGGGAAAGATAGATGGTGTAAAAACCCATTCCCACATGGTGCACATACCAATTAAATCTTCAGATATTTGCATAGGAGAGTGAGATTCCACAAACATAAGTGCTCACAACATCCAAGTTAGGCTCATATTGCATCCAGCAATTAAAATTTTAAAAAAAGTGAAATCCTGTGTCTCTGCAAGGCCTTTTAGCTTTTAAATTTCTATGCCTTTTGTAAGAATTACTACTCATAACAGCATTCCCAAGAGCTTACTCTTGGCAAAGAGTGAAAAAGAGAAGGTGCTGAGGGAAGACAGAAAATGTGAACACAGCTCTTACCCATGCCTGCCTTGTTCAAACAAGCCTCTCTGGCAGTAGCCATGGGCCTGAGGCACTGGAGCAGTCAGTCCTTTATCCCATCCCTCCCCACTCATTTGGGAGGTTATTTTAGAGCTCTGCAGTACAGCAAAAGCCTTTAAAAGAGCTCGGCACTGCTGCTTCCTCTCTGGAGCTGCAAGGTTTTAAAAGAACATTAAAATCCCAATGCTCACTGCATTATATATTCAGACAAAGCATGGGAACTAAATATCCTGAGACCAAGATAGGGTAGCCCTTAACTGGGAGAGGAGCTCATGAAATGCAAGACACAGATAACAAACACCTTGCACTGCTTTTTCCCCCCTGCCTGCAGCTGCAGTTCCCCTTGCTCCAGTGTGGCAAGAGGGGCAGTCCCTGGGGGAAGAAAGATGCAGCTCCCTGCAGACACAGCACACTGGAGCTGGAGGAGCACAGGGGAACAGCACCTGCCCTGCAGGAGGGAGGAGGCAGAGCTCTGCCATGCCCCCCTCCACACCTTCCTGAGGGAGGGAAAGGTGCTTTATTCCAAAAGATCCTCTCCAGTGAGTTAAACCCAGCTTGCTTGCAGTGGCACACCAGAAACAGATGTTCACACTAAACTCCAAAGGCTGTGAAGATGATCAGAAGAGACCAAGGGTACTGGCTGCTCCCTGGCACTGGAGGGCAGGAGAGGCACTGGAACGTCTCACAATCCCTCCTGTTTCCACAGCAGCCAAGGAAGGAGCTCCCTGTGCTGGATTTCAGCAGAGTATGACCATGGTAAACCTTCCTGCTAGCACATCAGTCCTCACCATCTTCTCCTCCCACAGCTCCTGTGCCTGCTGCTGAACCCCATCAGAACACACCAGCTGTAATGTCAAGTTCAAGAAATCCTGCAACTCAGACATTACAAGATTCAATAAATTATAAGACTTCCTGATTACTTCAGACTTGTCTTTTAGAGTGTTTTACTTTGACATGCTGTCTGGAAAAGAAAAAAACCAAAAACTCACTTCTTAATTGTGCATTCACTGTGTCAAGCAAAGACAAATGTTAGTAACTGCACATCTTCCAGGAAGAAGGTAGCATGACAAGTTCAAAATATGCCACAACAGACTTGTCAGCCACACTGAGGTGAGGAAAATTCTGCAGGAGAAACTTCAGGGATCCTGCCCAGGTTTCACAGATGGATTTTAAAAAAAGAGTGTTCCTTAGCAGCTACAGAATCCAGCAACAGTAATAGCAGTAAAAGGGCAAAAGCGTAAATGGTGACAGTTACTAGGAAGACAGGAGGACAAAGAGAACAGACATGTAAGCTGAGGGAATAAGGGAGGAAAACCAAAAAATGAAAGCTGACAGACTAATATAGCCCATAAAGATCTGGAAAGTAATTACACTTCTGAGTCAGAATCAATAAGGTTAATAAAATTCCCTCCTCTATCCTCGCTGGAATTGATGAAGACGTGGAAAAAAATGCAGAAAACTACTTTTCACTGAAACTAGTGCCCAAGGTTTTCTGCTGGGGGGAACATGGAGCTTGGCTGCTACTTCAACTTTTCTCTAATAGCATGGTTTGTGGAACAGCAGTGACTGTCAAGTTTTCTGTAAAAGAAAGGCATTTCAACAACAAGATTAGACCAAGCATAAGCCTTACACCATACTGGAAATAGCCAGTGAGCCAAACTAGACCATGACAAACGAAAGGTTAATCAAACTGCAAACCCAAGGGTCAGAAGGAATGTTTATCTCCATTTTTGCCCACCAGAAGTAATTAAACTGAGTTCACTTTGGCATACAAAGTGACACATGCATGAATTCCAAGCACAAGAGACATAATAGCTCTATTTGTTGATTGCTGCAAATTCACAAAAGGGGAGGGGCATCCAATTTCACTCAGAGGGCCAGAAGCAGATAGAGGGAATTAGTGGAAACAAGAACCAGTGTTTGTACAACATCTCCTGATGATCATGAGGGATCTAACATCATTGTGCCCATTTAAAAAGCTCAGCAGCCTCCACACATAATTAAATTACAGGGCACACAGATTAATTTCAGCTGTAGAAATAAAAGCATTTTAAAAAGGCAGCATTTCTCCCTGGAAACACAAAGAATATCTGCTCACAGAGTGCTGCTATTACCTGCCCAAACCACCACAGATTTGGAGAAAGATCACTGAAATGTAAAAAGTGAGGTAAATACAAATTAGTCAAATACTGAATGTGCTAAAAAGGCAAGTTTATATCAATTATATGCTTCTTAGAGCAAATGAGAACTCCCCAGGTGTGCCTTGCAAGTTCAGTGGAGGAGACAGTTTCAGTGCAGGCTTTTTTCACTGTGTGTTGTGCATTAGGATTTCTTATGTGTGAATAGGAATCAATAAATGGCACCTGAGAATAACCTGCCTGTACATGATCACCAAAGCAACAGAAGACGTTGAGACAGACATCACAAAGGTGCATGTCTGAGATGGAAACCCACAAGGGGTGTTAAAACCATGTCCATCAATGACTGGCCCAGTGCTTTCATGCAATTAGCAGGGAGAATTCCCAAGCAGACACTTGAGTGCATTGATGTGAGCCTCCAATTCAGACTGAAGTCTTTATAGATCTAACAGAGTTAGTGATTACTTCTCCTAAAGAGCTGGCCCATGCAAGGTTTGAACTTTCACTTACTGCCTCTGGAGTCACCAACCTGCTGACAGATGAGCAGAGTAAACTCAGAGAACCTGAACTGCTGCAGCCCAGCTCTGAAGTTTATCATGGATTATGGATCCCCTCCTCCTGCACAACACAGTTTGCTCCTCTAGCTGTTTCCTCTCCCAGTTTATAAACTCCACATGCTAGAAGAGGCTGAAGGATCCTTCAGTTTATAAACTCCATATGCTAGAAGAGGCTGAAGCAGGGCTGAAGGATCCTTCCCCAGCCCTGCTCACTGGAGGAACCTGTCCCAGGCACCACGATCCTGGCTCAGGGCAGACTGCAGCACTGCCCTGCCAAAAAACACCAGCTGGAGGTGCCCTGAAGGAAGGAATCTCTTACCTAACACACAGAAGAGCCAACTCCCAGCACCACCCCAGGCTACCAACCACGCTTGTCCTCACCACCACAGTGAGTTCTGACTACAGCAGCACTGCCTCTCACCACCTTTCATCATCTTGGAGTTCATGATTTCAGCAACCACTGAACTTCTGGTTCTGAAAATGTTGGTGCATGCAAAAGTCAGCTTGTGGGAGCTTTCCCCATGCCAGGATCAAAGGATTAAGAATTCCACACAGAACTTGAGCTCCTTGTCCATCATGTGTCATGAACACCCTTGTACCTCTAAAAATCCTTTAGAGCTGATGGAAGTGTTCAATTTGCAGGGAAAGAAAACTGTGTTGCTAAGGAACTGCAAAGGAAAAAAAGGCCAGAGTGTGGTAGTCTGAAATGAAATTATTTAAATTAATTGGCCCTTGATATGTTGGGTATTTGGCACATTATCTGCAATTCAGCAGCCTTTGTTTTAAACTTTAAACTGAAAGAACAGTCAGAACATGATTGCACACTTAATTTAGGGATTAGCTCCATTCTCTTTCTCACATAACAGACCCTGTTCATCTTTGTGGATTTCAGACAAAATTTTAAAAGCAAAGCACATGAATATCAGTTTGAACTAGAGCTATGCCTACAGTTGTTGAGACTCCTTTCCTTTTAAATGAAGACAAAGGGTAAGGATTCTCTCTAATTTATTCTCACTGGTAGCCCAATAGATGTACTTTTCCAGCAAGTACTGACTTTCACACTTTGCTCATGTTGGCAGAGATCTCAGCCATGCACAGAACCAAATGTATTGCCTGGATTTTTGTTTTGCAACACTTTCATTTCAGGAAATATTTTCAATTGTTTGTAATCATTAAAGATTCCATTCAGTGGAAGATTTTTCAAGTTCTCAACTGAGAATTTCATTTCAGTTGTTTTAAAGAGCATTTCCTTTTCTTTCTTCTAGTTTTTGAGACAGATCTTTCCCAAGTGAAGGTTTTTTCCTCTTCTTTTAACATTTTTCCTTCACTTTACTGAAATAGAAGAGAGTTATGACTGCAGAGACTACTCCTCTGGTGTACTAATTTAGATGATGTCAGGTAGCAAAGTGACAACCTTACCTTCCCCCTCTCTTACTGAGATTTTGGGGTTTTATTGCTGAACACTGGCTGATGAGCAGGCTTTGCCACATGGTTCTCTCACAAAATAACAACAGCCAGCATAACATATATATACAATAACATAACATAACATAATAACAACAGTATCTAACAACAAAACTTCACACTTTTATGAACCAAACAAACAGGTTTTCATGAGTGGTTTACAAGGAGCTGATTCACTGACCAAAACGAGGTGTGACCCACCCATCTCCTCCTCACCCACCACTGCCTCCTTGAATCCCTAGATCTTCATTTGGTTGGCTCCTAAAGGCTGAGTTTATTGATTTTGCAATGCCTAGTTGATAAAATAAAAGATAGGTTCTCTCCCTCAAAATTCCATTTGTTTTAACTTTCTTGTGATGGAGAATCACAAAACTCACTAGTCATGCTCTAACTACCTTCTTTTTTTTACCTTGTAAATATCTATTTTTATTAGAGCATGAACACTGCTGGATGAACACCATACAATAAATGTTTCCATGAATAGAATGAGTTTTACATACACAAGCTAACTCCAACTTCCAGTCTATACAGTTTTTGTCTGGTCTATTGAAACAAAAAATAAATTTCAGACTCTTAAGCCTTTCCAAACACTGTTTTGGACAGTTATTGAGTAAAAACATTTAATGAGCATTCCATGCTTCTTGAGAAACACAAGTACAGCAGGTGAGAACTGACACACCAGTATGTGTGGCCATAAGAGATAACATTGTATTACCATAGTTCTTTCATCCCTTTTTGGGAAATGAAAAACTTAAAGCCTTCAGAGAAAATAACACAGGTGCTGCCCCATTCCCTGAATTCATGTCACATTTCACTTTTCACTCTTTAAAAACATAAATTAAGTAAAAAAAAAAAAAAAAAAAAAACCAAAAAAAAAAAACCTGCTACCACAGATGAAAAACAAGAAAAAAGTAAAAGAGAAGTTTGAAGTAAAAAGTTCTCCAGCAGTGTTTTTTTCTGAAATCTCAAGGCACCCTTCACATAAGTGCATGGCACTGCCACTCAGCTCAGCCTCTTGTGCTCAGCAAATAACTGTAGGGCAGCAAGAGTGGTCCCTTTCCTCAAAATACTTCTTGTAATGTTGTTACAAAGAGGATTCTTTCCTTTGAACTGTTTTCCATTTGTACAAGTGTTTTCTTTCTGAAGACACTGTTTTTATATTACAGCTTTCCAAACTTTTACTTTCCTGCTCCCTAAAAAGGCTCTAGAAAACCAGAGGAAAAACATATACGGGTTCATGAAAGACCACAAACCTTAGACACCACAAGATTATCAGCAGGTAGTTTCCAACCTTCAGTGTCCCTTGCCAAAAACTAGAATTCTGTGAGCCTGTCATTTTGAAGCAGACTGAGCAGTAATTAGTGTCTGACTAGCTCATGGTTACTTCAGAACAGACTTTCTGTGTGCTAACAGCTTTTATTAATGGAAAAAACAACACACTCCTCTGTGCACTCAAAGAGGTTACAAGGTCATTAGAGCAGGAGCTGACATTTTAGACCTTGTTTGCAAAAAGTGTTGTTTTCCTTACCCTTACCTGCTTTACCCAACAGTGCCAACACAGCCAGCATTCACTGCTAACCTGTTTGCCTGCCCTGCAGAACCACTCACAGCTCAGTCTGGGAGCCCAAAACCCAGCAGCAGAGAGACTGAAGAGATTCACTTACTTGCACTCCTCCACAGTGGCCTCACCTACACTGGAAAGAGAAATCAGGGAATTCAGGCAGGGGTGGGAGTTTGATAAAGAGAAAGAACACAGATGATCTGCACACAGAAAGCTTAGAAAAGGGAAAGAAAATAACTGCTGACCTTTTTTAAAGCTGAAATCACTCATCTGCCAACCCATCACACACTGATGGTAGCACAGCTGCTGTTACAGGTGACTTGTGGACAGGTGTAGGAGGATGGATTGTAAGAAAACAGAGATAGTGCTGAGGGCAATCTCACCAGTGATGAGTTACAGCTGTACTAATTACCAAAGAGAGGAAACAGCCATGCCCTTAGCAGGGCCCAGCTATGTCCAGTGAGGATGGGTGTTAAAGAGGAGTGAGTTAGCCAGCTGAACTTTGCTGGTGCTGCCAGAACAAAGGATTAGGGTGTTGTGTGAGGGACAGGAGGGAGTTGGCTGTCAGAGGAGGAGTCTTGTGTGGAGCTGCCTGTGGGAAGTGTACAGAGAGAAGGCATGAAGGTTTTGCTGTAGGACAATAAGGGACTGATGCTTGCATCAGTGAGGAGACCACTGCCAATTGGTGCCCCGTGTGAGGAGCTACCAACAAGAGACAGGGCAGGGTGGAAGGACACATTGGTGCCCTGTGTGAGGAGCTACAGAAGGGAGGGCAGGGTGGAAGGACACATTGGTGCTCTGTGTGAGGAGCTACAGCAGGGCAGGGTGGAAGGACACATTGGTGCTGTGTGAGGAGCTACAATACAGCAGGGCAGGGTGGAAGGACACATTGGTGCTGTGTGTGAGGAGCTACAGCAGGGCAGGGTGGAAGGACACATTGGTGCTGTGTGTGAGGAGCTACAATACAGCAGGGCAGGGTGGAAGGACACACTGGTGCTCTATGAAGAGCTGCAGCAGGGCAGGGTGGAAGGACAGATGCTCACCGTGCACACAGAGGTCTCATCCCCTGTCTGCAGCCTGTTCCTTGCCAGGAGCTGCTCCAGGAGGTGCAGGCTGTGCAGCAGCCAGGAGAAGGCCAGCAGCAGCTCCCGGCTGCCCGCAGAGCCATCGGCAGGGAGCTGCTGCAGCTGGGGCCGCCTGTATCCGTGGTACCACAGAGCCCACTTCACAAACCTCACCTGGCCACCTGCAAGAACAAAACAGCCCAGAGTGACACCCTGCAGCCATGCCTTATCCCTCCAGATCCACAGCTGCAGCCTCCTCTGAGGGCAGATGGAACCCTGAAATTCCAGCCCAGGAGTGTAGAGCTTTCTGTGCTTTCTGACACTGACCCCCAGGAGAACACTGCTTTTGACTTAAAGCCTTAGAGAAGGCTTCCAAATTTAAGTAGTAGAGTTAAAATCACTGGTGTGTAGTTAGAATAGAAGTGTGTAATTTCACACGGTGAAAAGTTTTGAACTTAGAGTTTTAGAATACAGTAATAAATACAGGACAAAATGCATTATCTCTTTCTTCCTTCTTGTTCCTTCTCCATCTTAGTTTCAAATAATAGTTTTAAGTTAGAAAGTACTGCAGTAGAGTCACAAGTGTTTGGTTATTAAGTATAAATTATATAAATGTTAACTTTTAATTAGATAATTAACCTTTTAAAAAATCTTATAACTAAGTAAAATAAATTCACCTCATTTTCTCACTTTTAGCTTAATAGCTAAAAGTACTAAAGAACTATCTGTACTTCAAATAAAATTTAATAAACAACCAAGTCCAAACAAAAAAATCCATCTCTTAAACATTCAATCCTAACTCTGAGTAAAAGCAAAAGAAGAGTTTTTAAACCAGACTCAGGAAGACTGAGGACTTAGTTCTTTAACAACTGTCGTAGCCTTGCCTTGAAGACAGAAATGAGATGGATGAGATACTTGGTTTTTTTTAACCAGAATAGCTGAATCTTTATTGTACATAGTTTCTTTTCATATGGTATTAGAAGGTACCATGTTTGAATTTAATAGGTTAGCAAATTATGGAAACTCAGTTGATTGGTTAAGTGATGACTAGTGTACATGTTTATCAATTATTTTTTTTCTAGATAGTTTATATTTTTTCTTGATGGATTCTCACAGGATAGACTTCTTATTTTTGTAGGTGAGAACTGTTTTCTCATAAGAATAGATTGTTGTGTAAACTGATTTTTATTTTTATAATTTTTTTCTCATGGGAACTTTAGAGGTTAGCTTAGCCAGAATAGTAAGGTTTAAACCATGTTTTATAACACCTTTCTTTTTTAAGGCTTTACCCATATGCAACAATCAGCAACTGGTGAAGGACAGGAGGGAAAGGGTAAAGGCCTTCTTTATACTGCCCCTTTCTGATTACAGGAACTGTTGCTCAGGGGAAAGAAGAAATTCAAAGTTCAGATTAAGTCTGGTAATGGCCTCTCAGAAATTAACACAGGCAACAAAGGTAATTAGCCACCCTCACTAGAATGGGACTCCAACTCACCTATTCATTTTTTATGAGTCACCAAACATGCTATGAATTAGTAAACACTCTGAATCACTTTACTCCTGAACTGAACTGGAATTTAGAGATAGGAGTTTCACAGCCTGCTGCAAATCTCTGAGCACCAGAGAGCAGAGATAATGCAGCACAGCACATGGGCTATTAAATTCTCAGGAAGGCTCTGATCCATATTCCTTCACACCAGCAAATGGTACCTGACAGCTACAAGACAGGCACTGCAGGACTGTAAAATACTGAGGAAACACAGAGAAAGTTATTATCAAAAAAGGTTCTGCCCAGTAAGCCTTGGCTCTGTACTAAGTCAAAAACAGAATAAAGAACATAATTAGAGGGACAATGAAAACGACACACACTGGCTAAGAACCAACAGCTGTAAAAGGAAGATCTGCTCAAAAAGTTTCTGGAGCTCTCTGAGGGCAACAAGAAGCAAGTGATTAAGGAAGATTCAACCAAATCAAGCCATTTAGACTTCCCACTGGGATTCAGTTTGCACAAAGAAACCAAGGCACTGCAGTGCAGGGAGAGGAAAAGCCCTTGAATCAATGACAAGTGCCCAGCAGACAAGAACCAGAGGGCAGGAACAAATAGTGGTTTCACATGAGGACTCTGTGCTAAACAGCTGCTGTTCAAACAGCTCAAAATGACACTTGGAGAATGTGACAGTGACAGAAAACTCGGTGCTGATGTGATAATAGCAGTAAAGAATGCAGGCAGATCATGAAGGACTGCAGAACCTTGAGCCCAAGCTTTAAAAAGACAGATAAAAGTATTTTTTAGAAAAAAATGAAAAATTACATGCACAAAGAAAGAAATGTTCCTAACTTTACTGACTTACAACACAAGACTGGACCTGGAACTGCTCAGTGGGCTCAGGAACACAGTCTCAGGTGATAAGGTTTTTAATGACAGTATCACAATTGGTTCTGACAGGCATCCAAAGGCAAACTCAGTGTGAGAAACACAGCAAGGACACTGAACAGAACACAATTACCCACCATGACCCCTATTTCTTCACTCCCATTAAGGCTACAGAAAATTTGGAAAGAAATAAAGAGAAAGGACAAGTGCAGTCACAAGCACAGGACAGCTGCATTGTAAGAAGTGATGAAGTAAGCCAAGAAGATGAGCAAGAATGGATATGACAAAACTCTTCAAAATCCTGAGTGCTGGGCAGTGGGTGAAGACTGGATGATTTGTTTGCACAACACTCAGCACAAGAACTGTGAGCCACCAAAGTTAGCAAGCACGTGAGTCAAAACAAGATAAAAGAGATGCTCTTCACACACATAGCAAAATTCTGAAATTGTTCACTGTAGGACACTGAGGGACACTTAAAGAGTCACTCAGGCTCAAGGAGGAACTGGATTTACAGAACAGCAGCTCATGGAAACTTATGAAACACAAGCATCCCCTCTGGATCAGAAAGTCTGACGTGAACTGCTGGAGGAATATTCCCCCATGCTGTGAAAGCATCCTGCTAGATCTGCTCTTTTCTTTCCCTTGGGCATTCACTTTGACAGCTGTCACAGCTGGGTGGAGCTAGAGGAATCTACAGTTTCATGCACTTCAGGCATTCTTACAAAGCAAAAGACCTAAATCACTCCATTTGCTCTTTCCACAGACCCTGTGAATGAAACAAGCAGCTTCCCTTCCCCATGGCAGGGTGGCAGAAATGCCTGTGGCTTGCTAAAAATCCTGCTGTAGATGTGCACTCCAATCTCTCAAGCACAAGAGGAGCATAGAGATATTACAGATTTTATTTGGATCACTTGTGAACATTCTTACATGAGCAGGGTTTTCATATCATCCTTTCCTTTTTTTGTGTGTGCATTTGTCAAGAAAGGAACTGCCATAACAGGTAAAGGCAGAAATACTCCAAAAGGAAAGATGATCAGTCCATGCCTTCCTCCTTTTTCAAAGCAAATAAGCATCACATGCTGCCATCTGCAGTTCAAGGAGCTCCTCAAAAAAGCACATATCAAAGTGGAGGAAAGGAGAGCAAGTCAGTTGTTTGTTTTTTTTTTTTCCCTTTTATCACCATTTCCTTGCTCTGATATATCACTCAGGTCAGACCCACCAAGGCAATTCACCACCTGAATTTCTGTGTTGTTTTGGTCCTTTATCTCCCCTTCTTTCACTGCAACATGCTGCCCTCACAGAGAGGTGTACCAGGCAGGAACTGGGAGTCAAGGCATGGATCTGGAGCTGGCTCAAAGAGCCTTCCTGTGACCTTAGAGAAGTCCCTTAGTTTTCCTCACCTCTAAAGTGCTCAAGTTAAATGCAAAAGTATAAATGGAGTAAAGGTTATGTGAGTACCCAGGACCAAGATGGATTCTTCCATAACGTGCAACCAAGAGAGAGGAAAAAACATCACTCAGATGGAAGATAACACCAGATACCTCTCTGACATCCTTCTTATGGCATTAGGATCAGGAAATTTATACAGAAAGACCTTCACAAGGCTTCCAACTGAGCCCCTTCTCCACAAATATTATTCATAAAAGTATATGCAGTAAGACCAAGCTGGGGATGAACCACAAGGCTCAGCTCACTTCAAACTGTACTCAAGCTCTGCTCTTCCACCATGAGTCCTGACAAATATTTTCAGTGATTTACAAGATGATATTCAAATAAGGACTATGCACTAGCCTGGCAGGCTAAAATGGAAAGGAGCTACAAACCAAGCACAAGCACAGACACAGATACATTACTTCATGCACTCAGACAAAAAACACCTGCATAGGCAGTGGTATTATGGGAAACCACTGCTTCAGAACAAGGTTTTCTGCTACACTTGTCAGACAAACAAAAATCTATTGCAGGTCCAGACCTCTTTCCCATGCTACAAAAACTGAACAGCAATTTCAGCAAAGAAATGTTTCCTGCAACTGTCCAAATGCATATTGCACTGCTACCTGGTGTGACTGTCAGGTTGTTACCCAAGCTCATCAGCATGAAACCCTCAAGCATGATTTCATCAGCAAGGTTATGTCCAGAGTATTCACACAGCTTACTCTGACTCTCCACTGTCCAATAAACTGCTGTGACATGTTTATGGGGCTGGATTTTACAGTAAGTTTACACCAAAGTTTACAGTAATTAAGTGCTTTTCACTGTGTGAAGAAAGAATTCTCACAGAACAAGAAACCAGGAGCCAGCTGCAGAATTTTATAACCACTGACCCACAGGCTTCAGTGGGATTCCTGAACCAGCCAAAGATCAGTGTTTCCCTTTGAAAAATAAAGGGTACAAGATCACTGGAGAATGGCTTCTCTTTTCCAGAAAGCTGTTTTTATGCACACAGTAACCCCTACTCCAAAGGAGTCTTCACAGCCTTCCTCTGGGATCAGGCAGCTGCTGCTCTCCTTGTTTTAACCAAGGTAATTAAGAGGTTGTACAAAAAGAGCAAAGGAAAGGAAAGCTTGATCTGTGGACTAAGGCACTAGGCTTGGATTAGAGGAATCTGTTTCAATTCTCTATTGTGTAACAGGATCCTACACAAACCTGAGAAAGTTATTTAGTGCCTACGGCCAAGGCTTAATTCATTTGCATTAAATACACAAGAGACTAGAGCTGGGGCAGAGAAGAAAAGCAGTGAAATATTGATTGTGTTCACAGCAAACAACTCATTCACTTGCCAAGCAAAAGTAATTAGTGTCATCTGAAAAACAGTACAGCTCTCCAGCCTGAATTTCAGCTTTAATCACCAAGTTGAGACTAAAAAGGTTTCTCAGAAATCAGCTGGGCAGTTCTCAGCAGAATCACACATTGCTCCCTCACAATATACCAGTGGAGGCTGTGTTTGCTCTCTCTAGAGCCAGGAACCTGCCACATGCACTTGGAAATCCTGTCCCCAAATGCTACAGGCAATTAGTATGGGAGCAGCCAGGATCCAATAAGGTTGCACATGTGCAGCAGAACATCCACAATGCTGTGGGAGACAGTCAATAAACAGACTTGCCATATACACAGCAGATTGTGGATGAGTGGAAAAATAAAAACAGCCAAATGAAAAATAGCAGTCCTGCGAGCAACAGGACTTCCTGCTGAGCTACCAACAAAACTATGCTGGTTCTGCTCTGCATTCCACAGTGCTTAACCTTCCTTAATTCCATTTACAGAGCCACCAGCCTTGCAGCTATTCAGGGGCTTATACAGCGTTGTTCAGGCTGTTTAGCTTTCAAGGGCAAAAGTGAATATTAAGTGGATTTGGTATGAGGAGACCTTGATTCATTACAGTACAATTCTCATACAATGGAAAGGCCCTAGATAGACATGTCTCAAGAGAGAAGATGGGGAGTAGTGCTGTACTTGGAATAACATACATTTAAGAAGTAAACAGTCTTTGCTATTTTGAGAAGCCAATCTGCATTCAGTTCCTCACAGGAGCAGTGGCCCTGTCCACAGAACCATTATTCACAGTCTCCCTAAAACAATCACACACAGTTTATTTCTTGTTTTGTGTAGAACTTCAAAACAGTGCCTTTATGGTTCTCACATTGCAGTTCCTGGCTCTGACACAGGCCTGGATAGAAAAGTACCAACAGAACTATGGGAATGGGAAAAGAAGGAACCAAAGGAAAACCAAACCTACTTCTGTCTTTGCAGACATTGAGAATGCATATCATTGCAGAGATGTACCTGCAATAAAATGTCACAGGGATGCAAGAGCCTGTGCAAACATCCCAGTTTGCAGGACAAAGCACACCAAAGAGTAGCAAGGCTGCCTCACAGCACATTTACTCATTATAAACCTGACACCCAGTACATTGGTGGCACAGGAGCACTCAGGACAGGGAGCAGGGAGCCAAAGGTCAACAAACCAACAAAACCAGTGCCAGTCCTTCCCCAGGATAGATGGAAACTGCAGCCAGCCAGAATGATGTTACCTATGGCATCAGACTCTGTCCACCTGCCCCCATGGATCTGCTTCAGAAGCACGTACAGCAGCCTCCAGAAGTCCAGGCTCTGCAAAAGACAGGGGTGGAAGGGAGATCAGCAAGAAAAATATCTGCAATATTATTTAGGCTTAATTAGGCAATTAAGCCCATAGACATGGAACAGCACACCTGCTGACCCAGCCAACACCATCTGATCAGGCAGGTTCCTGTATTACCTGCCTCATGAACACAAAATCTACAGAAAGGAGCACCCAGAAAGGGCTGATGCTGGCTGCACACCCAGCAACACCCAGCACTTCTACTGTGAGACCCACGTGTAGAGGAGTGTTCCAAAATCTGCTCTGACACAACCACATGTGGCACAGCTCACCTGTAGTCAAACAAGAACACACTAGTGAGCTCTGACCATGACAGTGTCAGAAACTCACAAACAAGAGGCAGCACAGAATGAGCTGGAAGTGGGAATCATTTCTTGGCCGAGCAAGGACAGCATGCTGACAAACTCAAATAGTGATTCTTACAGCTGGAATTTCAGTCAACACTCGTAAAATCCTTGAAATAGCAGAGGAAGGGAGGTACCCTGTGTGCGAGCTGGAAGCCTCAGAGGCAAAGCAGCAAGACCCTGGGGTATGGCAAGGGGGAGCAAAGCCCAGGTGACGCTGAGAAGGGTGAAATACCAAGCCTTGAGTTACAACCACAGCAGGACACAGCCCTTCCCAGAGCAGTGAGTCTGCTCCCTAACATGTGTCAGCTGGGTGCACACCAAGCAGGGACTGCACAGAACAGGGAACACACAGAACAGGGACTGCACAGAACAGGGACTGCATGGAACAGGGAATGCACAGAATGCACAGTGCAGGGACTGCAGAGAGCAGGGAACACACGGAACAGGGACTGCACAGAACACACAGAACACACAGAACAGGGACTGCACAGAGCAGGGACTGCACAGAATGCACAGAGCAGGGACTGCAGAGAACAGGGAACACACGGAACAGGGACTGAACAGAATGCACAGAACAGGGACTGCACAGAACAGGGAACACGTGGAACAGGGACTGCACAGAACAGGGACTGCACAGAATGCACAGAGCAGGGACTGCAGAGAACAGGGTCTGCAAAGAACAGGGACTGCATAGAACAGAGAACACATGGAACAGAGACTGCACAGAACAGGGACTGCACAGAATGCACAGAACAGGGACTGCAGAGAACAGGGACCACATGGAACAGGGATTGCACAGAATGCACAGAGGAGAGACTGCAGAGAACAGGGACCACATGGAACAGGGACTGCAAAGAACAGGGACGGCACAGAACAGGGACCACATGGAACAAGGACTGCAGAGAACAGGGACTGCACAGAACAGGGCTCACACCGAACAAGGACAGCATGGAACGGGGCTCACACAGAACAGGGACAGCACGGAACAGGGCTCACACCAGGGCTCTGTGCCCGTGGCGCTGGCACCCAGGCCCCGTCCCCGGGCCCAGCCGCACTGGGCTGTCCCGCCGGTGCCCCTGCCCTGTGCCGTGCCCCGCCGGCTCCGGGCGGAGCGCGCTCACCGCCTGCGGCCGGTCGAACCTGGCGCGGCGCAGGGTGTCGGGGGCGGGCCGGGCGCGGGGCGGCAGGGCCCGGCACAGCGCCCCGACGGCGGCGGGCAGCGCCGGGCCCCGCTCCCGCTGCTGCCCCCGGTGCTGCTGCCGCATCTCGCTGATCCCGCCGCGGTTCCCGCCGCTCCCGGCCCCGGCAGGAGCGCCCTTCCGCGCCGCCCGCCCGCGCCAGCGCCCCCTGACCGCGGGGAGGAGGCACTGCGGCCGCGCCAGGCTGCCGGGCGCCCTCCGTGGCCCTGGGTGACTCTGGATGTACCTGGGCGTTCCTGGGTGTCTCTGGATGTCCATGGATGTACCTGGGTGTCTCTGGGTGTCCCTGGCTGTATCTGGATGTCCCTAGATGTCTCTGGATGTACCTGGGCGTTCCTGGGTGTATCTGGGTGTCCCTGGACGTCTCTGGGCATTCCTGGGCGTCCCTGGGTGTCCCTGAATGTCTCTGGGCATTTCTGGGTGTCCCTGGATGTACCTGGATGTCCCTGGATATCTCTGGGTGTCCCTGGATGTTTCTGGATGTCCCTGGGTGTCCCTGGATGTCCCTGGGTGTCCCTGGGTGTCCCTGGATGTCTGTGGATGTACCTGCATGTACCTGGGCGTCCCTACATGTACCTGGGTGTCCCTGGGTGTCTCTGGGTGTCCCTGGGTGTATCTCGGCATTCCTGGGTGTCCCTGGATGTCCGTGGATGTACCTGCATGTACCTGGGTGTCCCTGGGTGACCCTGGATGTACCTGGGTGTCCCTGAGTGTCCCTGGATGTACCTGGGTATCCCTGAGTATCTCTGGATGTACCTGAGTGTTCCTGGATGTCCCTGGGTGTCCCTGGGTGTCTCTGGATGTACTTGGGCATTCCTGGGTGTCCCTGGGTGTCCCTGGGTGTCTTTGGATGTCCCTGGATGTGTGTGGATGTATCTGGGTATCCCTGGGTGTCTCTGCATCTCCCTGGGTGTCTGGGGGTGTCCCTGCATCTCCCTGGATGTCCCTGGATGTATCTGGGTGTCCCTGGGTGTCCCTGCATTTCCCTGGGTGTCCCTGCATCTCCCTGAATGTCCCTGGAGGTCCCTGGGTGTACCTGGGTGTCCCTGGGTGTCTCTGCATTTCCCTGGATGTCTCTGGGTGTACCTGGGTGTCCCTGGGTGTCTCTGCATTTCCCTGGATGTCTCTGGGTGTCCCTGCATCTCCCTGGATGTCCCTGGATGTCCCTGGATGTCCCTGGGTGTCCCTGGGCACAGCAGCTCTGTGGATATTCCTGCTTGCCTCTTGCTCAGCAGGGCTTGATGCGGCCAGCTCAGATCCCAGGCATACAACCCTGAAATAAAGCAATCCCAGGGATTCATTCTTGGGGGGCTCTGGGGGAGGAGAAACAGAGCTGCTGCTTGGGAGAAGCTTAAATCCACTCATGACCAGGCTTTACAGAGCCAAAGCTGGCGCAGAGCTGGATTCCTGCTGTGGGTTTGCTGCTCTGTGCCAGGGACACGAGTCTGCACCACCAGCACCGCGGGGATCCTGCCTGTGCCTGGACATGAGACCTGCTGGAAGCCCCCCCATGGCTGCTTGGCCACTTCCCCAGCTCACAGCCCGTTTAGTGTGCTGGCTGTGGAGCCAGCACCATGCCTTTGCTGCTTTTTCCACCAGTATCTGAACAGCATGAAGCAACACGTGAAAT
Organism: Cichladusa arquata; assembly: GCA_026413545.1. Lineage (NCBI taxonomy): Eukaryota > Metazoa > Chordata > Aves > Passeriformes > Muscicapidae > Cichladusa > Cichladusa arquata. The sequence goes on along the minus strand of JAOTQP010000403.1, from coordinate 4,089,306 downwards.
TCCTCCCCGCTATGGAACGGGCTCCTGCAGCCAAACGGTGCTCACAGTGAGAAACCCCAGGGGTCCAAAGAACCTCCAGCCAGCGTGAACTGTGGCTGCACTCTTCCCTCTGCTCGCTCCTCTCCTGTGCTGGGGAGCACAGCCCTTCCCATGCTGAGCGCTGCTTTAGAGCTCTCCCAGTCCTGTGGATCCTGGCTCCTGCTCCAGCCAGCCCTGAAGGGACCCCTGGGTGTGAGTTACTCAGGCTTAAGGATTTTTAAACTATCTTCTCTAGCAGCTGTTGTCTCACATCCTCCTTTCCTAATGGCCTGGAAAGCATTTTCCTTATCCCTCGTCCAGTTCTAGCTCAGCAATCTGTATCCTCTTCTTTGCTCTCCTTCCACACAGGCTTGGCATTTCCACATGGTTCCTTGCCTTAGGTTTCCAACAGCCCATAAAGTCCATTTTTTATTGCCCTATCAAACTGGGACAACCCTCTGCTGTCTTTGGCACCCTCCTTGGCTTTCCATACCTTGCTGCTATCGGGTGCTGTCTGCACCCTCCATGACACATCACTTGTCTATTTTCCCATCCCTGCTGCAGTCTCCAGGCAGGGGGACCTTCAGCTGCAGCCAATTTCCTGTGTTTTCTTGACCACTCCATAAACCTAGCTCAAAGCTATCCCTGTCCCCACACACATTCCTCTGTCTGGGCCTTTCCTCCCCAGGGCAGCTGCCGAGACAAGGGCTCTCCTGCATGGTCCAGCGAGTGGTTCTGTCCACCCCCCTCCTCTGGGCTCCTGTCCCGCAGCCAACACCCCCAGGCCAGCAAACATCACCACTCAGCAGCTGGGACTCACACTGAGTGCCACCACTTTTGGCCAAACCAGCCCCATGGCACCTCAGCACAGAGCTGGCTACCCTGCTGGCCACCATCCCCTGGTCCAAACCAGCCCCGTGGCACCTCAGCACAGAGCTGGCCACCATCCCCTGGTCCAAACCAGCCCCATGGCACCTCAGCACAGAGCTGGCTACCCTGCTGGCCACCATCCCCTGGTCCAAACCAGCCCCATGGCACCTCAGCACAGAGCTGGCCACCATCCCCTGGTCCAAACCAGCCCCATGGCACCTCATCACAGAGCTTGCTGCTCTGCTGGCCACCATCCCCTGGTCCCTTACCCCCTGGGCTCAGCTGACACAGGACTCCTGGCACTGTGCAGGGCTGGCACTTGCCCACAGGCAAGCTGGAGGCTAGGCAGATCATGCCAGGCTCTCTGGCACAGCTCAGCACAGCACAGCACTCAGTGCCAGCTGCCAGGCCCCACTTATCTGCTCTGCTGGCTGTTCCCAGGCTGGGAGAAGCCCAGGGGAAGCAATGGCTTCCTGCTGCAGAGCTGGACTGTGTGCTATGGACAATGGAGAGGGTGATGCTGTGACAGCCCCCAGCATGCTGTGCCAGCAGAGATGGCCATGGCACCACACTGGCAGCTGAGCCCTGCTGCATTGGGCCACCCTGACCTCCCCTAGCAGAGCCCTGCTGCATTGGGCCACCCTGACCTCCCCTAGCACAGCCCTGCTGCATTGGGCCACCCTGGCCTCCCCTAGCACAGCCCTGCTGCATTGGGCCACCCTCACCTCCCCTCTCCCAGCAGTAGCATCCTGGCAGATGGAAACCAGCAGTGCTGGCACCAGCACACAGCCCTGATGTCATTGTGGGAGTTGGAAGCCTCTCTGTAGAAAGGAAGCAGGGCAGAGCTGCTTTATCAGCTGTCCCCTGGCTCCCAGGCACAGGGCAGTGGGGACCACAATGGGAAGGGACAGTTGTGAGGGGCCAGGGATGCTTTAGCTGGGAGAGGCCCCTGGGCTTTGCCCTCTGGGGGTTCCCAGACCTGTGTGGTGCCACATGGCCACACTGACTCTGCTTTGTGTCATTTCCATGCTGGGTGACTCAGGGGGGCTGTTTGCCCCCGTGCCATGGCAGCTGGCCACGCCACACGCCCTGCTGTGTGCCAGGGATGGTGACAGCAGCCCTGTCCCATTGCCTCATGCTGATTGCATGCGATAGCAGCCAGCTCCTGATGTCACCTCTCTGCCAAGGGGAAGGTGTGAGCTCTCCTCCTGCACAAACAGCTCCTTTGGTCTTTTGGGGATTTTTCCTTGATGCTTTTATCCCCGTGAAGGCGTGGGTGGGAGCCAGCCTGTCTCCTGGCCAGGCATCAGCTCTTCCTTCCCACACTCCACTACCACCAGCTGGGGTGGCCAGAGCTCCTCACTTCTCTCCTTGCCCTCTGCTTTCCCCCTCCTTCCTTCTGAAGCACAGCTTCCCTCCCTGCCTGCTCCAGGGAGGCTGTGAGCAGGGATTGCCTGCACACATGGGCTCCACGAATGCCCCAGTGCAGGTTTCCCTGGACACACACACTTGGGCAGCAGCAGGCTTGTGTGGGGGCTGCAATGCCAAAATTCAAGGTCAGCTCACAGCAGCTGGATGCTAAAGAAAGGTGTTGGTGCTTCAGGCCCTCTGATGCAGGGTTTTCAGTATGATAAGTAAACTGTGGAGGGTTAGAAATGAGAATTAGAAATTAGTCTGAAGTCTCAGCAACTGTCTTCTCGGGAGTTTCACCCTTTTTACTTGAATAGCCAAGTTCCTCTGCACAGAGGGAAACTCGCTCTGACCTGCACCCCCAGGTCCTTTAACACAACAATCACTAAAAGAAGACAGAGGCTTCAGTGGGAAGTCCTTGCACCCTTCCCTCTGGGAAACTCTCCCTGTTTCGTTGAAAATAACACAAGAGGTGTGAAAGTAAAATTCAGCTCTGGGTGCCTGATGTCAGCTTTTCTTGCTTGGGCAAGCCACGCAGGACCTGGCAAACACCCCCAGGGCTTTCTGCAGCTCTCCAGCCCTGCATCCAGAGCAGCAAGGGGTGAGAGTAGAGCAGCCTGTGCCCTGCTCTCCTTGCTCCCCAGCTAGAGCTCAGTTTTCCAGTACCTCAGTCCCATTCACTTCTCATTGCTGTCACACCCAGAGTGCCAGTGTTTGCTGGGGGTGTTGTTCCCCATCAGGAACAAGGTCTGACCCCCCCTTTTTCAGCTCTGCAGAGCTGTTTCCGTTGCTGACAGGGGGTTCCCCAAACCACAGCTTTGCAGAGCTGCACGGGAAGTCCCATCTCGCCATGCACAGGCCCTGGCACAGCTCCTGCTGCCTGACACCAGCTGCACCTCCCTCCTACCACACTGGCTGCAGAAGGCAGATTTCTGAGGCGTTAGGAGATGGGCTGACACTTTTTGGACCTCTTTGAGCTTAACACAGATCAGCCTTAAAAATCCCCGATACCGCCCAGCCACAGCCTGGCTTCATCCCCATGAGCTCTGCACAGCAAAGAGCAGGAAACCCCTGCAGCCACAGCCCCAGAGGCTGCACAGATGAGGCACAAAACCACCTCGAGGGAAGTGGTGGAAGTGTCACATCAGTGTCCCCATCAGCGCTGGCAGGAGAGGCTGAGTTGGGACAGCACTGACCCAGCACGTGTCAGTCCAGATGTGACCTGAGGGCTGCAGCCACACTGCCAGAGCACAGCCCTGTCCAGGGCTGTCTCTTCTCTACAGAAAGTCACAAAGCCAGGGTGGGGAGCAGCAGCAGTTAAGTTTCTAAACCCATCCTGTTTTCTGTCTTTGCCAAAATCTCTTCTGCTTCCCTACCCAGGGCTCGCCCACACCCAGCTGCCAGAGGAACTGTGATGTTGTTTGTTTTTTTGTCACAGTGATGAAGTGTTTATAGCAACTATCACTCCACAACCCACAGACTGATCTCAGCCCAAGCTTAGGAAATAATGGCAGAGGAAGCACAGCCCCTTTCTTCAGGGTCACCTACGGTGGAGTTTCAGGGAAGTTTTGTGCTGGGCACCACCATGCTGTAAATCATCCAACAATTTTGCTGTCCCAGACGGGCAGAAAGCTGGGATTTGCCCTGAGCACCGTGCTCTCTCTGCTGCAGGAACAGTACAGCCAGGGCATCACCACACTGGGAGGGAAGATACCATCCCTGCCTGTCCAAAGCTCCCACCAAGGCTCAGAACCAAAAGCACCACAGATGAGAGGCACTGCAGACCACACTGTCTGTGCAGTCGCACTCCAGGCCAGGAGATTTGCTGTTCAATGGAGAAAAGGTTGTGTCTGCTGCCAGCCCACCTCCCTGGCGCTGCCGAGCCTCACTGAGCATCCAGGAGAGGCCTGGCTCGGGCGTGGATTTCCTCTCCAAATGAGATACAGCTGTTCCTGCTTCCTCCCCAAAGACCAAAGCAAGTTTTTAAAAAATCAATTTATCCTATATTTTCTTTGACCAAGGCTCCTTGAGGATGTGACCCGTGCCTGAACTGCCCAACCTCCCAGCATCAAGGCCAGATCAGGCAGAGAGTGTGGCTTGTACAAGCACAGCTCTTGGAGAGGAATGGAATATCCCAGCAGAAAGTCCTGGGGCTGAAAGCCATCTCAGTGGGAGCTCTTACTGCAGGGCAAGCAGAAAAACAGGGCTCTAAGAAGGAGATCTTGGCAGTCAGTAGCAAGGGGCTTGTCCCCAGCCCATGTTTTTTACCACACACACACATATATTCCCCTGTGCAGCACAGAGTGAGGCACCTGCAGGACCAGGCTTAGCTGCAGCTGCTCAGTTCCTACATCCCTGCATGCACCCAGGACAGGGAGAGATGTCCCCAGCCACCACAAGTACACTGCAAGTCCATGGGACCTGGGCAGCAGGCAGCAAACAGCAGCACCCAGCAGAACACTGCCTTGTGCCTCAACTGCAGTGAAAAGGGCTGGCACTTGAAGAGCTGGATCACCTTCTGTGCATCCCCTGCTTTTCCATACCTCTCACTGGTTCCTTCCTCATCCCTGCTGGCTGCACTTGGAATAAGCTGCTTCTGAAATTGTAGTGCAGGGCTCTGCTGGGAAAGACGCTGAGCCCAATCCACAGCTCCTTTTCCCAGCTGGGCAAACTTATGCAAAATCCTGAGGATGACAAGGCTTGTGTTTGCCACTACTTTAAATGCCTGAGGGAGAACTCTATCTCAGTGGCAGGCTGCTGAGATTATATCACTGGTTTGCTTTGAAGCTCAGCTGAAAGCCATGTCCCAGTGCCCCAGAGGCAGGCTGGCAGAGAGGGACAGTGTGGATGGCCAGGAGCCATGGGGCCATGGATGCTGGCATCCCTGGGAGGCTGCTGGCACCCCTGGGAGGCTGCTGGCACCCCTGGGAGGCTGCTGGCACAGGCAGCAGTGGGAGCAGGAGGTTCCTACGAGCCCTGGAAGGCTGATGACAGCCCAGCAGCAATAGCCAGGCTTTGCCTTTGACACAGACTCCTGTGTTTGTTGTGCTGTCGGGGTGGGAGGTGAGGCAGCGCCTTGCAGCATCAAGCAAGTTTTAATTGGGAGTTTTAAGATGCTTATCAGATCAGGCTGCTTCTGACACCACGGGTTTTGACACTGGACATGTGTTTCTGAGCCCTGAGGGTTTTGGCCAAGTCCCAGGAGGGCTGATGTGACAGTAAAATGCAGAGCAGCCTCTAAGGAAATGAGTGCATAAACTGTAGACAAAAATATCCCAGTGGGTGATGAGATATCTCTGAATATGTAAATGGATTTGTTCAGGTTAGGGAAAGACATGGTTAAGAAAACATTTTAGAAACATTCCTCAAGCTGACATCTTTGACATCTGTCAGTGCCATTTTTCCAGCAGGGCAAAAACATGAAACACAAAAAGAGCAAAGCTCTTGTGAGCCAGCTCTGGCTGTCTAGCAGCACACCTCTGCCGTCCCTGCCCTTGGCCATTTCATCAAAACCACCAAGTACCAGGTTGTCCTGGCACAATCCCCTCCCAGCAAGGCATCTCCCTGCCCCAGCTGCGGGCACCTGGGGCCATCACAGAGCGTGGGGCTCAACCCAAAGGCCATCAAGGGGGTCCCGTGGGACTCCCACCACAGAGAGCACTGCTGCTACAAGAGGGAAGCATCTTTTCATTTATTAAAGACTGAGAATACAACTGTGGGCCCGGCCACAAGAGCTGGTGCCTGAAGCAGAGCTGAGTTTTGGCTCGAAGGGCGCGGTCTCCCCTCCAGGCAGCCTTCAGCAGTATCAGCCAAATTTCCTACCCGGCAGGGCAGCCCAGCGTCCCCACCCTGGCAGCACTCCATCTGGAGCACAGCCTCTCTCCACACCAGCCCAGCCTTGGTTACTTATTGCTTGGAACTTAGTGCTAGTCTAGTAGAGGGTGAATGAAAAACAAAAATGCATGTCTGTTGCGGTGTGTCTGTGCTGTCTTCAGGCTGTGCTGGGAACCCTGGACATCAGACCTGGAGAGGGATGGAAGAGAGGAGTGGATGAAGTCAGGGAGCAGAGATAGCCCAGGGACAGCAGTGCTCCAGGACAGATTCTGCCTTTGCCAACGTTATGGCAGCAACAGCCTTTGGCATCCGCTGCTGACAGCCAGCTGGGGCTGGTGGAGAGGAGCAGCTGGCACCCAGCTCCTGAGCCCTGGTGGCAGGGCTGGGACTCCCAGCCAGCCCACGGAGCCGGGGACAGGAGGGGAGCTCCGAGGCAAGCACCAACCTGAGGTTTATTTGAACGTGTGGCTCTCAGCTCCTCCCCGGCCGAACCCTGGAAGAGATGGAGCGGGGTCAGCGCTGCACAGTGGGCACACAGAGGGCTGGAGCTCGCCAAGAGACAGGAGCCCCGAGCCCCCTGAGCCCCTCCACGAGCCCACCACAGGCACCCACCTTTGGGCCCGAACAGGGCAGCGTAGCAGGGGTGGTTGCAGTAGGGTTTGCCATCGTGCTGCAGGGAGAGACAAAGAGCATCAGCCCCACCTCTGCTTGCCCCAGCCCTCAGCTGCAGGGGACAGGCACCTCCTGGGCAGCAAACCTCACCTCTGCATGGCCTCCAGACGTCAGGGTCTTGTTACACTTCTCACATCTCAAGCAGGGCCGGTGCCAGTCCTTCCCCAGAGAAGTCACCTTCTCGGCTGCCATGGAAAGGAGGGGGGTTAGCTGAGGCACTGGACGGGCACAAGGTAGTTTTGGCAGATTGGTTGCCTTGCTGCCAGCCCTAGGGAGGATATTTTTGGGCACCTTCTCAAGTCAGGGCTCTGTGTGCACACACAATGCCGTGCACATCCAGGAACAGGGATCCACAGCAGCAGTGCCACGCCCGGGGTGAACATGGCTGCATCTATGAGGATGGACTGACCTCTACCCCATCTTCCAAAGACCTGAGGACCTCCCTCCTTCCAACATCAGCCTGCAAGGGGATTCATTTCTCCCCAGTGAGCTGAAGCCCAACAAATCACTAGAGCTGGCAGGGGTGAAAGGGGATGCTGGCAAGGACTGGGGAGGCAAAGCTATTGCCACACCCTGCCAACACAAAGCAGTCCCCTGCAGCCAGAGCTCGGATTCTGCTGACACCATGGCAAACCATGGAGCTGGAGCCAGCCGTGGGAGGGACAGCATCCTGGAGCCAGGACCTGCTCATGGAGAGAGGGGGGAGCATAGGGCCCCTTTTAATTGGAGCCCAGCAGAGTAGAAGGGTATTTTCTGCAGGCTCTTCATATTGGCACCAGAGCTCCTGGGAATTTATTAAGTGATTTAACAGAGCTGTCCACAGGAATCGTGTCAGAGCCAGCTCTGAACACTGTTCCCATGCCTACAAATGGGACCAAGCCAGTGTGGGTAGTGCATGCCCTGGAGCAGCCTGAAGCACCTCTTTGCAGTCCAAATATGCCCACAACAGCCTGTGCAAGGAGCAAGCTGGTGGCTGCAGAGGTGGGAGCGGGGGCAGTGCCCAAATGTCACAAGGCAGCCCTGCTGCCATTCCCCAGTGGCACAAAGGGCCTCCTGTGCCCACAGCCTGGCAGGAGCAGCAGTGTCCCCTCCCTGGGTGCCCCTAGGAGCCTGAGCCTGGCCCAGGGCAGCACCCTCCCATCACAGGGAGCAGAGCCTCCCCAGCTCTTCTTGCACACTTGGGCAGGAGCTCTGCTGAGGCTCCTTACAGCACTCAGGCATGAAGGCAGAATTCCTGCAAACCCCATCCCTTAGTCCTCTCAGCATCACCTCCTCCCCACCCCTGCTCTCTACAGATTTAGCCCAGAGCAGCCCGAGGCACGCCCAAGCAGGATCGCCAGGCTCCAAAATCCTCAGGGTGCCCCAGAGCCAGGCTTGCTCTGCCTCCTCTGGCAGCACTCTGGATAATCTGCAGGCACAGAAATCAGGCATCCAGCTTGGTCCTCCGACAGCTTTTGCACCCTCCTCAGCCTCTGCATCCACATTTCGTAATAAGTGCCGGCGTGCTAAGTGCAAGGTCAAGCCCCTCCTTGGCCAAACGGTGCCGGCCCAGCTCCTCCACGGCCACACCTGCGGGCACAGCACACCCAGCTCACCCTGAACAGGACTGGCACACGCTGCCACCAGCGCCTTGGTGGCTCCTGGTGCCGAGCCACAGGGGTAGATGAGGCACACCAGCACCCAGAGTCACAGGAACCGCATTGTTCCAAAACCCCCATCCCAAAGCCTGGCTGCAAGCACTGAGTTCAAGGCAAAGCACATTGCCCACAGCAGGAACCACAGCCCCAGCAGCTCTCTGGGCAGTGCCCATGCCAGCCCCAGCACGGGGTTGGCATCACTAACAGAGAGCAACTCCTGTGTTTAAGCCTCCAACTCCTTGGCTGGGCACAAATTGTTGGGGCACAGGCACCAGCAGAGAAGAAATAAAGCAGAGAAAAAGGAGTTAGTGATGGCACCTGGGTTCCAAACCCCTTGTCTCGAGTGAATTAGAAAGCAGGGAGTGTCTCTAAGCTGCTCCCAGCAAACCCCCACGAGTTCTGCTGTGCCAGGCAGTGGAGAGGTCTGGCAGAGGAACCTGCCCGTTCCCAAAGCAAAGTGAGAGGCTCAAACCCCACTGATGCCCTCAGACAGGACAGCAGGTCCATGGCCCCAGAAGGGGCAGGAGCTCTGGGGCCCCACTTTGAAGGGAAGACATCTGCAGGAAGCCCAGCAGCAGACAGCAGCCCAACGAGGATCACACCTACCCTGCAGCTTAAAAATTACACCCCAGAGGTGTCATCGTGCTGTGCTGAACCACACAGAACAGCGCGTGGGCCACCCAGCGACCCAGGCACTTGCCCGAGGGCAGGATTTACCATTGGGAAGGCGCTTGCTTCACCTGCCCAGGCTTTCAGAGCAGCCAGCTTTACCTTTGGGCTCCAGAGCAACTCAGGGCTGCTGGCTGTGCTGGAAGGAAGCCGGGCTGCGCTCTCGTGCTGCTCTGGAATCACCCAGTGCCGATCTCCTCGGGGGTGGATCTATAGGATCACCCACCCGGGCACCCGCAGAGCAGGGCTGAGCAGCTTTGGGACACCCCAGGGATTTGTAGAAACGGGGTGTGCGGTACAGAACCCACAGCCCAGCCGGGAAGGGGCAGGGAGCCCTTACCGAAGTAGACCTCCTTCTGGCAGCGGGGGCACTTGGGCATGCTGGCGGCTCGGCTGGGCTCGGGACTCGGCTCGCACCGGCTCTGGGATGCTCCACGCCGGCCCCGCCGAAGTCACTGCTCGCCCGCCCCGCCCAGATGTGCGCCCCGCCCCGCCCAGATGTGCGCCCCGCCCGCAGCTGGACGGGACCGCCCGGGGCACGGCCCTGCGAGGGCTCCCCAGCCGGGGTCCAGCACCCCTTCCAGCACCCCCTGCACTCCCTCCACACCCCACTGCCCCATCCCACAGCCCTGTCCCCTCTGCAGCCCGGCCCTGGCCACGCTGGGGCTGGGGGGGTGGCCCCGCTCTAATTGGCATCTGTCAATTAATTAGCCACACTCCCTGGTAAAGGTTCGTGGGGTGCTGCCCCCCTCCGAGCACAGATGTGCTTTTCTCCCAAGGCAGTGTAAAAGTCGGTCCCCAGGCAGGGTCTCCTGCCCATGGGGAATTTTGGGGTGCGGGATGAAGCAGGCGGGAGCTTCAGGACGGGAGCCCCCCCTCTCGCAGGGCATTGGGAATGGCGTGGGCACGGCACATGTGTCACTGACTTTGTCATTTTATTAGGAGGGAGGACTTGTTGTTCCTTTGTGCTTGGCTGTGAAGGAAATGAAAAGCCTATCCAAAGGTCTGTTTTGTATGAAACAATCCTCCCCAGGGCACGTTGCTGTGCTGGAAAGGTCACGAGGGCTTGTGAAAGGCAGGGCGCGCAGTGACTGCCTCCCGAAATGCGAGGCACGAACAGAGCCCTGCTGACAGCGGGTCCCCGCCGTGGGTGCGGGAGGAGAGGCTGTGCCCAGAGGCGAAGTTCGTGTTCGGCTGGCACTGCTTTAGGAGCCAGCCTGGCTCCAGCAGCCTCCCCTCCCTGCACAATCCCCCTGAGGATGCTCCCTGCCGCTGCCAGTGGTCCAGGTCCTCCATTCCCATCTCCATCCCCACTGGCAGCCCCAGTGCGGGCTGGGGAGCTCCATCCTGCTCCAAGGGCAGCGCTGGGCTCAGCAGAGGTGTCACGGGCAGGGTGTCACCGGGAGCAGCTCCCGGCTGGGCTGTGAGTCACGCTGAGATGCTGAGATGGTGTCTTGCAGAATGGGAGGGGAGGCAGACGTGTCCTGAGAGGGCCTCCACCCTGCCTCCTCCCCATTCTTCCTGCCCTGAGGCACCAGCACATGCAGACACCCATATTTCACCCATCACATCCCCCTGTGCCCAGACACAGCACCCAGCTGGGTTACCCAGGCCAGGACCCCTTCCCCACACCCGAGGGATGCAACTGGCACCCTGATGAAGCAGAGGGGACAAGGGACAATCCTCTCCCCCCTCTGGTGGCCCTGCTTCCCCTCCTACATGCTGCTTTGGGGCCACTGACTGGCTCGGGCAGACTGCACTCCCTTTTAAGGCAGGTTTTGTGGTGGCCAGCAGCTGAGAACTGCCCTGCTGCAAGGCTCCTCCAGCTGGCCAGCCCTGCGGCCAGTCCCCACGGACCACTTGGCCCAGTGGCAGGAATGCTCCCACCCCAGCTGGGGCAGCAGGGGCCTCTGCACGGCCCTGCACACTGAGCTGAAGTGGCCTGGCTGTCCACTCCTCCTCTCTGTGTCCCCATGGGCTTTCTGGAGATTGTTCTGTTCACTCAGTAGAGCAGTGCCACTCTCACCACTGAGCCACACAGCGCTCTCTGCCAGCCCAGGCTGTGTGCCTGCTGGCCACTCGTGGCTCCTTGACGGTCTGGCTGGTCCTCCTGGTTACCAGAACCCACAGACCAGCCTGCTTCACAAGGAGTGAGCCAAAGCATGGTGTTGGTGTGCCCTGCAAACCTACATGAATCCCAGCAAGCCAGCCTTGGGGGGAAAAGCTGCTGTGGGGCACAGCCCTGGATCCTGCACACCATGGGAGCCGTGCTGGTCGTGGTCCCCCTGATCAGCAGGCATGCCCAGAGCTGGGGCAGTGCAGCAAAGCCATCTGGCAGAGGGCCCCAGGAGGGAGGGAGGAAGGGCTGCAGGTGCTCCTGGAGCACGGCAGCATCTCAGGAGCCCATGGGATGCAGCCCCTTGCCCATTTTACAGGGAGCCAGTCCATAAACACTTGGAATGCCGGTGTGTAAAACCCATCAGCCCTCTGTGATGGAGCAGTGCACTGAGACCCCACTGTGCTGGAGGGAGCTGGCTGGAAACACTGCAGCAGGCTGGCATTTGGGGTCACTGCTCCTTCTGCCATCCAGGGTCCCCCCAGGACACAAAGCCAAGCTGCAGCAGTGTGGGAGCCTTCTTGGAGTGCCAGCTCATCCTTCTTCATTGGGGTGCTGCCCATGGTGCCGTGCCCACGCACACAGACGAGGTCATCCAGGGGGCAGCTCCAGTGCTGGACACAGACAGCACCAGGGAGCAGCAGGAGATGGGCAGGGGTGGTATTTTCAGCAAACCCAGGTCCCACCCAAAGCATCATTTCAAATCAAGGTTCATAGCCTGGCAGGGAAACCACCCAGCCAGCGCCAAGGGAGAGCAGCCTCTTCAGCAGAGCAGGGCTTTATCTTATCTGCAGACCTTGTTCCAGCTAATTTAACATTAGACTGAGCATGCCTCAGCTGTCCATGCCCTCAGATAGGAATCTGTGGGTGAGGCTCTGTCCTGAAGCATCCGGCGCCAGCGCTCCCCGATGGCATGGCAACAGCCCTGGGAAAACCTGGGCTGTCTCATGTGTTTGTTTGGCTGGTGTTGTTATGGCCAGGGCTATCCCCTCCCTTGGCAAGGGCCAGCACCAGCTCCCCAGCTCCATCTGTGGAGTATTTTGTGCAAGGTGCCTCCAGCCCCCAAGAGTTTTTTGGGTTGCTGGGGCAGAGTTGCTAGTCAAGAAATCCTGGGTGTGCCAGAGCTGCCTGCCCAAGTATTCCCCTCAAGCATCTTGGCCACCAGTGACTCCTGCAGTAACAACTGGGAAAGCCACTGGCATTTTTGCAGGCAGGGCGGTGACATGAGCCAATTTGGGTCTGTTTTGCTAACGCAGCAAGGAAAAAACAGCTATTTCCATGTAGCAGACCAGCCCATCTGCCTGGGCAGCAGCTGCAGGCTGCCCCACCTTGCAGGAGTAGGGTAGGGGCTTCCATAGCTCTCACAGCCCCCCAGCACCCTTGCACAGAGGGGAGAGGGTGCACCATGACCCAGAGGCCAGTGACACCCCCGGTCCAGCATTGTCCCAGCACTGTCACAACTGTGATTCCTGCCAAATCTCCCTCCCTGGCCACGCTTGTGCAAGTCAAAGGCCCCCTCAGCCAAGACTCTGCTGTAAAATATGCACAGCACAGCCCAGCGTGGAACTCTAATTTGACAAGGAAATTACAGGGTGGCTTGGAACAAGGCTGGCAGGAGCTGGGGGGAGCTGCCAGGCGCGTGATCCCATCAAAAGGCCCGTGGAGATGCTCGGTGAGCCCTGCAACAGGGGCTGGAGGGCTCTCCCCCACTCCCCTGCCATCACCTCCGGATTTGCACGTGGCTAATCCCATTAGCAGACAGACAGGAAAACAAGGGCACAAAGGCGGCTGTCAGGGCAAAGCACAACCTGAGGAAAACCTCTGGGATATGTCTTCATAAAGCTGACAGGCTGGGAGTGGTTGTGAGTGAGACAGGAGCAGGAAAGGCCTTCCAGGAGTGGGGGGCGTGGGGAAGGGCTTGGAAAGAGGTGCTCTGTGGGTTTGTGGCACACCCACCAGCACGCTGCCACTGCTGGTAAAGCCCCAAATGGTCTGAGCCTGTGGCAGACGCTCTGCCACGCCAAAATCTGTGCTCAGTGCCCTGGGGACACAGTGCAGAGCCGTCCTGCCGCGGGCACGGGCAATCACATGTCTGCCTGAAACTGTACAAACGCTCCCAGGCCACTTCAGGCTGCCCCCAGAGCCCCGTGCCAGGTCAGCGCTCACCCTCCGAGGCAGGGTGTGAATTACCATGGCTGGGTTAATGTTACACCCCACGAGCAATAACAAACAGGGATGGAGAGCTGCGCACGTGGGGACACAACAGGGACACGGCTGTGACCTCCAGAAGTGGGACAGAAGGGTTTGGCAGCCCTTGTCCGCCTTTCCAAGCCCGCCAAGATGTGGAAAATCTCCTCCAGTTTCACCCAGGCTTCCCCAGTCTCCCTGAGTACAGTCTGGCCAAAGTCTCCGCTGCCATCTGCTCTTTCCTGCAAGCTTTCCGTTAGTGGCAGCCCAAGGAAACCTCCTGACTAAATCCTGCTGGGGGAGGATTTGGTACATTTTCCTGGCATGGCCTGGCTGTTTCTATTGTGGCTATCAAATGGAGCCAGGATTGTCAAGGAAGCAGAGTCTGCTGCTTTGGAAAGCTGCCTGGTGTCCAGGAGGCGTTGCCTCTGCCTGCCAGGGAGATGCACATGGGTGCTGGGGGCTGGCAGGGACCCCGGACACTGCCCAGGGGCTGCTCACAGGGGATCTGTGCCAGGGATCCCCTCCCAGCCTCCCTGGCAGCACTGCTTGCCCTGGGCTGGCACCAGGCTGTTGATGCCACACCTTTAATTCCTGGTTAAAAATTCACTAGAGGTGAGGCAAAGGAGTACAGAAGTGTTTGCTCTCTCTGTCAGCACGCTGCTCGGTGTGGTCATGCTGTGGAAGTGGAGCAGGAAGGTGAAAAGGATGTGACTGCTGTGCTCTGACACCCCCTGGCATGACAGAGGGCCAGGGCAGAGCAGGAGAGGGGAGGAGAGGAGAAGTGCCAGGTTTGCACAGCCATCAGCAGCCTGCACACCTCCATCCCATGTAGCTGGACAGATAAATCTGACCATAACATCAATCAAATTCAGCTAGCCTAGGTCATTCTAGAAAATACATAAACCAGTCTCTAAGTGAGCAGTGATGAGATAGATTTGAACTCAAACAGGAGACCTCAGCCAACCCAAATCAATCCTAACACTAGCTGGAGAGCTAGGTGGTGCTGAGACCCTGAACAATCAGTTGCCCAAGCACAGGAGTTTTGAACCCCCTATAAAAGAGAGTTCAAAACAATAAACCACACTGTTTGTCCCATGATCTCAGTGCCTTGAGTCATGTGTCTGTCTCCAACCCACAGCTATGACCAGCAGTCTGCCCCAGGGCACTCCAGGAGCCCCCTGAGCTCCCTGGGATGGTTCCCAGCTGCTCACCCTACCTGAAAACCTGAAGGCTGATGCAGAGCTCCACCTGCATGCTGGGGATGCCCCCAGGAAGCAATGCTGGTGAGGAGGGCCAGCAGCACCCTCCTTCCCCAGTGCCACAGCCAGAGCCTGCACCAGCAGCTCTCCCTGCTCCAGGACACTGGGCTGGCATGGGGCTTTACAGCCCAAATCCTTCTCCTCTGCTTGGTTTGTGCCATTCCTTCTTCCTCATCCCTGCAGGCTCTCCTGCACCCTCTGCAGTATTTACAGCCAGTTCTTTAACCTGCCACTGGGACCCAGCCAAAGCTCAGGCAGGCCAGGAGGAGCCTCTCTGCCCACCCTAGGGAGTAGCTGAGCCAGCTCTTGGCCCTGGTGGAAACAAGCTCTGCTTACTGGCCCACTTTTAATATCCCATCTCAAATCATTTCTTCCAGCACTTCATGCCTGTTGGCTCCTGTTTATTGACTTCCCAGCAAATGCTTTCAATCTGTCTGGATTCCCTGCCTGGCTGTGCTGCTCTGGCCCCCAGCATCCCAGAGCCATCCTGTCCTGCCATCTCCCTCTGGTTCAGACATACCCAGGGCTGCCCTCATCATTCCCACCCCTCCTGAGCCCATCCCTGGTGTTTTCCATGTGTGCTGTGCCTCTCTAGGAGCAGCCTTTGTGCACTGTCCATCCCTTTTGTGGGTGATGAAGGACAGCACAAGCCCTGCAGCCCCATTTCTGGTGGCACAGGCACCCTCAGCCTTGTGTTGAGAAGCACCACTAGGTGACAATCCTGCTCCTCCTGCAGCCTGGGGACACCCAGGCTGGCACCCATCACCCAGATTGCCCTCAGAACACTCTGACCAGCTGGTGAGTTCTCTGCTGAGCTCTGCTGAGCTCCCAGGAAACCTGGGAGCCAGCAAATGAAATGGCCCAGGACAAATTCACAGGCCTTGGGGGATTTCCAAGCAAAGCTGCATCCACTTTGCTCTCTATTTTCATCTGTACCCTGGAGAGCATGTCTGTAATCACCAGGGCCCTCCAACTTTTTTAGCCCACTAGCAAGTCCAAGTTGAAAAAAAAAATAAAATATTTGATATCCCTGAGGGGAAGGATGTTTTCCAAGCCTCAAGTAAAGGAGCACTTTCAGCTCACATAGGCCTTCCAAAAATAAATACAAAAATGCACCAAGGATTGGAGGCCAGAGCTGCCTCTGAGCTGCTTGAGCAAAGTGCTACTCTGCTGTGTGTGTGCCCCACACTGACCCAGCACACACAGATCATCCCATGCAGGACCCCAAAGCCCTCCTACAGCCTTCAGGGTCCTTCTCTTAATGCCTGCTGTACCTGGGGGACACTTTGTGTCACGATGGAGGGGGACACTGCCCACCAAGAGCTCAGCCAGCCAGCTTGTGCCCTTTGGTGTAGCAGGATGCTGTGATATTTGCAGGCTTCCCAGCACTCCCTAGGGCAGCAGAGCTGAATTCGGTCTATTTTTAATTTCATTGCATTCTTTCGGCAAAACTCTCATGGGGAAAAGAAACAGTAAGGATTAAAAAAAAAAAAAATAAAGTAAAAAAGGAAGGGAGGAGTTGATGGTGTGGGATCCTGTTGGGATTGCTGAGTCTTGCTGGTTTACATTTTGGGGCCATCAGGGAAGCTCCCTGCTGCAGGGGATGGCCACAGGCTAGCACAGCGAGGTTGGCTTATTAAGCTCGTTAATTAATGATGGGAAATGAGAGTTGCAAGGGGAGATGGATTCATGCCAGGGGCGCTGCTGGCAGCTCTAGTGGGATGAGCAATGGGCACCACTGCTGCAAACTTGGCAAATTTTGGCTGTGGGAGCCCAGCTGCGGGTCAGGGGAGGAGCCGGCAGAGCGACACTGCTCTGATTTACAGCGCAGCCTTGTCCCTGAAGCATCCGCGGGGTCGGGTCTCTACGGAAACACCAGCAAAACACGGACACACTGAGCCCGCTCACGACCCGGAGCTGCCGAGCCCTGGGCGCCTGGGAAATGGCTCCAGGGATGGCTGGAGTGGGGAAAACCACTGCCCTGAGCCGGGAATGTCACTGCTGTGCCTGTCCTGCAAATAAACCAGTGCCCTGAGCTGGGAATGTCACTGCTGTGCCTGTCCTGCACTCAAACCACTGCCCTGAGCTGGGAATGTCACTGCTGTGCCTGTCCTGCAACCAAACCACTGCCCTGAGCTGGGAATGCTGCTGCTGTGCCAGTCCTGCACCCAAACCACTGCCCTGAGCTGGGAATGTCACTGCTGTGCCTGTCCTGCACCCAAACCACTGCCCTGAGCTGGGAATGTCACTGCTGTGCCTGTCCTGCAACCAAACCACTGCCCTGAGCTGGGAATGC
>JAOTQP010000403.1:4041331-4056873 GCA_026413545.1 Cichladusa arquata | reverse complement strand
GGGACCCCTACAGAACTCCACAGCAGCTCCTGTATTTCCCTCTGTGGTACCCCATGTGCCTTCAGCCCTAAAACACCCCACAGCAGCTCCTGTGGGTCCCTCTGTGGTACCCCGTGTGCCTGCAGCCCTAAAACACCCCACAGCAGCTCCTGTGGGTTCCTCTGTGGTACCCCGTGTGCCTGCAGCCCTAAAACACCCCACAGCAGCTCCTGTGGGTCCCTCTGTGGTACCCCATGTGCCTGCAGCCCTGAAACACCCCACAGCAGCAGCAGGCAGGTGCCGTCGCAGCATCCCCGTGCCTGCAGTTCCCGTCTCATGCACTGAGGGGACATCCTGACAAGGGTCTCCTGTCTAAATCCCCCACACTCCGAGGCAGCCTGAGCTGGTGCTCCAGCCCTGGGGCCGAGGGGTGCAGGGGAAGGAGGGAGGAGGCTGCATTCCCCATGTTTGGGGAGGCCAGAGGAAAAAGCCTGGGCTCTGCAGGACCAGCACCCAGGAGGTGCCGGTCAAGGGCTTTTCACACTCACAGGCTGAGGGGAATTAAGACAAATCACCTAAAGGTGTGAATCCCTGCCTGCAAATGCGCTAAATCCCAAGCGGATATGCTGCTTCAGGAGCAAAGTGGCTTTAGCTGGTCATGTCTTATTAGGCTCGGCATGCTCCTGCACGGAGGGCAGGGGTGTCCTGGCACCTGGGGTTTTTGTGGGGACAGCACAGCCAGGGGGCACAGCACGGGGCCAGGGGCGTGGTGGCACATGGGGGACACCCCTGAGCTCGCTGTGCCTCTCCCCAGACAACACATTAATAATTTTCACCAAAGGATGAATTTTCCATCAGAAACTTGAGGCCCCATCCCTGCCCAGGGGCTGAGCCAGAGGTGCAAGGCTGGGACCTCTGCCTGGGGCGGGTCAAGCAGAGAGCTCTGCACGGAGATTAAGGGAAAGTGAGGAATAAATAAGGAATAACTCCCTCAGGCTGCCTCTCCTTTGGCTCACCTCTCCCCCCCTCCCCACACCGACTCTCCTCAGCTCTTTTTTCTTCATTCAGATACAAATACCACAGAAACTCATGGACCCAGACAGAGCTGCTCCTAAGGGGAGCTGGGGCTGGAAAGCCTTCCTCTGCTCTCGTGTTTTCTGGCACCTGGGATGCCTTGGATTCGTTACAGGGCAAGGAGAGGCTGGGGGTGGGAAAAAATTAAAAAAGGTTATGAGGAAAAAAATTTTAAAAAGGTTATGGGAAAAACCCCTGCTGCTGTCTTGGTGTGCCCAGAGGTCAGTGATCCCTGTGTGGCTGCAGACCCTTGGCTGGTGCAGTGTGTGCAGCCACATGCCCAGGGCCCTCTGTCCCTTGAGACAAGGTCACCCCAGGGTGACACACTGCACTTTTCTCTTTTTTCACCCCTGAAACTCCTGTGTCCCAGACACAGCCCACAACCAGGGTGGTTAAGAACAGCTGCTGCCCACAGGCCACCCCAGCTAAAACCAGTTTTGCCTCAGATCCTTGCATTAGGCAGGAGTTTCATGGAAAAAAGTGGTTGGGCTTCCCTTCACGGGCTGGGAGCCATTCCTTGTGATGGGATGGAAGAGAAAGAGCCTTTCACAAAACCTGGCAGAAGACTTTATTGCTTATTTCATTTATTCTGCACAGCCCTCCTGGATGTGCAGCGCCTGGGAGGGCGAGCAGGGCAGCGCCCTGCCTGGACCAGGGGAAATGTGTCCCAAACACGAGGAGCTTGGGGCTGGCTGGGCTGGGGGACAAGGGACTGACACAGCCACACAGCCGGGTACCCAGCCTTGCTGTGCAGGATCAGCTCCAGAGGCGAGCACAGGGATTAGGGAGGATTAGCAGGAAGATGGAGGAGCAGAGGACAGGCTGGCAGGGGCTGGGGCTCGTCAGGCAGCACATGCCACCGAGCAGCTGCCCGGCCCCGCAGCTCCAGCCAGGCACTTGTCGCTCCTGTCTCTCCTTTAAAAGGCATCCCAGCCCCTGTCGTTATCGGGCAGCGCCGATAGCGCCGTCACGCCTGCGATAAACGGGTTTACAGATATCCCTTTGTCCTTGCCATCTGGGATGGATGTCCCCGCTGTCCCCGAGGGGCTGTGGCCGCTGAGGATCCCGGCAGATGCCGAGGATGCAGAGCTCCGTGATGCCTCCGTGCACGGCCTGAAAACTCGTTTTTTGGTGCTGCAACCGAAAAAAGGCAGGAAACCAGCCGGAGAGACCTGAGCACAGCACTCAAACCCGTGTCTGGACTGCAGAGAGTGGCCAGGGCTGGGGGTAGCTGGCACCAGTGGCTCTCCCCCAGGTTTTCCAGGGAAAGAAAGGGTGTCCCAAGGAACAGGCTTTGCTCAGACCAGGCTCCAGTGGCAAAGTTCAGCTCAGGGCAGTTGGTCATTAAGCCCTCCCAGTCCCATGGCCCCCCCGGACATGCAGTGGGCAGAGGTCACAGAGGGCTGGCCAGGGTGCAGTGTGGCTCTGAGGGCCAGCACAGCAGCAGGAGAAGCGTGCACAGTGCCTGCCCAGCTTTCATGGGGCTGTGCCCCACATGCACAGCACTGCCAGGACACTCCCAGTGAGCCTCTGGGGAAGGGAGGGACTGGACACACATAATCCAGCACCTCATGAATGTCCCCACAGCACCATCTTCTCCTTCAGCACCACCCACCCATCAGGATGCATTTGGCCTTGGTTCCCACCAGACAGTTTGGGCATCTTCCTGGGATGCAGGGAAACCCAGCTTGGCTGCTCATCCACACACTCCCCATGTTCACCTCCCTCCTGTCCTGCCTGGGGGCAGCCAAAGCACAGGCAGGGGGAACAAACTCGCTCCTGCTCAGATGGAAAATCTCTGAACGAGCACAGCTTGGCTGAAACCCTCCAGCCAGAACCTGTAAATCTGCTCCCCATGACGCTGCCAGCATCCCACAGAGCACTGGATCCAGGTGGAGAGTCCCCTTGCAGGAGGGAAGGGAGGAAGCTGTCTGCAGAAAGATGCTGAATTTATGTTATTCATTCTCATTCCAGGAATGTGGTGAATGAACTTGCAAAGCCCAGGGCAGGAATCAAGTGTGCTTCAACCCTGACCTGCCCTGACTTTCTTCCAGGCTGAAGAAGAGGTGGAGACAAGCCCCAGCCCCACAACCCAACAATTTGAATTTCCTGTGTGTCTTTTCTTGAGGCAGCTTTCCTCCTCCTGCACGGGTGAAACGTGACTGTCAGAGACTGAGCCTTCCACCAGGTTTTAAAGCTGCTCAAGCAGGGCAAAACCCTCCTGTCAGTCCCCAGGGAGGGAAGCGAGGGCAGGAGGGACAGGGGGATGTGTTCTCCCTTGGGAAGGGCCATAAACACCACCCACACTCAAAACACCTTCACATTCTGAAGATGCCATCACCGTTGGCTCTTGCACGCTCACCTTGAAAGGCACTGACTACATTTACAGGAAAAACCCCAAACCAACCCTCTCTCACCAGCTCCAGGGCTGCCATGCCTCAGCTTGCCTTTCTGCAGTGATCTTTCCTTTCTCCCTCTAATGCTGCTGCCAAAGCTTATTTGGGTTAATGGTGTTTTTAAGTCTATGCCTTCTTGATGGATTAAGGAAAATAGAAAAGATTCAGGGTCCAGTTTCTTCAAATGAAAGTTTCAGTTTCCTTCTCCTCACAGTCAAGGTCTTCCAGATTTTATTTGTGCTTCTCCCAGAAATCCCCCAGGCTGGCACACCTCCCGTGCCCCTACTCGTCCCATGTCCCCTGTGAGCAGGTGAGTGCCCCCTCCTCCTCCTGGCAGTGGGAAGCAGCTCCCCCATGATGCAATCCTGCCATCCCAAGGAGCCTCTCCAGCTTCCCAAGGTCTGGCTTGTGTAACACTTGCACTGAGAGCCAGAGCCCGCAGCAGAGCTGGCACCGGCTCCAAATTTCCATTTCAAAAGAAAATTTCAGCGTGTATTTTGCTTTACAACTCTCCAATAGTGTCCTGGTTACAGCCCTCCTCCCACAGCAGGAATGCCAGGTTCGGAATTGTTAGTTTTGGTCATACTTTGCTTTTTTTCACATTGTTTCATCAGTGGTGTTACAGTCAGGGCACTGCCTTCATGCTACAGCAGCAGAGATCACAGGGAGCTGCTACTGATGAGCTGGCAAAATGCAATGTAAAAAAAACAGCCCCCAAAATACCGAAGTTAACTTAAAAAAAAAAATCTGGAACAAAAGCATTTTGGCATAAAGTATTGTAGGAGTGTTTGGATTTCTGTTTTGTTTTTAAAATACTTTCCTGAGCAGCTTCCTGCTTCTTTTTGAGCCTGTAAAATTGCAAGCATGGCAGTGAGTGTGGAGGCCAGCATGCTCCATCCACGTGAGCAGGGACCACAGCTGAGCCTGTGACATATCTGCTCCAACCTCTGCATGGCAGAGGCACCAAAGGATTGGGATGCCAGGGACACACAGCTAAGGGAAAATACCCAAATGCATGTGGCAAAATTTATTACACCCCAACAGGCCTGGCAAGCACTTCCCAGCTCCAGCCTCTCCTCCCCACGGCAATCTCAGGGGCTCTTCAGGAGGTGGGAAGCAAGGGGAGGCAGGGACCTGGAAAATGGGACATTGCCCCAGCTCTATGGGCATTGTTCTGTTTTGACAAGGCTCTAGAGCAGGAGGGTGAATAACCAAAGGCAATCCTGCAGCAACAGCACAGGAATGTGAATGCAGAGGAGAGGCTTAGCAAGAGAGTGACCCTCGGGCTTGGAGAGGTCAGAGCCTGAACCTTCCCCTCCCTGCACTTCCCAAGAGCCAGCATTTTCCTTTGGTCGCTGGAGGGATCTTCCAGCCCCTCCTCCCAGGCTGGTACAAACACAGGCCAGTGGAGTCTGCCACTGCACATCAGAACCCAGCATCTCTGCTGAAGGACATGCAAGGGTCCTTCAGTTAGGGCAGCACAGGACGTGCTCTCTCTGCTCGCCTGGACTCATTCCCAGAGCGATCTCTGGAGCTGCTCCAAGAAAGCTTTTAAGTTGTTGGAAACCGCAGGGCTGGCACCCCCAAGTGGCTCCTGCGCTCCCGGTGCAGCCTCTGGCGGGGCTCACCGAGAGCTCATCCCCATCCCCAGGATCCTCAGCTCATCCCCATCCCCTCCCCATCCCCAGGATCCTCAGCACAGCAGCATCCCCATCCCCATCCCCATCCCCTGGGATCCTCAGCTCATCCCCATCCCTGGGGATCCTCAGCTCATCCCCATCCCCATCCCTGAGGATCCTCAGCTCATCCCCATCCCCATCTCCCAGGATCCTCAGCTCATCCCCATCCCCATCCCCATCTCCCAGGATCCCCATCTCCCAGGATCCCCATCCCCATCCCTGGGGATCCCCAGCTCATCCCCATCTCCCAGGTTCCTCAGCACAGCAGCATCCCCATTCCCCATCCTTGGGATCCCCAGCACAGCAGCAGCTGTGGGGCAGGGTCAGGCTGTGGTCAGCATCCCTATTTTCTGGGGTAGGTAGGTATCAAGGTGGTTATCCAAGGAAATCTTATCTCTGAATGTTAAATAGAACAGGCATATCAGCAACACCAGCCACTGTATGATATCATTTAGAGAGGATTTGAATCCTTTGAAAACTGGTGGGGTGGACCTGAAAAAATGGGTGATGGTTGCTGCCATTTCCCTACAGTAAGTACCATTATTAAAGTAACCCCAAAAACAGACAGTTAGTGTGTGATACCCCTGAATCCGTGTACCTGCCTTCCAAAGGAAGTTAAAAATGAATTCCTCACCTTATTAACCCACAAAGCAAACTGGATAACAGACACAGTAGCCTTAGTTATAGGACCCATGTTTAGATAAGGGGCTGCAAATGGGAGAGACAGAGCTGTGACCATGTGCCACCCAAACCAGGGTAAGCTGGACAACATGGTGCCACCCAACAAGGTTAGTGCCACCCCAGGCACAGCAGGGGCCAACTCACTCGGAGATTTCTCAAGTGCTGTGTCCACGCTTCCTTTTGCTGCAGGAAGGAATCCACGAGCACTTGCCCTCACAGACAGAAGAGTTACAAAACCCTCCTGCAGTCGGTGTTTCTCACACACACAGGGTTAATCCTGAGGAGTGATGGTGACAAAGTAAAACTGCCAATGGTCACTGGTGCTGCTCACAGCCTGAGGGCTTTTGTGCCCTTCCTGAGTAGCACATCCCTCAGGAATGGCTGTCCTGTCCCACTTTTAAGTGACCTGTAGCACAAGTACACTTAGACCTGGCAGGGCACGAGTAAATCTTACCCTTCCTGAGCAGCAAATGAGAGCCAACACGGAGCCCATCTTGGAGGACAGAGCAATGCAGAGCTCAGATTGGGCTGCTGACCTCCAGGGATGTCCCTCTGCCACATGCCAGAGGCAGGACCAGGAGCTGCTGTGGACAAAGGGGGCATTCAGAGCCCAGCCCCGCATCTGCTGCTGGTTTGAGGAGGAGGAGGAGGAGGGAGGGAGAGGCCTCTGAAGTGCTGCTGAATGTTTAAACTGCACAGGACAGGAATCAAACTGTGAGTGACTCAGCCTCTTGCCCTGTACAAGGGTGCTGCTGGCACAGGGACCCTGGAGAGCAGAACAAGCCGTGGGATGGGATGGAAGGCACAGCGTGCCCCAGGGATGCAGAGCCCAGCTGGTTCAGAAGAGACAAAAAGCAGATGTTTCACAAAAGCTCACTTTCCAGGTTTATTAAGTAAAGTTAACTGAATTGTTTTCATTTTGTGGGGATTCCTTTCCGTCTAACCCGGCGGGTTAGCAGAGTTGCACAGAATCACGGTTGGACTGTGATAACCCAAATACAACTTTGGCTCATCTCACCGCTGACACATATGGAATGACTTGGGGGTTATTACATGCTGTGTCTGCTTGAGGCAGGTACATGTACAGATCAGCACAAGTTGCAAATGATAGTTTACATCCTTTCCAAACTGAGCAGGGCATCCAGCAAATGCACTGCCATGAGAAGACATATGAAAAAGAAATGATACAGACTTGCAAATACGTAAGAAGTTCAAGAGATGCAAGAAAACCTCAAACACAAGAAATGTCAAGGGGGGAAAAAACCACTTAAATTCAGACACAATGTGTTCAAATGAAAACTCGGCTGTAATTTAAAGTCCCTTCAAAATGGGAAACATACAGTAACGCAATTAAAGAGAAACCAGGTCTCATCCTGGGAAACGTGTCCAAAAGCACTGATGCACAAACAGGTTCAGAGTTCTAAGCAAAATGTCCCTGGGCATTGGTGTACTTGACTCTTGGAGCCAGAGCAAAGCAATTCATTACACTTTGCTGGGCCTACTGCTGGCTCTTGGTGGCCTAACAGCACATAGGATCCCAGATGTCACAGAGAAGGCAGCACGCAAAAAACTGCTGGTTACTGGGAGGCCACATCTCCCAGGGAGCAACTAGAGTAAGGACACCTAACTCTGGCAGCCTGGCTCCACTGCACACAACGTCAGTGTAATGTTCTGCAAGGTTCTTCAGTTCTTAGCTCACTCCTTTCTCAGCCTGAGTTGGACTGTCTTGTGCATGGGCACAACTGGCTGTGCAAAATGATCCAAAAAACAGAAGGGACAGGACCAAAGAAAACTGGCTGAACCTGGGGCTGGCTCTCAGCTCCTATTTTCAAATATCAGTTAAAGATTGGAAATTTATCTACAAAAGAAATAATATAAATGAAATAAAAAAATGGCACCGTCCACAAAATTAAAAAAAAAAAAAGAGAAAAGAAGAGAAAAATCTTACAACACAGCCTCATAAAAATGGCTTTGCAACGAGAGCTCAGTCACAAAATGAAGGGTTCTAGCTCTTCGTACATCAGAAGAGGAAACAAAGCTAAAAAGTACTAGTCCACATTCTCTTAATAAGTTAAACTTACTTTCCCTCCCCCTTCTACAAAAGGGGTAGAAGCAAAAGGGAAAAGAGGCTACTAAAAATTAAAAAAAAAAAAAAAAATAAAAAAACAGAAAACTAAAAAAATAAGAAAAAAGATAGGAGAGAGTGCGAGAGAGAGAGAGAGAGAGAGCAGTTTGTGGTCAGAGGCTCAGAGCAGGGCTGAGTTCCTTTTAAGGGTTTAAAAGATGCAAAACAGTTCCTCCAAAGTTCCCTCTCTTCAACAGTTAGCTGAATGCTGTAGCCATGGAAACTGGAGTAGGTACTGGAGGAGAGATTCTGGCGTTAATCCTCGATGATGATGGGCTCATCGTTCATGGGCTGGCGGAGCTGCACCGCCTGCATGGGCCGCAGGATAATCGGCTTGTAAGGGCGTCTGGCGGCTCGCTTGGCTTCCGAGGACGAGAGCAGCTTGCGGATTTTCCTGCAGACAGCAAGGAGGAGAGGCACGGATTAC
This sequence comes from Cichladusa arquata, assembly GCA_026413545.1. Taxonomy (NCBI): domain Eukaryota; kingdom Metazoa; phylum Chordata; class Aves; order Passeriformes; family Muscicapidae; genus Cichladusa; species Cichladusa arquata. The sequence goes on along the minus strand of JAOTQP010000403.1, from coordinate 4,048,512 downwards.
ACAGGCAGCTCACACAGGCAGCTCACACAGGCACCAGGGGCTTTGACCACCTGGCAGGCAGCTTCCTTCTGCCCTGGGAAACTCAGATGTTCTCATTTATAAACCTCCCCCAATGACGAGGAAACTGCATTCTCTGCCCCAGAATCCTTGCCCTGCACAGCCTTGCAGGACTCGCTGTGAATGGAACATGTGAAATACTCAGGACATCTTCCACACCACTGATTTATTCTGATTTTATTTTGATCGGTTGAGTTTAGTATACAAATTCAAGTCAGGGTGTTTCCCCTTCTCCCACACTGCGTGTGCTCAACACAGAGTTGGGCAATATTCACATCTTGTATTTGGTTAAGGATTTCCCTGTATGTACAAGTCCTGTCAGATGTAGGAAGCTGTTTTCCATATGGAGAGAAAGCAAAAGAGAGAGAGACACACCAAAGTTGTGTAACTTACTTTGGTAATTTTAAAGAGACAAATACTGAATGATTGCTTGTTTCTTTTTGTTAAAACCAGACTTGGAGATAAAGAAGTATTATAAAACACCCCATCCAAACCCAAAAATGCAGCAACAATGAAAAATGCACTGTGTAATTAAAATGAGGAGCTTTTTTCCAGAGGATGTTGGGGTGGTCAAAGGCACATAGAGATTAGAAAGGGAAGCAATAAATATTCACAACAGTAGTCCACCAGTACCCACCATGAGTCTCCAGCTCAGGAACTGGGGCAACAAGAAGGGTTTGACAAAGCAGCACTGCCTTCCCTCACAGGCTCCTGACAGAACAAGGTTTTGGCTGACCATGAGAAATGAGAGCTCTAAGCCCACATTTCAGCCACCTATCCCCCAGTTTTGTTTAGAAAACACTGCGGGGGCCAAAACTCCCTTTTGTTGGTTGCACTGGGTTTTGGGGCTTTTTTGGTTGGTTGGTTTGGTTTATTTGTCAATGGAAGAGAGACCTGAGCTGATGTCTACCACTGTGCTATGATTTCTGCCTTTAAGATGTGATGGCTGCTGAAGAAAGTGGTCAAAATACCTCCCCTCTCCTAAAAACTTCCCCTTAGCACCACCAGAACTGACAAACCATCAACTTCTGCTGAAGATATTGGATCACTTCTTGTCAGATTTGGTCTGGTCATCTGGTCATCTTTTGTTTTTTGTTTTTTTTTTTGCCCACTGAGCAGGACAAGCTGCTGCACTTACACAGACAGTGTTGTTTTTTTGTTTGCCCTGTGTCCCCATTTCTCCAGCACCTTCTAAAACCAAAAGGCCACAGGGTGACAAGGGGCAAAAACAAGCTGGCAAAGCAATGGTGTGGCAGAGAAAAACAAAATCTTGATATAATGACTTTTCCAAGATGTTTGCCTGCAGCTGATCCACTTTCAGCCAGCAGAGCTCCTTGCAGCACCCACGTGTGCTCCATCAGCCATGCTGCCATCAGAAACACGTCCTCCAGCACTCTGGATTCTGATCAGGTCACCCGCTGCCTCCGCTTGCATGAGTTACAAATGCCAAGCTCCTCACTGGGAGCCTTCAAGTCAAAAACTTGTTGCTTTCATTTGACCAACTTTTCAAACTGCTCCTTCAGAGCTGTACAGCTTTCCAGCACAGTTCTCAACAGAGCTACAGAGAAAGGGGAGAGGGGGAGTGTGTAAAACTTCAGGGAAACCTACTTGCTGTGACTGAAAACACAGCCTGACCCTCAGCTGGAGGATGATATGCAGATATTGCAGCTAGATTGATTGCTACAGAGCCAACACAAAGCTCAAATTGTTTCAGGGCTCACAAACAAGTCTTACATTCCTGACACTGGAATGCAGCAGATGGTTCAGGGAAAAGTTAGAGGTGAAATGCCTGACAGAAAACCCGTGCCGCTGACAATGCTCCACAGCTCAGGCTTCCCTGCTCTTCACAGCCTGCCAAAAACCTCCTTTCACCACTCAGCACTCAGCTAAGCAGCATGGCTGTCAGACAAAGAAGCCTGGGTGGGTTTTTTTCTTTTCTTTCCCTCTCTATTTTTAAATGGAAGTGATAAGATCTCACTGAGCCGATGTCTATCACCGAACTGTGATTTTCATTAGAGCTGTGCTGGCTGCTGTGGGACTGATCCTTCCTGCCTCAGTCAGTGGTTCTGTATGAGCAGAAGATTCTGTGCCTACAATAAATTGCTGCCAAAACCAACACCACATTGGGTGAATACTGGTACAGTTCTGTCCAGGTCAAAGGGCAGGACCTTGTGCTGCCACCATGCACCTGCTGTATTTCTTGTGCCTTGGATGGTGAAGATGTCAAGAAGAGCTCTCTAGATGCAGGATTATGGAACAAGCATCTAAGGAGTGCAATAGGACTGTATACCCTGAGTCCACAATGGCATGTAAATCTGAGAGCTGCAACAGGATCCCTTTTATCAGAGTGAGAGCAGCAGTAAGGAAACTGCTCCCCCTGAAAATTAAATCCTCCTCTCATTTTATTTTCAATTTTATATGGAATTCCACAGCTTTCTTGCAGGCACAGAAAGGAGAAAAGAAAAACATGGCAAAGATATGAGCTGGTGTGAAATGCAGTTGTATTAAAGGTGTCCATAGAAACAAGTCTGACTGGGAAATTAATTTCATGTTTCTTCTGAGTTCCAACAAGGTTTTTCCTGCACTGAAAACTGATTATCCAGCAGATTAATAACTTGAATGTTACTAGTATCACCTATTCAAAGCCCATCTTTGATACTAGGCTCACAGAATAGTTCCTTGACACTTGAAATGCTTTGCAGGTTAAGGAGAAGTTTGGAGATGCCAGGACTCTTGACTATGACCTTTGAGCTGGACAAATGAAGACTCAGAGCAGTGCCAAATTTAGTAGTACCAGAAGAGACAAAGCACTAAAACTCTCAACCTCCTCAGTCACTTGAAGGGTTCAGACATCCAGAATTCCCAGGTCCATCTCTTCAAGTGGAGGGAAAGGTAAGTGCTTCTCTGCTGCTGGGGCACTGATAGTGCAAGTGTTGATAACTCAGACCAAGACAGAAGCCAGACAGCACCTCTGTCACAGAGCAGGGCTGCAGCTTTGCTCTCACCTTCCTCAAGGTCACCCAGCAGGGAGGCATGGAGTTCTTGGGAGGAAACCACACAAACCAATTTCTCTACCTTCTCACCACACCCAGGAGCAACACTCCCATGCTAGGAATACCAGTACTGGGAACTTTGCCTTAGGGATCAGGTCACAGCTTCTACCACTCTGTCAGCAGTTTGCAAACAGTTTGAAGCGAAACTCACACAAGGAAAGTTTCTTCTACTATTTTTATCCTGTGGGCAGACCAACAAGAAGGACTAGGACTAGCAGAAGCAGTACCACCAAAGGAGGAAGATGGACACTGCAGGGTTAAATCTCACTGGTAGCAAATATAAACCACTGAAAAATGAGTCAACTCAGCCCATGGAAACCCACTGGAATCCTGAATACTAGAAGTTTTGAGCTTTCTGTGCTGTCAAGCACTGACCCTCAAAAAAGCACTGCTTTTAACCTGAGGCCTTAAAAAAGACTTCCAAAATTAAGTAATAAAACTAAAATCACTAGTGTGTAATTTAAATAGAAGTGTATAATATCACATTGTGAAAAATTTAGAATGTGAGGTTTTAAAATATGGTAATAAGTAAGAAGTAAAATAAAAGTTTTAAAATTGAAGTTTTCTTTCTTCTCCACAAGTCTAAGTACAATCTTGTTTAATTAAAAAAAATGCTGCACTGTGTGTCAGATATTAAGTTGTTAAATCAAAAGTAAAAATAATTTAAGTATTAGTTCCTAATTGGACAGTTTAAGTTTAAAAAATCTTGTAACAAAAAAAAAAATACCACAATATCATTTTACTATTTTTAACTTGTTAACTAGCAGTGCTGTAGCACTCACTGTAACATAAATAAAAATTAATAAACATCTAAATCCGAACACAAAATACCATCTCTTGTGCTTTTAATCCCAACCCTAACAAAAAGAAAAAAAATAATTTAAAAACAATAGAAGCCCTCTGTCTCTCACAGGTTTTAGGACCCAGACACATGTGGAGATTTTTTGAGGGATTGTGGTGGTTTGTAAAGATTTCCTGAAATTTTTACCTGTCAAGACCTTGTATCTGATAAGGACTAATCAGTGTCGGATTTTTAAGATTGACACATTGTTACATTAATGAGAAAGTTTATGTATCTTTGTGAAACACAGATGTAAAGACAAAAAAGTCTCCCCTTCCAAGTGAATTGGTAAAAGACTATTTTAGAGATGGTAAACTGACTGAGTTGTTTTCTGTATGTTTTCAGTGGGAAAAAAAAGAAGTGTGTGGAGGAAAAGTAATCTAAAGTTTTATTCTGAGATAGTTTTTTTCTTATAGTTTCTAGTAATAAAGTTTCTCTTTGTACCATTTAAAGTTAAACCTGTTTTACCTTCCTGCTAATCCTATCTCACACCAAGAAAATTTCAAATTAGTGAGGCAAAACCACGACAGGGCTAATGCAAGAGAGTTCAGCATGCAAGAGGACGTGCAGAGCTCTGTGTAGAGGAGGCTCTGCCCCTCAGTGTCACCCCTGAGCCAGGAGGGACATCCTGTCCTGCTGGGATGGGACCTCCGAGGGCAGGGATGGGTCTGAACCAGCTGAACTCCCACCTCAGCCTTCCTTCTCCTAGCACCCACCTCCTACAGCAACTGCTCAGGAAGAAGGATCTGCTTTCTCTGGAATGTAAGAGCATGATTATTTCCCACCTTTACCCACCTCAGCAGTGGCTGTGGTCCCTGCATTCAGTCTGCAGCATCAGAGCTGCTGGCGAGATCCCTCTCTAACCACACCACCACCTGCAGCCCCCGGACACTGAAAGACATCCCCTTAAAACCCTCTGAAAGACCAGAGGTCCTACCTGGTTTCTTCAGTGGCCATGTAGAAAACATCATCTGGTGCATCAATCCAGTTCATCCTCCTCCTTTTCACTGGAGGCATGGATCCACCACGAATTAATCGGACTTTTGTTGGGTATGATTTCCCATTGAGCAGCATGTTTCGGCTTGGTCCCTAACGTGATACATAGAACAGCACAGTTATGGACTGCAACAAAATGTGCTAAGCACTCAAAGGAAAAGAGAATTCAAGTTTTTGTATGGCTTGCTGAGAGTTTAAGGTAAATACCTCCCCCTCTGGCCCAGGACTGAACACAGAAGTCACACATAAGCAATTGTTCACAAGCAGTACAAGTCAGGCGCCCTCGGTATCCAATAGGACAGCAATACTTCAGCGACAGGACAAATAATAAATGGGAATTATTACCAATAATTTGTGGCTTGTGTCTGAAAGATGACATCAAGTTCATAAGACTGAGCGTCAGACTTAGATTTCAGCTACTACCATAAATCTACAGCAACTCTATTGATTTCAGGGAAGGAGATCTAGCTACAGAGCAAATCAAATACAAAAATCCGACTTTACAGTTATTCTGCAGTACCAAACTTACCCATATCCTTTTTGTTCTAGGGAGGTTAACATTTAATGAGGACAGTACAGAATTAAATATGTTGCTGAAAATCAAATCTAGTACTGCAAAGCTTAGCAGCTTTCATGATAGAACCCTTTTAGTATTGAACACCACAGATTTCCCATAACAACACAGGCAGCATTTTCCAGGCTCACAGTAACCCCCTTACACTCAGCTGGAAAAACATGAGCTGTTATTAAGAGAGGTGCAGATGAAAGGGAGCAAAGTGTTAAGCTTCTCAAATGTAGCTGTCCTTGATCACTGAAGTCCAGTTCTGCTGCCCCTCTTCCTGCTGATCAGCACATTGAGAAATCCCACTGAAATCAGTAACACTGAACAGCTGGGAAAGATGCAAAATGAAGGCCCACAAAATTTGATAGGCATAAATTAAAGCTGGTCAGAAAACACCCAGGTATAAATTCAAGTCTGGTATTTTCACAGGCTGTTGTCCAAGGTCAGAGCATCTCCCCAGATGCAGCAAGGCTTCCCCTTCTGCCCCATGGAATGGGAAACTGAGAGATGTCTGCCCTGGGAGATCCACCTCAAAAGGAATGGTGGGGACATGGGGTCTTCAGATCCTTAAGTGTCAGGTCATTGCAATAGCTCAGCTGAATTTTAGCACCTTGACTTAGGGAAGAGTTCAGTCTAAAAACCAAGGGGAAAAACCCAGCAAAACCCTGCGTCTCTCATTTTGTGTCTGAGCAGAAAACAAAAAATGATAATGATTTATTTTTTGACCAGCCTTAATCACCTGCTCTAGCAAGATCTGCTTCCTGTAGAACATCAGGGCTTTAGAGCTAAACAAACAAACCCCCACCTTTTAAAACCCTAAGCTCTTTAGAACTATTGCATACAAGTGCAATAACAATTTCTTAGTAGCCCAGCTCCATGTTGTACAAGACAGCTTCAGCACCACAGCAGACCACTGAAATACTTCAACAATTGCTTTTAGATTTGACATTTGTTAAGCAAAAGGTTTCAAATAAAAGCTTTTCTGATGGCTTTTTTTCCCACCCCTCCAGGTTTCTCCAAGAAAATCCCTTCATTAAGGTTACAAAGCATATTTTCTCCATATGTGCAAGATACACAGGAGAAGAACTCCAGAAAAAGTTCTTGGAAATACCTAGAAAGGGCACCCCTGTGCTTCCTAGTTGCCTTTTCTCTACCTACATGGTGAAATCTATTTCAAATTATACATCCTGAAACGAGGACCTTTAATTTTTCATTCACGCTTGATTGGGCAACCAGAAATCAAGGCAGTGCTGGGAGTCTCACCCTAAAACACCTAAAAAGTATGAAGTCATCAGAGATCTCCCCCACTGCTCTGAGCTGGTTTATTCAGCAGACACAAACAAGTAGCCAGTCTCCTCAGTGACAAGGAATGAAGCTGAATTTGAGGAGAAATACGATTTCCCGCTTTGGACAGAGGAACAAACCAAAGGAATGCTCAGCTATTCCAAGCAGCCTGGCACGCCCAGCCCAAGCTCTGGCATCCCCCAGGCCACTGCACACTTCCCAAACACTGCCAGGCTCAAGAATGCCTGTGATCACTGTGCAGTGACCATCAGCCACACCTGCTGCTGGTCTCTGTGTCACAGAGACCCTGCTGGCACTAATGCTCTGCAGCACTTCAGCTCAAGCTCCACTTGAGCAACATCAGATCTTTTTTTGGGGGGGGGTTAGT